>NW_004624747.1:7257316-7303834 GCF_000247695.1 Heterocephalus glaber | reverse complement strand
ATAAGAAAATAAAAATCAATAAAGCCAAAATCTGATTTTTTTGAAAACATCAACAAAGTCTAGAAATCTCTAGCCAGTTAAGGAAGAAAAAATATATGACACAAACTATGACAATCAGCAATGAAAGAGGAGACATCACTATAGATGTTGCAGATATTTAAAGGATAATAAGGAAATATGTACTTTGTACCCACGTATTTGATAATTTAGATAAAGTAAACAAGTCCTACAAACAAAAATACCAAAACTCACACGAGAAAAAAAAAACTTGAGTAATCTATTAGTGAAATTATTTTTTATCATTTAAAATCTTACAACAAAGAATATTCATGGCTCTGTGGACAAATTTTACCCAATATTTAGGGAAGAAACATACTTGTGGAAATGTAAGATGGTGTAGCTACTTTAGAGAACAGTTTGATAGTTATTATATAACCTAGCAATTCACTCCTCAGTATATACTCAAGAAAAGTGAAAGAATGCTGTTACAGATTTTTCATAATGGCCCAAAACAAAAACAACCCCAAAGTGGTATAGCCATACAGTGGAAAACTATCTAACAATACAAAAGGAACAAAGTAATGACATGCTGCAAAATGGATGAGGTATGAAAACACTACACTAATTCAAAGAAGCCAATCATAAAAGAAAATGTGTTATATGATTTTACTTGTATGAAATGTCCAATATAGGCAAATGTATAGGGATAGAAAGTAGATCAGTTGTTACTTGGGGTTGGGAGTGAAGTGGAGAGAAATGGGGATTGACCACTAATGGGTACAAGATTTCTTTTAGGAGGGACAAAAATGTTCTAAAATTAAGGGTGATGATGGTTACATAACCCTGGAAATGTGGTACAAGATATTCTAAAAAGGTGAATTAGGTTTGGGGCCGGGGATTTAAGTTCAGTGGCACCACAACTGCCTCACAAGCACAAGGTCCTGAGTTTGATCCCCCAGTACGACAAAAAAAAAAAAGAAAAAGAAAAAGGGTGAATTATATGGTATATGAATTATGCCTAAATAAAGCTGCTAAAAACAAGACAAAGAAACTAGTATATATTGAGCACTTTTTGTATAACAGGGGCTTTAAATTCATTAGCTCATTAAATTTTTCCCACCTGCCAGATAGTGAGACACATACAGGGGAGATTTATTAATCATTTACTTCATGCAAGACAGTAGTTCTGTGAGTTATTTATACATGTTAACTCTCTTACACTTTTTTTTTTTGGTACTGGGGATTGAACTTGGGTCCTTGCACTTGTGCAGCAGGCGGTGAAACCACTGAGCTAAATCCCTGGCTCTCTTACTCTTCAACTTAGAGCTAAGTCTAGATCCAAGCGACTTGCAAACTGTGTTTACCACCCTGGACACCGTCTCTCTCTGATATCTTCAATAAAGTGGTTCTTAAAGCGTAATCCCTGGACCTGCACCATGGAACTTGCCGGAAATGCAAATATTCAAACCCCACTCTAGACCTAATGAATAAGACATTTTGAGGGTGGGGTCAAAATATAGAAATCAATGTATTGTACCATATTAATAGACTGAAGAAAAAAACCCCACGTGATTATAATTTTAACAAGTACAGGAAAAGAATTTGACAAAATTTAATATCCATTCATCATAAAAATTTCTCTGCAAACAAGCAATAAAAGGGGATTTCCTCAACCTAAGAAGGGATTTATTAAAAAATCTTATAGTAAACATCACACTTCAGAGTGACAAGACTGAATGCTTTCCCTCTAAGACTAGAAATAAGACAAGGACTTTTGCTCTTATCACTTCTATTTAACATTGTACTGGAGGTTCCAGCCAGTGGAATAAGAAAAAGAAATATAAGTAAGTACATCAAGGGGCTGAAGGGAGGGCTGGGCAAGGGTGAAAAATAAGAACCAAGAGAGATTATGTAAAGGTGCAAATTTCCAATGATGAATGTCATTATATTGTATACCTAAAATGTACCAATGATTAGAATGAATAATCGATAATGTAAAATAGGAAGAAAAGGTCCAAAGGGGTAGGGGTAGTGGGAGGGGCAGGAGAAAGGAAAGAAGGGAAAGGAAAAATGATGAGAAATGGAAAAAATGGAAATAAAGTCTTTGTAAATAGGGAAGGGTGGAAGGGGTGAAGGGAGGGCTAGGGATGGGGAAAAATAAGAATCAAGATGCATCATGTAAAGGTACAAGTTCCCAATGAGAAATGTCATTGTGTTGTATACCTAAAATGTACCAATAAAAGAATTTAAGAAAAAAAAAAGTACATCAAAATGTTTGTGGGTTTATGTATTTTTATACTCTCATATTTTTCTATGCTCTCCAATTATTCCATAGATGTGAGTCAGACCTGGTTCTTATCAGAGAATTTACAGTATTACATCCTCAGGGACCCCCCCCCCAAACAATGAAACACAAGTTGGAAGAGAGGCACGATTAATCTTTCAGTGTCTTCATATCACAACAAAGTGCACTGGATTTGCATGAAGCTTCTTTCTGGGGCCTTCTGAACTAGAAAACATGGCTACCAGTTTGAGATGCTTAGAATGTATGCTATGCCTCACTCCATATCTCCATTCTGGTATCTTTACCTAAGTGACTTAATCTTCCTGTGTCTAGTATACTCCTCTCTAAAACCAGAATAGTAAAGATATCTGCCAGAAGGGCTGAAAAGAAATTAAATTTCATGTACAAAAAGAGCACAAGCACAGTGTTTGAAACATAGAAAGTACTCCCTAAAAATAATGATGATGTTCTTTCACAGGGCACATATGCACTGTGAAAATTTCAGCTCAAGTTATTCTAAAGAGGGTTCACACATTCCATTAATGTGTGAGAGATAAGATCTGAGGGCTATAGAAGGAACTAGGACAATGTTGACATCAGTTTAGCCCTAGTGACTGACATCATGTCCTGACTCCTATGGATTGTATTGCTCATTACACCCTGGAATTTGCTTCTACCCTGACCCTCCCTAAAATCATATTACAATCTTAGCCTCTGGTCGCACATGATGTGAATGAGCGGCTGGCAAATGAGGGCAGGGCTTGGAGCCACACATGCTCAGGGAACTTCAGGGTGACCCAGATTCCAGGACATACCATTTGAAATGAGAAGGTACTCGGTTCTTTCTGAGGTGATCACTAAGAAAAAGGAAAGACATTTTTCTCCTGCAACAATTTCTGCTTTACACAGAGCAGGTTCTTGGAAGCCATGAGCTGTACTTACAAACCAGAATCCAATCCTGCTGGATGCCATGATCCACCTCCTTCTTACTGTGAGGAGCAAACGTGAATCAGTGAGGGCTAGATTTGCATGTGCTTGTTTTCAGGGGTTAAGAGTGTAACCTGTAAGCCTAGCTGTCCAAGTTTAAACAATCTGGTTCTGTTAGACATTAGCAGTATGGTCTTAGATATAACTTCTCTACCCTCAGTTTTCCTATCTATAAAATGGGAATAAATTTAACAGCCCTATGATAAGCTGGGGTACTTGACCCACAAATTACCCAATATATTATAAGCTATTTAAATGGGTGGCACTGATACAGGGGTAAAAACTGACCTGTGAAACAAGAGAGTGCCCCAAACAGATTCAATCAAGCATAGGTGGAATTTCTGATAGTTGACAGAGGTGGTCAAGCAGATCAGTAGGGAGAAGGAGGACTTGCTCAGTGCTGAGACAACTGGTTGACCACATGAGGAAAAAATGAAATAAACTACATATTTTATATCCTTTAAAGAAATCAAATCTGTGTGTATTAATGACTTCAGTGTGAAACTACAGGGCTATCCATGACAACTGATAGATTCAACAACATTAAAATTAAGAGGATCTGTTGACAGTATGGTAATGGTATAAGGACTGAAATGTAAATCAATGGGACAGAAGTGGGGATCCAGAAACAAACCCTTACATTGACAGTCAATTGATTTTCAGCAAGGGTGAGAAGAAAATTAAATGGGAAAAGTCTTTTTAACAAATGGTGCCGAGGGCTGGAGATGTAGCTCAGCGGCACATCGCCTGCCTGGCAAGTATGAGGCCCTGAGTTCAATTCCCAATACAAAAAACAACAATACCAACAACAACAAAAATGGTGCCAGGACAGCATAAAGTATGAAGTTGGACCCCTACCGTACAGTTTTACACAAAAGTTAACTCAAATTAGATCAAAGATTTAAAAACCAGAACTAAAACTATAAAATTCTCATAAAGAAATATAGAAGTAGGGCTGGGGATTTAGCTCGGTGATGCTGCCACCTGCCTCGCAAGGGAAGGTCCTGAGTTCGATCCCCAGTACCCCCCCCCAAAAAAGAAAGAAATATAGAAGTAAATCTTTATGAGTTTGGGTTAAGCAATAGTTTCTTAGATGATCACATTTTAAAAAAAAACACTGGTGATCCCCGGTACCAAAAAAAAAAGAAAAAAGAGAAACAGATGACAAAAGAAAAAAAGAGATAAATTGAATACCATAAAAATTAAACATTCTTAGGGCCGGGGATTTAGCTCAGTGGTTCCGCCGCCTACCCTGCAAATGCAAGGACCCAAGTTCAATCCCCGGTACCAAAAAAAAAATGTTAAACATTTTTTGCTGTAAATAATATCAAAAGAGTGAAAAGACAACCCACAGAATGGGAGAAAACATTTGAAAATCAAGTATCTGATGAGGAACTTGGGAACTTTTATTTAGAACATATAAAGAACTCATATAAGAAAAGGACAAATAGCCCCAATTAAAAATGGGCAAAGAGTTTGAATAGATATGTGATTTAAAAAGATATATGAATGGACAATAAACAATAAAAAGATGCTCAACATCATTACTCATTAGAGAAATGAGATCACAATAAGATACCACTTCACACCCACTAGGATGACTATAATTAAACAAACTGGAAATATGTGTTGGCTAGAAAATGAAGGAATTGGAACCCTAATACATTGCTTACAATAATTTAAAATAGTTCAGTCACAGTGAAAAATACTTTTGTAGTTCCTCAAATAGTTAAGCTACATAAGTAGCAATATGAACTATATGAACTAGCAATCCCACCCCAAGAGAAATGAAAACATGTCCACACAAAAACTTATACATCAATGTTCATAGCAGCATTACATTTTATAGTGGCCCGAAGTACAAATAACCCAATGTTCATAGACTCATGAATGGATAAATGAATTGTGACACTTTAATGTATTATGTAACAATAAAAAGGAATAAACTAAAACACATGCTACCTCATGGATGAGCCTTGAATATATCATGGTGAAACAACTCAATCAAAAAAGGTCATATACTGTGTTATTCCACTTATATGAAATGTCCAAAATAGCCAAAACTTCAGAGACAAAAAGTAGACCTATAGTTGCTGAGGGTGAGTAGGTGGTTGGGAAAGTGAGGAGGAACAGATACTGACTGCTACTGGGTATATGGTTTTGGAGAAGAGACAAATACGTTCTGTGGTTAGATTGTGGTGATGACTGCACAATCTTAAGAATATACTAAAAAACTGAATTGTACATTTTGAACTGAATGGTATTTGAATCATAACTTATTACAGGCATTTTATGTTCATCAAGACACTCTAAAGAAAATAAAAATGCAAAAATTTAGGAGAAGATAAAAGAGCTATGAATTCATAAGAAAAAGAAAAACTACCCAATGGAAAAGCTTCTAACATGTATCACCAATAATCTTAAGAAAAGTGTTCATACTATTTTGATAGAAAGGACATGCAAGATAAAGTTTTATAGACACACCACATTAGGGCCAACGGGCTTATAAAACTGTATGTCACAACACCACATATTGGAGAGTGTGATGAGATGAATTCACCCACTTCAAGGGAGGGTAAGTTGGAACAACCACTTTGGAAAATAATGTGCTGTTATCTTTCAAAACTCAACATTTGGTTAGGCATAGTGGCCCATACTCAGAACTCCAGGAAGGTGAGGAAGAAGTATCATAAGTTTGAGCCCAGCCTGAGCAACTTAGTGAAATCCTATCTCAAAATATAAAAAGGGCTGGAGATGTAGTTCAGTGCAAAGGCCCTGAGCTCAATTCCCAGGACTGCCACAAAATAAAACAAAACAAAAAAACATTAACATTCATATACCCCAGGACTGGCATTTCCCTTCCTAAGTACATTCAAGACAGACTTCTGTATGTGTGCACACATGGAGATATGTACAATAATGTACACAGCAGCAAAGTTTCAATACTGCTGAACATGAGAAACATATCTAATGCCCACCAGCAGAAAAAGAAGGGTACATTGACTGTGATATAGTCATACAAAGGAATATCAGAAGTAGTAAAAATGAACAATTGCTATACCTAATAATATACGTAAGTCTTAGAAACATAATGTTAGAAGAGAAAAAGCAAGATTATAGATATAAATATATATACATATGTATCTACCCTAACAGACTAACCTAACAATAAAACATTTTTAAAAAGTGATTATATTATAAACTCAAAATTTAGGATAGTGATTAACTGGCAGGAGAAAAAGCTATAGAAGATGGCTGGTCTGTCATCCCTGAGTTTTCTCATGCCCCTTTCCAGGCAGTGCCCACGCCATCCCCATTACTGCTATTCTGATTTGTTTCATCATGAACTATTTATAGCTCAGTGTGAAGGCTCTGTGTTCAATACCCAGTATACTTCCAACATACATACACAAAAAGAGTATATATCACGTTTCCATTTACATGAAGTTCTAGAACAGACAAAAATAATTCACGATGAAACAAATCAGAATAGCAGTAATGGGGATGGGGTGGGCACTGCCTGGGAAGGGGCATGAGAAAACTCAGGGATGACAGACAAGTCCTTTATCTTGACAGAGTCTGGGCTATTAAAGGTCTAACCTCTGTACACTGATCTGTATATTCAAATAATTATGCAGGGATGTGAGGGCAATTTGGCTGTGATATCTGTCACCCCACTGATCGCCACAGTTGATGCAGCTGATCTGGCTGGCTCCTCCCTCACTGCTCCACGTGAATCCCTGTGGAAGAGGACAACCACACCGATAGAGGAGGACTGTTTCCTTGGTCAAGGGTATACAACTACCTGTGCTTCCCTGCTGGAACCTCCAAACAAGCTCTCAAATAATTGTGCACACAGAATTAGTGCAAAAGAAGTAAGCACATATTGAACTCTGGTTGATGTAATGAATTTTGGGGAGTAAAATGTATTGATATCTGCAATTTACTTTGAAAAAATAAGATGGGGCTGGAAAAATAGCACAGTGATAGAGTGCTTGCATAAGGGCACGTGAGGTTCTTGGTTCAATCCCCAGCATTGCAAAAATAAATAAATAAATAACTTAATTAATAAAATAATAAAAGATGGACTGATATAGGTAGGTAGAGGGATGAATAGAATAATAAATAAGTGATAAAGCAAATAAAATGTTAATGGTAGAATATAGGTGATGGTTATATAGGTGCTAACTATACAATTCTTCCAATTTTTCTCTATGCGTGACATTTTTCATAATAAAGTGTTAGAGAATAAAAACACTAACATGGGAAAACTGCCCTACATAAAAAATATACTTTTCAACTACCATAATCATATCCATGTGGCTCAGGCTAAACACAAGACAAAACTAGCACACAATAAGAAATCATACACCTGTATGAGGCTAACATAGATTTAATGAAATTTTTGGGGCAGTAGGAAGAAAATGTTCAAGTGGGAAGGGAAATAAGGGGGGAGGGAAGGAAGGGAAAAGGAAAAAAAGAGAACAGAAGGAAGAAAATGGAAACAAAGCCATAAATAAGGAGGGGAAGAAGGGTTGAATGGAAGGGAAGAGAATGAGGAAAAAAAGAATCAAGATATATTATATACAGGTACAAATTCCCTATGAATATGATCAGTATGTATATCAAAAGTGTACCAATAAAATTCATTTTTTAAAAAAGAAAGCAAAAATATGCCCATTCAATAATGAGATAACATTTTTAACTCAACATGGTTTAAAATGTCATTAAACACAGCTATGTGTACATGGTGAGCCTAGCAGCGGAGTTTGAGTATATTTTCTATGGCTGTCTGACCAGGCAAATTCTGTTTCCATATCTGCAAAATGAGGGGAGAGGCGGCCTCAAAACCAGCTAGGGCTCAAGGTTACAGGGATCATGGGATTAGCAAAGATTGATCACATGTGGCGTATGGCACAGGTTCTGAATGAATAGGGGTCTGTCTTATTATGGTTATCTCTGTGCAAGAATTATATGTATTTTCCATTGTATTTAAAGACCTTTTTTCAACTGAACTTTCTACGATGAGCATGAATTATCCTGGTAATCAGGGGAAATGTCAAGAATTAGCCAAATGGCAATGATTCAGGATCGTATCCTCTAATCTCTCCAGCAGCAGGATGGTGGGTTTGAACCTTGCCAACAGTACAGCTATGTGTTTCCAAGCCTCAGTTTCCTTGTCTGTACCATAGGGGTTGAGTAAATCATCTCTAAGATCCTATCTGACTGTGGCAGCCTGGGATTTTTCTGGCTACATGATTTTCCTTTCTGTAGGTAACAGATCCCTTCTCAACTCAATGTGAGAATTTGAACAACACCTTTCTGATTCAAACTCTTCAAAAATGTGGAGGAAAAAACGTGAGTGTGAGGCTGCATTTCCCATGAGAGTAAGAGCTAAATTAAGCCATAGGCCATATAAAAAAGTTCCAAACTCTGTGTAATTCATGGAAGACACTCTAGGAATGTAGCTCTTGCTGCTGCAGCCAGAAGAACAGGGAGTCCCAGGATCCCTGCAGAATGCCACTGTCTAGTGCCCCTTGCTTCTGTGAAAACCCACCTAATGGCCATGTTTCAGGGACTCCTGTGATGTTAATGCCTCTCACAGAAAAACCTGGCAACTGCAATCAGGGAGAAGGCTTAGCACTTCTGATTAAGTGAAAGTCCAAATAGCCAGCTGTTCTGTTAACAGTAGTTATCTGCAGCCAGTTGGATTCACTGCCAGCTTCTCATAATACAAGCAGCAAGCTCCTTTCAACCCTGGCTGGTAAGAAGGGGACAAAGGCAGACTGGGGTGGGGAGGGGTAGAAGAGAAGTGGGCAAACAAAGGTGAAAGCTCCCACGGGAAAAGGTGCAGAGTGTCTCAGAGCAGTAGGATACTTCCCGGTCATTTGTTCTACTAGGCAGAAGGAGGCAAAGATGAGCAAAAGGAGACAAAGATGAGCAGAAGGGAAGACTGACACCACCAAGAGGTGAGAGGGGACAGGGTGAGGTTGAAGCAGGCACAGCATTGCCATGGGGCTGAGGAGACCTGATAGTATGGTGTTGGCCAACATAGGTCAAGGGATTCTCCTGCAGTACTGACCTTCAGGGTAGATCCAAGCAGCAGGACCAGGGCCCCATGTCAGGACCCCACCCATGTCTGGCCTGGAACCTCTATATCTGGAGTGACCCCTGGAAAAGCTAAAGAGCAGATTTACCAGTCAAGCAAGCTGCTTTCAACCAGAGGACTCCAGAATGCTGGACAGGGAATGGGTGTGAGACCTGAGCACACAAGGCCCATACCCAGGGGGCCCTGGGTTTGGGTTAATGCTCAGTTATGGCTGGCTTCAAATGCTTAATAACTTTTCCAAGGTGCCTTATATTTTCATTTTGCACTGGGTTCCACAAGTTATGCACCAGGTCCCACTAGGGATGATAGTTTCAGGGATCATTTTTCTGAATCTAACTAACAAGGGCAGTGGATTGACACCAGGGTCCCAAAAAGTCCTGTCTGGCTTGGGTTCCAGGCATGTTGGACATAAACTAACTCTATTTGTAATGCTTCCCTTGGGGTTTCCACAAAAGATCAACAGACAATGCAGACAAGCCAAGAGGGCAACCACAGATAACTGAACTAGTGGAAACTCTGCCTTTTTTTGCTTTTGTTTTTGTGCTGGGGATAAAATCCAGGGTCTGGCACACGCTAGGCAAGTGCTTCACCATTAAGCTTCACGCCCAGCCTAATTCATCCTTTTGGTCAAATACAAATTAAAATACTAACAAGAGGGCCGGGGATTTAGCTCAGGGGTTCCCCCGCCTGCCTCGCGTTAGATCCCTGGTACCAAAAAAACACACACACACACACAAAAAAACATAAAATACTAACAAGCCACAATTTTATGCCTGGCCAAAGAACATTCTCTCAGAACACCTGTAATCATGTGTAAGAAGGAGGCTTAAACAAGCTGTTTCCTACACCCTACCCTGAACATCATGAACCTGAATGCTCTTGTGGAGGTCACAGCATACCAAAGAGAAGCATTCACACCTTTGACTCAGAGATCATACTCTTGGGAGTCTCAGAAGGAACACAAATGAAAAATTTTACATGCTAAAAGCTGCTCAGGCAGCAGTTTGGCTGTTGAGACAATCTGGGAACAACTTAAATGTTAATCAAAGGAAAATACACTCCATAGTCATTAAACAAGTATATTAAGTCTGTTATCATGTGGGCTGGGGATTTAGCTCAGTGGTTCCGCAGCCTGCCTCAGAAGTGCAAGGTCCCGAGTTTGATCCTTGGTACCAAAAAAAGAGAGTCTGTTGTCATGTGAGGAAAGTGCTTCTGGTGGCCATAGGAAAATTGTCTTTTATATCTCACTGATGTAAAAAGGATATTCACATAAAGGAAAAGTACTGACCAAAAACAAGGACCTAACAACAATGACATGAGGCTAATGGAGTTATGGAAACATCTTCTGCGTTTTTCTTATTTGGGGGGGTGTGCACATCTGTACAACAAGTATGTGTGGTACTGGGCACTGAACCTAGGGACTTTGCACTAAGATACCTCTTATTTTTTGAGACAGGGTCTTGCTAAGTTGAACAGGCAGGACTCAAGCTTGGGATCCTCCCACCTTAGCTTCCCAAAGATCTGAGATTACAGGGGTGTGCCACTGTGCCTGAGTAACATCTTGTCCTTGAACATCTACAATTGTTGTTGCAACAGTAAATAGCCCTTAAAAGTAATGAACGCTGTTATGATTTGTGTCTAGATGTCCCCCTAATGCTTCATGTGGTCATAGGTAGAGCTTTTCAGAGGTGGCTGGATTTAGAATTCGTGTGACACTGGGATTGATTTATGGTGCAATGCTAGAATTAAGGGCGTTAAGATATAAGGGACAAAAAGAGGCTTGTTGCTTCTCACTTGGACTTGTTGCTCACTGCTTTTGCTGTTTTCTGCCTGCCACGAACTGTTTCTCCTCTGTGATGTCCCTTTGCCATGCTGCCCTGCGTTGGAGCTAGCCGATTATGAACTGAAACCTCTACAAACTGTGAGCCAAAAGAAACCTTTATTCCTTTAACTTTGGGTGTCAGGTATTTTGTCTCAGTAATGAGAAAAGTAACAAAGACAATGCCTAGCAGAACCTCAAAGAGTTGGCCCAGAACAAAGCATGTGTGTTGGGAAGGCAAGGAGTAGGATTGGGCGTTTCTAGGCAGATAGGCAATTGCCAAATGGTTAAGGAACTAAGACTCATGCTCCAAGGGGCCCATTCCACATAAACTGTGCAGCTTTCTATGTGAACTTACCCTGGCAGAGAAATGTACCAGTGGCCTAACCAGCTGTCAGTTTCAGCTTCTAAGGAAAAACATCTGACATCTGATAACCAGGCTCCACCAATGCCACAAGGATGCTGGGCAAGCCAGGTAGGTGCAGAGGGCAGCCCAAGGGCATTGTCCAGTGGGGTTCTGATCCCCAAGTTTGTGGCCTCCTTTTGCCCCAACACACCCCTAGTGTAAGTAGCTACCATTTCTGAAGATGTGCGTCAAGAGTCAACACATACGTCAGAAGGAAAAAGAACATAAAAGGAAATTTATCTTTAGCAGCCTGAATCCCATAACTTCATCTTTATTCATATTGCTCATCAATTTGATCCAACGCTGCTGTAAGTCTGAGCTGACTGGTGTTTTTACAGGAAAACCAGGCATCAGGGAATGAATCATGTCTGCAGTGGGTGGTGCCCTGCCTTGGAGGATGATCCTTGATGAGGTCAGAGGAAAATGTCCATCAAGCAGATCCCTCATTCCGTCAGGTCAGGCCCCTGGGCTCGAGCTTAATCCTATGCTGCCCTTTCTCCATTGTGACTCAGAGGGGGCCTCTCCCCAGTATACTGGCCTTCCTGAAGACTCCCCACTCAGCCTGTCAGGGTGTTCTAAGCCCTGCTCCAATTCTGGCCTGTGCTGGGGCCCCTGTGGGGTCACTTGTTTTGGCTTCTTGGCTTGATGCCTAAGCAGCCTTCTCTTTGTTAGCAGGCAATGGAGGTCACTGTTTTATACTCAGGGCCAAACATAGTTCCTGATAAATGTTTATATTAACAAGGATGATGTTGCATATGGCTGAATGGGTTGTATACTGCACAACCCTAGGGGGCACCGATCACAACACTGTAGATTTGTTTTTGTTATCACACACATCCAGCAAATAGAAGCAAAAAGTGTTGTTCTGACAGATCTGTATATTACAACAATTTTAGGATGGATGGAAATAAAGGTCTTGAAGAATCTGTCGAAGTTCCAAGTGGGCCCAAAGTAGTCCTACACCATCTCGTGAAAACAGATGAACTAGCTCGCCAGGGAGCATCCTACTGATGCTGATGTCACTGATGGCAACAGAACCCTGGCTACAGGGTCAGGGCAGCACGATGCCTGTCACAGTTTTGTTACTCTATGCTACCAGTCCCTTCTTCATAGGGCCCACTGCAGCTTCAGGGGGCAGTCACAAACACACACGGATGGTGCTTGACTCTTCTCTGCTGCACTTTAGATCATGACCTTCTCCCCTCTCCAAGCCCTCACAATCCAGTGCAGTGAGTCACTTGCTACCCAGGGCTCAGAGCTGCCATAGACCACGAAGCCCACAAGCAGCAGTGAGGTAGCTTCCTGTCTCCTGTCCAGAGCACTGGGGGACCCTGTGAGGCCCACCTCTCCCTCCTCCTCCCTTTCTCCTGACTTGAGCTCTCCATTGTCTCTATCTGTCATCAGCCAGCCCTGACATAGTGACACTCATTTGCACACAGGTGTGATGCCAGCCTCAGTACTCCTCCTCAGCTCCCCTTTCTGGACCACCTACATCCACCCCTTAGCTGCCTACTCACAGAGGGCCCTCTACACTAGGTTCCCATACCTCTAGGTCAACAGGCAGCACCATTCCTCAGTTCCTGGCACCTTCTGCTCTGAATATTCTCTAATCTTCTCAACCTGGAATGCCTCACATCTCGAATGGCCACCAGGGCCATCCCCAGGCCTCTTTTCCTTCCCAGGGGAGGTACTGGTATGGAGGACAGAAGAAGGCTGGCTCAGAATAAGGCAAGCTGGGCCCTGGGATCCCTAGCCTTCTGAGTTGGACTTTTGTCACCCACCTGTATGTCCCACACGCTCTGGAACAGAATGACTGAGGGGTGCTGTTGGCCAGATTTTCTGCCAAAGAGCAAGACAAATTTCTCTTTTCTCTCATCACTTACAACCCTTCACTCTGCCACAAAAACATCAAAACATCTGAAAAATTCCCGTGGCATTTAGCTTCTGTCAAACAAGGAATCCTCCCATATCACCACACTCTACATTCTCCAGGTTTTGAGGTTCTGCCCCAGAAAGTGATCTCCCAGCCCCATCCACTGCAACCTTCACCCAGGCCAGGGCCTCTGAGAGTCTACAGCCCTCCCTGCTGGCCTTCTTCTGCCCTTGACTCTCCATTCACCCAACCTGTGGTAAGTGCTGAGTGTGCAGGTGCTGGTCCCACTTCTGCCTGTGACCTTAAGAAAGCCACCTCTCTACCTTGAGCCTCAGTTTCCTATACACAATGATATGGCCAATAATCATCTTACTGCTATGGATTAGGCAGCCTCCCCCACATCAAGGATCTCACATCTCCCCCCAACACACCTTGTTTCAAGCTCTGCAGTAGCCTCCCTTTCCAGATGAGGGAGCTGTGGTGGGATCTCCCACATCACCCTTGGGGCTTCTCAGGCTCAAAGCCTGCAATTGTACCAGCATGTGGTCTCTCAGTTATCTAGGCAGGATGGCTTCTTAAAATTGTGCAAATGCTATCAGTAAAACATTGGATCCCAACAGGTCTGCTTGTAAAATATGTCTGTCTACACTAGGAGGGATCCAGAAAGTTATCATCATGAATAGCTACCATGTGCCAAGAAGGGGCCAGGGGTTTCATACATATTACTGTCAATCATATGTTCATTTGTCAAGTGGAATTCTCATCCCCTCATGCTGAAAACAATCAGAGGCTCAACCACGTGACACACCTATGACAGAAGTCACACTGACCATGGTTATGGCTACTGGTTGTAGGGAGGACTTTAACAGGGCCAGTGCTGCGGTGAAGCCATACCATCCCTCCAGAGCCAGTAGAGCTGTGGCCTCCTCATCACTCCTGACTTCTAGGGATTAACATCTGCCACCTCATGGAACGTGGTGTCATAGCCCACTCGGCCCAGTCTCACTCTGCCCACACATCCTTTCTGATCTATCCTACCAATGAGGCCCCCGTCTACTTCTCATCTGTCAGGAGGCCCTGAGACCTCCCGCTAGCCTCTCAGGGAACATCCCAGTTCCATCCTCCACCTGCCCACCTTTCACTCATCCTCTGCCATCCAGCTGGGTGTCACCTCCAGGAAGCACTCCATGATCCTCCAGGTTTACCTAATAGACCCCCACCATTCCTCGCTTTCCTAGTAATTTCAGGAAAGCCACTCACCACACTATGACCAAAAGGCAGAGGGCAGGGGCAGAAAGACCCTGCTCCTGGCTCCAATTCTGACCTAGGAGAGTCCCTGTGAACCAGGAGAAACCCCAGAAGAAGACCAGGAGGTTGAGGACCCCTGAGGACAAAATGCTGACCAAGGATACTCCTTGCCACTGGGCCTCAGATGGCCCTTGGTCCCACTCACTTAGAAGGCGGTGGATCAGCTATGGAACATCAAAAGTGCTGAGTGCTGGGGACAGGGGTGAGGGGCACATTACGGAGCCGGTGAAACCCAGCCTCCACTCTCTGGAGCTGACAGCCTGGGAGGAGTACAAGACTTGCATTCAAACAATCAAACAATTTGGGTCCACTGCTGAAGGACCCCTAGAAGAGGCTGAAGGGAGGGGGCAGGGGCTTGTCAGATCCAGCCTTGGATGTCAGCTTCAGGAGGCAGGGGCACTGGGCCTAAAAAGTTGAATCCAGTTAAAGTATGAGCAAGGGGTAGGAACATTTAGCCAAGTGAGCAGAGCAGAGTGAAGCTAAATGGTGTGTGTGTGTGTGTGTGTGTGTGTGTTTGTCTGTCTGTGGCACGCTGGGTCTGTGGCGAATGTTAGCCTCAGGGCACTGAAAGGCCATTTCACATATACATCGGAAGGTGATTAGAGCAGAAAGCCAGGCCCTTGTTTCAGGCCTTAGTTTTTCCTCCCAAGGATCTCAGCACATGCCGTATGTAGAGAACACAAGAGCAGACGCTGTGAGGTACCCCCAAAAGGACCTCACTTGTGACTTTTTGAAAGACCTTATGTCCTATATCAATTCTCAGCTGAAATGCTGTGAGGCATCTTCTCTGAGAACTGTTTCTGTCCCAGCCTTCAAAGATCCAAACAATCTTCATGAAAACCATAGGCCCTCAGAACATGCACACATTCCTGGCACTCCCATCATAGCCACATGCAGGCTGCAGCACACTTGCCACAGAGTTGCTGGGAGCCTTTGCGAAGACACCTGTCATCAATGGCCTATGGCAGCTGCCACTGGTCTGATCTCTTCCTACTTCTGTGACATATCACCCAGAGAGTTGCCAAATTCAGCTCAGCTCTCAACACTGCACAAAGTGCAGCCAATCAGAATTGGGGTCCAAAGACAGAGGCTGGGGGTTGGCAAGCAAATGGGAAAGTGACCACCTCAGCAGTACCTGGCAAAGCCTGCCCAAGGCCATCTGGCCTGGCCTCAGCTGAGACCACCACACCAGGGCTCCTATGTTCTGCTTTCAGGAATTTACATACCAACCAGAAAAGATGCACTAGTCTAACACAAATCTACACACGCGTGCACGCACACACATACACACGTGCAAAACACAAAGGTAAAGGGGTAAGCCATTGAAACCTTTTAGACTTAACACATTTCATCTACTCTTCTTTCTGGAATAAACCCTCTAGACTTCACCTACTCTTAATCTTCAATCACCTTTCCTCACACCTCACTCACAAATATGCCCAAGCCTTATCCTTGGAGACACAGCCTTGAGATCTTTTTATTCTTCTTCACACATGGCTACCTTGTGAATCAACTTTCTCTTTTGCAAAACTCATGGTTTCAGTGGTGAGCATACTGTATGGCAGGCAAAGTGGGCCTGATTAGGTAACAATGCCAAGGGCTGATTGGCCCTTAGAAAAGACCCCCAAATGGACTTTTCCCCTTGTAGCTCATGAGGTGCTGTTTGAAGCAGAGATAGAAACACAGAATACATATCATTAGATTACATATAAATACATATTACCTCATTCCAACCTCCCAGCAACCTTACCAACAAGTAAGTTTAATTCTACTGTCTTTTATTTGAGGCAACCAAGGACCAAAAAGGCTAAGAAGCCCACTAAAAGTTAAGCAAGTGGCAGGACTATGATTCCAATGTGCCAAGGAGCAGGGTCCTGCCCACAGACTCCCTGGAGCTCTTTCTTGTGAGTCCAGGTCTGGGAGCAGGGTCTACCCTTCTCCTGAAGCCTCCTTCAAGGTACTCCTCCTCGCCTTCCTTTGGGGGCAGGGTGGGGGTCGTGGAAAGATAGGGACTCATCTAGAGGCATGTGTGCCGGCAGGACAAGAACTCTGGTCTGGAGACACTATGGGGCCTCCAGAGTTAACAGTCTGTGCAATGAGTCTGCATAAGCCAGGAACAGTCCTGTGACTGAAATGGTCACCACCAGGACCTCAGTTCCTGGATCCTGGGAATAGGTAGTAAGCCAGCTCCTTTTTCTATCTGCACAAAGATGGGCTTAGGTGTATGACACAGCTTTACTGGAGTTCATCAAACTGACCCTTCATGTCAAAATATCCTTCAATGTATCTGAGAGAGACCAGCGTCTTCCTGACCGTGTGCTGGGGATGAAAGGCCCACACGGTGGAGAGACCAGGAAGCCCCCACCTTCCAGTGCTAGTGACTAATCAGGCCTTCTGGCTTGGGTCTCAGCCTTCTTCCCTCCTTTCCCTTAGGCCACAAGGTCAACATTTAAAATCTGGCAAATTTATGTTCAGCTTGTTTTGAAACCTGTTCCCTCCAACACTGAGGCTGAGTCCTGGCTGCTCTTGACCAAAGCACTGGCCCCTGGGCCTCCTCCCTCTGGTGCAACAAGCTTTGCTCCAAGTCCTGTTCTAGGCATCATGCCACAGCAAACAACTTCCTGAGCCTGTTCATCTTCAGACCCACAGTACAGAGTGTGACACTGACAGGAGGGGTCAAATTGAAGGCTGGCCTAGAGGGGCCTGGCAATCAAAAAGATCACCCTGTCACTGCTCTCCAGATACAGCCGCTCAGGTCACACCCATGCTTCCAGACAAAGGTGTGCACTCCTACCACAATCAAAAAAAAGCAAGTGGCCATTAGGTCCAATCTCCAATAAGTAGCAAATCTTCCAGATAAAGCAACAAAGAAAATCATTCTAAGGGCCATGGAAGAAAAACAGTTTAACACCTAATTGATACATATATTCTTTCTTTCTTTACAGACTCTAAAATTTGCCCTCTGAATAAATCCATCTAAACTGATAGCAAAATCATCATTTAAACTTTGCATAAAGAACATAACTACTTTGAAATTGACACTATGTGCAAAATAAAAACTAGAAATGAAGACCAACTGTCTAAAACCAGAAAACATACTTTGTACAATATTCACTTTACAGGATTTAAAGGATTTTTAAGATAGACCATAGCATCAGCTCCCAATGAAATAAATTTGTAACGTTTAAAATTGCAAATACCCTAAGACTTTACCCCGTTTTGAGGAGAATATGTATAGTTAAACATGACTCCTGGGCTGAAGCCTGGAGTCTGCAATTTCAGAAGACTGGAACTGACCAGGGCCTTATTAAGCTATTAACACGGCCAGTCAGCAAGCAAAAGTAATAATCCGTGTTGTTACAGATCAGAGAGAGTTAATTTTTAAAAAGCTGTTTCTAATAAATGCTGGTTAAGTGAAATTAACTGTTCCTGTGTCTTTTAGGTTGGCAGGGCTAAAGAATCTAATTTTCCCTAGAGATTCAAATTACAGCAGAAACACTCATCAAGATAAAGACAGCAAATTTCACTCATGGCAAAACATCTGGAATGGCAGGCAAGAGAGTCTGGAGAGTTTGCAAAGCTTCAATTTAAGACAGCTGTTTCCCCCTGCAACGCTAAGGAAGGGCGCCAGCACTTGCTTGCCTGACCACTCCGGGCAGTCATTCAGGATTACCGTGGGGTAGGGGGTGAGCATTCTCAGGGCTGATCTGATCCTTGCTCCAACCCAGGCAGCTATTCGGGAGGGTCATGCAGTGGGCAAAGCTGGGTGGCTCCAGGAGGAGGCCCTTACAGGGCAAAGCCGCAACTCTGCCCCAGCTCCCAAAGCATGCGGGCCTTCGGCATACGGGGACCCCACCCCCCAGCAGACTACGGAAGAAAATGTAAGTGGGTGGGCTAAACACAAACGCAGCTTCCTGCCCCCCCCCCTTCCAGAAAGATCTGGGTTGTGTTTCTTTTCCTTTTTGCAGAGGTTAATCGGACAGCCACGTCTCTAGCCACAGCCCCTTTTGCAAAATGCGCGGCATGTTAAGCTAGTGCGGAGCGCATGCCAAGGTGCGGGGACAGGGGATCCCGAGGTTCCTCGCGCTCTCCACGCCGCGAGTGAGTGACATCAGGCTCGCGTGGACTGATCATGCAGTAAAGCCCGGCGCCGGGCGTCTGTGCGCGGGGAGCCGGGCCTCGTTCCAGGCGGGAGGCCGAGCAGCACTAACCCTTCTTAAATTTATTCAGGCAGCCGGAGCTGCAGAAGGACCGCACGGAGGCCGTCTCCCAGCAGCCGCGTCCCTTCATCCCGCGGCCCGGCGGCCTCTGAGCGGTCGGACGCTACATGGCGCCAGACCCCAGTGCTCACACGGACGCGCGCACAGCTCGGCGGGCCGCCCGGCAGAGGCGGCGGGCGCTCGCGGGTCCTGGCGCTGCGTTACCACAATGCACCACTGCCACCCGCAGCCCGGTACCCGAGCCCGTTAACCCTGTCGGCGCCACAGGAGCCAAGCCGGACACCAGAGGCAGCGCAGTCCCGTTCCTCCCCCCCCCCCCAGGGAACGCAGCCCCGCGGGCACCCGGGCGCTGGGTGTGGGGCGGGTTTCCCATTCCAACGTCACGTGAGCTCGAAACTCCGAATGAAGGTGCCGCCCCCTGCAGCAGCAGCCTCAGCGGCTTTGCTTTATTTCAAAAGGAAAGATGCCCTTGAGAGCCTGGGACACGTGGGAAACGGGAATGCCCCAGGGCTTGACAGTGATTCCGGGAAATTGAGGTCATCTCTGGGACCTGGTCACCTTTCTAACCTCGCCGAGGTGTCTGAGGCACCTGTCCACTTGCAGCCACCTGGGAGCTAGGCTCCTTAAGAGCTGCCACAATGGGGCTGCAGGCATCTGGGGACATCTGTCTCTGCCCAGACTTCTGGGAACCCTGTCCAGTTGTCTGCGGGACTTCTCCATGGGATGTATGATGGGCATCAAGCCCAACTGTCCAAATCGGAGCTCTCCATGTCCCCCTAGAACCTACTCCATAACCCTTCCCCTAGTCCTCCTTGCCCTCCAGCTCAGCTAGTGGTAGTGCCATCTTCCCAGCTGCCAGAACCTCGGAGTCATCCTGGATTCCTCTCTTGGATCCACATCCACTCAGTCAGCACAACCTGAGTCCGTAGCTGTGGAGTAAAGCCAAGATCCCACTCTTCCTTACCACTCCCACTGCTGCCCCCCAACCCGCTGTGGACTCTTACAAAGCTTCTCAGCAAATCTCCCTGCTTCTGCTCTGCCCCCCCCCATCTAGGCTAGAACAGCAGCCCTAGCCATCTTGTTGAACGTGTGTTGGATTCTACCACTCTCCCCCTCAGTGGGCTCCAAGTCCCCACTAGCAGACCACCCATGTGCTTATGACCTCACCTGCCCAGCTCCTCTCCTCTCCCTTTCCTGCCGCACTGACATTCTGACTTCAACACAAGGTCGCAGCCAGGCAGTCCAAGCCGTGGGCAGATCCACTCCTTGGCTGTGCTCCCACCACTCTGCTCTGGAGATGTCTTGTCTTTCCCACTGGACTATGGGCTCTGTGCCCCAGGACTGGGCTTTGCCGTTGCTTCATCTCTAGTCACGCTCTATCCAACCCCACCACCTCGCGAGAACACAGCCAGTGGGATTTACCCAACATAATTAATTGAAACTAAATCTACTTTCACCAATTGAAACTTCAAATCACAGCAAAGTTCCTGTTTTTAACATCTAACAGACTCGGGGAGGGTGTTGCTGGATCAATAATTCCCTCTGGGCCTTTGATGCAACTACTTCTTCCACATAGAATATTAATCCTTAGCAATTATGTGAGAATCACTGGCTCAGGAGATGGAAGGCATTTAACCACTCTGGGCCTTGATTTTCTAGCTAGAAAACGGAGAGCATAAATAAACTAGAAATGGTTCCCAGAGATGGAGTGCTAACTGAACACCAAGCACTGGACTGTGTGCTTTACCTGAATTTCCTCAGTTCTCACAGAAAGACTCTTGTTTGGTAGGTTCTACCAATACAGAAAGTCCCCAGCTTACAAATGAGTTCTGTTCTGGGAGAACATTTGTAAGTCAGATTTGTTCATAAATCTGACAAAGTGAGTCTTATATACCTTTGACACAAATATACAATGTAAAGCATTAAAAAACCAAATATGAGGTCCATTCGTACTGGTGAAAGTTTGCAATTCAAATGTTTGAAAGTCAGGGACTTACTGTACTGACTTTTACAGATGAGGACACTAAGCCTTGCTAAGGTAGAGTCTTGCCCAGGAAACCCTTCTGTTCTGAGAGGCCACACTCTGAACCCTGCTCTATGGGGTCCCTGAGGAACCAGAGGCATTATGAAAAAAATATACGGGGAAGCTGGCTGAGGTAGTTTTGAATGCTTTGGAAAAGTATATAGGCAATCTTTCCATCTTTCTTTTCTCTTTTGAGACGAAGGTCTCACTATGTTGCCTAGGCTGTACTAGAATTCCTGGACTCAAGGGATCATCCTCCCTTAGCCTTTCAAGTCGCTGGGACTACAGGCACACACACCCCTAAACACCTGGCTTACAGACAACCTTTTAAGGATTTGTATATGTAGGAATGAATCATATTCAGGATATTTAAGCAGACACTATGACTATCACAAAATCTCAAAGAGTCTTTCTAACACAGAGCTATGACCCCCCATCCTGACAACTGAGGAAAGGGAGAGCAGGAAGCTCAATACTGCACACCTGTCTTCACAGATAGTGATCTCTGTTATCACTGACCCTCTCTCCTACCTTCACTGTCTATCCACCCTCACCTAGAGCCATCCTGGCTTACAGCTGTGGACCTGAGAAGTCAGGGAACAAAATAAATCCAGGAAAGAAAGTAAAATAGTAAAGAAAAAAGACAAAAGAAAATTACAGGGCCGGGGATTTAGCTCAGTGATTTCGCCACCTGCTGTGCAAGCGCAAGGACCTGAGTTCAATCCCCGGTACCAAAAAAAAAAAAAAAAAAATTATATAGTTTACTGTTTTGATATAGATCTTAAATGTGTTCCCCTCCCCCCCAAAGCTCATGCGTTAAAAGTTTGGTCCCAAGTGATGTTGCTATTGGCAAATGTTGAAAACTCTAGGAGAGGCTCTAGCTGGAAGAAGTAGGTTACTAGGGGAATAGCGTTGAAGGGTATATTTTGCCCCATGGCCCTGACAGTCTCTCTCTCTGCTTCCTGGCCGCTATGCATGAGCTGAGCAGCTCTGCTGTACTACACACTGTGCACCATGATGTTTGGCCTGGTCTTAAGCTCAAAGTGATGAGACCAAGGGACCATGGATTGAAACCTCTGAAACCATGAGCCAAAATAAACAGTTCCTGCTTTAAGTTGATTCTCTCAGGTATTTTGTCATAGTAACACATTGTTATGCCTTGTGTCTAGATGTCCCCCCAAAGCCTCATGTGCTCATAGGTGGGGCTTTTCTGAGGTGGCAGGATAGAGTGTATGATGAGGGATTAAGAGTATGTGATTACTAAATTAGTCCTCTGATTGGTTTGGGATAGTTTTGGGTAGGACCAAGGGTGTTCTACCCTGGGTGGGAGTGCTACCTGGCCCTAGGTAGCTTTGATACAATATAAAGGGATAGAAAGAATCTGTGGCTTGTTGCTTCCTGCTTGGATGTTTTTGCTGCCTTCTGCCTGCCATGAAGTGTTTCTTTTCTGCGATATCCTTCTGCCATGCCACCTTACCTTGGAGCCAGCCAATTATAGACTGAAACCTCTACAAACTGCAAGCCAAAATAAACCTTTCCTCCTTTAACTTTGGGTGTTGGGTGTTTTGTCTCAGCAATGAGAAAAAGTAACTAAGACACATATATACTAAAGTACTAACACACCTACTATTTCCCCTTTATACTTGATTATTTTGCAGTGTAAATCACATGAAAAAAAATCATCAGATTCTGCTCATGTGAAATACTTGAAAGTCCATAGCTGAGCTGACCAAACAGTGAGGAAGGCAAAGAAAGATAACTGCTGGGTATTTCCAACTGCTCTGCCAGCTGCTCTGAGCCTGCATATTTCCCTCCCATCTGTGTGGTGAGGCTAAACCTCAGCCCTTCTCCTACCCCCATCTGTATTCAAGCATCCTGAGTGTCTCTTGAACCGCTCCAGATGCTGGCCCCCAGACACCCCCATGTAACCTCCTAATACCAAGTGTACCAACTCCAAGACCCTTTTGAAGTCCACTCACCCCAAATTCCCTGGCTGGCAACCCTGGAGGCAGCCCTAACTCTAGGTCCTATCTGACTCCACATTAAGGGGGTCACTTCCAAGTTCACTTCCAAGTCTTTGGATTCCTCCCATGTCTATACTTACTTCTTTCCTTGTCATATCCCACGTGGGCGCCTGATCCCCACATCCATTTACCACCAGAGCACAGTTAAGCAGAGTCTGTTTCCACTATGTTCTCTCTTTGCTCCATAATATGGCACACACACCCACTCAACTGAAATTCAAGCATACGTATATGGATGTACATGCCTGTATGTATGAGCATGTACACACATATTCGTTGTCCATTCCAGTGCTAGAAGCACTAGAAACGGGTCCCTTGGGCACTGAGATCAGCCCCCAGAAACTAGTGCAAGGCCTCTGGGGAAACATGGCAATACAGAAAGAATCACAAGGGCTGGGGATTTAGCTCAGTGGCACCGAACCTACCTCGCAAGGACAAGATCATGAGTTCAATCCTCAGTACCAAAAAAAATCATGAAACTTCAGAAAGAATCACAAGAATGTCCACACCCTGTAGCCTAGTATGATAAATTGGATTCACCATAAGTGAACAACGAGAAAAGAGCAAAACATGCTGCGCCCAACACCATCTGGTGCAAAAACCTAGAAGCAACCTAAGAGTCCAATAGCAGGTGAATGCTTATTTTATCAACTTCATGGAATATCATGCAGCCATTTAGACTTACCTAAGTCATAATTCAACAAAAAATAAGAACTTGTGATTAAAAAGAAAATGCCGGGGGAAAAGGCAAATCACAAAACATATTTATAATTGAGTGAAAATTACATATACAGACATGTTAAAATAATTAAACCACAGGTGCTTTCCTCAAGTCTGAGCTTCTGCAGTGTTTTGGACTTCTTTCTTTTACAGAACCCAGTACACCTTACTGGGTGGGGGGGTCCCATTTACTTGTCTATACCCTATACAAGACTGTGAATGCCTTGAAAATAGACACTGTGGTCTTTTCTCACTATTCTCAGCCTACAGTGTGGCCTGGCACATGGTAGGTACACAATGAATGAATAAGCACAGGAATGACAGAGCAATGAGTAGATCAATGAAATGACTGATGAAAGCAGGTTAATCATTCATAAAGAGCCCCTTCTTTTCTCTGCACCCCTGCCCAGCCCTTGTATGAATGGCACACAGGGGAGGACCAGCATGGGATCCTGTTGAGCAAGACTGGATGGTGGATCCTTGACCTGAATTGGCTATAGTCTTTACCTGCTGTAGGACTTAGGGATCTCTGGCTCCCCTTCTAGCATTAGGCTCAGAGGAGAGGCAGTGACCTTCTCCAATTTGGTTTGGAGAAACAAGTTCTCCAACGGTTCAGTGCGCATGCACATTTCCCGTGGGGTAATCTTAAGAATGAAACGCTTGAAAGCAGCAGTGTTCTAAGAATAGCCATGCATAGGTACTGACTGCTATCCTCATTAATAAATGATCCTGTGCCAAAGCCAAAGAAGTAATTTGAGAGCAATTTAAGATAATGGGTTGCTAGGTAATTAAAATAAACTTCCGAGGGAACTTTTTTTTTCAATTTATCATTGGTTATTTTAAGTTTTAAAAAATGGGATCAGGGAGAGTGTACCATTCAAATTGGCTTGAAAAATGGCAAACCTAGGAATGCTCTCTTGGCAAGATTCTGTCCATAGGTGCTCTCTGCTAGGGACAACATAAGAGGTGAAGCTGCCTCCTGAAGATGAGCCTCAATAGTTTTGTCCTGGGGAGAGAAGGGTTGGCACCCAAGTCCCCAAATGTGCACTTTGCACAGGTGAGGTCATACCTATCAGACAGCTCCAAGGATGCCGGGTCTCTTCCCAGCCTCAGTGCATCGAATATATCGGTTATTGCTTGCTGGAATCTAAATATCACTTTCCCCAGAAAATTTCTCATGACAGTCAAGGAGCTGGAATCCCCAAGAGATTACTGTCCATTTGTTTGGTCTTCAATCAATTCTTTCTTTTTTTTTTTTTTAAGAAAGTGAAAACAAAAGAAGTTGAAAATATAAATCTACTGTAGGATGTTCCCTCTACTTTGTTGATTATTAAAACAACACAATTAACTGCCTTGATATACCCTTTTAAGCATATTAAAAATGGTCAAACTGTATTTAGTTAATAACCCCTAATGCCAGTGAGATTGCAGAGTAATTGAATGCTCACGTGTTGTCGATAGCATGAAATTTTGGTGTTTTCATTTCATAAAGTCATATTATAATTTATTGAGGGACCATACTGCTGCTCCTGCCCTTAACTCAGTAATCTGACTCCTGAGGATTTTCCATCAGGAAATAATTCAAGAGCAGCCAAAAGCTTTCTTTATAGTACAAAGACATTCAATGAATCATTGTCAGTAATAGCACAAATGGAAAACTCAAATGCTCAACAGTTGATACATGAGTCAATATTTTAGAGTACATAACTCTGTAGAAAATTATGTAGCCATTAAAATGATTATTATAACAATTATAGAGTGGGGTAAAAAAAGGCAGAGTATGAAGTACTCTTTTTTTTTAAAGCGTGCTTTAAACAATTTATTTAACTGAAATGCCATATACTGACTTCCATTTATTTTGATACATCTTGTCCCCAAGGTGATTTAGAGCCTTTTCAAGCCAATATAAATATTTCATAAATATTTGGCCATTTGGGTATACATCTCCACAATACCTCACATCTTTCAGCAAGAAAAACACTGAAGAGTAAAGACCTGACACAATTAACTGGGTACAATGAGAATCTGCTCCAAATATTTATTTATCTGATGTAAAGGCACCACATACCTGTTCAACTAAGAAAACCATCCTTACAACACAGGATGATTTTTTATTTTTAAGTAGGGCTTAGGGCATTCAGCCATGCCATGAATCCATAGAGAATAGGTTCCAACCACTCAGGCTCCTTCCCACTGGTTCTCACAAAGTGTGCTTCTCTGGGTGGGGCAGGGTGGAATTTCAGTTGAACCCAGGTACCTTTCTCTTTGGCTTCCTTCTTTTTCTGATCATTTTCCTTGACTGATTTCAGGAAGCTATCTTGACTCTTTGAGTGTTTAATATGCTCAATAAGCACATTAATCCTCTTGGCAAGTAGCTTGCCCTTAATTTGCTTGTTTACAACAATGCCAACAGCATGCTGGGTAACACTGTAGACTGTTCCAGTTTTGCCATGGTAACATTTGTGTGGCATTCCTTTTGAACAGTACCCATTCCCTTGATGTCTACAATATCACCCTTTTTGTAGATTCACATGTATGTGGCCAAAGGAACAACCCCACGTTTTCTAAAAGGTCTAGAGAACATATACCAGGTTCCCCTCCTCTGCATATCAAGGGGGAAGGTGGGAAGAATGTGCAAAAATCAGAAGCTTTGAGTGGGTAATTTCACTTTTTTTTTTTTTTTTTTTTTGCTTTCTTGGGACAGGGTCTCACTCTGCAATTCAGCCTGCCCTAAACTCACTGTGTACCCCAGGCTGGCCTCAAACTCATGGCAATCTTCCTGCCTCAGGCTCCTAAGTGCTGGGATTATAGGCATGTGCCAACATGCCCTGATCAATTTCCCATATTCTAAATACAGGTACTCTTTTTTTGTTGTTTTGTTTTGCTTTTTGTTTTTTTGTTTTGAGACAAGGTCTTTCTAGGTAGTGCAGGCTGGCCTTGAACTCACTATGTGGCCCAAGCTAGCCTCGAACTTGAGGTGATCCTCCTGCCTCAGCCTCCGGAGTGCTGGGATTATGGCTGTGTGCCACCACATCCAGATAAATGCAGATACTCTACCTTTCTGTATCATTTTCTCCTCCACAATAATAAAAATGTAACAAGCTACATTTAATCAACTGAATTATTATCTGAAACCCTTTCCCAAGAGGGAAACCTTGTCCAATAAAGAGGAAAACTGTTCCCTCCTCAGGCAGTGCAAGTTAGGAGACCATGGGACAGTGGGGACATTGGGCTCAGACAGTTCCAGTATCAGTCAGGCCAACCCGGAGGAGGTCTGGGCCTTGGAATCAAATGCACAAGTCTGAGCTCAGATCTGCAGCTTGCTCCCTGAGTTACTTGAAGCAAGTACAGGAGCTTCTCTGAGCCTCACTTCCCTGAGTTTTACCTAGACACAGTGGTATTTCCCTGTGATGGGTAAAACTGTGTGCCCCAAATTACTATGCGGCTGTCTCTCCCTCCATCCCAGCACCTCACTATGTGATTGTTTGGAGATAGGGCCTTTAAAGAGATAATTAAAATAACATAGCTGGGTGTGGTGGCACATGCCTGTAATCTCAGCAGTTGGGAGGCTGAGGCAGGAGGATCACAGCGAGTTTGAGGCTTCTCTAGGCTACATGGTGAGTTCAAGCCTAGCCTGGGCTACATAACAAGACCCTGTCTCCAAAAAAAAAAAAAAAAGAAGCTAACATGAAGTCACAGAGATGGGACCCAATCCAATATGATTGGTGTGCCTATAAGATGGGGAAATTAGAACATGGATATATAGACTGAGGAATGACTATGAAAAAAACAGCAATCTGCAAGCCAAGAAAAGAGGCTCAAAAGAAATCAAATCTACAGACATGCATTGAACTTCTTTTGTCCAAAACTGAGAGAATGTTTCTGTTGTTTAAGCTCCCCAGTCTGTGACATTTTTTAGGGGAGCTAAAGCTGACTAATGCACTTCCTTATGCAGAGCCACGAAGATGACACCAGCACAGGCAGGCACTCAGTTGGGAAATGTGCACTGCATCAGGAGCAGGGTGCCAGGCATCCCCCAAATCAGTTCCAGATGAAGCCTGTGCCAGAAGAGTTGATCTCAATCCCCATTAAAGAATTCATTTAACCACAGCATTCAGAATGGGTATGAAGCCCTGCCAAAGACCGCTTTTCTCAATTTCTCTGTGGCAGCTGCAGTGAGATTGGGCAGGATGGACAGTCCTGCTATATAATCAGCAAAACAAAAGTTGAAGGGTTTGTTCAAAGTAAAACAGCAAGCAAAGACTGAAGAAGGATCAAGAATCCAACATTTTAGGCTTCCAAGCTCCATTTTTCTTGATTACTAAAAAATAAGCCTCTGATAGATTTTATACCATAAACACATAAAAACTCCATAGTGCCACAGCCACTATTACATTAAGTTGAAAAATAAGCAACAAAGAGAAAGTACTTGAAAAATATATAACCAACAAAGGAAAAATAACCAAAACAAGAATGAATTTCCACAAATCCACATAAGCCCCCACAAATACTGAAAGAGTAAAATGGCAATGGATATGAATATATAACTTGCAGAACACATACAATTGGCCAATAAGTAGATGAAAATATACTCAGATTCAGGGGTCACAAGGAAAATGTAACACAGAGGGAGGAAATGCCTTTTCATTCATCTATCAGAGCAATAAAAAATGATGGAGTAGCATTGGTTGACAATTTACATTCCTGGGAAATGTATATATTTATGCATTCTTTTTGGCTGGTAATTTGAGAATGTCTACTGATATTTATTATGTGCACGTCCTTGGAACCTAGCACTTCCATTCCTAGGAATCCATGATATACAAAAACACAGACATGCACAAAGATGCATGTAAAAGAAGTTTCAGTACAGCACTCTCTGGAAAAGCAGTATAATGCAAAGAATCTAATTCCTCATCAAGAGGAAAATGACTAAATTATGATATACTATGGAATTTTATGCTGTTATTTTAAAAATGAGACTATCTTGTATTGATATCAAAATAAACTGATAAGGAAAAAGCAAGCATCTTACCAGTACAGATAATACAATCTCATTTACACATGTATGTGTGAATGTGGAGGTGTGCCCTTAATGGCTTTGAAAAGATCTGGAAAAACACCACTTTAAAAAATTGATTGCAGGGCTGGGGATTTAGCTCAGTGGTTTCGCCGCCTGCTGCGCAAGCACAAGAACCCAAGTAAGGACCCAAGTTCGATCCCCGGTACCAAAAAAAAAAAAAAAAAAATTGATTGCATGTCTCTTGGGAGGACAGTAAGGTGAAGGCAGGAGTTGAAAGATGACTAAATTTTATGTTATATGTTTTAGAGTCATTTAAATATTTCACAGTCTTGTGTTTCTTAACTAAATGTAATGTCTCAACAAATTACAGTGGGAAAGAGTGTGCCCGAATCAATCCCTGCTCATGTTGAACCCCATGACACCTTGTAAAGGGTTCTAATGGTAGAAGGTCAGGCATAAAGGAAGGTGTGCAATAGGTGAATCTGGGGGCAGGAGGGCCCAGAGATAACATCAGAAAAGCCACCACATCAGTACACTCAGACCAACCTGGCAGGCAGCAATCAGAGAGGGGCTGGATCATTTGGCGCACCCGTGGCACGATCCCCATGAGGTGGAGGAGCAGAGCCGCCCATGGTGACGGGCCCTGCAAAGAAGGGACAAAGCTACAACCAGGTTTGGGGGCAAAAGGGCAGGCACCTATCATCCAGCCAGATTTGAAGGCACCCCCGATCCTTAGCTTCCAGGTTTCTGGAAGAAGCTTTTTGGACACAGGCACCAGTGACCTCTAGAGTAGCAGGTATTGAGACAAGGCCCATGAGAGTGTCTGGGCATCTACCTGCATTTACCTCACAGGTCTGCTCTGGGTCGCAAGGTCCATAGAGGTGTCAGGAGAGGTGCCAGACATAACAAAAGGGTTTCATAGGCAAACGTAGGACATAGGAGGAAGTAAGAAATGGCAGGTGCACTGCTGCTTAGAGAGTCATCCCTGAATCCAGTGGTCCTGTATGCAACTCTCTGTAAGGCCCTTCCTGTGGCAGGCCTGAGTCACAACAACCACCTTCTTTGAAACCCCCTTCTTCCTAATCCTCTTACCACAGATCCCTGGTGCTCCAACCTCCTTGGTCTGCACTCCAAGGCAGGAATCAGTTCTTACCTTGGTTCTTTTCCCACTCCATACAGAAGCCCAAGTGATAGTGTCTATGCCCATAGCTCCATGTTCCATGCCCCGTCCATATTTCCCCAGTTATAGTAGATGTAAAATCTTCCCCTCCAAGCTCCAGATCTCCACAGGCACTGGGGAACCCACCCTCTTTACCTGTGCCCAACAGGGACCAACATTTCTCCTCTGCTCCCTCATAACAACTTTTTTGCTTTGGATAATTTTTTCTGTCCCCAGGCACTAGCTGAAGACCTGAGGAAGCTGCTGTGGTTTTTTTCCCCTCCTTGAGCCCTTATATATGATAATCCTAAAGTCTTCTAAAATTGTAAATCCATACCCTCTTCTCCATCTGCACCAGGCACCTCCTTTGGTTCATTCAATGTTTACCCCTTCAAGTTGTCATGTGGACAATTTACTGAAAATACCATTTGCTTCCATGTCTCTCACATGGACAGTAGCAAGTTCACTGGATTTGATTCCTAGGGCTGCCAAAACCTGAGAGGCTTTAAAAGACAGAAATTTGTTCGCACCATTCTAGAGGCAAGAAATCCAAAATCATGGTGTCATTAGGGCTGTGCTCCCTCTGAATGCACTATGGGAGGATCCTCCCTTGCCTCTTCAGCTTCTGGTAGACTTGGGCATTCTTTGGCTTGTGACATTGTTGTTTCAATCTCTGCCTCTCTCTTCTCATGGCCTTCTCCTCTCTGTGTCCTCACATCATGTTCTCTTCATATGTGTCTGAGTCCAACTTTTCCTCTTCTTATAAACATGCAATCATGTTGCCAATAGAGACCAGTGAATGACCTTATCTTAACTTGATTACATTTGCAAAGACCTTTTTACCAGGTAAGGTCACATTCACAAGTACAAGGGATTAGAACTTGAGCAAATCATTTTGTGAGATGCAATTCAACCCACAGCACTCACTGTCATTACTGGTGCCCAGTACTACCTGACCTACAGTGAGACTTAGATTCCTGTAAAGAGCTAATTGAGCAAGTGATGGGTCTAGGCAGGGAAGGAAAGCTCAGGGAAGAAAATGGGCTTGGAGGAGGCAGCTTGGGACCAGAGGGAGAATAGGAGGGAAAGGGCAAGTCCAGGAAGGAAGAGGAGCACTGCATAGGAGAGGCCTTGGCTCTGTGCTTTGCAGTGCAGGGTGTGGGGCCAGCCTGCAGAAAGCTTCTCCAGGCCAGGCTGGTGCATCTGCCCTCATCCTTGAGGCAGCAATGGGCCAAGGAAGGTTCCTCAGGAGAGCAGTGACAAGAGCAGAATCCGTGTTCCTGAAAGATTAATTTCCAGCACAGGAGCAAGTCTCAAAGAAGACCCATATAGGGAGGTGGCCAGCTCAAAGGATACTGCACAAATGTCAGCCAATAATGAGGAACTGAATCAGGGCAGTGACAGCATGGCCTAAGAGGGAAGGAATGGAACTTAAAGAAAATGTGGGAGGAAGATGGAAAAAGCCTGACTTCAGGATGCAGGAAGAGGAGTGAGGCTTTCAGGGGCTGAAGTCTAGAGTAAGAGATACAGAGGATAGGGTCCAGGACCTGAGAATGGCAGCCCAGAAAAGGAAGCATGCCTGCAAGGACAGTGCATGGTTTAGACCATGAAATCCTATTCAATTAAAAAAGCAAACTCATGGGTATGCTCACTAAGTAACCATTAAGGTGGGCTGATGCTATGTAGATAATTCGAGTTTATGGGCAATGAGCACATCTTTTTATATCGATGCTTGGTATCCAGGCTATGAGCAGTAGGTGGGGGTTAAAGAAAGGTCCTAAGTCACAAGAAGTAGAAACTTAACTGAATAACCTTTAAGTCATCTCATCACCCCGGGAAATGGAAATCAATGCAGTCTGCAAATGGCAACCATGCCGCTAGCAGAGGCCAGATGGAGCTGCTTCTCTCTCAGTCAGGGAGCCAGGGACAAGGGAGCTGTCCAGCTCAGTGGAGCCTCAAGGATCTATAGAGGTCCCCAGACTCAGGAAGTTTTTTCTGACAGAGCTACCAGCAATACCAAGGCTCCCCACAGAGGCATTGCGGTGCAGTCCATTAGGAGGGGCTCTTATCCATGGGGGTGGAATAAAGACCCCTCTCCTCCCCTTCACCTCCATGGATGAGTCATTTCCTCTCTGGGCCTCAGTCCCTTCATTCATATTAGGCAAAGTATCTAGCTGATTTCTAAGGGCTCTTCACCTTCCAGCTGTTTCCTGCTGTGACTGCTGTCACCACAGCAAGGATAACAAGCCCCATCCCTGGGTAAGGACAGGGTGATTTGGTAGGCCAAAAAGGGGAAGTAGCAGACACTGAATCCTCCCCATTGTCACTCCACATGGATGATCCTCAATTCTTATTCTTTCCTTTGCCATTGCCACTCAGCAATGGGGCACTGTGATCTCAGGGGGAGAAAAGAGCACTCGATTATGAGTCTGGATACTGGGGTGACTATGGCCATACTGATCCCTTTTTTGTCACTGGCTTATCTTTGAAGCCCTCTCATTATGTTGGATAGGCAGGTGCTAGAGTTGGATCTCGAGCATCTGTGACTGAACCTCTCTCAGCCTCAGTCTCCTCCTTTGTATAATATGGATGGTGATGTTCTCACTTTGTCAGGTCATTATGAATGAGTTGCTACAGGAAAGCCTGACTCAATGAAGCCCCCACCCACCCAAAGTTAGCTGCTATTATCACAGAGCATGTAGGACATAAGCAGAAAGGAGACACATACTGTTGAGGGAAAACCTAGTGTCAGAGAGAAAGATATCAAAAGGGACAGCAGCAACATCTACTGCTACAAAACATCCCTTGCCAGGTTGTCTTTCCTGGAAGGGGTGTCTCCAAGGAAAAACTCCTCATAGCCTTGGGCATTAAGTATTCTTTCTTTTATCCTTCTGCCCAAGAGCCCCTGTTAACCAGCCAAGGTCCCTGGAAGACAGCAGACCCAAAGATGGTCCCCATCTTGGGAACATAACCTCAAGCAGTACCAAGCTAACCTGCTGAGTCCTTCTATGGCCCTCACAGTTTGAATATAAATACAAATTTACGGGAATTTTTGCAGAACACAGTCATGTTTCTCTAATACCAGTGGAGGTAAGCTATGGCAAGAGATATTAAGAATAACATTGAACACTTATGTGCCAATCCTGTGCTAAGAGTTCACATGCTAGGCTCGTATTACTTTCTCCCCTTTATAAGTGAAAAAATGGAGGCACAGAAAAAAAATCATGACAAACAGTGAATAAGAGATTAAAATCGGGATTCAAACCTAAGTCTCTCAATCTGCAAAACTGGATGTCTTTTCACTCCTTGACACTACACAGCAATTTCCACCATGCTTAATGCAGACTACTATTTTACCAGAAACTCAAGATCAATTGCTTTCACCAAAATAAAATTTGTTCTATTCCTAAATATTCCTCATGACATCTTTATTTTCTGCCTTGACAAATCCAGACAAAGATTCTGCTCATATATCCCATGCATTTTTTATACCTGTACACAAAGGCACTCTCGAAGGTACTATAACCAAATGCAGGCCATCTGAACAGAAACTAAGAGCTGGATCTAGGACTAAGTATCACCCAGGGTCAATGCTCAAGTAGTATCTTCTTCAGTTACAGAGGAGAAGGTGAGCCCACTTTAATTATTAAGGAGGTTTTAAATTGCTCAGACTACAGGCAAAAATAGGTAGCCTGATTATATTACAGGTGTATGACATGCTAAAAATATATACAGATCTCCCAACTTGATTTAGCTATGGGATCTTTTTGGCTATAGATGTAATTTTTCAAAACAAATGACATGAAAAGCTCAAATACACTGTTTTTCTAAAACCAAAACAATGGCTCACTGCTTAACTGGCCTGCCATTATATTTCTGGACTTCAATTTTTATGAAATAAGTCAGCAAGGTACAAAGTACAGTCATGAGTCAGCCATCCTCCTTCCAGACAATGACTCTCTAAAGGGGTTCATTCATCTGGCCAAAATACAAAGTGCTTATATAGTAGGTAAAAATACTTTGGAGTGGAAAAAAGTGATCAAGGATAATGTAAACTGAATATATGTCAAATGTGCAGTTATTACACTTTCCCCCTTATGACCTTTTCTCTCTACAGATCACTGGTGAGAGACAAATGGTACCTGGGTACCAAGTGGCTTTGTTTAAGCAAGTCATGCTAATACATTCTTGGCATACATTTCCATCAGCACTGCAGCAACACTGCAGCTCACACTGACCCTAAACCAGCACATCATCTCAACATCCTCTCCATCTCTCATTTTATTGGCACCATCAGGCATCTGATGATCTGAGGTAGCTGCCCACCAGAGTCATTTAGGATGCACCAAGCTTAGGCTAGACAAACAGAACAAGACATACCCCCACCCTAGTCCTCCAGCAGGTGCCGATCAAGTCTCAGAGGCTTCATCTACATCCATTTGGTCAGAACAGGCACCTCACATGGCTTGGAATTCAACACAACTAGACCTCTCTAGGGCCTGGAGGATGGTCCCTACACCTTCACCCCACTTTTTTCACTCCCTTGCCTCCCCAACATACCAGAAGCCCTTAGCCTTGGCAACAAAGCCCCCCAGCAACCCACCCACCCAACTCTAGGAGTTAAGAGGTCTCTCTATCTGACCTTGCCAGGTGATGGAGATGGGAACCGACTGCTGGTAGGATCGAAGGCAGAGGTGACCCATCAAGTTTAAACACATCTCCTCCTTCAGGAGATGGCTCAAAGCAGAAGGGGGGCAGCTTTAGGGGCTGAGGAAACCCAAGGTTCCTCTAGCTGGGTAGTTGCTCAGCGTGACCCCAAACTGCTTACTCAGAGGCACAGGCAGGCTGGAAGGGCTTTTCCTGTGACAGTCACCACTGGAGTTTAAAATCCCCTTTGCGTGCTGGGAAGACAAACACACACACACACACACACACACACACACACACACAGACGAAACGCCTGCCCAGGCTCCACTTCAGAGCACCCCTGCCTAAGTCCAGCTGACTTACAATAACAACCAGGTGCACAGAAGTGGCCCTTGCCCCTGAAGGCCTGGTCACAGCAGCTTCAGTGCCTACAGAGACAAGAGGGAGGTAGGCAAGGGGAGAAAGGGGCTTTACTTTTCATTTGCAGCCTCAGTGAGGGCTGGAGCTTGCTTTCCTCTACTAAAAGATGGCTGGCCTCTGGGCCAAATTCCAGAGGGTAGGCTTCCCAGAGCCAGCCCCCTGCACAGAGAGGGAAAGGTGTCTCCGCTGAGACACCAGCCTGAGCACGGTTCTTCCTGGCGCTAGGCTCCACAGAGGGTCAGGAGGACATGCCTGTGGCAGGCTGACTTCTAGCTAAATGCTTTGTCCCTTGGCTTTGGAGGGCAGAGTAGCAGGCCCTTTTTCCCAGGGCTGGGGTTAGTGCAGGGGCAGACCTCTGTGCCCTCAGCCCCGCAGGCTGCTCAAGATCAGGCATGGAAAACGTGTACAATGGGAAAGGAAAATGCAAAGGCTCAAGAGATCCCATGCCCCAGGACCTGTGTGCCCCATTCCTTCTCCGCTGCCCCGACTCACCCCAGGGAGGGGCTCTCGAGTGTGGATGTGGATCCGACTCCGAGGCTGCCCGGGCTCCTGAAGCTGCCCCTGCTGCCGCCGCCTTCCCGCCGCCGTGCTCTCAGTCCATCTCGGTGCAGTGCCGGCTGCCACCGCTGTGCCGAGCCCGGGAGAAGGAGGGCCGTCCTCGGATTGGGTGTGTGGTGCCCCACCGCCCCGGGCCCGCCGCCCCGCCCAGGCAGCCGCTTCAGCACCGCGGATAGCGTCCAGCCCGAGCGCTCCGAAAGCAGCCAAGCGGTAAGGAGCTGCGCGCCCCGGGGCCGCCCGCAGGTCCCTCAGCCTATGCGAGGCAGGGGCCCGCTGCGTCTCGTCCTCATCCTAGCCTCCTCCCCACCTCTGAATGAGGCTGCCTCCGCCTCCCCGGGCCGCTCCAAGACCGAAGGGCGCTGCCTGAGGCCAGCGGCCGGTCCCAGGTGGACAAGAAGCGCCTCCACCAGCCCCGTCCCAAGCAGAGATTAGCGTTCTCCTCCCGACAGCGCACTAGACAAAGACGAGTTCTCCTGCGGGACACAGGCAGGCAATGGAAAGGGCAGCTCGGCCTCTTAAAATGCCCATGCCTGGCTAGAAACCCGACCCGGCACTAAGAGTGCTATCGGCCCAATCAAGGTCGGAGGGTGCTGGCCCCTCGCCTGAGCTCAGCAAGGGGAGGGGCCGGTGGGTGGCCAGTGGCTCAAACCCTCATCTCTCCACCCTCATTTTTCCTGGGGTTGTAAGGAATTAACCAGTTGCAAGCAAGTCTGTCCCATGCACTAGAGGTGCGGGAAACCGTTTTGGTTCCATCCACACCTGGAATCTAATTCCCTTCCACCCCCACTATCCTTGGTTCTAGAGCATCAGTCAACCAACAGATGGGACTGCTGGAGCCTGGTGACATCACACAGAACTGACTCTCCACTTTTCATTTCTGTATAAGTCCCTTCTGTTGCTCCTTGTCCCGAGCTGAGCTGGCGGAGTTCTGGTTCTGACTTGCCCTCTGCCACAAACCAGTAATATGACCTGAGCCACTGGAACCCTAGTTTCTCCTGTGGAATTTGGGGGTGGGGTTCCCTCTGGTTACAAGCCTGAAGTAGCTCAGCCTGCTGAGGGAAATCCAGAGTGCATATTCACTCAGGCCCTTTTCTGGGGGGGGGGGGTCCCTTAGGCCTTTCTGAAGTTCAAGATAAAGAAACCTCTCCCCTTTCCCCAAATAAACTGGAAACACCTGCCTAATTCTTTTAAAAATAACAACTTTTTACATTCCATCAATTCAAATCCCAAAACACCTTCATTTTTACTGTTTGCCAAGCCCCCAGTTTGAAGGGATAAGACTGAATGGAATGAATTCAAGTCTAGGTTCATAAATGTCCAAGCATGGAGGACTCTGCTCAAACATTCACATGCTGCAGATGCCGCAAAAAGAGTGCCAAACTGAAACATTCATGAAGGCCACGGCTGAAACAGGAACGGGCATATGCCATTCAGGAAATGTAGTGGGAGGCAGAGACTCCTTCAGTTTTCCCTTCAAGGAAGAAAAATCATAATCCACATGTGATACCTTAAAAAAATAAAGCAACTACCTCTACTTGAAAATTACCACCAAGAGTTTCTTTTCTCTTTTTGAAAGTAACGCATTGTAGCCAGGCACGGTGACACATGCCTGTAATCCCAGCACTCAGGAGGCTGAGGCAGGAGGATTGCCAAGAGTTTGAGGCCATCCTGGGCTACACAGTAAGGTCAAGGCCAGCCTGAACCTCATAGCAAGACTTTTCTCAAAAAACAAAAACAAAAACAAACAAACAAACAAAAGTAATGCAAAACTCAATGACAAGAAACAAGTGCCCAGAAGCACAAGGTTCTGAGTGCTTCTTGCTGCAATAGGCATAGGCATTGGATGGAAGGATGGGATGCCAAGTAGGCATGGGGGTGTCGAGTCTTTGTGAATTTCTTCATTTGGAGCAAAATTTCTGCAGGATTTGGTTAACAAAGGATCACTTCAATTTAATTTATTTAGTTGTCTAGTTTATTTATGACACTCAGCATTCACCAGTATGTCTACATCATCACCATCCAGAAGAGCAGTGAGGGATCCAGAGAGGCTCATTTCTACACACACACACACACACACACACACACACACACACACCTTAGCAGAACTTTTAGAATTTCAACTGTCATGCCTTTAATAATAAAGACCCTAAAAGATTCAAGATTTGGAACTAAAAATAATCCAAGCCATATGGCAAGATTTTAAAATTTCAGTTCATTTATTTAGTTTCTGGGTTCTGAAAAAAGATAAAAAACTGGAACAAATATTACTGCTGTTTATCACAAAGGCTAAAAAAGATTTCTTCCCTGGGCTACCTTCTTCTTTCTACACCACAGCACCTCTACCCTCCGGCCTCCTCTCTCCACATTCCCATCCTTGTGGGCAGACCATGATAGCCACTGCTGATGACAACCAGCAAACCATGGCTGGAATACCACCTTTACCACAAATGTTGCTATTAAATCCAAACCAAGTCATTCTCTTCCCTCTTAGGTCAGCTGTGCTTCATGTCCGCTGGTATGCTCTAAAAACAAGTCTGTGGTTCATCCCCTCTTCTTCCTCACAAACATGCTTCCTTGCCTGACCTTTCCTACTGACAATCTTGAAGACCTCCTCCTCTCTCCCTGGCACCCTGTGGTAGCCTCTCTTTCTCTCTCTCTCTCTGGGCCCCTGCCTCTCCTCTTAATTTCTTCCAGAGAGTATATAAGAATCCTTGCTTTTGGCTTAGTGGGGACCTGCAGCTCCCAACAAAGTGGTCATATTATCACCAAGAGGTGCTCAGTAGGTCTAGAATGACAAAACCCAGCAAAGTGATAACAAGAATGGCATAGTTTTAAATCCACTTTGGGACTTTGTCTAATTCTTTTTTTCCACCACCACTACTCCTTCCTCACTTCCAGGCCACACCATACCACACCAATCTTTGGGATGGTCTTTCAGTCCAAGTCAGTTTTCTTGGTTGGTAAGGGAGAAAGTGGCTTTGTTTCCAAAAAATCCATAGGACAAGTTCCTTACCAGTGGGCAATAAAGACAAATGTGTACTGAGGTGCTTGGTAGTGCCTGTATTCAGCACTCTTCTGACAGGTCTGCAAACCAAATGTAGAACAAATGGGAAGCCATGAAACAGAGTGACCTATTCTCCCTCTAGCAAGGCCTCAAAAGTGTAAGTGCTGCCGGTGGCTATTTGCAGGGGTGGTGTAAGGGATGGGAGAGCCACAATCATTTTCTGCAGAGGGGAAAGTGTATACTGGATGTGACTTACATCAAAATAGTAACTGACATAGCACCACTCTAGGAACAAAGCAAACCGGCAACCAGATTTTTAAAAGCAACAGATGTGAAATTATGGGCTCTCAGCTCTGTCACTATGAAACCCAGAGCAATCTGCTTTCTCTTTGGATCTCAGTTTCCATTCTGTAATAAGAAGACACTGGATTAGATAATTCCTCCAATGTCTTTCAGCTCTTGAAAATCCAATGCCTCTTCAGAAATAAACCTACACATATTTGGTTAAATGCTTTTTTTTGTTTGTTTGTTTGTACCTGGGATTGAACTCAGGTCTTTGCACTTGCACAGCAGGCGGTGAAACCAATGAGCTAAATCCCCGGCCCAAGGTTAAATGCTTTTTGACAAGTGGGCCAAGACCATTTGATAGGGAAAGAGACAGTCTTTTCAACAAATGGTGTTGGGTAAAGTGGCTATCCATATGCTAAAAAATAACATTGGACTTTTAACTAATACCATATACAATAATGAACCCCAAATGGATCAAAGGCCAAAATATAAGAGTTAAAACTATAAAACCATTAGAAACAAATACAAGATAAAAGCTTCATAACATTGGAATTGGCAACGATTATTTAGATATGACACCAAAGGCAAAAAAGGTAACAAAAGAAAAAAATTGGCTTCACAAATATTTAAAATTTTGTGCATCAAAAGTCACTATCACCAGAGTATAAATGAAACACACAAAATGTAAGAAACTGTGTGCAAACCTGGTAAAGGATTGATATCCAGAATAGAAAACTGCTAAAACTCAACAAAAACAACCCAACCTGATTCAAAAGTGACAGGGGCCAGGGATTTAGCTCAGTGGCACCACCACCTGCCTCGCAAGCCCAAGGTCCCAAGTTCAATCCCCAGTACCAAAAAAAAAGTGACACAGAGGGTATGGTTTAATGGTAAAGCCCTTGTCTATTATGTACAATGCCCTGGAACTGATTCCTATCACTGAAAAAAAATTTAAAAATAGAAATAAAAATGTCCAGAAAGGACTAGAATAGACCTTTCTGGAAAGAAAATATATAAATGGCCAATAAGCAAAGACGCTTTACTTAACTAACCATTCAATAAACGTAAGTGAAAGAACAATGCGATACTACCACATACCTATTAAGATGGCTACTATAAAAAAAAAGACAATTACAAGTATTGATGAATATGTGGAGAATATGGAATTCTTGTTGTGGTGGGATGTAAAATATGATATAGCTACTGTGGAGAACAGTATGTTGGTTTCTCAACAAATTAAAAATAGAATTTCCTTGGGCCGGGGATTTAGCTCAGTGGTTCCGGCCCCTGCTGCGCAAGCGCAAGGTACTGAGTTCAATCCCTGGTACCAAAAAAAAAAAAAAGGAATTTCCACTGTGACCCAGCAATTCATTTATGAGCACATATTTAAAAGAAATGAAAACAGGGTCTTGAAGAAATATATATACATCAGTGTTCTTGGCAGCATGGCTCACAATAACTGAAATGTTAAGGAAACCCAAGCTTCCATTCCCAGATGACTAGATAAACAAAATATGGTATATTCATACACTGGGTTATTATCCTTAAAAAGGAAAGCTACAGTATGGGAGCTACATGCTACAACATGGATCACTCATGAGGTCGTTATGCTAAGTGAAATAAACCAGCTACAAAATGACACATAATATATAATTCCACATATATAAAGTACCTAGAGTAGTCAAATCCATAGAGATAGAAAGTAGGACGGTGGTTGCAAGGGGGTGAGAGGAGGATCAGGAAATTATTGTTTAATGGGTACAGAGTTTCAGCTTTGCAAGATGTAAAGATGAGATGGAAGGTAGTGATAGCTGCACAACAGTATCAATGTACTGCTGAACTGTATACACTTTTGAATGGTTAAAATAGTAAATTTTATACGTATTTTACCACAATAAAAAAACTTAAACTCAATGGTTCTTACCCAAAGTGCATATATTAACAATGAGTAGAAGAAAATTTAAAACAACAGGGTAGTTAGGTGGGGTGGCACCTGACAGTAATTGCAGCATTCTGGGAAGCTGAAGCAAGAACATAGCCAAGTTAGGCCAGCCTGGGCAAGTTAACAACTTAATGAAACCTTGCCTCAAAATAAAAAATAAAAAAGGCCTGGGGACATAGCTCAGTATGAAAGCCCTGGGTTTAACCCTTAGTATTGCTTTAAAAAAAAAAAAAAGATGGAAAAATACAGTAGTTGAGTTAAATACCAAAGTTGTTTCCCTAATAAGTGTGTTTATGTTTATAATGTTTAACAACTTGTGATACATAAGTAAAAACAGGAATGACAAATTCAACCAGAATACTATCCTGGTAGCCTTGGCTGGCCAAGGGGACCTTAGTGAGGTGGATCCAACACCCAAAACCAGCATTTCCCTTGGTAGTCACTAAGCAGCGACAACCCACACAAGGTTGAGCCTTGTGTAATGGTCCTGACAGCTTCTGGGAAGTTTTCAACAATTTAATACTCCCCTCATGAAGCCCATGGGCAATTATGGAAATCAAAAATGATACTACAGAAGATAAATGTACACATTCAGAAATACAGATGGCTAAAATGCCAAGAGCCAGTGAAATCAACTACTATTTGGCATATTCAGTGTGTCCTAAGGAGGTTTATTGGCAAGGAGCTAATTTCAAAGTAACAATGATCAATAAGTTAAAAAAAAGATAAAAACAAAATGGATAAGTAGGTGAAACATTTGAACAGAATTATAATATATATAAAAATAAACAAATAGACATTCTAGGACATAAAATTACAATTATCTGAAATTAAGAATTTATTGGATAGGTTTAAGAGCAGGACAAGTAAAGCTGAAAGCAGGTTTCATGAACTTGAAAACTGGATAATCGAAGAGAGAGAAAGAGAGAGAGAGAGAATAAAGAACATTGCAGAAAAGATGTGGGAAATAGTAAAAAGGTCTAATACATGTAACTTGAGTCTCATAAAAGGAAGGGAGAATACGTTAGAAGCAGTTGAGGAAGAAATAATGACCATGAATCTTCCTAAATATGGTGAAAGACACCTACTAATGCACAGATTTTTTTTTTTTTTTGGTTACCGGGGAACCAACTCAGGTCCTCGTGCTTGCCCAGCAGGCGGCGAATCCACTGAGCTAAATCCCTGGCCTAATGCACAGATTTAAGAAGTCAGTGAACTCCAAAAAAGAGAAATAGAAACAAAACATTACGTATGCACATCATAGTCAGAGTCTGTGTTTGTCTGTGTTGGGGACTAGGCTAAGGAACTCAGATCTCACAGTATCAAGGTTGGCGTTATCTTGCCTTGGGAACAGGGAAATATCTGGAAGGACACATGTCCCCTGGTTATGGGCGGAATGGTAATTACCTGGCATTCTGAGGCAAGACAGCAACTGCTGAGGACAGCTATCGGGTACACAGGCATTTAGGTGTAGAGAAAATCTGAGTCTTCATTAACTTAATCTTTATCCACCCATTCTCTATAGTTGCTGTTTCATGAAATGTGTGCTCCCCCTCCCCCTGCACTTCTTACTGGCTAATAAAAGTGGGCCAACTGCAGAGTTTTATTTGAGCCTGTCCATTAGAGGCAGGCCTCCTCCCAGTCCCCCCTTTATATCTTCAAAATTGTCTCCATCTCTTTTTATTCCTTGGCATTCCCTCCAAAAGGTAGCTGAGGGTCTGATCAGCCCTTGGTAACTGGTGCCCCGGAATAGGGACTCTGCGATGTGACGGGTAAGACCCATAGGAGTGGGAAAAGATCATAAATAGACATTGGGGAACTCTATGGGACAAATCCAGAAGCCAGCTGTTTAAAAAGGCGAAAATAAGTCACTGTGCCACAGAAAGGCTTTTCTTAACCAGGATAATGGGGCAGAATTTGTCAGTGGAGGAGCAGAGGTATGTACAGCTGTTGTGTATGTTACTGAAGCAGGCCGGGGCTCAGATTAGTGCTCATTTTCTTTCAAAAATGCTGAAGAATATTATCAAACATAATCCTGGTTCTCTCAGGCAGGAAACTTGGATACAGAGAATTGAGATAGAGTGGGAGAAAATTTAAGAAGAGCCCACGCAAGGGTTGAACGAATTTCCCCAGAAACTTTTTCAACATAGAGTCTGATAAAATCGGTATCGGAACCTTTATGTACAGCCACAGCTACCACTACTACTACTTCCCCCCCACAAAAGAAAGGGAAAAGATTGTATAGAAGATAAATAACCCTTTTCATAGCTCACACTTCCCAAAGTCCTGGAGGCTAGTGAAGGCTACCCTTGCTTCTCTAAATATCAAGAGCCCATTTGCCGAGCTACTAAGGCAGGGGATCCAATTGGGCCTTGTTGCTTCCCCGTCGTGCTCGTGGTCAGACCAGACCCTGATGATCCTCAGCAGATGACACATGAACATTAGGAAATAGAGTATAAGATATTGAAAGAATTAAAATAGAGCATAATGAATAATGGGGTGCAAGGGCCATTTACACTGGGGCTCTTGGACTCCATTCTGGGGGCTCTGTGTATGGCCCCACAGGACATTAAACATCTTACCCATTTCTGCTTATTACCAAGCCAATATCTTCATTTTAATATAGTTACAAGAACTTGCAGCAGAACAGGTAGGCCGAAGTAGAGCGACTGGAAGGCCAGGTATCATGAGGCCATGTTATTGGGAACAGGACCTTTTGCAGACTTAGCGCAGTAAATGGCCTATCCTAATGAGGCATATGACCAGGTAAGTTTATTGATGAAACTGGCATGAGCCACCATCCCAAAGCTTTGACTCTGGGGCAGGGCCAAAAGCTGAACATATATACGGACAGCTGGTATGCTTTTGCCACCACTCACATACATGGGGCCATATACAGGGAAAGAGGGCTACTAACGGCTGAAGGAAAGACTATTAAAAACAAGGAGGAGATTCTCGCCCTACTGGCAGCCCTATGGCTACCAAAAAAAATTGGCTATTATCCACTGTCCTGGGCACCAAAAGAAGGATACTCTGATTGCCCGAGGAAATAATTTGGCCGAAAAGACAGCTCAAAAAATAGCCCTAGAGGCTGATCTGACGCTGACCACTCAACTGCCCAATCCGGGGTGCACTGCTCTGCCAGAAAAACCTCAGTACACCAAGGCAGACTTAAATTGGATAAAACAACTGCCCATGACCTAATGCCTCAAAGGATGGTGGAAATCATCTGACTGTAAAATCATTCTGCCTGAGGCCTTGGGAGAACAGGTTCTTTCCAAAATGCACCGATCCACCCACATGGGCATCTGCAAGATGCAGGACCTCCTAAGACATGCTGAGATCAAGATTCGAGATGCCAACTCCAAAATTGAGCACATTGTTGCCACTTGCAAGGCCTGCCAGCTGACCAATGCTACTTCAAATAAGGCTAACCCTGGCAACAGGTTAAGAGGAGACCAACCTGGCACGTACTGGGAACTGGACTTTACTGAGGTAAAACCTGGAAGGTATGGTTATAAGTACCTGCTAGTTTTTGTAAACACTTTTTGAGAATGGACAGAAGCTTTTCCTACCAAACACGAGACAGCATGGATCGTGGTCAAAAAGTTGTTAGAAGACATCTTGCCAAGGTATGGTTTCCCAGTAATGCTAGGGTCAGACAATGGACCTGCTTTCATCTGCAAGGTGAGTCAGAGTTTAGTGCAGGTCCTGGGGGCAAATTGGAAATTACCTTGTGCATATAGGCCCCAAAGTTCAGGACAGGTAGAGAGAATGAACAAGACCCTAAAAGAGACCTTAACTAAATTAGCCTTAGAGACTGGCAGTGACTGGGTGGCTCTCCTCTCCTTTGCCCTCTATAGGGTACGTAATTCACCCTATAAGATGGGACTAACTCCCTTTGAGATTATGTTTGGAATTCCCCCTCCCATTGTCCCCAACCTCCAATCAAATGTGCTTGTTGAATTTGATGACCAAAAATTGTTACTTTCTTTAAAAAGCCTCCGACTTGTTCATGAAGACGTCTGGCCTAAGTTGAGAGCCCTGTACGAGTCTGGACCGCTTCCTGAGCCCCACTGCTCTCAAGGTTGACGGGGTAGACACCTGGGTGCTCTATACGCACGTCCGGCCAGCGGATCCCTCCGCAGTTCGAGAAGACTTCATCCCAACATGGCAGGTGCCCAGAAACGAGGACAACCCTTTAGAACTCAAGTTCAAACGTACATGATCTGGATGCTGATTGCCTCCTGCTGCACACAAGGAAGGGGAATAAACCCCCATGCCCCTTTCAATTGGACATGGACCATTTATAACCCAGAGACAGGACTCTGACTGCCCTTGGCTTTCTCGGTAGGACCAAGGACTACGTGGTTCCCAGACCTGGAGTTTGATCTTTGCCAGTTAGCAGAGGGATCTTGGTCAAATACCCAGCGGACCGAACAGGATTCATATCCTGATTGCCATTGGAGAATATTTTATGCATGTCCTGGAGGCAAGAGAACCTCCAAATGTGGAGGCCCGGAGACTTATTTTTGTGCAACCTGGGGATGTGAGACTAGTACGTCTGGAGGCTGGTCAGTCTAAGGGGGTGACCTTATTACTCTGACCCGCCCCCTTGGGTCATCAAAGCTTAAGTTACAGTTTACGACAAAGCGACAAAAAACCCAAGGGTAGGAGGCAGGCAAAACCTGGGGCCTCTGGCTTCGGGTTACTCTTGGCCACCATCTGGGACTTCTGTTCACTGTCCAATTGATAGGAACACCATTAGTCTCTCAACCTGTAGGGCCTAACCAAGCTTTAGTGCCTCCGATTCTATTCAGGCCAACCAGCCCCCCAAAAGAAACCACCCCTCAGTTTCCCTCTCGAAGTGTTACTAAAATTGTTGACCCAGAGCAGGACCGGAACCCAGATGACCCTCTCTGGGAGCTTATGGTCAGAACTTTTAAAGCCCTAAATACATCCAGACCTGACCTTACCCAGTCTTGTTGGCTATGCTATGACACTAAGCCCCCTTATTATGAGGGAATAGCTTTCTCAGGAAACTTTACTGAGTCAGACAGTCCTACTCTATGCAGGTGGCAATAGAAGGGGACAGCCAGGCTCACCCTACAATCTGTGACTGGACAGGGAGTTTGTGTTGGCAGTGTCCCAGCCACTCATCAACACCTTTGCAGCCAAACCTATCAGTCTAGTCCAGAAAAATACCTCATACCCCCTTGTGATGGGTGGTGGGCTTGCTCCACAGGGCTTACCCCTTGCGCACATGGGAAGGTGCTCAACCAGACTGGAGACTTTTGTGTGCTAGTACAATTAGTTCCTAGACTATTATATCATCAAGAAGAAGATATTTTAAATTACTTAATTAGGATCCCAGGTAGAGTCAAACAAGAACCTATAACAGCCATCACTTTGACAGTTCTCCTAGGTTTAGGATTAGCTGGGGCAGGAACAGGGGTCTCATCATTAGTGTTACAAAATAAACATTACAATGATTTGAGAGCAGCCATAGATGTAGATATCGAGAGGCTAGAAAGCTCCATCTCCCACCTACAAGAGTCACTAACCTCCCTGGCAGAAGTGGTCCTCCAAAACCGAAGGGGGCTAGATTTAATCTTTCTACAACAGGGAGGGCTCTGTGCTGCCTTAGGTGAGGAATGTTGTTTTTATGTAGACCACTCAGGAGTGGTCAAAGAATCTATGGCCA
>NW_004624747.1:7211038-7227437 GCF_000247695.1 Heterocephalus glaber | reverse complement strand
TTGTATACCTACAATGTACCAATAAAAGAATTTAATACAAAAATAAATAAATAAATAAATAAAATAAAGATGTAGGCAGTGATTACTGCTCAGTTATATCTGAGGAGCTTTTACTCCTTTTTATATATTTTTCAGCACTCTCTGATTTTTTCTTTTTCAATTGAGTATTTTTAAAAAACATAAAACTTTTCTTTAAAGGCAGATATGTTTAGAGATAACCCCATTGTCTCTAGCATTCTGACCAAAGGATCCTGGATATGACACATTCCTAACCACAAACCATGTGGTTAGTGTGATGCCTGGGCACTAACGCCAATGACAGTGCTTTTCACAATGGCTATCATCTCAATGAGGGGCTGCTTCAGTGTGTGGGGCTCACATCAAATGTGAGAGAATCTGAGGGTTCTTGTCATTTCCTTTCTGCACAAATTAACCTGAAGCCTAGAGGGGCAAAGCAACCAAAGATGTCATTCTGCTCAACAGAAGATTTTTCTCACTCAAGAGAAAAAAGCCAGGCTCCAGTGGCTCAAAGCCAGGCCTAACCAGTCACAGCTCACCCTAGACACAGAGAAACAGGGCCACTGCAGCGACAGCTCGAGCTCCAGGACTTCCATGGCCAGGCCCTGAAGGTGACTCTTCTGGCTGAGTTCATAAAACATCTCTGAATGGCAGTTCTCTGTAAACACAGAGCTGCCTCTTTGGAGACAAGACACCCCACGGATTGGCCTGGCCTTTCCACTTTGGACACTTGACAGAGATGAGAAAAAATGGGCTCATTTGTAGCTGCAGTTCCTTTATGCAAGACAAGTACCATGACTCAAGTGCCTAATTAAAATGAAAAACCTCTTTCCTCTAGAGAGGCTGCCTCATCTCTGAGTGATCGAGTGCTTCCAACTGTCTTCCCAAGAAAAATGTAAGGTGGGTGCTAGAGAGAGACAAAAACTTACTACTTGGGCCCTAAAACCAGAATCTGCCCACTATAATCACAACTTCCAGGGACCATCCAGCCCATATGAACCAACAAAGACAATTTCTTCTCTGGTCTACAAAGAGTGGTGCCCAAGCCCAGGGGAGCTGACATTTCCTGCCTGGAGTGGCTCACCTTCCGTCTTGTTCTCTGGGTTTATGGCTGCCTGCCAGCCAGCTCTGCCCTTCTCTGCTGTCACCTAGACTAAGGCAGCCTCCAGCTGTGTGGCACTGTGCAAACCAAACATCTGGGACTAGAGGAAATGTTTCTCTGTGTCTAGGCACTGAGGATCTATGTGTGGGTACAGATTCAGTCTTTTCTATGTTAGGAGAGCTGATTTCAGCATGTAGTGGCTCCTGGAGAGCAGTGTCAGAAACACTTGAGCAGGTACTAAGCCAGGTCAAGCTCTGTGAAGCTGCTGCCACAGGCTTCCTGTAGTGTGTTGGGGGGCTATAGTTTGAATGTCCCCACCAAACTCATGTTGCAATTTAATCCCCATTGTGAGGTAGTAAAAGGATGGAGATTTAATCTGACTGTAGTGTTCAGAAGTGGAACCTCTGGTAGGTAATTAAGGTTAAATGAGGACAGAAGGAGATAATCTAGGATGATCCCAAGGAAGCAGAAAAGACCCAAAATATTTCATATTGTAACTCAGAACAGGGACCTTAAGTGTAGTAAACAAGACAATAGCAAGACTATTCATACAATTTACTTAGAGGAAGTAAAGTGCTTTAGAAGAATAAGAGAAGAAACCTGAGCTTGGACATCTGTCTTGTCATGTAATAGCCTGAGCTCTCTGCACAGAGTTCTCACCAGCAAGAAGGTCTTCAACAGATATGCCCACCCCATCCTGAACTTCCTATCCTCCAGAACTGTGAACAGAATAAACTTTTATTCCTTACAAATTACTCAGTCTGTTGCACCCAGTTATAGCAACAGAAAATGGATTAAGACAGCTAGGGAGGGGATTAAGGTTGGGGAGATCCTGAAAACAGCCACACTCTGCACCTTGCTCCAACCTGAGTTCTTGCCACCATCAGGCTCAACCTCAGTTTCTAGGGCTGATCCAAACCTCAGGGAAAAGCCCTGGACTGATTTTTTTTGAACATTTTCCAGTACAGCCCATTTTTCCAACAGATATTCTTTACCAGAGACTACCAGACATGGATCAAGGATGCTACCTAGGCTGATGAGGGGAGAAGGCCAGCACAAAGCCCACTTCTCAGCACCTCCAGTGGCAGCAGCCTCTCCAGAGAAGAGCAGCTTGTACCAGCCAGAGACTCTGGGCTGCTGGTGCCACTATGCCCAGGTAGGCCACATGTGGATGGGGCAGCTGCTGTGCTACACTCACAAAGCCCTCGCTCTACCTGACAGTGGCCTCCAGAAGCTTCCAAGTACCCTGCCTCTGCCTCTAGGGAAACTGTCTTGTCCCCAAGGATGTGCTTCCACAATCTGTGGTTGTACCTACCTGCCAGTCAGCCTGGTCTCTTTCCAAAACTGAGTCTGAGCTCAACATAATTCCCTGGCTTAGCTGGATCTGCACAATGGGAACAGACTCAAGAGTACAAGGGGCCCATACAGCTGCCTGCTCTCCTGTCCTCTTTCCTGCTCCTGCTCCTGGGGGTAGTTGTGAGGGGCAGAGGCTAGAGGTGGTCAAGGAAGGATCCTTAGAAGAGAGATGGGGGAAGAAGGATCAAGATTGGATGCTCTCTCCTTAAACATTCCCAGGCAGCCCTTCAGGCATGACCCTGCCCTGCTCTGGCCAGGTCTGTTCATACAGGGATGGGTGCCTGCTCCAAGCTATACTGGAGCTTGTAACTCAAGAATCTGAAACTGGGGCACAGAGACAGCAGCCACAGTGCTGGGCACAACCAGGGCAGGGCAGGCCCACCTGCAAGATAAAGTTATGGAAGAACAAAAAAGCCAGTCGGCAGGGGAAAGGGACCCAGAGTCCACCCTGGAAGAGAGCCAGAAATAGGAGAATCACAGAAAACAGCTGCCCACACTTTATGTCCCTGCAGGATGCTCTACTTCCAGTATCCTGAACATAACTCCTACTTGCAGTAAAGCCAGTATGAGTGGATTTCTGACCCTAGATAGAAAACTATGAAAAAATAATTTTTTAAAAAAATTAGGCATGGTGGCACAGGCTTGTAATCCCAGCTACACTGGAGGCTGAGGCATAAGGATCACAAATTCAAGGCCAGCCTGGGCAACTTAGACCCTGTCTCAAAATAAGAAACAAGAAAGGGCTGGAGATGTAGCTTGTGGTAGAGCACTTGACTAGCAGGTGTAAAACTCTGAGTTCAATCCCTAGCACCACCCCTAAAAACTGTAAATATCCCTTTCTGTACAGGTATTTCCATCATACTTAGGAAATATCTCACATGCCCAAGATCATCACACATGAAAGTCTTTTCAACTAAGGACCCCAGGTGAAGAGCCAGGCACATTGCTGATTACTGGCATTTGTAGGCTACTCCACATGGTTCCCTCATACCTAGAGTTGCTTTGCATTATTTTATTATTGTTCTTGTTATTTACCCTGGTGACCATCTCACGATAGACATTACTCTACCCTTTGATGGACAGGAAAATTGAGGGCCTCATCCAAAGTCTCACAGAAACTCAAGGGCAATGCTAGGATCCCAAAATGTGCACCCTTTCACTAACCTACCTTGGTGCATACCACCAAACAACTGAGACTCAGTACCCAGCCTTCCAGTTCTCTAACCCAGAATATTTAGCCCAGAACCTTTCAAGGTTTATTTCCAGTCAAAGCTTGAACTGGTAAAGTGAAGTAAGGAAGTACCCAGGAAAACACACACTCCTGCTTTCTTCTGGGCAAAGTCATGTGTTCTGGCCCAGCCTCCTGGGCCCTCTGCCTGGGAAACCAGCGACAGAGTGGGCCGATGGCATCACCTGCATCACAGCCTGTGTCCGCATGTCCCCGTGCAGGTTAACATCTAATGGTAACAAAGCATAAGCCTTTCAAATCTGAAAATGGCAAAGGAAAGTGCTATTGTGCCCCCAAGATACAAAGGAAGCAATTAGTAAGCAATTAATAATCAAAGTAATTGACTTGGCAGGAAAATAATGCTTAAACTACAGAAGTGGTAAGAAAGTATCAAACATAGACAACTGTTTTTGTTATGCTCTGACCTCTTCATAAGAACATCAGTATCACCCCCCAATTAAAAAAATATACTGCAATGCTTTCTTTTCTACTGAAATAAGGGGGGGCTACATCTGGGCTGGCTCTTGGGCTTGGCTTGCAAGCCAAGCTTCTATGAAGAGGAGCTAGATCAGAATAAATGCTGCCTGTCACTAAAAATCCAACTTGTTTCTCTTAGAACTAAACATCTATCTCCTTTGAATTCTGCACATCCATTCAAGCTTGCTGCTGATCCACTTACCCTGAGCCTTTTTCAGCTAGCACTGATTTATATGGGTCCCTAGGGGGTACGCCACAGTCATCTGTGTGGGTTTACAGGGTCACATCTAAATCTAAACTATTTACATCTCCTACAGAACTAAACACCATCATCACTCCTCTGTGCTCCCTCTAGGTAGCTCTGCCCTTTGCTGATGTGGATGCTAAGAGCTGACTATGTTTGCGGCCTTGTCAGCAACTCCCTCCTCTCCAACCCTTAGCCTTTACCAGGCAAGGCCTTTGATAAGGCCATGCCATCAGAAAACTGTCCTTCCAAGGCCCATCTGTTCACTCTTCTCTGGGAAGGGCCAGGATTCTATCACAGATGAAAGTTGTTAACTTCCTCTGGTGTGGTGGGACTCTGCTCAGAAGCCTGCTTCCCTGCTGGAAGCACATGTGCATTCTCCCTTTCTCAGCCCCTTGCATCCCTTGTCTGCACTCCTTACACTTCCCAGAAGACAGGAAGAGAACAAGCCCTTTAAGTAAACTTCATTCCAACCAAATGTTAGTATTTAAATATGAGTAGAGCACTTTGGTTATATTTTTAAAGGAATTATTATTCTTAAAAATACATCAAGAGGGCCAGGGATTTAGCTCAGTGGTTCCACTGCTTGCTTTGCAAGTGCAAGTTCCTGAGTTTGATCCCTGGTACCAAAAAAAAAAAAAATCAAGAAATATGGACAAATGGAATCATCTATGTCTTCAATAGGCTTCAAATGATGGAAGAAGAGGTTGGAGACTTAAAGACCAGATTGACCATGAGTCAATGACAATGGTATCTGGCTAACAGGTATGTGCAGGTTCCTGAGACTGATGCCATCTCCATTTATGTCTTAAAATTTACATAACAATTACAACAAAAGTTTTAAAAAATCTCATCCTGGGATTGCAGCATCCTATGCCCAAGTGGTCTACTAAGGCTTTTACCTGAAACCTTTTTCAAATGACCTACTTACTGATCAACAACTACACATAAGGTGCTGCTGAAGCCTCAGGTAAAAGCCATCTGGCCCTACTACAAAGAGCCCTCTGGATGTGTACTATCCCCCACCTATGGAGCCCTGTCCTCTATTTTAACAAAATACCTAAACCCTCATTTCTCAAACTGCACAGTAACCTCTTCTTTGGCTACATAGAATAGACTGAGCCTGGCTTCCTGTTCTGGCATTGTGGAGGGAAAACATCAATTACTTCATCCTCTGTTGGTCTTACTGAATGAAACTGAGGGGAAGAGCAGAGGACCCATTCATATTTTGGAGGGTTTGAGTGAGAACAACTCCTCTGTTCTGTAGCCTAAAGGCCAAGGGCCAGGATACATCCTGCCTCCTGCTTGGACCAGAAGGGTAGTAGGAAGTGTTGATACCACCCGAGCTCCAGGGCTAAATACCTGGATGCTGGACACCGCTAAGTCCAAAGGGCTGGAACCTGAAAACATACAGTTAAAAACCTGTATTTAGAAAGCTGTCTGGAATTCTCTGAAAAGCCCAAATCCATGGCCACAGTGGGAAGGGAAGAGCTACCTGGTACTGCTGACCCATGGACAAACAATGGTTACCTCTGGGTACTTTTCCATGTTCATTCTGGGGCCACCAAAGAAACAGAAGCCAAATCCTTTGGGATCAGTGCCTTTTCATGTCTATCAGTTTCAATGACCACTATTCCCACTCTTAGTTCAGGAAAGCACTATGAAGAGAAACCCTTAGATGAGTAAAGATCATATAATTCCTCCTTTTAGAGAGAGAATTAAATTGCACTAAACCTAGAAGACAAGGGCCAAGAACTTGAACACAGCCACTCAATTGACAATATGGCTCTGTATCACCTCTTTTATCTCCTTGAATCCAGCACATTGAATAAATACATAAGGGTCTGGGCACGGTGGTGCATGCTTGTAAACTTAGCACTTGGGAGGCTAAAGCGGGACTACAAGTTTGAGGTCAGCCCTAGACTATAAAGCAAGACCTTGTCTAAACAAACATACAAATAATTAAGAGTAAGTAGAATCATACCTCATTCCATGAAAAATGTGGAATTTGGAAATGGGGGAAGCAAGCTAGCCACAATAAACAATTGATTCCAGGAGTTGGACAGGGCAGACTGTTTCTCAAAGAGAGATCCACAAGGGGCTCATATGAGCCCTGTGCGGAATGTTTATTTAAAACAGGGGAGGACCGGGGATTTAGCTTAGTGGTGCCACCACCTGCCTCGAAAGCGCAAGGTCCTGAGTTCAATCTCCAGTACAAAAAAAAAAATCATTAAAATAGGAGTTCCTGGGTGCCATCTGACCACCAGATCAGAATCTCAGTGGCTATCCTCTGAGAATTTGCAGCTTTAATGTGCACCACGGAGGCTTTGTGCCCACCAAAGTTATAAGTTATCCAGGATTTTGTTGTGGTGGTTGTTATATTGCTTAATCCATGGCAGTTTGGGGTTTTGTTTGTTTTTGTTTTGTTTTTTAACCAACTTAATGAGTTCTTAAGAGACCTCTTTACACATTCCCGCCAGGTAGGTGGATGGGGTGGCTCCTAGCATTGAGGGTTCTGAGAGTTAACAGTTTGAACACAGCTATACTTTTCCTTTGTCCCCAGAAGACCACATCCCTGTCCCCCCAATACTGAAGTGGGGGCCACAGAACTCACCCTGGATCAGTACCTGCAGGCATCCTCCATGTAGTAAGGAATGAATCCTTCTCCTAGCATGTAAGGAACACTGCACATTAGGAAGCCACTCCTTCAATGAGAAGAGAGAACTGCTGAGTGGCCCAAGGCCACAAGCATCTTCACATAGGCAGTGGCTTTTCAAGAGCTGTTTACAGAACCAGAACAACTGCTTCCACCCCAGGGGGACCACAGCCATCAGGGGCAGGAGGAAATCCTTCTAAGTCCTACCTTTTACACTATTTTCATTTTAGAGCAATAGGATGGCAAGCTACCCAGATGTTCTTTAGGATCAGCCTCCAGGGCAATGAGCCACCTGCTGCTCAATTGCCTGCTTTGGTTGCTCTAAAGGCAGACTGTGAGCTGCCTGAGATAATTCCATGTGCTGGGCTGTGATATCAGAATAGGGCTATGACATCAAGGTGGGGACAGGTAAGTCTGGGGGAGCAAGGCAGGAGAAATGAACCACTGAGGAGCTGGATTAATATGCCCTGGAAATGAAGCCCTGAGAGAAATGGCCAGCTATATACCAAATTTTTAGTCTCCCAGAAAACCTTCCCCCTTATGAAGCAGACCTGAAATCTGAAAATGACTCACAAATACCGAGTAGCAGGCTGCAAGCCGGGCAACCAGCTGTACTTCCTTAACATCCATTTAGGAGCAAAGAAAGTAAAGACACCATCTTCTAGTGCCCCCCTGTGTCAAGTGAAAGTATACTCCATATTTTCTCACTAGGAGGCTTACCTTTTGGACCAGAGGATCTGCAGCAGAGCCTCCAGGTGGGCCAGGTATCACAGTCCTCCAGGATAGGATTAATGCAGGTAGGTAAAATACAGAACGTCTATTACATTTGAATTTGAGATACAATAAATAAATTTTAGTAAAACCTTATTTGTTGTATATTTGAAGTTCAAATTAAACTTGGTAACTTTATATTTTTATTTGCTGAATATGGCCAACCTGCTCAGAGAGTTTTAAAAAATATATAGCTTTCCCCTACAATGTTACTCTTACTCAGTTTTAGTATGGCAGGGAACCTGGGAACATGTATTATTTTAAAGCAGCCAAAATGACTACTAACAATAATTACAGCTAACTTTTATTATTTCTCAAGCTGAGTGTGCCATGATCTTTTCATGTATCACCCAAGAGAATCCTCGCAAAACCTCTAAGAGGAGGTTCTGTTATTAAGCCCATTTTACAATGGAGGTAAATGAGGCAAAAGATTGCAAAACATCTCTGCTCTGAATGACAGAAATCTTTGAGTTGGAAGGACCCTAGGAGGCTGAATATCAAAGCCCCCAGCAGACAGACAAATGGAGACCATGAGGCTCAGGAATACCCATACTCACAAAACCCACAATGCCATGGTGAGCAAGGGGCCAGACTAGGGAGCAGAGCAAAAATCTTGGAAGAAAAGTCTGATCTAGGCAGGGGTCCAGCTCAGTAAGGCTTTCCTGAATGGGGTTTCTCTGAAGAGTAAGGAGACCTAAGTCAGATAGGGTGTGGGAAGGGGCTGGGTGCTAGGAAAGAGAGTTTGTAGGCCAGTGGCATAGTACACACTCTGGCTGGCAGCAGGACAGTGTGCAAATGAGGACAGCAGAGAGGTCCAAGGACAGGGGAGCCACAGGGGAAATGTAAGTCAAAACTGCATTTTCTTTTCAAGTTAACATGAGTCTTCATTACTTTTCTCTTGTTTCTGAGACCAAATATTCAACACCCACAAAAGGAAGAAAGGTTTATTTAGCTCACAGTCTGTAGAGGTTTCATTCCATAATTGGCTGGCTCCAAGGCAGAGTGGCACAGGAGATAGGCATCTCAAAGAAGAAACAGTTCATAGTGGGCAAAAGGTAGCAAAACAACAAGGGAGGACCACAGTTCTTTCTATCCTTTCTATCCAGACTACTTAGCGAGTAGCACTCACACCCTTAATCTTAGTGCCCTGAATCGATCCCAGCATCACACACTCTAGATCCAGCCACCTCTGAAAAAGCCCCACCTATGACTGCATGAAGCTTTGCGGGGACATCTAGACACAAGCCATAACATTCCACCCCTGGCCACCCAAAGACTCATGCACATCCATTTATCCAAAAAGCATTTAGTCCATCTCTAAGAGTTGCCAAAGTTCTAACAGTTTCAGCACTGCTGAAAAGTCCAAGTCCAAAGTTTCCTCTGAGATTAGCTGCCAGTCCCTGTACAAATGAAAAGAAAGGTAAACACTTTCAGCTTTCAATGGTACAAAATAGGCATTCCATTCCAAATGCTACAAACAAGGGGATAGCAAGGAATGGGAACAAAGCAAGACCAAAATCCAGCAGAGCAAACATTGAATCCCACAGTTCCACTTCCAGTATCCCTGAGAATCTGTGGCAAGCTGTGAACTCCAAAGGCCTTGGGTGGTTCTACCCCTAAGGCACTTCTTGTGGCTGTAGCTCCCATGGCTTCTTTCTTGGGGTGGCTTTGCTCACTCCGTGCAGCTTTCCTTGGACAATCCACATTCCTGGCTTCTCTAGCCTTCTATGGTCTCCACTGCACCTCTGACTTCGGACTTACAGCTTCACAAAATCCTCTCTCAGAGGCACACTGCCTGGCCTCCTGGGCCTTCTTCTGAAATCTGAGTGGAAGCCTTCCTGACCCCACAACTCTTGCATTTTTCATGCACCTAAAACCAACACCATGTGGATGACACCAAGGTCTGCTGCCAGCTGGAGTAGTAGCCAGACTTCCTTCTCTCTTGGCTCTAGAGGTCCAATGTCTATGAACCAAATCCTGAGGAACAATGTCCCTAAGCTGCCACCATTCTGGAACATGTGCTCTGAGGCTCTCTTCTCAAAGGAAAGTCTTTCACTTTTGCAATTTTGAGGCTGCAAAGGGTAGAGTCCTGCTGCTTCTTGTGATGCCCTCAAGCCACCTTTTCTATTCTCTTGGTACTTCTCAGCAATCAAGATCTCCTCTGATTTATCTTTGCAGTCCACAGCTTTACTAGAGCTTCCTTTCTGGCCAAACTCAAAATGTTTTAAACCATTCTGCTGGGCTCTTTGCTCTTGATTCTCAACATAAATCTTGCTAAAATCGCCCAATAGTATCCATGCCACAGCCTCAACATTAGACTGCCTTGAAATTTCTTCTGCAAGATTAAACAGTATGACACCCTTAAAATCTCAGTCTCAGGCAAAGTCTCTGGACATGAGCAAAATGCAGACAAACCTTCTGCCAAGGCATAACACACACTGTCTGGAGTCCAACAGCCCATGTAGTTCTTCCTCCCAGGAGAAACCTCCCAAACCTGTTCTTTACTGGCATCATTTCTGTTAGCATTCTGGTCTTCCAAGCTGTGACCAGAATCTCCCATCAAGTACAGCCTAAGGCGTTCCAGCTCTACTTTTTCAGGTGGTATCTCCAAACCTTTCCAAACTCTTCTCACAAGCCAGCTCCAAAGGGATCTAAACCACACGGTCAGGTACAGTCACAGCAACCACCCCACTCCTGGTACCAAATTCTGTCTTGGTTACTTTTCTTTCATTGCTAAGACAAAATCCCAACACCCACAAAGGAAGGAAAGCTCACAGTCTCCAGCTCACAGTATTTAGCTCACAGTATGTAGAGGTTTGTCTTTTTTTTTTTTTTTTCCCCAAGACAGGCTCTTACTCTGTAGTTCAGGCTGGCCTCAAACTCATGGTAATCCTCCTGTCTCAGCCTCCCAAGTGCTGGGATTACAGGCATGCACCACCAAGCCCAGCTTACATAGTCCATAGAGGTTTCAGTTCATAATTGGCTGGCTCCAAGAAGGATGGCATGGCAGACAGGCATTGCAGAGAAACAGTTCATGGTGGGCAGAAGGTAGCAAAACAACAATGGATGACCACAGCTCTTTCTATCCCTTATACCTTATCCAGGCTACTTAAGGCAGGTAGCACTCACACCCTTAATCCTAGTGCCCTTGATCCTAGCATTGCCCCATGAATCAATCCCAGTGTCACACATTCTAGATCCAGCCACCTCTGAAGATGCCTATCTATGACTGCATGAGGCTTTGGGGGGACACCTAGGCACTAGCCATAACAACAAGAAGTAAAATTTACTTTTTATTGTATAATTGTTTTAACACATGTAGATTCATGATGCACCATAACTATCAGGACATAGAGTGGTACCATCAATCCCCTCCACAACTTGCTAGTGCTATAGCTTTGTATTACACCCTTTTTTTCCCGCTAACTTCTGACAGCAATTGATCTGCTCTTTATTCTTAAAGTTTTGTCTTTTTCATAATGTGAGATAAATAGCAATGTACAGCATAATTTCCTCTTCCTCTTCCTCTTCCTCCTCCTCCTCCTCCTCCTCCCCTTCTTCTTCTTCTTCTTCTTCTTCTTCCTCCTCCTTTCTTTTTTTGCAGTACCAGGGATCAAACTCAGGATCTTGAGCTTGAGAGGCAGGTGCGTGCAGCACCATTCAGCTAAATCCCTGGCCCTGTACAGGGTAATTTTCTGACATAGCACCTTTTACTCACCCTTTCAGATTCATCCAAGTTATATATATATAAATAGTTCATTTCTCTTGCTGAGCAATATTCCAGTGTATGAGTATATGAGAAATGCTCACCCATTAACTCACTGAAGGACATTTGAGTTGTCTCTAGTACTTTGTTATTACAAATAATGCTATGAGCTTTTGTGTACAGATTTTTATGTTAAGGTTCTAATTCTTTGGGTCATTGCTGGGACATATGTTTGTTACATGCTTAGTTTTGTAAGAAACTCAAACTATTTTCCATAAAAACTGTACTATTTTATATTCTCACCAGCAATGTAAGACAGATGCTTGCCAGCAATTAGTATTATTGCTATTTCTGGCTGCTGTAATTTGTATAATGATATCTCACAGTGACCTTGCTTTGCATTTCTCTAATAGTTAATGATACTGAACACCTTTTTATGTGTTTCTCTTTCATCTATATCTTCTTTGCAATGAAATATTTGTTTGTAGCTTTTGTCCATTTTATAATTGGATTGTCTTCTTACTGTTGAATTCAGGTTCTTTTTAATGGTAACCTTTTAGAGTTTTCTGTATATTCTACATACTTGCCTGCAAATTTTTTCCAGTCTATATTTGTCTTTTCTTATTTATGGACTTATGCATTATCAAAGTTTTCAATTTTGTAGTTTATTAAATTTTTCCTTTATGGAGTGAGCTTTTCATGATGTCATGGTCTAAAAACTCTCTACTTAGCTACAGGTTCCAAAGATTCTAGGTTTTCATTTAAAAGTTTTATCTCTGTTTGGAGATGATATCATTCTTTACATAGAAAATCTAAAAAACTTAACCAGAAGACTCTTAGAACTAATAAATCCAGAAAAGGGACAAGACACAAAAACAGCTTGCAAAAATCAATATATTCCTATACACTAACAAACCATTGAGAAATCAGGAAAACAATCTCATTTATGATAGCTTCAAAAAAAGTTAAATACTAACTAGGAATCAGTCTAACCAAGGAGATGAAAAACACTACAATGAAAACCATCAAACTGAAAAAAGAGACTGAAGAAGTTAGAAAATGGAAAGATATCTCCTGTTCCTGGATAGGCAGAATCAATATCATTAAAATGGCCATATTGCCAAGCATACCCTCAGTATTAAGTAGTAAGTAGCTAGTTACTGAAGATGACTGGAAAGCTAGCAACAGGAACAGGAAAAGGGGGGGCCAGTTCTGATAACTCAGGCTTTTAGAATTTAAAGGCCAGATGCCTCTGGCTTTAGGTGACTCCCACTGAATCTCCCTTGGTACCAGTACTCTGCCACCTAGGGCATGGCAATCTCTTAGGCTTTTGTTCTTTCATTTTGTACCTCTCTTGGGATAATAGAAGCAGGAATAACTGTTGGGTGCTGTTTTGAATTAAATGGAGGGACAGGAGTGACTCCCTCAGCTCCTTTGTTTTTAACTGTACTATCTCCTTCCACTCCCACTCCTACAGAGCCCTGGTCCCAGAAGATCTTTGAGGAGAGTTGAAGGAGGAAGTTTTGTCTTCCAACTGAATAGGAACATTGGCTCTACCTACATGGAGACCAAGGAACCCCCTTGCCCTGACTGATCTATGCATACAAGGGAGCTGAGCCCTTTTTCCAAAGATTTTTTGATTAACCATGGGCATGGAAGCAGGTTTAGATCTTGAATTATAGTCATCACCAGTAGTTTGACGGCTGCCAAATAAGAAGAAATAAATTGGACTAAAAGATTATGTAGAACCTAAATAGTACAGCTATTAGAAGCATTAATAAAGGCTATGTTGTTAGGCATGGTAGTGCACACCTATAATCCCAACACTCAGGAGGCTGAGGCAGGAGGACTGCCAAAAGTTTGAGGCCAGCCTGGACTATGTAATGAGTTCAAGGCCAACCTGAGCTACACAGTGAGACCCTGTCTCAGAAAGAATAAAAAATGCCATGTCCAAGACAGCAATCAAAACCTCCAATTTTAGATACTTGGTCAGGGCAACTATGACTGTTTTTTATGGATCTTGAAAACATAATCAGTTTTTGTGCCATGCCTCTTATTTTAGACCTATTGATAAAGTATAATCATCGTTTTCTATTAAGGACAAACACAGCCCCTTTTTCAGCTGTTAGAAGATCTAGTCTCCTCTGTCATTGCATGGCCATTGATGCTAGTGAGTCTCTCTGGCCTTGAAAGAAGCCAATGCTCTGAGCAAGTCTGTCTAGGCTGTCTGTCAAGTTCTTAGGTGGCTGTTGATGATAGGAACAACATGTGACTAGCTTTAAGGTCTCATGTAAATGGTCACTGTTCATTATCTCTATTACAGGCAGGTTTTGAATAATCTAGGATGATCCCAAAGAAGCAGAAAAGACCCAAACTATGTCATATTATAACTCAGGACAGGGACCTTAAGTGTAATAAACAAGACCATAGCAAGACTATTCATACAATTTATTTAGAGGAAGCAAATCACTTTACTTCTCTGGTTTATCAGAGAAATTTGTGTTGTTTAATTTGTTTTTGAAAAGAAACATCTACTGATTCACAAGTATATGAAGTTCATGGCCTCTTTTTTTTTTTTTTTTTTGTCTTTTGGCAGTTTGGACTTTACCCTGGAGAGGTAAATCTAACCATCTATTCCCTGTACCTTAATGGCAGAAGAAATGGTTATAGAGTTGTGAAAGGGCCTTTCCATTAGGGTGAGAGTTGGTCCTGGGATCCACCCTCTTTTTAGGTCTGATTAGGACCTGGTCACAAGGGTGAACTTTGGGCTGACAACTACTCTTAGTCCTTGGGAGTGGATGAATCTTATTTTCATATTCCTGGAGGACCTGTTGGAAAGTTCCTAGATGAGTCATATGTTGAAGGAGTTGGGAGGTTTCACTGTCAGTGAGTAGATCAAATGTCAAAAGAGGCCTCCCATAAAGTATCTCAAATGAACTGAGATTAACTTTGGACTTGAGGGCTACCTGAAGTCTTGTTAAAGGAATTGGAAGGAGATCTAGCCATTTATGGTGGCATTCTTGACACAGCTTGACTAAGGTTTGTTTGAGATTTGATTGGCTCTCTCAACCTTTCCGGATTGGTGTCTCTATGTAGTATGGAGATGATATTTAATTTCCAGTGCTTTGGCAATTATCTGTGTGATCCAGGATGTGAAAGAGGGTCCATTATCACTCTAGATAGATCTAGGCCATCTAAACCTAGGTTTTTTGTTTTGTTTTGTTTTTTGCATTACTGGGGATTGAACTCAGGACCTTGTGCTTGTGAGGTAGGCGCGGTGCCACCGAGCTAAATCCCCAGCCCCTTGCGAATTATTTTTTAAAGGACTTTTATCACCTCTAGAGCCCATTCTGGCCTGGTAGGGAAGGCCTCTATCCACCTAATAAAGATATGAATGCACATCAGAAGGTGTGTATATTCCTTACACATAGGCATGTAGGTGAACTCTACTTGCCAATCTTTTCCAGAGGAAGATCTTTCTTAAGGAAATACTGTCTTCTGTGTGGATATAGATTAGAGTACTTTAGCTGAATGGCTACTGGAGTGGTCTTGACAGCCCTCCCCAGGGTGCTGTCACACCATGCTTGAGGATCTACTGCTGGCAGAGACATCGGGCTCCATGGGATCAAGCTGGCTGGGTCCCTAGCAACTAGAGCACAGGTTGCCAGAGGTTTGAGTATTAGAGTGGCCCTGAGTAGGAAGAGTATATCTCTTTCAATTATTGGTATGGAACACTCTAGTATCACCATAAAGGCAGCTTGGAAAAGGAAATCTTCCAAACAGCACTTCAGAACAGGGGAAAGAAGGTTGTCCAGTTAACTTCTCAAGGGCCACAACTTTAGAATGGGATGAAAGCTCAGCCCAATAAGAAATTAGAACTAGGGGCCAGGGATTTAGCTCATTGGTTACGCTGCCTGCCTTGCAAGCCCAAGGACCTGAGTTTGATCCCCAGTATCAAAAAAGAAAGAAATTAGAACTGAATAAGTTGCACCAGTACCACAGAGGAATATAATTTGTCTGCTACATCTAAAGCTACTCAAGGCTCCTGTGAAGTAATTATGATACTCTTGTGCAGGAGCCTTGCATACCATCTCATTGTCTGGGCTTTCTTCCCTGGCCACTCCTGGCTTGGCTCGCCAGATGTTACAGTTGAATGGGCCAATAATAGTCCAGGTTCTTGTGTACAATGAAAAAACAATTGCCAAATGTACACTCAATAGTAAGTACCAAGTAGTAACATTCATTAAAGATCACACAAAAAATGATAACAACAACAAAAAAAGAAAGAAAGAAAGAAAGAAAGAAAGAAAGAAAGAAAGAAAGAAAGAAAGAAGGAAAAGAAGGCTGATAACTCAGGTTTTTAAAATTTAAAGGCTGGCCTCTGGCTTTAGGTGTCTCCCACTGAATGTGCCTTGGTGCCAGTGCTATGTCACCTAGGGCATGGCAATCTCTTAGGCTTTTGTTCTTTCATTTTGTACCTCTCTTCAAGATAATAAAAGCAAAAATAACTTTTGGGTGCTGCTTAAAATTAAATGGCAGAGAGTGACTCATTTACCTCTTCTGTTTCTAACTACAGTACATTAGCATCACAATCTCAGACTTCAAATTATACTACAAAGCCATAGTAATAAAAACAGCATGGTACTGGCACAAACATAGACATGTAGACCAATGGAATAGAAGACAGACAACTCCATAGGGACCAAAAACATATACTGGAGGAAAGATAGCCTCTTTAACAATTGGTGCTGGGGAAACCAGTTATCCACATGTAGAAGAATAAATCTAGACCCCTATCTCTCATCATGTATTCAAATCAAATCAAACCAGGCATGGTGGCA
>NW_004624747.1:7156115-7167318 GCF_000247695.1 Heterocephalus glaber | reverse complement strand
TTTTTTTTTTTTTTTGGTTTTTTGAGACAGGGTCTCACTCTGTAGTTCAGTCTGGCCTTGAACTCACTATGTAGTCCAGGCGGGCCTTGAACTCATGGTGATCTCCTACCTCAGCCTCCTGAGTGCTGGGAGCCACTACACCTAGCTTGTCTGTTGATCTTGTATCTTGCTACATTGCTGAAGTTCATTATTAATTCTAAGAGTTTTCTGATGGAGTTATTTGGGTCTTCTATATAGAGTATCATGGCTGCACGTAATGATAAATTGAGTTGTTCCTTTCCTATACATATCCCTTTTATTTCTTTCTCTTGCCTAATTGCTCTAGCTAATGTTTCAAATACTATATTGAATAAAAGAAGTGATAGTGGACATCCTTCTCTTGTTCTTGATTTTAAGGGAAATCCTTTTTAGTTTTTCCCCCACTTAGTACGATGCTGGCTATTGGTTTGTCATATATGGCATTTATCATATTCAGGTATGGTCCTTTTATGCTTGTTTTCTTCAGGGTTTTTTTTATCATGAAAGGCTGTTGGATTTTGTCAAAAGCCTTTTTTGCATCTATTGATATGATCATATGGTTTTTAGTCTTGCTTCTTTTATGCGATGTATTACATTTATTGACTTATGTATGTTGAACCATCCTTGCATCTCTGGGATGAAAACTACTTGATCATAATGTATGATTTTTGGGGGGGTTTTCGGGGTGGGGGTACCAGGGATCAAACTCAGGACCTTGCACTTGCAAGGCAGGTGCCAGAACCACTGAGCTAAATCCCTGGCCCTGTATGATCTTTTTAATAATGTGCTACATTCTACTTGCTAATATCTTGTTGAGTATTTTTGCATTTATATTCATTAATCAGACTGGCCTACAGTTTTCTTCTTTAGTCAGGTCTTTATCTGGTTCTGGGATCAGGGTGATACTGGCTTCCAAAAATGAGTTTGAGAGCACTACATCCCTTTCAATTTCTTGAATCCATCAGGTCCTGGGCTCTTTTTTAGTTGGTAGACTCTTTATTAGTGTTTATTTCATTGCTTGATATTGGCTTGTTAAGTATACTTATGTCTTCTTGGGTTAGTTTTGGTTGTTTGTATATGACTAGGAACCTATTTCTTCAAAATCTGCTAATTTGTTAAAATATAATCTTTTGAAGTGGTTACTATCTTCTGGATTTCCACAGTATTTGTTGTGATTTCATTTTTTTCATTTCTAATTCCAAAGATGTTAGTCTTTTCTTTCTTTCTCTTGGTCAGTCTGGCTAGGGGCTTATCTATTTTATTTATTCTTTCAAAGAACCAGCTTTTTGATGTTGATTTTTTTTTACCGTTTTTTAGTCTCAATTTCATTGATTTCTGCTCTCATCTTTATAATTTCTCTCCTTAATTTTGGTTTGGGGCTAATTGGCTGTTTCTCAAGTATCTTAAGCTTTCTCATAAGGGGATCTATTTGAGCTCGCTCTTTTTTTCTAATGTGAGCATTGGTTGCAATGAATTTTCCTCTTAGAACTGCTTTCATAGTGTCCCAGAGGTTTCAGCGAGTTGTACTGTCATTGTTAACTTCTAGAAATTTTAAAATTTCTTCTTTGATTTTTTCTGTGACTCAATGGTTGTTTAGGGGTATACTGTTAATTTCCCAGGAGCTTTTGCCTTTTCCAAAATTTCTTCTGTCATTTATTTCTTTTTCCATTGCACCATAGCCTAATGCATGGGGTAATTTCTATTCTTTTATATTTATTTAAGCAGACTTTGTGGACTAGTATGTGATCTATTTTGGAAAAAAATCACCATGTAGTGCTGAAAAAATAGAAGGGTGGAACACTGTATATATCCATTAAGTCCATATATTTAAGGGTATGGTTCAGCTTTTTTTTTTTCTTCTGGCCAGAAGCTTTATTGTTTCATAAATAAGCATTCTCTGTACTTTGAGATGGTTAAAAGTTATTTCAAGATTACTGCAATAAATATTTATCAAAAATAGTAATCATCTCAGTAATCATATAGGCTTCTTCCCACTCTAAAGACTTCCAGTTCTGTATCAAAAAACTTAACAAATGTCACAAGAAAGCTAAATAATGGTCTATGTAGGACAAAAGAAAATTCTCCTGGAGAAACTAACAAAGCACTTTCCTCACACATTTTTTATTCATATTTTTCATAAAGACAGCTAGCTTTGCTTTGGAGTACTTAATCTGAAAGGGAATGCAAGAAGCCAACAGTTTTAGGAGAAAAACTGCTTTCATAAAAATCTCCAGTGTAAGCCAAAGGTTTTTCAAATGATGTCAAAACCTTAAGAGCTAAGCAAGCATGTATTCAATTAGACATCATTACTTATGCATCAAAACCTCAGCAACTATAAACATGTTGTTTGTGTACTTGAAAAAGCAATAAATTTCATGCTTTGAACATTTTATCTATCTAGAGACATTTTAAGGATATGTTGCTTTAGGAAATTCAAAAGGAAACCTCACACATACATAATTCCACCAGGGACTGCCCATGTGACTAATGCTCTGGACTGTCCCAACATGTCCTCACCAGGACAGCATCTGCAGCGTGAAGACAGCACTGAGAAGCAAAGCAGGAGGATGAATCCCCCGTGTCTCTGTTTCAAAGGCAAATGTAAAAACAGCAGTCACTTGTTTGTTCCAAATACTCAGAAGTCTATCACTGGCTCATCACAATCACAAAATGCTAAATCCTAAGAATGGGGGAAAAAATGCCATGGGTAACCTACTATTTCTCTCTGGTCTCTACACCAAAACTGCTATGTTGCTTATGACATTACTTCAATATTCTGTGTGCTGAAAAATAAACAGGCAAACACAAACTTGCTAATTTTTACTTACTCTAATAAACTAAAAAATAGACAAAATACTTAAATTCTCCTAACACAACTTCTAGTTTTCACATTTGTTAAATAAAGTTTTCTAAAATTACTCAAACACAAGAACTGAACATATTTATGTGGTTATTTGGAAGAGAATTACTGAATTTATTCTCTAAAAGAAAATGCCGACCCAAGGGTCACATTACTGGAACATTTTAAATGTGTGTACATGTTCTTATCCTCTAAACCTCAACAGGAGTGGCTTGTACAAAGTATGTAACGAGCATCTCCCCTGCCAAATAAGAGACGTTTGATGCAGCAAAAGCCAGACGCTGTAGTTTCACTTTTTCTTTTGCTTCCAGTTGCTAGCATAGTTGCAACTCACATAAATATATTTAATGTATCCATGTAGATTGCCAACATTGAGTTGATGGGATCATACTTTTGAACTCCATACATTGATGTTATTTCTGCATGTTTTATTACTTTCTGAGTATCATGCAGAAGGAAGATGCTGAAAAGAACTAATCCACCATACACTGCCACTGAGTACAAAGTGGCACCAGCCACAGAAGGAGGTGGAAGAAACATCGATCCCAGTGAGGACACAAACACCAGACCCAAGCCCACACCCAGGGGCGCTCCCATGTTCAGAAACCTTCTCACTGGGTGCACACATGGCCACAGTGGACAGGCCGCCCATGATGCCAGCTGTGTACCAGGCAGCTCTGATGAGGAGAGGACCACCCAATATGGTCAGAGGTGCCACTACCTCACCCATCACACCAGAATGGAGCAACCAGGCAAGATGCTTTTGGCCTGGACTCTGTTCATACGGTATAGATCGTACCAGCATTCCAGCTCCAATCATGGCTCCAAAAGTTGCACCAATTGTCACCCAAGAGCCTCTCATCATGAAGTTCATGAGAGCAGGATTTCTAGCTACTGCCAAGGCAGACAAAGCTGTTAAACCAATACTTCCTGCTAAGTACATGTAGGTGGAATGTATCCTATCCTTCACATACTGAGGCCAAATTACAGCCTTTTCAATTGCTCCAATCTCATTAGACATTCCCAAGCCATAGTAGCACAATGCCCCAAGACCAACAGCAGCCCCTCCAGCAACAAACCATATTCCCATCTGGTCAATTTGAAATATTTTTTCCATTGATGGTTCCAATGCTGCCTCATTGAGCTCTTGGGTAGTTTTCCCATGCGGATTCCAATTCCTGACCTGGTGGCATATTCCTTGCTGGGTGTTAAGAGCCACTGATTCTCTTTACAATGGGGGAGGAGGTATTGGTGAATACTGGGTGGAAAACCTTGGAAGGTAGTGTCCGAAGACACACAAGCCTTGCAGCCAGCATAGTGTTGCATTGGTTCACCAGGCAGATCTGAAACGCTCAGCTACCAGTCACCTCCACCCCGCAGCTGCCCTTTTCAGCCTGCAGAACACTTCAGCCAGCCTCCTGCTTCAGCTTTGAAATTATTTTTTTAATTTTTTAGACTGAATCTCACTATGCACTTCAGGCTGGCCTTGAACTCATCATGTAGCTGAGGCTGGCCTCAAACCCACAGCAAACCTCCTGGCTCAGCCTTCTGAGAGCTGAGATTATAGGAGCGCACCACCATGTTCAGCTGAAATTTCTTTACTGGATTTTTGTTTAGTTGACCTCTTTGAAAGAGTGGGATATTAAAATTCCCTACTATGATTGTATTAGTGTGCAGTTTTTTGTTTTGGGGGTTTTTTTTGGTACCAGGGATCAAACTCAGGACCTTGTGCTTGTGAGGCAGGTGGCAGCACCACTGAGCTAAATCCCTAGCCCAATGTTTATTTGATCTTTTAATTTCAGCAGTTTTTGTTTTATGAAGATAGGTGCTCCAGTATTTGGTGCATATATGTTCAACAATATTATCTCTTCTTGCTGGAGTGCTCCCTTAACTAGTATGTAGTGATCTTCTTTGTTTCTTCTAATCAGTTTTAGCTTGAAGTTTACCATGTCTGAGATTAGAATTGCCAGTCCTGTTTGTTTTGGGGGTCCTAGTGCATGAAATGTTGTTTTCCATCCTTTAACTTTTAGTCTATGCATATTTTTTTGGATTAGATGAGCTTCTTGAATGCAACAGATTGTTGGATTCTGTTTTCTTTTGGTACTGGAGATTGAACTCCAGACCGTGAGCTTGTGAGACAGGTGCTGGAACCACTGAGCTAGATTGCCAGCCCATCTGTGTCTTTTAATTGGAGAGTTTTGGCTGTTAACATTGAAAGATATTACTGAGATGTACTGGTTATTACTACCATTACTTTCTTTATCCATTGGCGTATCCTTTGTCTTTCCTTTCCTGTTTTTTCTTGCTGTTTTTCCATTGGCCTCACTAGTTTCCTCTGTGTTTTTAACTGTGTTCCATTCACTGTTTGTGTTGAGAATATTCTTAAGTATTTTCTCTAGAACTTGTTTAGCACTCATATATCTTCTGATCTGATCTTTTTCTTGGAAATACCTTATTTTTCCATCTATTTTGAAAGCTAGCTTTGGTGGGTAAGTTAATCTGGATTGGAAGTTATTTGCTCTTAGTACTTGAAATACTTCATTCCACACTTTTCTGGCCTTTAGGGTTTGTGTTGAGAAGTCTGCTGTGATTCTAACTGGTTTACCTTACATGATTATTTGTTTTTCTCTAGCTGCTTTTAAAATTTTGGTTTTTTGCTGGAGATCTAGTAATTTAATAAGAACGTGCCTTGGTGAGCTACTTTTTTCATATAATTATTTGGGGTTCTGTAAGCATCATTTACTTGTATTTTAAACTCTTTTCTTATATATGGGCAATTTTCTTCCATGATTTCTGTAAGCATGTTAGTGAATCCATCTGTCCTATCTTCTAGTTTTTCTCTAACTCTGATTAACCTTAGATTGGTCTTCTTGTTATCATCTAGTAGCTGGTGGATAGTCTTCTTTTGTTCTCTTTGGCTTCATTGAGCTCTTTATTGTAATTCACTCTTTTGTCCTCAATATCAGACATTTTGTCTTCACATTAGTCATTTCAGCAACGAATGAATTTTTTTTTTCTGTCTAACATCTTTTCAAAGATTCCATATCCTTGCTGAATTTGTCATTCAAATTTTGAACTGTTTTGGTTCACTTATCCAGTTTTTTACTTATTTCCCCAAAATTCATCATGGGTATATTGAATTAGAAACTGCTGTGAAATTTTGATTCACTTCCTCTTTGAACTCATCTATTTTCTTCTATAAACTTTTTACAGATTTCTGCTACCTGGTATTTGTTTTCTTCTCCCTTTGTGACTCCTTGCTCTGCCTTGGGAGAGTTGGGGTAGGGGGATTAGAGATCATCTATTTCCTTGCTTCCCCATTCATTCCTATATTTTTAAAAATTATATATGGCCCCCTCTTTTTCCTCTCCTTTTGGGGGAGTTATCCCAGGTTGGGGACTAGAGAAATGAGAAGAGTTTGTGGTTTATATGGAGATTTTTTAGTAGGATGTTACCTCCTTGTGAATAATTTTCAGCTTCGTATGTCTACTTCTAGTATTTACTACTTCTATTAATTACTTTGATTTGATTCTGTCCCTATGTTTTGCCAAAAGAATTACCTCTAATTGTAACAGCATCCACAAATTCAATTTTACAACATTTCTATATGGAATTTCCTGAAGTTACACTTCCCCCACCTTGTCTTCTCTATGTACACAATGACAGTTTATTATCTGTGGTTGTTCTGTAATGAGGTAGGTGAAGGTAGGGTGGGGAGAATGGGAGGCGGTTGAATGAAGAGTGTTAGAAACTAAGAGGGAGGTTTGAAGAGGGAAACAGTGGTAATGAGAAGAAAAAGTTGTGTGGGATCTGATTTTATAGGAGTTCTTTTTGTTGAGTTGAAGGTTAGTATTGAGAGTTTTCAGAGGATATTTTGTGGGGGCATGGCTGAGATATGGGGAAAAGGGGGGTTATTTTATGACTGAGGAAAGCTATGTGGTTGTCAGAAACTGTTGATAGGGTGAATAAGCTAGGTAAGATATGGAAGAGCCATATGATGGGAAGGATCAAGGAATAATACCAGAGAAGATAGGGGTGGCTGTGAGGGACCTAAGTATGGGAAATTTAAAAACTTAGGAAGAGTTTATGTGTTTGGAAAAAGAATAAAGAAAGATGTTAATAATACTATCTTGGGCATTTGAGGTGAAAAAACTACATAGGGAGCTGAGACAAAGGAGAGAACCTAGACACCTATTAAATCAGAGCCAATGAAATAACAAATACACAAAAATAGCAACCAAAACCATAAAAACCATAAAAGAATATAACATAATTCCACATTACTAAATAAATCGAGAAACATACAAAAATTGAAACCTGTAATGTCGGGACCAAAAAATCTGAATTACTGTTAGGGGAGTTCAAGGCCGATGTGTACTTTGTCTTATGGGCTGGTTGGTATGCCTTTCCTCCTCGTCTCAGCAGGAAGACCCATAAAGTCATGATACTCACAGGGCAAGATAACATTGGCTGAGGACCTGACTCTTCAGAACAATGCAGTAAAGGTTAAAGCCCTGCTTTATGGGAAGATTTAGGTTCCCTATTAACTTATATTTGATCCTTAAAAGAATGCTTTGTTCTTCTTTTACTAGCCCATAGTATCCACCATCGCTGTTCCCTGAGTCACTCACCACCCCCTCCGATTGCTTATGTGTACTCAATAAATAGAGGCAGGCTTGGAGAATCTTTTTTTAAAATTAATTTTATTGGTACATTTTAGGTATAGAATATAATGACATTCATTATTGGAAATTTGTACCTTCACATAATCTATCTTGGTTCTTATTTTTTCCCCATTCCCCTGCCCTCCCTTCAACCCCTCCACCCTTTCCTATTTACAAAGATTTTGTTTTCATATTTTCATTTTCTTATATTAATTCCATTTTCTCCTTTCCTTTCCCCAACCCCTCCCCCTTCCCCTTCCCCTTTGGACCTTTTCTTCCGATTGCAGATTCTTCTGTCCTTGCCTAACATGAGGCATTGACCTCCTAGCACCCTATTTATCTACAAAATTGTCTGTCTTTTATCCTTCACCATACCCCTCAAGCAGACAGCCATGGGATTTGGCTGGTCTTCGGGAGTATAAATGTCCAGTGGGAATACAGATGAAATATTCCAATGAGACACTGTATATGTGATTCCTAAGTAGTTTCTTTGCCAAAGAGTTTGAGTGCTCATGCCCCAGTAACTCCTCTGATCTTTCCACAGCAATACTGAAGCTAACTCATACTCAGGGACTTCTTTCTGTCAGGTTGCAGGCATTCTTGCAAAGTCTGATCCAGTCTGAGTTCTAGCGTTAGGCACTCTTGCTGTCCCTATCCATGGGTGTGATGGTGGATTCGGCAGACAGGTTCACTGGCATGAGATTGTCCGAGTCAGGATTATTCCTATGCAATCAAATCAGCTATAACAGTAACAAGCTAATCTATTACAATGATATCTATGAGGGCTAGTTGAAAAATAATATACCACAAGACTGTTTTGGGTCTCCCTTTAGCCTAGAGAAGAAATCCACGGTTATAGTGTAAGCATCTTAACAACTCAAGTCTTGACCCACAGTGAATGTGCACTAAATGCAATGCCTATGTCTCCTCTAATGCTGAAAAACAGCATTCAACAATAATTTTATAGAATCAGTTATCTGAAACCCAGGGGGTTGGGGACTGGATAATGCCAGAGTGGGGAAGAGAAGAGAAAAAAGAAAAAAAAAGGTTTACTTTAAGTCCTCTGCTCTATGATATGGGAAGGAAGAAATAAGAGGGAGTAAATGATCCTAATGATGGTAAAGGTATGTTAGATATTTAGAAGGGAATAACAGGGAACATTGGTAGTAAGAAATGGGGATGGGAAAAGATTCTATGACATATGAATATTAGATAAAAAGTTAAAGGGAGACAAATGAAAAGGGGAGAGGAAAGAAAAGGAAAACAGAATACATAAGACATAGGAGAAAGAAGTCAGGCAAAGAGATATGGATAAAAGTAGGAGGAACATAAAGGGACAACAGAGGATTCCCTTACCCTGTATAAACTATATTGGGAGAAATAAAGGCAAGAGGAAGAAAAGCACAAATACACATACTCATAAAAGAAAAAAGGATAAAATAATGAAATAAAAGTGCGGAGGGAAATGCACAGAAGGAGGAACACAGAAAAGAATAAAAACATTAAACTTTTAAGGAGTAAAATAAAAATGAAAAAATAATACAATAAAATAAAGTATAAGAGAAGAAAGTTTTCTATTGTTTTGGATGCAAAGCTATTTTCCTCAGTCTAGGGTTAAGGAGCAACACTCACGCCAGGACATGTTTCTGTTCACACTGGAAGTCTAAGGTGGCAGTCTTCCCCCAGAATGGTGCTGTGTGTAGAGATCTGCTTACAATGAGAACACAGAGCCAATGTGAGCTTCCGACCCAGTGTAACTCAGGCTGAACCTGGCCTCTGACCACAGAAGCCAGGTCTGTACTCACCAGCCCCTGCACTCCAACTGCTGGCGGTCTCCCATGACTGTTTTTTCCTCATCCACTCTGGGAACTTGGCAGTGTGAAGCAAGGGGCTGCTCTAAGACCCAGGTTCAAACATTTAGCCCTTCCCTACAATGGTATCCCTGCCAGCTCCTGCTCCATGGCTGTGGCTTGCATCGAGGTCACTCACCAACTGTTGACTGTGGAAGGTCACTCTGGAAGCAGTCTCCCACTTTTTCCTTGGTGGTTCCAACTGCAGGCGATTCTTTTAGCTGCACTGCAGTTCAGTTCTCCCAGAGCAAAAAAGTTGTTAGTTTCACTTTGCCTCAGGCTGATGACTACCCAGCTATTGTTGCTGACACTGAGCAGTTTATCCTCCACAGTGTGATCTATTTCTTCTGTATCAGTTCATCCTATTCTCCTCTGTCATTTCCCTTGTGGTTCCCAGGTAAGCACCCCTCAACTTTGGTTCCTCTCCAAGCTATTGTTTTCCAAACTATTGCTGTCCTAGAGAAGCTGAGTTGCTGGCACTCACTGCTCTGCCATTTTGACACTCCTGATTTCCTGGTTTCGATCAGTGTACTTCAGTAAGGCAAGATGTTTGTTTTAAGGAAAGCTAAGTGGAGGGCAAATGGGGACTCTGCACTATTTTTATCTTTTCTGTAAGGCTAAATGATTTCAAAATTTAAAAAATTAATGCTGCTATCATTTTCCCAGGTTCACAGCAACAAAATCTTGCAGTCAGAACTGGAACTTACCTGCCTTTAGGCTCATGGCTGGCTTGGAGATATTCCCAGTGTCACTGAAGGGCAAAGCCCTAGTCTCTATCACAGGATCTGGATCTAGACTAGACACTAGACACTCTAAGGGGAGGCATTTTAAAAATCACTAAACCAACAAGAGTAGAGAGGTGAGTGAAGCTGGAGGAGAGAGGACTTCCCAGTCAAGATGAGCCTAAATCAAACCCAAGTTCAAATCCTGCAGGAGGAAAAACCAGATGCTAAAAAAGAAACCAACAAAGCTGAAATTCACAAAGGAATCACTTCAGACAAAATGGAACCAACAGAACAATATTAAAAGGACTAAGTATAAATAGATTTAGGATTTTCAGAAATTAAGGAAAAACACCAATAAAAGGAAGGATAATTTATGAACTAAAGGCTGATTAAAAATACTTCAGAAAATGAAAATATAGATTAACTTTCCTAGTCACCTACATGAACCTTCAGTCATTCTAAATAGCATTATTTTATATTAAAGGTCTTACTTTAATTTTCAGTTTTACTTTTGTACATTATTTAGAAGAAATTACATAGTTCAGTATATAAACGACGTGGCTAAAGGCCCTTAAGATTTTTTTTTTTTTAGTACTGGGGATAGAACTTGGGACCCTGCACTTGCAAGGCAAGCAGCAGAACCACTGAGCTAAATCCCTGGCCCAAGACCCTTAAGATTATCAAGTTTCAGTACATTTCTGGTCTTGGAATTTAGCATTGTTCTTTTTTTTCTTTCATTTAGATGTTTCATGTTCAATCTAATCTGTGCAAGTAACCCACACATTATTAGCCAACCCTCTCCAGCTGTACAATAGCCTAGACAGGGAAATAAAGCCAACGAACAGCACACTTTGGACCTGAATTCTGCAAGCTTCTGTGGCAACTCCCCTCCCCTGGGTGAACAGGTGTGCAACAATCCAGAACCATTTATTCTTTTTTTTCCCCATTAAGTTTATTGGTACATTTTATGTATAAAATACATTTACATACATCATAGGGATCTTGTACCATTACATGAATATCTTGGTTCTTATTTTTTTTCCCCTTCCCCTGCCCTCCCTTCCCCCCCTCCACCCTTCCCTATTT
>NW_004624747.1:7139180-7153440 GCF_000247695.1 Heterocephalus glaber | reverse complement strand
TAATTTCTCATGTTCCTTTACAATTTTAAAGCAATTTTTCTTTTCCTGGTCACTAATTGCAATCTTATCTTCTATATCTGAAATTCTATCCTCACATTGCAGAACCATTTATTCTTCACGAGCCCTCAATACCTTCAGTAGACACACACACACATGCAAACACACACAAAGTCATGTCCTTTGGCATCCCAGTTATTTCAGAGCTCATAGCCAACATATAAAAAAATGTAGCTTCTGCCATTTTTAAGGAGACATGTTCTAAGGCATTACTTGATATTTGGTGGGTATGTGATATATTCACAATAAACTGAAACAAAATATGAAATACCTGTAGCATAACTTAACTGCTAAGAGGCTAGATTTTGCAACCCACAGTATGGAAGGGTTAGTGCCTCACAGTTTTAACAATGACCAATGGAAATAGGAAGTGGATAGAACCAGGCAGGTAAATACTCCTCATTTATATTTTATGTGGACCTCTCCCACATATCCTTGCAAACCTCCTGGAGAAGTCCATAAAGCCAGAGAACATGAGTGGCCTTGTTGACACTTGAAGTTTACTACAAAGTGACTTTGCATCCTTCCTTTAATTTTCTTTCCCTTTTACCTCCACATTCCCCACCTTGCTACTCTATTTCATGTCCAACCTGCCAGGAATAGAGACCAATACTGAACCCTCCATGATATATGGTTCATTCCTCAGTAACAACCAGATAGTCAGACAGCCAGATCCTTTCTGCCTTAAAGAAATAAGTAATTTACCCTTAATGGAACTGACATGTTTCCTGGTAATGGGCTGCCTTCCTTGTTCTGTAAAGCAATGGATAATCTATATTTGCAGTTGCTCCGTAGCATTAGCATCACTGTCTAAGCTCCATGTCAGATGATCAGGCATTAGATTCTCAAAAGGAGTGCACAACCTAAATCCTTCACATGTACATTTCATAGTAAGGTTCTGCAATACCAGGATCTGATATTGCTGTTGATCTGACAGGAGGGACAGGAGGCAGAACTCAGGCAGTAATGTGAGTGATGGTCAGCAGCTGTAAATACAGATGAAGCTTCTCTCACTCACCTAATGCTCACTCCTGCTGTATGGTCCAATGCCTAACAAGCCTCTACCTGGCACTGCAGGGTTAGGGATCCCTGCTATAGATCCTCCGGCAGCATCACAGTTCAAAGTTACCAAGTGCCTCAGCTGGTGATCTGGAATCCTTTATAACACAGCCTCAGACCAAGTGGCTCAGTCCGGTCACAAACGTGCACCAATGACTTCTGACCATGGCCTCATTGGTCTTACTTGAACCCCAACATCATTCAGAGGCAGACAGCCTGACAGAAGAGTAGAATGACCTGTGGAAATTTCAGCTGTGGCACTGTCTGAGGAAACATCGTTTGTGCTTTACCTCTGTCCTTCAGGATACAGAATACGCCTACAAGGAACAACTGATACCTGGTGCCATGTCCCCTATAACTACAACAGAAAAGTCCAGGAGCATCTCCCTGTCACAAATAGTCACCCGTGGCAAAGCTTATTCTTCCCAACCCACATACTTGGACTCAGCTGACTTAAAAGTTTTAGTTCCTGGGTGAGAAGTAATACAATACAACAAGATATCCATTGAACTAGAAACTGAACTACCACCTGGCCACCTTGAACTTCTTATGCCAACAGACAATGACCAACAGACAAGAAAGTGAGTGATTATGCTGCTAGGGGCCACTGATCCTAATTACCATGAAGAATTAGGTTAGTGGTTCCATGGCCATGGGAGAATGAAGTCTGGAATAGAACTCTGAGGATTCCCTGAGATATTTCTGTGGCTGTTAATGGGAAAGGTAACAAAACTCAGATCCCTCAGGATGTCACAGAATAGCTAAAATGCTGGTGGAGAGTAAAGAGGATCTGGACTGGGTAATGGGGGAAGAAGATAATGAATATCAATGAAAGCACCAGGACAAAAGAATTTGCTTCGAAAAAAAAAAAAGAATTTGTTTCACAACCTTCTTACTTTAGTCTTCCAGGAGACCCCAACTGGGCACCACCAGGAAGTGAGCTCTGTCACTGACTGGCCTTTTATCTCCCAGTCAGGCAAGAGATGAATATGTCTTCATTCTCTAAGGAAAACAGAGGTTCTCACACTGGAGTAGGAGAGCTGAGAACATGGGAGGGCAGTGCAAGGTGTAGACTGTACTGGCCACTAAGTTTGTGCACCTTCTCAGAGTCCCTTGACTGTCTCCCTCTTTGTCTGAAATGCCACATGGAGGACAGGAGATGAAAGAGAGTAGGGTAGATAACTCCTCCCTACCCCTTCAATTCTTCACTCCATGGACTGCTCTAAGTGTGTTTTCTCCTTGTGAATCTTCTGGAAAAATCCATGTGCCAGAAGACATACTTGCTGAGTGATTGCAGTGTCTCTATGTAGCTTGCTGTGAGTGATATCCAGCAAGAAAATGTACGATGAGGTCACTTTGATCTGTCCTTTACCTCACACTACATGTCCCACACAAAGTGTCAGTTCCTTGCCTTGAGCTACTTTTCCAACCTTCACAAAAAATGTTCATGGCAAGAAAAAAAATGACAGAGCAAGAAATTTGAATCCAGATGCACAGAAACACAAAAGCTACAACTCAGGAGCAAAGCACATAGCCTGATGTAAACTTTTCATTAAATGCTTGCTCAAACTGACCATTTGGTTAATTTCCACCCAATATTCTAAGTACTTCCTAATTCAGCAAGTGCCTCCTGTTGGCTACTATATAAAGGAACCATGCTAGAAACTAGAGAGAGGCTAGGTATAAAGATAAATGAAACACATTTTTTTTCCTGGCCTTAAGAACATGGTATTTTGCAAGAAGACAGAACTGTAAATTGCAACTATTTAATTATAATTGTGGGGAAATAAATTCAAAATAAAAATGGGTGCCCCTTTCCTAAATATTCATTGAGTAACACCTTTATAATTTATCTACTTCACTGACTGCATGTTATACTTCAATGAAAAGTTCACTTTAGAAACAAACTCAAGGGCTGGGGATGTAGCTCAGTGGTAAAGCGCTTGCCTAGCATATGCAAGGCTTTAGATTTGAGCTCCAACACCAAAAAGAAAAATTCAAAGAGAAACTAAGGTGATACTGATGGGTAGTGGGAAGGAAGCACAACATGTGAAATTCCTTAAATAAAAATTTATTGACTTTTTTAAAAACTCAAAATAGAGGGATAAGCTGCAGGTAGTGGGTGCTAAAGAGCCAGAATGACCCTTTCTCTCCCTCAAAGATCAAAGAGATACACTGAAGCAGTCTCAAAAGATGAGGAAACTTTGAGGAATTAGCCAAACCAAAGCAGAGGCATGGAGGCTGTGGCTATGGGAAAGGTCAGGGATCTAGAGCAGCCAAAGGAGAGGACTGAACCATGGCCTTATGTTAGGAGTCGAGTTATGTCCCCAGAAAGATTTGTTGAAGTTCTAATCCTTGGTATCCATGAATGTTGCTTTATTTGGAAATAGAGCTTTGAAAACATACCAAGTTAAAATGGGGTCACTAGGGTGGGCCATAATCCAATAGGACAGTATTCTTATAAAGGAAAGAAGAGACACAGGGGCATACAGGGAGAAGATTATGGAGGAAGAAATGGGAGTGGTACATCTACAAGGCAAGAACAGCAAGACTGCTGGGCATGGCGGCATGCATTTGAGGCTAAAGCAAGAGGATTATAGTGAGCACTAGGCTAGCCTGAACTACAAAGCAATACACTGGCTAAAAACAGCGACAACAAAAAAATAAAAAGAACGGCAAGACTGCTGGGAAACACCAGAGATTATGAAGGTCTGGTACAGAATCTCCCTTTGGTATTCAGAGGGAATATGGTCTTCATTTTGGACATCAAGTCTGTGTGGATTTCAATACCTTGATCTTGGATTTCTGGGCTCCAGAACTGTGAGATTGTCTTAGTTACTTTTCTTGATGCTAAGACAAAATACTCAACACCCAGAGTTAAAGGGGGAGAGGTTTATTTAGCTCACAGTTTGTAGAAGTTTCAGTCCATTATTGGCTGGCTCCAAGAAGGGTCGTTTATGGCAGAGGGGCAACAGTTCATGGTGGCAGAAGACAGTAAAAGCAACAAGTGTCTTTCTGCCCTCTGTATCTTATTTAGACTACTTAGGACAGGTAGCACTCACACCCTTAATCCTAGTGACCCCAGGGCCTACCACTGCACCATGAACCAATCACACACTCTAGATTCAGCCCCCTCTGAAAAAGTCCCACCTAAGACGACATGAGGTTTTGGGGGGACATCTAAACATAAGCCATAACAGAGAAAATGTATTTCTGTTATTTCAGCCACCAGCACGTAACACTTTGTTTTGGCAGCCCTAGAACACTGATACCATGAGGGGAAGAATGACTATCAGAAACCTTAGATGCAGCTAAGCTGGTTTCAATGCTGCTAGTAATCAGAGAGGCTGTACTTTATCACTTTACAGTTTTCATGTAGAAAACTAAGCTATCCAACAACTTCCAGGTCACTGCTTAGAGTGTTCCCCTTTCCTGTATCAGAGGCCTGAGAGCCAAAACCACCTTCAGGGAAAGTTCAAGGGATTCAGGTTTTTCCAGTGACACATACTCACACAAGATTTAAATGGAGGAGGAATCCACAGCAGTGGGAGGAGCCGTGACAGAAGAAGCATACTTTCATGGCTTCCTGATTCTACAGGACCATACTCAGCTTACTGATTCTATAGCTTCTTTGCATCACAGCGTGAGTATGACACAGTGTGTGTGTGGACAGTCAGACAGCTTGAGGACACTCAGCCTGCAGCCCACTCCAGCAGTCTTCCCAGTGAGAGAAGAAGACCCCTTGCCCCCAGAAGCACAGCCCTTTCTGCTAACACTAGTCAAAGTTACTTCTGCTGTGTGCTAAGTCCCTGCTGAGGCTCTTCCCGGAGGCTGCATCATCTCGGAATGGACACCTGTAATCCCAAACAATGGGTTCCTTGTGGTTCGATGTGTCCCTATTTCTATTCAGGTTAACATGACTATCAGGCACTTGTTACAACTGTGTGAGGTTTATTTTGTGAATCAAGTCCAAAGTACTAGAGCACAGAGGGCCCATCAGCCCAGTTTCAAAATGTCCTTGAAGAAACCAATTACCAAGCCAAGCTCTTCAAATGTTCATTCCTCTACAAATAAAGCAAAATTTTCAGTCAGCTATAAAAGAGTATGGCTTTTGCCTTTGTGTGTTCTTTGTATCAACTGTTAACAGGGCAATGCAAGTTTAGTATCTGAGCCAATTTTGCAATGGAGAACGGCCAGCTAGAGAGTCCAAATGACTTATTCAAGCTCAAGGTGGATGAAAGAATGAGGATTCAAGGGCACTGGGAGCTTGGAAGATAATTTTGGCTTTCATTTGGATGGATCCTGCTAGAAATTTCTTACAAGGCTGTAGTGAAACAAGGTCAGAGGGCAGGGAGAATTACACTGTGCTTCTCTGAGTCAGCTGGGAAAGCATCTTTCCCCAGATCCTATCACTGATATTTAAGCGATACATATGGTATCTGGAGCAAATGCTCTGCAGGAAATGGATGCCTCTGTAGCTGTGGGCCTAAGGGTATGAATGTGTCTAACAGTCATTAAACAGGTATGACAGTAGAAGCTACTAAAGCAGGTACAATGTCTGATGTCACCACTCAGCCAAGTAGCCTGCCACAAGCACCTGCTTGCATGAGTGGAAGAATGCATGGATGAGGCAGGCTGAGAGAAAATGAGAGCTAAGGAATTAGCCCTGTGTGCTGGACAGGTGCCTTTGTTGGCTTCCCGGCATCACTAGGGACCTTACGGATGTCACCAGAAGACAGAGACCAGGTAACAGCACAGAGGGTGAAAAGGCCTGATGTTTGCTCTTCTGGATGCCCGGCCTCCAGGGTATGTGTTAGGCCCATCTTGTGCATTAGCAAAGATTTTCTAATCTGGAGTTAGATGCAAAAAAACCCCCCAAAACCCAGAAAAAGATAAGCTATCAACTAAAGGACAAACTCACAATGTTTCCAACGAAGAACTTGTATCAAGAAAATAAAAAGAACTCCTAAAATCAGTATGAGGCAAACAACTCACCTTAAGAAATATAATTATTGGCCAGGGATTTAGCTCAGTGGTGCCACCACCTGCCTTGCAAGCGCAAGGTCCCGTGTTCAATCCCCAGTACCAAAAATATATATATACATATAATTATTTTATATTGTGATAAGAAAACTCAAAGTGAAATCTATCCTCCATAAATCTTTAAGTGTACAAGATCATTATTTACAGGCAAAACGTTATACAGCAAACCTCTAGAACTTACTCATCTTGCATAAGTGAAATATTATACTGATCAATTAACAGCTCCCCCCAGTCCCTGGCAACCACACTTCTATTCTTTGCTTCTATGAGTTAGCCTATTTTAGATACCTCTTATAAGCAGATTCATGCAGTATTTGTCCTTCACGACTGGCTTATTTCACTTACCATAATGTCCTCCAGATTCATCCATGTTGTCACAAATGGCAGTATTTCCTTCTTTTTAATGGCTAAATAATATTCTATTGTAATATATATTTTAAATCTATTCATCTATTGATGGATATTTAGGTTGTTTCTGTGTTTTGGCTATTACGAATAATGTTGAACATGAGAATGCTAGTATTTTTCTGAGATGCTAACTTCAGTTCTTTTGGATAAATACCCAAAACTGGAATCACTGGATGATATATTTGTAGGAACTACAAATAAGAAGCAAAATCAAGCTTGAAGGTGAAAAGTGAAGTCAATGGTTACCTTGGTGGGGAGTAATAACTGAAACGGGGGCAGGGATGTAGCTCAGAGGCACAGCACCTGCCTGGAAGGCACAAGGGTCCTGAGTTTGATCCCTGGTTTAAAAAAAAAACAAACTGAAAGAGGACAGGAGAACTGGGGGAAGGGGGATGAGGAGCATGTTTTATTTTTTCATCGGGGTAGTAGTCATTCGGGGTATTTACTCTCCAAGCATTTACTTTGCAAAGAATTTACTTTGCAAGGAATTTACTTTGCAAGCTGTGAATGCCCTACGCATATTATACATTTCTATATGTATATGATACTTCATTAAAAGATTTTGTTTTGTTTTGTTTTGTTTTTGAGACAGGGTCTTGATCTGTAGTCCAGGCTGACCTTGAGCTCACCATGTAGTCTAGGCTAGCCTAGAAGTTGTAGCAATATTCCTGCCTCAGCCCCCCTTGGGACTACAGGTGTGTGCCACCATGCCCAGCCTAAAACTTTATGTTAAAAGAACAGAAAAAGACAAAATACTGCAGTGGTGGCAGCAGCAATGAGTTTTTCCTCAGAGGCAGCGGTATCCAACAACCAGCGCTCAGAAGGCAGTACCTTCTCCAGGATGGTTCTGTAATATGAATTAGGCCAAATTCTTGTTCTCTCCTCTCCTCTAAGATCTCTGCTTGAATTTCCAGGGATTCTGTGAGCTATCCAAGATCCTACATTCGTGAGATCTTGCCTCAATTAAAAAGGGGGGGGGGATTTAGCTCAGTGGTTCTGGTGCCTGCCTCGCAAGCGCAAGGTCCCGAGTTCAATCCCCGGTACTAAAAAAAAAAAAAAAGGACTAGACTGGGGATGCAGTTCCACATGAAGGCCTTGGTTCAACCCCCAGTACTGAGAAAAAAAAAGTGATAGAAAGGTGCGAATATTCCTTCCTGTTCCAGATGCAGAGGCTGGAATGGAGATGTGGGCAGGTTATTAGAAGTCCCATGAGAATTAAGCTTCTAGATGAGACCAGTCTACTCAATCTACTTAACCCTCAGCTTTGCCTCTTAGCCACTGGGCTACACAGACTTGTCTCCTGGGTTTGATGTATGCTCTCAAAAGTTGTCAAAGCTGGTCAGATGGCACCATTCAGAAAATACCCTACATCACCAATGCCACACATTGCCCATCAAACCAGACACTTCTGCTGTGCCATGAGATGAAACGATCACTGTGAGACCTGACACCATTTCATTTTTATTTTGGCCTCATTATTTGCCATTTAAAGCTTCCCCTGAGAAATACTAAATAGATGCTGCTATAAGGAGATTTCTGATATGATTTTAAATGAAAATAAAAAGAAGCCCTGAAGCCATTTTTCTGTTACTGAAATTCTCATTTTTGTGAAATTTTTACCTAACAGAGGACAACAGACAGTAATTATAAAGCACAGTACTCTTATCAATGTAGCTTCAATCTATACAATGCTTCACTTCCTATGGAAGACTGTCAAGGGGCCCACAAAGTGGCAAAAGACACACCGATTTGTTTAGCAAATATTTATCCAGCATATTCTGTATGGTAGCCACCAGAATTAGCTCCATTTTGCACCTAAGAAAGAGAAAGAGGTCAGGAAAAGATAAATCACAGGCCCTAGTACAGAGAGCTGGTCTATATCAGAACCCAAACTAGAATCAGGTTTATTTGCTAGCAGCACAGAGCTCTAGCCATTGAGAATACTGGTTTGGTTATTCAGAAATAGTGTTTTGGTTTACTTGGTCATTGTTTGTGTCTACCACTTGTAAGTAAAAACTTAAATTCTATGACATATGGCCCTGGCCTGCCTTGTCCCTGCCCAGCTCACAGCTCTCGTGTGCTGAGGGAATTAACACACGAGTGTTATACAAGCAGCAGAACAGCTCCCTGGAGGTGATCTGGCCCCATTCACAGAATAGTGACATCAACCTAAAGCCCTACCCAAAGTCCACTAACCTCTCATGTTTAAGGAGTGATGCCAGGGTAATGATCACCCACCCATCAGCATCGCTCACTGAAAGTCCATGAAATCCAGTTTTGTGGTTCCACTAAAATGTCAGGAAGCTATGTACAACCCAGAAATGTCTAAGGCAGTTCCTAAGATCATTTCCTAAGTAGAAGACCTGTCACAAGATATTAGGCAAATGCTTGAGATCTCAAATTTAGACCAAAATGTCTTGTCAAGTAGAAAATGAATGTGCATGATACTTTTTCTGTCAATGTAACAACAAAAACAGAGCATGGTATCTTTCCATGTTATGATAGTTTTGAACTGTGATGTTGATGAAGTTGAAGTCTCACCCTGGACTTCACCAAGCACATTCTGAAGTCCTCTCCCTCATACCTCCTTAGTCTCTTTCAAATCCACTCCCTGTGCTCCAGCTGCCCTGCTTATCCTTGCAGTAGGCCATGGTCATCTCTTGCCTAGAAAACATCTATAGATGTTAATCAGTCCCCACTTGTCCCTTGCCAGACAGTTCTTGCACTGCATTTTCCTTAAAACTTCATTCTAATCCTATCAAATTCTGCTTAAACACCCTTCCACTACTTCCTCGCTATATTTAGGGCAAAGTTCTTGTTCCTAAATAAGATTTACCAGTTCTTCCTGAGATGGCTCCTCCCTGTCTGCTGCTTTCAAGCTTGCAGTCTTCCAGTTTCATGGCTCAGCTTGCCCTCTGCACATGCTGTTCCCTCTATCTGCATGCTGTTCCCTCTGCATGTTTGTTCTCCTTCCTCAGTGCCCATTTGGTTACTTCATCCTGCAGGCCAGCTGAAATGTTGCTTTTTCCAAGAAACTTTCCTTATATCCCCTGCTACGCTCCCACCACCTTTGCCCTTCCTCTATCACTGCTCTTTCCATACACTATTGTAATGGCCACTTTATATGTCTGACTCAGGGTCTATGGCTGCCTAATTCAAGGTTGTATCTCCAGACACTAGCACAGTGTCAGCCACATAGTTTATGCTCAACAAATATGTGTTGTGGATCAACTCAACTTTAAATATCTTTAAATTTGATAACAAAAACCACTGCTCTCAAAGAAAACTATTTCAATGTGTGTTTTTTAAATCAAGATGGCCTTAAAAATACATTTTGATTAAACAAGTGCAAACTACCAAGGAATGAGTGTTATCATTATCATCAACTCACTTGAAAAATAAGCAACAGCTAAGTAATGGATATAATTAAGTGTTCCTATTCTACTAGGTTGTGGAGTTTCAAAAACTGCTCATCCTAAACTGGGCATGGTGGCACACACCAGTAATTCCAGCACTTGGGAGGCTGAGGCAGGAAGATTGCTACAGGTTTGAGGCCAGCCTGGGGCTACACAGAGAGTTCAAGGCTGGCCTGGAATATATAGTGAGACCCTATCTCAAAAAAGAAAGTGCTCATCCTAAATCTTTCAGCTATTCCTATAGCAAGTTTAATAATGACTGTCATCAAAGACATAAAAGCCTCAGCAAAGAAATGGGAGATATAAAAAAGAAACAAATGAAAATTTTACAGGGCTGGGGATTTAGCTCAGTGGTGCTGCCGCCTGCCTCGAAAGTGCAAGGTCCTGAGTTCAATCCCCATTACCAAAAAAAAAGAAAAAGAAAATTTTACAACTGAAAAACATAATAACCAAATTTTTTCTAAATGATGGGTTCAGCTGGTGAAGGGACAGAGGAAAACATAAGGGTTAACTTGAAGACAGAACAATAACAATTACCCAATCTGATAAACAGAAAGGAAATAGATTGGGGGAAAAAATGAACAAAGCTTCAGGACTTGTGGGACTATAACAAAAGATCTAACATTTATGTTATCAGTGTCCCAGAAGGGGAAAGAAAGATGGGACAGGAAAAGTATTAGGTTTTGTTTTTTACAGTACTGGAGATGGAATCCAAGGCCTTATACAGTTCTACACCCCGGCCTCATGAAAAAGCGTTTGAAGGAATAACATCGTTAAATTTCCCAAATTCAGCAAAAGATATAAATCCACAGATTTAAGATGTAAAGCAAATCCAAACAGGAAAAGCCCAACGAAACCTGCATCAATACATATCACAGACTTCTAGAAACAAACAAACAAAAAAAGACAAAAAAAAATCTGAAAAGCAGCAACATAGGAACAACACTGTCCCTATGGGGAAAACAACTGGAATAACAAAGGATTTAATCAGAAACCACGGGGACCAGAAGGGAGTGATTCAACATCCCTTTCAAGTGCCCAAAAGAAAGAAATGTAGACCAGAATCCTACATTCAGTGAGAACAGCCTTTGGGAATGAAGGCAGAGTGAAAAGATTGTCAGATGAAAGAAAACTAAGAGAGTCTATCACCAGCAAATCTACCCTCAAAGAACAGCTGAAGGAAGTTCTCTAAAAAGAAAAGAAGTAAAGAAAGAAGGAGGAATCTTGGAACATTGGAAAGGAAGAAATATAAGCAAAACTGTGGGCTAAGATAATACACTTTCCTTCTCTTAAGGTCTCTATATTATGTTTAATAGTAGAAGCAAAAATTAAATCACTCTCTGCTATGGTTGTACTGTTCCAGTATGTGCATAGATTTCTGCTAGAGATCCCACCATTTCCATTATTAACTAAGCCACTAGGCAACCAAATGATTGATGAGGGGAAGATTCTATTTATAGAATTATTCACACTAGTAACTGTGAAATGAATAATTGAATATTTTTATCTTCCAGTCCATAATGAACTTTTTAGAAAATCACCAACAGTTGCTGGTGAGAGAGTGACAGACAGACAGAGAGAGACAGACAGAGAAAATGAATCAGACAATATGTGCTGCATATTGATATATCACAAACCATTTTTCCAATATAATTGAATCTGACTCTGATCAAACTCTTACTTACCAGTTAACAATAAATAAAGGAAATAGGAAACTATGATAAACAACATGGGAATACACTCAGAAAACTGCAGTTTGTGAGAAACTACATATGACCTGGTTTCTTCAACAAAAAAATTACAAGTGGAAAGCAGAGAGAGGGGAGGAGAACCTACAAATCAGGTGACTAGGGAGCTCCTCCCCTTCCCCACGTGGTGCTAATAAGGCACTGGGGATTCAGACAGCACAGCCAGCAGCACCAGAGCAGCCAGGCTCTGAAGGAGGAGGATTTGGTCAGTGTGAGCAGGAAGACAGTTACACATAGGAGGCTGAGCAAATAGGTAAACATATTAAAAATAATGGGCCGGGGATTTAGCTCAGTGGTTGTGGTGCCTGCCTCACAAGCACAAGTTGCTGAGTTCGATCCCCAGTACCAAAATAATAATAATAATAATGGAAGCCAGATCTCTCTCTCTCTCTTTTTTATTTTTTTGGTACCAGGGACTGAATTTAGGACTTAGCGCTTTCAAGGCAGGCATGGTGCCACTGAGCTAAATCCCTGGCCCAAGATTTCTTATTGTTAGAAATGGAAATTGAAAATATGGGAGAGGGAAGGATAGAATAATCTCTAACCACCAACACAGCCTAGAATCAATGATTTTCCAATAACAAGGAGCATATTTACAATCTAGATTTTGCCTTCTAGATATCCATTTTTATCAGGGCTCATTTGAGAAATGGCAGATTTCAATACAGATGAACCAAGAGCATTGTGTTGAGCTAAAGGGTAAGCAAGTTTTCAAAGAGTGACTGATAAGGAATGTCAAAAACACATCAGACCCAATTTAAAAGGATTTCTGCAAGCCAAAGCTGGAACAATTTGAGCATCAAAATAAATGATCATTGTCTGGATGTGGTGGAGCACACCTGTACTCCCAGCACTCTGGGAGACTGAGGGAGGAAGATCACAAGTTTGAACCTAGCCTGGAAAACTTAGCAACTTAGCCAGATACTCAGAATGAAAAACAAAAAGAGCAGGGGATGTAGCTTAGTGAGAAGGCTGTGGGTCCAATTGCCAGTGCTGCCAAAACAAAAAACCAAAAGACTGTTACAGAGAATAATTCATTGGAGAAAATAGGATTCCATGAGTTCATACTTACATAAATAAAGAAAGAAGTAAAATGTCTATTTGAATGTAGACACTAGAAAATCATCAATTGACAGTCATCAAAGTAATAACCGATTCAGGCAAGAATCATCAAAGGATCCTAAAACCAGTGGATGGAATTCATTGAGAAACAAGATTTTACATAGTCTTAATGTGTCTCCCCATAAAATAACTTACTAATTACAGTAGTTACTGATTATAAAATTATTCTACCATAGAAAAAGACACACTTGAGTAGAAAATGGATGCACCTTGGGGCCATAATGTTAAGTCATATAAATGAGACACACAGCTTAAGTATATCACGTTGTTTCTCTTATACAAGAAAAATAGAGTAAAAAAGAAAGAGCACAGGGCTGGGGATTTAGCTCAGTGGTTCCGGCGCCTGCCTTGCAAGTGCAAGGTCCTGAGTTCGATCCCCGGTACCAAAAAAAAAAAAAAAGAGTACAATAAAAAATAGACAATAGGAAGTAGGGAGAAAGGTTATTCTCAAAAGGGAAGGGGATCAAGAAATGGAGGGGGGGAGGGAAAGGAGATGAGAAAAGGCATTAAGATATATTATGTACATGTACCAAATTCCCACGAGGAATGTAAACACTATATAATACACACGTGTACAGTACTAATAAACTGAAAAAAATAATTATAAATTAATTATAAAATTAAGTTTAGAATAGAGAAACCTGTCAAGCACTATCTTAACCAAGCAATAAAGTTACATCACTAGTAATAGGACAAATCAACATTATGTGCCTCTGGATAGGATGAAAAATAGAGGACATAATAATGTATCCTGCAGTGCTTCTGTCAAAAACACAGGACCTGAATCTAAAGATAAGGAAATATCAGAAATCCCAAAGTGAGGCACATTCTACAAAGTAACTGGCTTGTATTTTTTTACCAAAATGTCGGGGTCATGAAATACAAATAAAAATGGAGGAATTGTTCCATTTGAAACTAAAGTGACAAGACATGACAAGCAAATACGCTGTATGACTGTGGATTAGATCTTATGCCTCTGAACAACACTAGTAGGACAGCTGGTGGAATTAAATATGGCCTAATGGATTAGAGGGCAGTGTTGTAGCAATGTTTACACTGTAGATACACAGAGAAGGTCCCTGCTTTAAGAAATACACACTGAACTATCAAGAGATAGTAGATACCACTGTATTATCTTACTTTTAAATAAATTTTAAAAATAGTATGTACAAATTAATACATAAAAAGAATAGGCAAAAGTAGTATATTTTAAAAAGTAGTATATTAGCAACAGGAGGCTCTGAGTATAGGGTACATAAGCATTCTTTGTGCTATTTTTTTATTAATTATATTGGTACATTTTAGGTATACAATATAATGACATTCTTTATTGGAAATCTGCACCTTTACATAATCCATCTTGGTTCTTATTTTTCCCCCTTCCCCTGCTCTCCCTTCAACCCCTCC
>NW_004624747.1:7085188-7118060 GCF_000247695.1 Heterocephalus glaber | reverse complement strand
TCCATTCTGCTGGTCGATGTTTTTTGATAGGGTAATTGAGACTAGTCACATTGAGAATTATTACTGATACTATCTTTCCTTTCCACTTAATTCCTCACTCTATCTGGTGTATTCATTCTATTAGATCTTTTGTCATTGTTAGCTTCACTGTCTCTCTATAATATCCTTGAGAATCTTTTGGAGGGTTGGTTTGGTGGTCATAAATTTATTTAGGTGCTCTTTATCATAAAAATATCTTATTTCTCCATCAAATTTGAAAGATAATTTTGCAGGCTATATCAGCTTGTGTTGAAAATTATTTTTTATGGCTTGAAGCACTTCACTCCAACCTCTTCTTGCCTTTAAGGTTTGTGTTGAGAAGACTACTGTAATTCTAATGGGTTTACCTTTATAAATGATGTGTTGCTTTCTTCTAGCCCCTTTTGAGATTTTTGCCTTGTCATGGCCTTCTGGGATTTTTCAGTATGATGTGTTGTGGAGATTCTTTTCTGATTGTGAATATTATGGGGTCCTATATGTCTCAGTTATTTGTATGTTAAATTCTTTCCCCTAGTTTGGAAAGTTCTCTGCTATTATTTCAGTAAATAGGTTTTTTAATGCCATTTGTGCTATCTTCTGATTTGTCATTAATTTCAATTAGTCTTCTTTGCATCATCTAGGAGCTGCTGGATCCATTTTTCATGTTTTTTTGTTCTTTTTAAGGTATTTTTTATTAACTGGTCACCAACAACAGCACTGTCTTCTAGTTTTGACATTCTGTCCTCATGCTGATCACTTCTGCTGCCCAAACTTTTGATAGAATTTTTAATCTCCTGAATTTGTATCTGAAGCCTTTTTAAGGACTCTAGTTCTTCTCTATGTTGGTCATTCATGTTTTGTAACATTTTGTTTTGCTCTGCTAGCCCTTTATTAGTATCATCTGTAGACTCACTGATTATTTTATTTATTATCTATTTACTTATATCTTCTGTGAGCTTGCCAAATGCCTTATTGATCTGTTTTGTTATCTCTGCTGATATTTTACATAATTCAGGTGTTGGATTTTGGTTTCCTCCCCATCGATGCCCCATGGATTAGCTTGGGGAGAGTTGGGAGTTTGGGGAGGCATTTTGTTGGCTTTTCATTTTGTTTTTTGGTTTTCGGATGTGTGTGTATGTGTGTGTGTATGCTGAGGCTTACAGGTTGATTGTAATGGAAAGCTTTGTTTCAAGTATGGAGACCTCTTTAGCTAATGTCTACTTTCCAAGGTGTTCTCTGGGCATGGCTATCTATTGGTCTTTGCTTCTGTCTCAGTACCCAACAAATTCCATTTACTTGGGATGGGAGGTTGCAGCATATTTGACCCAGTACCCAGTTTTCCAGGAATGGGCCAAAGTATTGTTAATGACCCGAAGGCAATCCAGATCTTGGCATCCCAAGAAAACCAATTAATAGCAATGGCTATGTCACCTTGGCTGTAGTAATAAAATATGCACCAATTATAGTGTCAAATACAAATTCAGTATTAATTAACCCTGGAGATCAACAATGTCAATAATGTACCACCCTTGCCATAGAAAAGATATTTATAATTATAGTATGAATACTAAGACAACCAAATACAGTGATGCCTCAGTTTACAGACTTAACTTGTTTTACAATTTTGGGAAGATGGCTGTGTTTGTATTTGTGTGGGGAAGATGGCCGTGGTTATGTTTGTCACTCAATCCAGAGTTTGCAAATGGAAGCAAAATTTTGCTGAATGCTTTTGTTTGTGAACCAAACTGTTTGCAGACAGAAGCATTCATGAACTGAGGTATAACTGTATTCACCTATAGTAAGTATCTACTAAATGGAACGATTTTACCTCTACTAACAATAGAACAGTATTCAACAACAATACCATAAAGTTAACTAGCTATCTAGAGAATCTTAAAAGCTTAGTGGTTATACTAGAAAGGGTTAAAAGGGAACCAGTAAATGAAAAAAGCAAAATTTGAGAAATTAATTAATAGGATATGAGAATAGAGAGAGAAAAGTGAGATATAGGGTCCTATTGAGAAGCATAAGAAAATTAATATTGTAAGAGAACAGTTGCAGGAAATAATTAAAAAGAAAAAAGACAAAAAGAGAACAAAATACAGGAAATGAAAGATAAGAATGAAAAGGAACAAAAAGGAGAGAAAAGAAATTAAAAGAGGGCAAAATGGAAGAAAACCACTCAACCCCAATAAAACCCAATGAAAGAAAGATAAAAATAATAAAAAATCAAAAATCAAAAAAAGATTTAGTCAAAGAAAAAAATTACTGTGTTTTTGCATGAGTGGTTACCTTCCAAGATCTGCAGTCTTGGGATCTAGATAGTCATATGATCCCACCTAGTTTTAGGGCCTATGCATTTTGGAGGAGCCCTCTCTACACCAGAAGCCTCTCTGTCCATTTACCCCAGACTATGTTTACTGTCCAAGCCAAGGCATGTCCTTGCTCATGTTGGTGGATAGGAAACACAATCAGTCCTCTGGTCTCTGCTAGATATAGGCTTCAGGGTGAGGATTCAAGTGGACTGTTGGACTTAATGTTGACAGTCACAGGGTCTGGTTGCTCCCTTCTCTCTCCAGGCATAGTCCTCATCCACAAGCAGGTTGGCTGCCTAGTCCTTACCTCTGCTTCCCCATGTCAAGGGAAAGCAAAATGTAGAGCCAGCTTGGAGTTGGTATATGGTCTCACCCTTGCATGGGGGTGCATGGAGGGTTGCCAGCATAGGACTGCTTGCTTTCATTGAGGGAGGGAGCCATCCTTGTGAATTAAGGACATAAAAAACCTGTTCACAGAAGTAATAGTAGAAAACTTTCCAAGCATGGAAAAAGAATTTGCCATACCAATAAGTGAGGCATTAGAACTCCAGTTAGCCACAATCAGAAAAAAATATCAAAGCATATAATAGTCAAGATTCCAGAATTTCAATATAAGAATAGAATATTAAAAGCTGTTAGAGAAAAGAAAAAAATCACTTATAAAGGAAAACCCATCATAACAGACTTCTCAACACAAACCCTTAAGTCACGGAGACTTTAGAATGAAGTATTTCAAGTCCTAAAAGAAAACAACCTCCAGCCCACACTGATATACCCTGAAAAAATTATCTTTCAAAGTAGATAAAGAAATAAGACACTTTCATAATAAAGAACACCTGAAGAAATTCATGACCATGAAACCAGCTCTCCAAAAAGTTGTGAAGGATAGTCTAGGAAAAGACAACAATTCCATGAATCCCAATAGAATGAATGTACTAGGCAAAGTAAGCAATTAAACAGAAAGGAAAGAAAAGGAATCAACAACAGGAAAATAATATGACAAGGTTAAGTCAATACATATAAGTTACGACCATCACTGTGAATGGTTGCAACTTACTAATCAAAAGAAACAGATTGGCAGAATGGATCAAGAACCAAGATCTAATGATATGTTGCATATAACAAACACATTTAACTCAAAAAGAAATTCATAGACTGAAAACCAAAGCATGAAAAACAATACTCCATGACAAAGTAGATTTCAAGCCAAGACTGACCAGAAAAGAAAAGGAAGTCACTATATACTTATTAAGGGAACAATCCAAGAAGAGATAATAATCATAAATATAAATGCACCAAATAGAGGCACACACACAACTATATAAAACAAACACAACTGATACAAAAGATCAGATAAGCACTAATACAATTGTAATGGGGGACTTCAATATTCCACTGTCAAGAACTAGATCAACTAAACAAAAAAAAATCAACAAAGAAATATCAGAGCTGAACAAATTGACTTAGTAGATATCTAGAGTGTTCCACCCAACAAAAACAGAATACACATTCTTCTCAGCAGCACACGGGACTTTCTCCAAAATAGATCACATACTAGCTCATAGAACATGCTTAAGTAAATGCAAAGGAACTGAAATTATCCTATGCATATTATCAGATCATAGTGCAATGAAATTCGAAATCGATGGCAAAAGAAACCACAAAAACTCCTAGAATATATGGAAATTAAATAACACCCTCCTAAACAACCAATGGATCATAGATAAAATTAAAGAAGAAATTAGACAGTTTCTACAATTAAACAATAATGCCAATATGACATACCATAACTTATAGGACACAATGAAAGCAGTCCTACAAGAAAAATTTATAGTGATGAATTCCCAAATCAGAAAAACAAAGTGAGCTCAAATAAATAATCTAATGTTGAAGCTCAAGGTTCTAGAAAAAGAAGAGTAAGCTAAACCCAAAGCACATATGAGGAAGAAAATTATAAAGATCAGAGCAGGAATTAATACAATTGAGACTAAGAAAACAAAACAAAGAATCAATGAATTGAAGAGTTGGTTCTTTGAAAGATTAAACAAAATTGACAAACTCTTAGCCAACCTTATCAAAAAAATGAAAAGACCCAAATCCAAGCAATTAGGGATGAAAAGGGCAAAATCACATCAGATCCTGCAGAAATCCAGATCACCAATATCTACTCTGAGAATCTGTACCCTAATGAGATGAAAAACTAAAATAAATAAATAAATAAAATAAATTTTAAAAGATGGAAAATCTCAGAAGAAATCAGATTACTAGATACATATAAATTATCAAAGCTGAATCAAGAAGATATAAACATTCTAAGTAATCCAATATTAGTCAGTGAAATTAAAGAAGTAATTAAAAAAAAAAACTACCAACAAAGAAAATCCCAGGTCCTAACGGATTCACTGCCGAATTCTACAAGAACTTTAGAGAACACCTAATGCTGCTACTCCTCAAACTCTTCAATGAAATTGAAAGGGAAGCAATACTACCAAGCTCATTCCTGGAAACAAGCATTACCCTGATACTAAAATCAGAAAAGGATTCAACCAAAAAAGAGACCTACAGGCCAGTCTCTGTAATAAACATAGGTCTTCATCTCAATCCGATAAAAGCCATCTATGACAAACCAATAGCTAACATCATACTAAATGGTGAAAAACTCAAAGATTTCACTCTAATCAGGAACAAGGATGCCCACTATCACCACTCCTGTTCAATATAGTTCTGGAAACATTACCCAAGAGAAAGAAATGCAAGCAATATGGATAAGACCGGAAGTTAAATTATCATTATTTGCTGATGAGATGATACTCTACATAGAAGACCCCAAAACTCCACCAAAAGACTCCTAGATTTAATAACCAAATTCAGCAGGGTAGCAGGATACAAAGTCAACATTCAAAAATCAACAGCATTCCTGAACACAAATAACAAACTCACTGAGAGAGAAATCAGGAAAACAACCCATTTCACAATAGCATCCAAAAAAAAAAAAAACACCTAGGAATCAATCTACAAAGGAAGTAAGACCTTTACATGGAAAATTACAGTACTCTGAAAAAGAGATGGAAGAGAATACCAGAAAATGGAAAGATATCCTTTGTTCTTGGATAGGCAGAATGAATACAGTGAAAATGGCCATACTTACAAAACTGTTATACAGATTTAATGCAATCCCAATCATAATACCAATAGCAGGGGGTAGGGATTTAGCTCAGTGGTTCTGCCACCTGCCTCGCAAGCACAAGGTCCCAAGTTTGATCCCTGTTACGCCCCTCCACAAAAAAAAATACCAATCGCATACTGCACAGAACTAGAGAAAACAATCCTAAATTCATATGGAAGGCCAGGGATTTAGCCAGGATCTGCCTTGGAAGTGCAAGGTCCCGAGTTTGATCCCCGGTACCAAAAAAAAAAAAAAAATTCATATGGAACCAGAAGAGACCTAGAATACTAAAGGCAATTCTGGGCAAAAAGGGCAAGGCAGGAGGCATGAAAATCCCTGACTTGAAATTATACCACAAAGCTACTGTGATAAAGTCAAATGGTACTGGCAAAAAAAAAAAAAAACAAAAAAAACTAAACCAGACCCAAAGATCAATGGAACAGATTAGAAGATGCAGAAACAACTCCAAACATACTCAGCCACCTTATCTTTGACAAACGACCCAAATACCTTCACTGGAAGACAGATAGCCTCTCTAATAATTGGTAGCAGAAAAAACGGCTTTCCATATGCCAAAGATTAAAACAAGACCCATATCTTTCACTATGCTCTAAACCCAAATCAAAATGGGTCAAAGATCTAAATTTTAAAACAGAAACACTTCATCTACTGGAAGACAGAATAGGTAGAACTCTTGAAGACATTGGTATAGACAAAGACTGTATGAACAAAACCCCAATTACACAGAAAATATCACAAAGAATCAACAACTGGGATCTTATCTTATTAAAAAGCTTTTGCTCAGCAAAAGAAACCAAGTAAAAAGACAACCCATAGTACAGGAAAAAAATTTTTCCAGCTGTTCTTCAGACAAAGGACTATATATATAAAATATCTAGTATATATATAGAATTAAAAAAATCAGACCCTTCCCCCAAATTTAAAGACCCAATCCAAAAACGGGCATCTGAAATGAGTAGACATTTCTCAGATGAAGAAGTAGAAATGACAAGTAAATACATGAAAAAATGTTCAATATCACTGCTCATAATGCAAAATGCATTTGCAGAAATGTAAATTAAAACAATACTGAGATTCCATCTCACCCCAGAAAGAATGGCTATCATCAAGAAATCAACCAATAACAAATGCTAATGAGACTGTGGGGAAAAGGAACTTTTCTCCATCGCTGGTGGGAGTGTAAATTGGTACAACCATTGTGGAGGTCAGTATAGGGATTCCTCCAAAAGCTAGAACTAGAGGTTCCATTTGATCCAGCTAGTCCCCTTCTAGATATAATAGATAAATCTTGGAAATAGCCAATATGCCCATCAAAAGATGAATGGAGGGGGAAAAAAGTGGTATTTACATTCAATGGAGTACTAATCTCCCATAAAGAAGGATAAATTTGAATCATTTATAGGAGAATTGATGCACCTCAAGACCATAATCATAAGTCAAATAAATTAGACACACAAGTTTAAATACTGCATTGTTTTTCTTGTGTAAGAAACCCAAAGAGTAAATGAAAAGCATAATAGAGGATAGATATTGGGAAGCAGGAAGAACATGCTCAAATGGGACGGGAAACAAGGGAGGGGGTAGAGGAAAGGAAAGGAAGGAAAAAGAAATGAAAAGAGAATGGAAGGAAAAAATGGAAACAAAGCTTATATAAATGGGAAAGGGAAGAACAATTGAAGGGAGAGGAGGGGAATGGGGAAAAAAGAATCGAAATGTGCTATGTACAGGTACAAATTCCCTATGATGAATGTGACCAATATGCATGACAAATATGTACTAATAACAAAAATAAAGTTTTTTAAAAATCGAAAAAGTCTTCCTTCTAATAAATGAGGATGAAGTGGTACAAGTAGACTAAGAGTGACCATTAACAACTGTTAAGATCACAAAAAGAGAAGCTACCAGTACATTATGAGTTCCTGATAGAACACATCACCACCTGATCAAGTCTCTAGATCCATTAAAGAATTACACAATTAAAGAATTACACAAGACAGAGGAACATGTTAAATGACACAAGTAGAACCCAATTAGCAAAATCCAAACTGTGGGAAATTCTCTGGGTAGACCTTACTTGGACCCTATTACAAATGTATCCAAAAAACCCAATTATGACATTTGAGATTTTTGAACCATTAACTGATTGGATACTTTATGATAATAAAAAATTCGTGTTAATTTGTGTTAGTTGTAACAATGGTATTGTGGATGTTTTGTAAAATCCTATCCTTCAGAAATATACAACGAAACATTTATAGGTGAAATATACTTTGGAGTCACTTCAAAATGATATGAGAGGGGAACTGAGATAAGATTGGCTTTGAAGTTAGTAATTGTTGAAAATAGGTAACATGCACATGGTAGGGGACATTGCTGTTTACTCTTATATAGTTTAAATTCTTCATAACAAGCTTTTTGTTATTGTTTGTTTTTAAGTTTCATTCCATTTTTCTTGTATAAAAACCCTATGTTGTAGCTATAGCTGGAGCCTGAGTCCTCTGCATAGAGACTCTGGTGTGGATTTTCACAAGATGGTCAGTGAATTACTGGTAGGGAGACTTAGTGAACAGTGGTCTCTTTTCAGAGGCCAGGGTAAGGTAGCTATATACCTTGGAAATGGTATCAAGGATGACCTTGGCAAAGTTGTCCAGAGTGGCAGTGCAGCCCCTGGCAGAGGTGCAGCAGTCACCCATACCGCCATCATCGGGAGGTTCTTGGACATGGGGCTGAGATGATGCCTCCAGGGGCAGGGATGAGATGCACTAACACAGAGGTATAGTGACCTGTTGCCTTGCAAGGGACAGTGTGAGGCTGGCCAATCTTGTTCTCTAGGAGCCTTTCCATGCAGTGGCTCAGGTGGCAGTGGCTACTCCTTGGAGCACATAACATCCAGATCAATGTGGCTATTGCAGCCGCTGATGGCAACAATGGCTTGAATCTGGTCCCCTGCCCAGCACAAATCTGCTTCTATACCAGCATAATCTTTAAAACCTCATCCTTGAGGGATGCCCCAGGAAGAAGTCAATAATCTCAGACTCCTTACTGGGCAGAAAGAAAACACAGACCTCCTCCATGGCCTTGATCTTCATGTCCTTGACCAGCAGGCCAGCCTAGTGGTGAGGATCCGCTCTTTCTCTCCCCTTGCCTCAGTGATCCCCTTGGCCTTGGCCCCAGCCCTATCACAGACCACTGCTGAAGCTTCTGTGAAAGCCACTGCAGCCTCTCATACCTGAGTCCCTAAGGGCCTTCCAGCGCTCCCACTGCCCCCAAATCATCCACCATTTGGTGTTTTCCAAAGAAGCTAGCATGCATTTTTTGTGAGAGAGCCTTGCTTTGCAGTTCAGGCTTGACTTGAACTGACTGCGTAGCACAGGCTGGCCTCAAACTCACACAATCCTGCTGCTTCAGCCTCCTAAGTGAGGGGATTACAGGTGTGTGCCACTACACCTGGCATTTTAAATATAATTTAATACAACTATCTCCCAATATCTTTGTGTATCTTTGGCTCATGTTAAGCTTAAGAAAAAGGGCTAAGGGGCCGGGGATTTAACTCAGTGGTTTCGCCGTCTGCTGCGCAAGTGCGAGGACCCAAGTTCGATCCCCGATACCAATAAAAAAAAAAAAGGGCTAAGGGCTGGGGATTTAGCTCAGTGGTGCCGCCACCTGCCTCACAAGTGCAAGGTCCCGAGTTTGATCCCTTGTACCAAAAAACAAAAAGAAAGAAAAGGGGCTAAAAAGCTGGGCCATGTTTAGCCCCTGTGGCTACTCCTTTCTCCCAGCAATTTGGTGACTCTCCCTGAGCTATGGTCCAAGCTTTTGGGTCTTTATAGCATGAAAAAGATATTACAAAATGAGTTTTCTTTTTTCTTTCTTTTTCGTTTGGTTTCATGGTGGGTGATGCTTGGGATTGAATCTAGCTAGGGCTTCACTCATGCTAACCATGCACTCTACCACAGAGCTACATCTCTAGCCCACAAAATGTTTTCTATAAAAAGACTTCTCTGAAATTTGAGAGTCTACTAAATACAAGGCACTATGCCAAGCATCCTAGAGGACAGTACATTTAAAAGACACCCTGCTCTGGTGAGGAAAAGGGAAGTAAGTTAGTCTAATGGAGGGAGATGGACCAACAACTATCTAACAGGGGTGCATGGCCAAATGTCATAATCTACAAAAGGCAGCCAGAGAAAGGAGGATTCCTCCAGCTCTTTGCTAGGGAACCCGGGCATGTTCATGTTGAAATAACCCTGAAATTAAAATTGTCTACCTGGGATCTCATCTTGCATTGAGGAGTCCTCCTGGCAGAGGAGATGGCCAGTGTGAAGATGATAAAGGGAGAATAACAGGCACGTGGTTTGAGAAGGAGGAGTAAAACAAGCCAGGTCAAAGAAGAATCAAAGTAAGGGGAAGGACAGAAACAGATGAAAGGGAGGTAGACCAGGCTTAGAAGAGCTGAAAATCTGCCTGGGGTCAGGACTGCATCTGGTAAGGCCAGAGAGGCCACCCACAACTATATTACAGCAGCACCCAATACTGCTTCAAAGGACAACACAATCTGCCAGTTTCTCATAGAAGCTCTGCAATGCCATCTGCCCTCTTCTTGGTTTCAGGCAAGGGCCCAGCACTGCAGATCAAATGGTGTGAGTCAAGATTGTTAAATTAGTCTTAAATGTGCAGAGCTGTGGCTGAGCACAGGACGAGGTACCAGAAGGAGCCAAGCACCACTAAGTGATCAGAACTCATAGACCTCTTAAAAACGGAAACAGACACTGGAAACCATCACACATAAAAGAAAAAAGCATGTAGCACCCAGCATGATTCCAAAACTCAACAACAGTTTTTACTCCAGGGTATGGTCACGAAAGGTGCCTCTTAAAGCCACATCTCTGTGTGGTGACACCTGGTACATGACTCAGCACACATTAAGTTGCCAATTTCAATTTTGTTCAGGGGTGTTTCTTACCATCTCCTCCTCCCCACATGTCAGTATCTGACATAGCTGTGCAGGAAACAGGCCTATTTCCTCTGCTATGCTTTCCCCTTGGGATGAACAGAAATTGACCTTGTTCTAAGGAATTTCACACTCTTTGCACTGTCCTTCTTTTGCACTTCTGGCTTAGTTTGCCAACTATATCCCAGAACACCACAGGAGGAATGAAAGCCACATGCTTGAATACCCAACTCCCTGGGAGTCCTCCAAGGCATTTGGCCTAAATCTGATGGCCAGAATACATCCAGACTTCTCTCCTCCTTCACCCTGGTGGTTTGATCATGGTATGCAGGGCTTCCAGGGCACCACTCTGCCTTGATGTTGTTGGAAGTGCAGGAGACCAATAAACAACACAGCCAAGTTTAGTGCATGTTTACTGTCACAAAAAAATTCCAAACTGAGCCGGGGATTCAGCTCAGTGGTGCCACTGCCTGCCTCGTAAGTGCAAGGTCCTTAGTTCAATCCCTGGTACCAAAAAAAAAATCCAAACTATTTAGGAGGCCCTAATCAAGGATCAACAGATCCTCCCCTCTTTCCATGGAAGTTACAAGATTCAGTAGCAGATGCATGCCTGTGATCCCACAGACCTCAGTAGCAGGTACATCCCTGTAATCCCAGGCTGAGGCAAGAAGATCCCACGTTTGAGCTCAATACAGTATAGGCAATTTGGTTAACAAGACCCTGTCTCAAAATTCAAGAAGGGAGAAGGGGGTGGCTCAGTATGAAAGCCTAGGTTCAATCGCCAGTACCACAAAAAAGTTCATTCACATAGTAAGCCTAAGACTGCTTATCCTTTGAAAAGCCTGCTTCCAAGGTTGGGCCTTGACTAGCATCTGGACCTCTGGGCTTCCAGAAGGTACCCACTATTTCCTAACTGATAAGGTGACTCACTGTGCCTAAGCTGCTTACACAACAATGTGATATATGGTGACTATCTGCTTTCTCTTCTAGGAATCTGGTATTTAGGTACATACTGAGCAGAAAGCACCCCTGTATTCAGCCCCCAGAAAACTCCCTGGGCTCTGAGTCTCCAAAGAGCCTCCCTGGTCAGCAGTGTGTCACATAACAACCTATTGCTGCAGGAATTAAGTGTGCTTTGTATAACACCACCAGAAGATCCCTGGAAGCTTGCATCTTATTTTCCCTGAATTTGCCTCATGCTCCTTTTCTCTTTCTTTGGTACTGTACTTTGCTTGCAGTCTTTTTTTGTAATAAAGCATAGCCATGAGTACAACTACTGTGTATGCTAAGTTTTATGAGTTCTCCTAGGAATTCATCAAACCTGGGATTAGTCTTGGACCCAAGACGCCAGTGAGGATGGGAAGTAAGTAGACACCTTTGCATGGCTGGTCAGAAAACTGAGTCCTGATGCTGTCCATGAGCTTCTACTTCTCCCACATATCAGGATGGCAAGGCCAGCACACCCACACTGAAACTGTGAACTGGAAATCACTCTGACATCTGCACAGTACCCCACAGATGGAAAGTCCTGTTATCTAATTGGATCTAACAGTTTAAGGTAGAGGCTTCATCTCTGATCCATAGTCTGCTTCCCACATATAACACATGCAAGGCAATCAACAGATGTATAGGAAGCTAATTTAAAATGCTCTAAGGCCGGGCATAGTGGTGCATGCATATAATCACAGCACTCTGGGAGGCTGAGGTAGGAAGATCGCAAATTGGAGCCCAGCCTGGGCAATTCAATGACTTAGCAAGACTCTACCTCAAAATTTAAAAATTAAAATTAAAAAGGGCTGGGGATGCAGGTCAGTGCAAAAGCTCTAGGTTAATCCCCAGTAACCTCCTCCCAAAAGAGGAATTCTGATATTATTTTTAAAAAGCTTTAGCAAAGCTTAATTATTGCTATTCTTTAGCCACTGCCAACTTTACAAAGTGGCATATTGTCCTAGGTAGATACAGAACACATGTACAAACATGATTCTATGGAAATACAAACAGGACCTCAGAAATAAGGTATTGGATGGTCAGGGGTAATGACACATGCCTGTAATGTCAGTATTTAGGAGGCTGAGGCAAGAGGATCTCTGTGAGTTCAAGGCCAGCTGGGCTACATAGTGAGTTCAAAGCCAGCCTAGACTACATAGCAAGATCCTGTCTCCAAAAATAAATAAATAAATAAATAAATAAATAAATAAATAAATAATATATTGATTTATTGAGTACCTTACTGCAACACATTTAATATCTATACTTCTTAACTGTCACCTTTCTGGCACTCCTGGCTTAAGCCTGCAACCTCCAATTTATCTTCCCGATCTTATTTCAGGAGACAAATTTTTGAAACTGAAGACAAATGAAGAAAAATCAAATTTTGACACGAACACACTTGACTTTCTGAAATCCCATAAACTCACAGGCAATTCTTATTCACTCACTCACCCATTCACAGACTAACCAAACTACAGAGCACATTTCAGTGGCAAAGCACCATGCTAGGCTCTATTTGAAATACAAAGATGTTGATGATGGCTGAGGTGTCCTCTTGGCACAAAGTTTTCTGCACTGATGCCCACAGGCATACACTGTAAACTCCCAGAGGAGGAGGACCCAATCCTTGAAGCAATCAGGGGCTACTATGGGTATTTCAAATAGGAGGAATTCAATGCAGGGATCCACTTACACAGGAGACAGAACAGTCTGGAGAAACTCACATGAACCCAGAGCCATAAAGGTAGAGAGCCAGCACCACAGCAGAAATGCACTGTACAGGGCAGCATTTAATAACTGTGATACCAGGTAAGCAAAAGGCAGACTGGCACCATTCTATGGCAGCATGGATGAAGAGGAGAAACTAAAGGAAAGAGATAGGAAGGATTGGAAACTCCATCAGATGTGGGATGCAGGAGGGAGGGAACAGCAAATATGACTCAGAGGATTTCAGCTATTCATAGAAAGAGGAAAGTTAGGAGGAGATGCAAGTTTTGTAGGGAAAATGACAATTCACGTCCCCAGAACTTGCTAAGAATGGCTGGCATACACTGTGCTCCAAGATATGCTGTTGGTCCATTTGTTACCTCTTTGAAACACCTGTGTTATATGTTAAGCAAATATACTTCAAATACATCCACATTAGCAACTCATGAATTCCTTTTCAGCCTAACAATCTTGTAGTATGAAATATTAAATGATATTTCAAATTAAAGCCAAACCCAATAAAATAAGGCCACCTCCTAGAATGCCCAACCTGTTTGTAGGACACCAATGACTTAACATGCAGACCTGCTTGCTCAATTTTACACTTTGGGGGACACACTTTGCAATGGATGACCTTCTCCTTCTCCATCCTTTCTTCCTTCCAGTATTACTGAAATTGACATTGAAAACACCACAGTATTTCTTGGTGCTCAATTTCCACAAGAGCTGGCTTTTGGAGCTGAGCTCACTGGAGGAATGAGCACACAATCCACGTAGAGACAAAGATATCTTGATGTGCCATCTCTGTTACTGGCCCCCACCCAAAAATGGACCCACATCAACAAATATTCAAGAAATACTGTGGAAAAGACCATCCATTGCAAAGTATTCCCCAAGAACATGAAACTGAGGAAGCATGTCTGCAGGTTAACCCACTGATGTCCTGCATACAGACTGGGAGCCCTAGCAGGTGGTATTCCTCAGCCAAAGGATTTTAAAATTTACTTCCATTTGACCATAGCCTTACATACCTAGACTAATTTCTTTGAGACCTTCCTTGCTGACTGGCTGAGGCATTCCTAAGCATAGATCAGTCTGAACAATAAATAAATTACAATAAATACTGCTGTTTGAAATCATCTTGCAATCCTAGCACTCAAGAGGCTGAGGTAGGAAGATCACTGTGAGTTCAAGGCCAGCCTGGACTACATAGTAAGATCTTGTCTCGAAAGGCAGACAGACAGACAGAGAGAGAAAGGGAGAAAGAGAGAAAGAACAGAGAGAGAGAGGGATCTCCTGGGAATGTCATTTATAATGTTGCCAAATGTACTAGTATAAAAGGCAGAAATTTGCCTAACTTAATCAATTTTTTTGTCAGTGTGGATAAAGATGGTATTCAGAATACTTGTTTTTTCCTGTTATTGGGGATTAAACCCAAGAAGCACTGAGCTACATCTCAGTCTTTATTTTTTTTGTTTGTTTTGTTTTTTTGGTACTGGGGATCAAACTCGGGTCTTTGCACTTGCAAGGCAGGCGATGGAACCACTGAACTAAATCCCCAGCCCACAGTCTTGATTTTTTTTTGAGACAGGATTTCACTAAGTAGTCTAAGGGGGCCTCAAATTTGCAATCCTCAAAAAAAACTGCAATCCTCCTGACTCAGCCTCCTGAATAGCTGAGATTTCAATCCATTAGGACTTGCCAAAGCCAATACCTATGAAAATTTGGTATCATTTATGAATTTTTCCCTAATTTTATGTAATTACATATCCCTTGTGTGACAAGAACTAGGTATGAAATATTTAAAATGGGAACTAACAATCAAAATAATGGAATCCAAAACTATATTCTGTTAGTATCTGAATAGACATAATTAAGAGTGCCAAGCAATGGAATAAAAACCTCATCTTCTTATTTACATTTCTAGCACATTATTGGAAAGGAGTAAAAATCTGCTGATGACTACCCACAGATTCCAGAAATACTTTTTACATGCAGTAATATTTACAAGGAGCATTTTTTGGGGATAATATAAATGTTACTAAGTTCATCTGTTGGCACTGTGCACTATCTCCCTTAGGAAAAGGTTAAGCAATCAAATGAGCTTTTCAAATAAAATCCAGGGCAAATGACCTGAAGAAGCCATGCCTAAAACAAAAATCCTTACCTAAACTCCTACTGTTTTTCTATTAAAGTAAAAATAATGGGGATTGAAATGCAGGTCAAGACTGCAAAGAGCCAACTACTGTGGCACATGCCTGTATTCCCAGCACTTGGGAGGTTGAGGCAGGTGGATTGCTGTGAATTCAGGGCCAGCCTGGGCTACATCGTGAGTTCAAGGCCAGCCTGAACTACACAGTACACCTATTAGATTGGCAAAATCAATCCTGATTATACCAAGTGTTGCACAGGCTATAAATACACTGAATCTCTTATTCACTGCTGGTAGGAGTAAAAATTGTTCTAATGCTTCAGAAGACAATTTAGCATTATGTAAGGTGAACATTTTCTCCAAATCAGTGATTTCACCCAAAAAGAAGTCCTACATGTACGTAAGAATTTCCATAATGAGCCAGCAACAGGAACATGCATAAATAAAAAGGACTACACTCAAGCTAGACTTTACACAACAGTCAAAATAAGTCCGTGAGAGCTGGTATGTAGCTCAGTGGTAAAGCAAAAAAGCCCTGGGTTTAATCCTCAGCACCATTAAAAAAAAAAAAAAAACAACATGAAAACTCGGATGGATGAATGGATGGATGGAGACTGGCTGACCTTTTTTATAAAGTAAAAAAAAGGCTTAGATTTTTATAATGGGCTTTTAAAATTACATGTTGATGGGATCAAACTAAATAAAAACGAAAGAATGGAGAGGGTGACTAAGATTTGAGATGCTGGTTATCCTGGAGCAAAGAAACCAGATAAGCCAGGCATGGTGGAGCATACCTGTAATCCCATGCATTCGGGAGACTGAAGCAGGGGGATCGCCACAAGTTCAAGTTCAGCCTTGGCTACATAGTCAGTTCAAAGCCAGCCTGAACTACAAAATGAGACTCTATCTCAACAAAACAAAACAAAACAAGCCAGATAATAATTCTGGGATGGATGGCAGGGGGCCCAAGAAATAGGTGCCTACATTTTCTCCAAACACCATGTTTCATGTTAAAATTGTTTTTAAAATTGAGAATGGTCTTTCCAAAAGAGAAGGTAACTAGAGAAACATCTGATTCCATCAGCCATACTTACCAACCGGTTAACCTGATTCTACCACTCCCTACAGAAAAGAGACTGTGAATTGAAAATGCTTTCACTCTGTTTTCAGCTCATAATCACCCAAACCTTGCCTCTCTCCAAGGCATACACCCTTGGAGAACTACTGAGAGTTGGGCATGTGGGGAGAGGAGAGTAGATAACACACCAAGCCATCAGTAAGGCACCGTGCTGCTGTCAGGGTGACAGGGAGGATGCTTGGTCCTTGATCTTGGCTAGTATGAGGAGGGACTCAGATCAGAAGTGGGGACAAGACAGTGCAGCAAATGTCTGAATTGCTGAGAGGCAGATGGAGGAGACCAAAACGTTCTTAGAAGGCAGAGCTTGGGGTCCAGAGAAGTTGCCATTCCAGCTCCACTTCAAAAAGGCCTTTCCTGCAGGCAGACTTACTCATCCCTAGTGGCATCCAGACACGTGGCTTGAAAGCTGGATGCCTCTGGGTGAGCCACTTAAGTTCATTCATTCAGCCTGTTTCCTAGCCAGTTTTAAATGGAACTAAACAAAAACATGAGGCTGCATAAATATAAGGAATCATTCATTCCACCAGGTGAGTCAAGCAACAACTGTGTCCACCTTGGAATCTGGAAGTATCCAAAAATGAAACTTCTGAGCTGGCTGTACAAGCACTCAAGCATGCACGCACACACACACACACACACACACGCACACACGCACACGCACACATACACACACACACACACACACATTACCACTCCCTCCTGCCCCTCAAACTAGGATTTGCCTCCACAACCTCATCAGCAACCAGAAAGAAATTTTACTAATTACCTGAAGAATCTGTACATTTCAGGTTTCCTTCAAAGAACAACCATCAACAAGGGGTGACCACAATATACAATGAATGTTTAAATTTTTTAAAATGTATTATAGTAAAAGACACGTTGCCATTAACCCCCTCTCAAAATACTTCCCCTTGCTTCAAACACTCTTATCCCACTGTTCTTACAACTCTCTAAAGCAGTTCTGGAAGTCTCTCTCCTGAATCCCTTCACAAGGTATGATCAAAAATATGGTGAATGCTGCTGCCAAGTGCCATCCAATGGAAAAGTATGTTTGTAAAAAACATTATAGTGTGAGCTCATCCACCTTATTCATCAGATCTGGCACCATGCAACTTCTGGCTCCTCCCCAAAGTCAAAGTGATCATGAAAGATAAAAGTTTTGAATCACTGGGGCCGGGGATTTAGCTCAGTGGTTCCGCCGCTTGCCTGGCAAGCACAAGGTTCAGAGTTCAATCCCTGGTACCAAAAAAGAAAAGAAAAAAACAAGTTTTGAATCACTTTAGGACACCAATGCAGCCACAAGAGCTCAACCAAAGACACAGGAGAAAGGACTCCCAGAACTACTTCAGAAAGTGGCAAGAACAATAAGATAAATGTGTTCGAAGTAAGGGGAAGTATTTCGAGGGGACTTAATGACAATGTGTCTTTTACTGTAATAAAAATTTTTTTTTTGTTTTTTTTTTGAGTCAGGGTCTCCCTTTGTAGCTCAGGCTGGCCCTGAACTCACTATGTAGCCCAGGCTGGCCTCAAACTTTCAGGTATCCTCCTGCCTCAGCCTCCCGAGTGCTAGGATTACAGGCATGTGCCACCACGCCTGGCTTGTAATACAATTTTTAAACTTAAATGTTCACCATATTTTTCTATCACACATAGTTGAAGAAAAAAAGACTGGACATCTTTGCTATTCCAATCAAAACAAACAAAAAAGCATGAGGTCAGGTTTTATTTCCACTAGAATTGGGCATTCCTGCCACTGTAGGACTCTATAGTCATAAACACTGCCTTGACGGCTACCATTTAGGACCATCTGGCAAATACAGATAACACAGAAATGCTGAGCATAAGGCTGAGTGGGCATTAGGACATAGCTAGGACAGATCTACAGACTTGAATACTCAGCTTCACATTTGCAGGGACAACTTTATTGAAAATGACATTGAAAACATAGTATTTCTTGATACCCAATCTCCACAAGAGCTGGCTTCTGAGAGTTGAATTCACTCAGCCCAGTGTAGTGGCACACACCTGTAATCCCAGCATTCAGAAGGCTGAGGCAGGTGGGATTGCCATGAGTGTGAGACCAGCCTGGACTACATAGAGAGTTCAAGGACAGCCCAAACCACATACCTACATCCTGTCTTAAGAAAAAAAAAAAAAACCCAGTTTCCAGCTGGATGTGGTGGCACAGACCTATAATCCCAGCACTCTGGGAGGCTGAGGCAGTGTGACTGCAAATTTGAGCCCAGCCTAGACAACTCAGCAAGACTTAAAAGAAAACAAAAAAAGATCTGGGAATTTAGCTCAGTGCAAAGGCCCCGGGCTCATTTTGAAGGAAGGAAGGAAGGAAGGAAAGAAAAGAAAGAAAGAAAGAGGAACCAAGTAAACTCTCAGACCCTCCCTTGGCCCAAGAAAAGAGAAACTCATTCATTTTATTCCAACAAGCACTTCAGGGAATTCTAATACATGCTCAAGTTTGAGAACCACTGGTTTAGAGTCATATAAGATCAAAAAGCTTAAACTGGGCCAGGGATGTAGCTGAGCAGCACAGCACCTGCCTGGCAAGTTCAAGGTCCTGAGTTTGATCCCTGGTAGAAAAAAAAAAAAAAAAAAAAGTTTAAACCAACCATCCCCTGGAAAGATACCCAGGGGACAGCAGCAAGAAAGGGAAAGAAGCCTTCTGGAACTCCCCCCTTTCAACCAGTTTCAGTGGGGAGATACTGGGAGCTATGTCACCACTGGACTGCAATTCTCAATCCCATGCTGCTTCTGGAATGAGAAGGGAGACAACAGAACACTTTCTGCCTCTCCACAAATTCTAAAATTAGTTCCTGAAAGGAAAAACTGTGTTCGATATTCCTGTCACTTGGCTATGCCCAGCCCAGGGCCTGGCAACCAGCATGCACGGGGAAATGTGGGGAAGAAACTGGAGTAACTGCCTCACGAGGAACCCAGCAGCCCTCCCCACGAGCGGGGCCCCAGCACAGGGCAAGGCAACCATTTCCCTCAATCGTTAACACAATGATCTCAGCTCCTGAACCAGAACGGGCAAAGGACTTTCTTTGGGGGTTTCACAGGGTGCAGTGCTACCAAGTCCAGAGGAGGACTAAGGCCCCAGGTCGTTCCCTTACTCCACCTCTGCACTCACCCTTAAACCCAGGCTCGCCAGAGGTCATGTCTACAGGTCATGTCCACTCTTGCCAATGATCAGGGCGCCTGATTAGCAGGTGGCCAGAGACATTATTTCTCTGGAAAACATGCTCCCAAACATCCCTAGGCTAGTGGCACTGTCCTCCAATCCTGGAGGCCCTCTATCACCATCACCACCCTCCAACCTTGGATGTCCCTCCAAGGATGTCCCTCCCGGGCACTTCCTTACCTGTAGTAGGACAGCAGACCATTACCGAGCACGAACCAGCGGCGTTGGTAGCCCTTCAGGTAGTTGGTCCACTTGAGAAGCCAGCCCTTGTAGCTGTCCAGAGGGAAGGAGACCATTGTGTCACTGGAGATCGAGCTATTCCCAGACACTGGAACCCCAAGAGGCGTCTTCGCCTGTCCTGGTCGCAGAAGAGACAGAGGCTTTGGCACCGACCCGAACTCAGGTTTGAGCGAGGACTCCCTCTCCACTGCGGACCCTAGCGGGGCCAGGTGTTCTGCTAAGTCCCTGCTGAACGACCCAGGCCCTGCACCTGGGCCCAACTCTGACCTCGGCCCCAACCCCAGGAGTTCCGTTTCCTGCCCAGAGCCTGGCGGAGGCTCAGGCGACGTCTCCGACCCAGGCTCGGATCTCCGCACGCGTTCTGACAACGACTCCCTCTCCGGAGCCGGCACCAGCTGGGGCTGAGGCTTGGGCTCCAGCCCGCAGCCCGAAGTGGCAGCAGTCATGCCTGGAGTCGCCGTGTGGCACGACAAGCAGGGGACAACAGTAAACAGCGACGAGAGCCCTCGCGAGCGGCCGCCGCAGCCGCCGCTTCTACTCTGAGCGGCCGCTTTCCCCATAGAGCACGCGGACCAAAGCGCGTCCGAGCGGAGAGCTGGGCGGGGAGCAAGACGAGGAGGGCGGGGAGCGCAGCGGGGCTAGGCTGGGTGGAGCGGGCGGGGCCGTCACGTGCGCGCGGCAGGGAGGGGGCGCGCGCCCTCGCCCCGTAGTCCCTCCAACCCGCCCAGAGCCTTGGCTGTGATCCTGCCCTCCAGCTGCAGCTCAACTCCGACAGCAGGCTGTCCTTGGGTGTGACTTTAGGAAGGTGTGATGGAAACACCTGCGGGCCAAGAGGTTGAGGGGTGAGCGGCAACGCGGAAAGAACCACGCGCTTTGGGCCCTGCCTGCCGCCCAGAGGGTGCCAGGCGCTGGGAAACAATGATGAATGCGGAGTCCGCCGCTCCCAGAGCGGCTGTGTCCTCCGGGTGTGCCCTGCCCCTCGGCCCGAGTGGGTTCCCTCCCTGAAACCTAAGAAATGAGCAGGGGCAGCAGGGGTGGCATTCAAAAACCACCAAATGGGGTCGAGGATTTAGCTCAGTGGTTCTGCCGCCTGCACAAGGTCCCGAGTTCGATCCCGGGTACAAAAAACAAAACAAAACCCCACCAAATGTGCCTGAAGTACAGGGGCCCAGACGAATGATGCTAAAAGCTGAGGACGTTCCGTGCCTGCCCCCCGGTTTTGTCATCCATTACCTGTTTTCTGTAGCAATGCCATGTACTCCTGGGCCACCTGACCTCTGGTTCATGCCAGGGCGCTTTGGTGCAAGTAGCAATATCCTTCATGTTCGTTAAATGCGTACAGGGTATTTTGTAAACCACACATTTTAGTACAAAGCATTCATTTATATGCGGTTCTTAAAGTTGGACCTCCTGGATATCCCTGGGCCGTAGTTGTGAAGGTTATCCAGTCTGTGCATTTTTCTAGAGAGAAGTTCCATAGTTTTCATAGGATTTCCAAAGGAGGCTGTGACCCCAGAAAGGTTAAACTACTAATTGTAAAGAATATCATCAGGGGAAGGTTTGATACTTAATAGAAATGATCAGAAATACAAGTTGAAAGGCTGTATATTGGGCTTCTACGCAGTCCCTTTCCGCTTAGACCTTCTCAGGCTCCTCTTGGCTCCCCCTCACATGCCTTATCCTCCCTTACCCACCTCCCCATTCCTGATCTTTGCTTCTGACAAGACCACCTGTGAGAGTCTGCCTTCTGCTTGAAGTGGTGGCCAGAATGGAGCAGACTGCAAGACCCTAGAACCAGGAGGTGAGACTTGCTGAGCAGTAGTCCCTGCTGCCTTTAATGGTGACTGAGACTCTTTCCCGGGTCACTTGTCCTTGAATGGTGATCATAGCTGCAATTTTGCCATGAGCTCTGGAGTGCAGATACCTACCCATCTTGGGCTATCCCATAAGTACAATGGTGGTCCTCAGATTTCAGAGGGCTGACCACACCCAGGAAAAGTGAATGATTTTGGGAAGAAGTGGGTTTTAGAACTGAGCTACTGAGAAATGGGGTGGTTTGCCTTTCACTTATAACCTTTGAATGATTTGAATGTTCTACTATGTGTATGTTTTGCCTATTCAAAAAGAACTGTTTAGGGCCGGGGGTGTAGCTCAGTGGCACAGTGCCTGCCTCGCAAGTGCAAGGTCCTGAGTTCAATACTGGGGGGGGAGGGGGGGGAAGAACTGTTTAAAATCAGCAGGGAGGCTGATTAGAATTCAGTTTTCCGTCTATATCTCCCTGAGATTCAGTAGGTCTGTGCTGGAATTCAGAAGCTAACTTTTTTTTTTTTTGGTACTGGGGATTGAACTCTGGTCTTTGTGCTTGCACAGCAGGTGGCGAAATCACTGAGCTAAATCCCCAGCCAGAAGCTTACATTTTAATGACCCACCCAGGGGATTCTGATGTAGGTGGATCATGGGCCTTTTTTATGGAGTGGGGGTGGGTATCTGTAGATTGAACCCAAAACCTTTGCACTGAGCTACATCCTCAGCCTTTTAAAAAATTTTATATTTTGAGATAGGGCCTTGATAAGTTGGGAGGTTAGACTGAGCTGAACTTGTGATCCTCCTGCTGTAGCCTCTCAGAGTGCTTGGATTATAGGCATGCGCCCCATACCTGGCTCAGGGGTCACCTTTTGAGGCACAGTGACCTGAAGAGCAAATTTTGAGAGCTTTGAGAGTAGACGCATTAAGGAAATCCAGACTCCACCATTCTTTGGCTGTGGGTACTTCAGCCTCCCTAAGAACTTCCTCATGTTGATCTATATAATGAAGGTAGTACCTACTTCAGAGGTTGTAATAAAATCGCATATAAAGCACATTTGGCATAGTAGATGCTTAGTAAATATTCTTTAGGTTATTTAACTATGGAGTGATCTGTAAAATGTGTTGGTGAAATGAATTAATCAGAGGCTGGAGCAGGAGATGAGACCAAAGTTCACAAGCTTGGGAAGCAGCCACAATAGAAAAAGCTTGGTGCCTTCTGTGTATGTGTTAATACACAGCACTCCTCAAGGAGGGAAGGTGACTAATAAATGCTTAACAATATGTTTTGACTGCTGCAGTAAATCACCAAATGACAGGGCCTAAGACATTAGTTCTGCCAAAGTGGGTGAAGGAATCACAGAAGGGGCAAGGTTTCCACAAAGTAAGAGAGACAAGGAAGGCAGTCAGACAAAGAAATCAGCATCCACAAAGCCCCAAATGAGAGAACAGCTTGTCTGGGAAATGACAGACAGCTCAGCATATTTGGAAGAGCAAGACAGGTCATGGAACAGAGTTGGGGGATACCACACCATAAGGAATGCCCTTAATCCAACAGAAAATAGGGCTCCTGTGGATAATAAGATTTTTCACTTTTAAAAGTGCCAGATTCTCATGCTAAAGTAAAAAAGTAAATAAATAAAAGTGCCGGATCCAGCTGGGCATAGTGGTGCTCACCTATATCCCAACATTCTGAGAGGCTGAGGCAGGAAGACTTAGATCAGTGATGGCAAACCTATTGCATCTGTGCTGCAGCAGGCTGATTGTTATTATTGAAACCTCTAAAAGATTCAACATCACTGACTTAGACACTTAACAAGACCCTGTCTCAAAATTAAATAACGTGAAAGGGCTGGGAATGTAGCTCAGGGGGGATGGTCCTGGGCTCAGTCCCCACTAACACACACACACACACACACACACACACACACACACACACGGTGCCAGATTCTTCCCCTTGCAGATACAGTGTCTCCAAGTTTAGGGCAGAAATATTCAAGATGAACCTATCTGGGACATATTGTACCAACAAGCAAAGAGGTTATTCAACACCACTGAATTTGATACCTGATGTGTCAAATGGATTCAGGAGCCAACATAAAGGGGTTTCCTCCTGGTCAAAGATGGGACAATTTGAGCACCAATAAGAATGATTGCAAATGAGTTGAAATAAAAATCCATATGTTAAATCCACAAGTTCCTGAAGTTAAAAACCAAGACAAAACAAAAATATACCTCATTGGTTATCTTGGAGGTTGCTACAGTACCAATTCATTGTTCTGAAAGTTGATAAAAGGAAAAATCTTGTCCTGCCTTTGTAATGTAAACTGTGTCTCACAGTAGCCCATATAGAAAAATTTTCTAGTAAGTGTAAAAGGATGATGGAATTAAAACAAAACGTCATATTTGGAAACTCCCTGTGAAATAATCAATGTGACCATCATCAATAGCTACTAAATGAGAGGTGTCTTAGTTACTTTCTCATTGCTAGGACAAAATACCCAACATTCCCAAGTTAAAGGAGGAAAGGTTTATTTTAGCTCACCGTTTGTAGAGATTTCAGTCTATAATTGGCTGGTTCTAAGGTACAGTGCCATGGCAGAGGAGACATAGTCCTCGGTGTGTCAGGCAGGAGGCAGCGGCAGTGAGCCTTCCTTCCCCTTTTATTACATTCAGGCTACCAGCCTACTGGTTGGTGCCACTCACATCCAGGGTGGGCCTTTTGTCTTCAGTAAATGCATTCAGCCACACCCATAACTACATTAATCTGATCTGTGGATTAATCCAGTTATCACACTCATATATCCTAGAGCTAGCCACCTCTGAAAAGCCCCACCTGTGAGCACACAAGGCTTTGAGGTAGACATCTATATAAAGCCATAACAAGGGGATTGATGGAAAACTTCATAAAAGATCATGGTCACATCACGTGAATCTACTGATCAATCTCAGGATCACCAAAAGTACAAAACAGAATAGTATATGCTTCCTGATATGAACCAGTAGATAATACATAGCACCATTTATGGTTATTTTTATATTATCTTACACCCTATCTCCCCAAAAAACTAAATTGAATCTAATCAAGTGTCTAGCTCAATCAGTATAAAAGAAAAGCAGGGGATAGAGGAACATGCTAAATGATCCAAGGAATCAATCAAATCCAAACAACAGGAAAATCTATATTTAAATAACCAGTTTTATTCAATTACAGTATCTATGCAAAAGATGGAAACAGGAAAATGTTATCAACATTAATAAGACATATCAAACAGATACAATGGGCAACTTTTGTTTAGATTATAATTCAAATAAAACAACTATAAAATACCTTCTGGGGACAACTGGGCAATAGTAAATGCTCTGGATTGAATTGTGTCCCCCCAAAATTCTTTTGTTACCCCCAGTGTGTCTGTGTGTGGAGTAAGGAAATAAAGTTAAATGAGTTCATGAGGTGGGACCTTAATTCAATAGGATTAGTGTTCTTACAAGAAGACTCCACAAGCCAGGTGTGGTGGCGCACACCTGTGATCCCAGCACTTGGGAGGCTGAGGCAGGAGGATCGCCTTGAGTTCGAGGCCAGCCTGGCCTACATAGTGAGTTCAGGGCCAGCCTGAACTACAAAGGGAGACCCTGCCTAAAAGAAAAGAAAAGACACCACAGAGCTCCCTCTCCTCACAAGGTAAGGACACAGAAAAGACAGCCATCTACAAGGTAGGAAGAGAGCCCTCACCAGAACTAAACAGACAGGCACCTTGACTTTCCAGCCTTCAGAACGGTGAGAAATAAATTTCTTTTCTTTAAGCCACCAGTTATTTCATTATAGCAGCCCAAGCAGACTAATATAGGGAATATTAAGAAATTATTGACTTCATTATATGTGTTACATGAAAATTGTCATAATCAAAATAGTCACTTATCCCAAACCCAAAGCAAAGGCAGAGCTAGGAAGCCAAAAGGGCGAGGCTTTCACACACGCATGCCCACAATTTAAAACTATTACAATGACTCTGACAGTCCACAACCCTGCACAAAGGCTACCACAACCTCACATAAACAATACAAGTACCAGGGCCAAGGATTTAGCTCATCACTGGCAACATGCCTGCCTGCCAAGTACAAGGTCCTGAGTTCGATTCCTGGTAACAAAAAAAAAATACAGTACCAGGTGTGGTGGCACATACCTATAATCCCAAAGGTTATAATATGAACATCGTCTATATGTAACCAGCCTGATACTGTACCTTCTTCTCTTCCATCTTCCATGTACTTCAACCCATTGAACAAATGTGGATAAGTGTCACCCTTGGTGTCGCTGCTAAAGATGATCTAACGAATTCTGTTTTTAAAAAGTCACTTCCAGACTTTTTTAATTTTTTTAAACAAGCATTTACAAGACAAGTGATTTTTCTAATTCTACTTTATCACTTCATGGGCGGCGGCAGCAGCAACCTCTTTACATCTATAATATCCAGATGCAACAAAAGTTTTCTTGGGAGTCAGTTAAGAACAGCTTTTTCATATTATATACACAGGCCTTCCACAAAGGGCCATCTTCCCAAGGGCATGTGGAGGGTGCGTTTCGCGTTAGCCAAATGTGGACTGAGAGAACGCAGACCAGTTCGTTACCAGGCCAAAGACCATGCGGTTAACCCCCCGCAGGCCCTCGGCTTGGGCTCCCTCCCCTTGAGAGACAGCTGAGGCCGGTGTTCGTAGTCCTCGTCAGGAGGCGCCGCAGTCTCCTCCAACCAGGACCCAGCAGTCATCCAAAGACCCAGATCTGCGCAGTTCCTCGGCCCGGCGTGGCCGAGCTTTCAGACCTGTCCTCTGTCCCTCGAGGTAAGGGCTGCGCGGCGTACAGGAGGCCGCCATTCTTCCCGTACCACGCTGCCTCCACTCAAAGACGCCACCTAGGTGGTTGGTGGGAGCTTCGCCCAGGCCGGCAGGGTTGGGCTGGGAGACACGGCAGCCCAGGGGTCCTGGGTCTGGCTCTGAGGACCCTGCCGCCGCGCTTAGTTGTGGGGGGCAGGGGTGTCCACGGGTGCCTCAGAGGCTGGCGCCCAGCTACTCCGAACTCCATTTCTCTCTTTTGGAGAGCCACTCGATTGTTATTTCGGTTGACCGTTGTAATGGTATTATGTTTGTCAAAGCTTTGTATGTAGAGATATACAGATGTATTTATGTATGAAATTATATAATATTTGAGATTTTTTTTTTTAATTTAAAATAAACCAGTTTGAAAAAAAAAGCAGAGCCAGGTGTGGTGGCGCATGTCTGTAATCCCAGTACTCTGAGAGGCTGAGACGCTGAGGATCACAAGTTTGAGCCCAGCCTGGGCTATTTAGTGGCTTACCAAGACACTATATCAAAAAAAAAAATTTTTTTTTAATTTTTAAGGGTTTGGGGCCGGGGATTTGGCTCAGTGGTGCCGCTGCCTGCCTTGCAAGCGCAAGGTCCCAAGTTCAATCCCCGGTATCCTCCCCCCCCCCCAAAAAAACCAAAAAAACAATTTTTTTTAAGGGTTTGGATGGTAGCTCGGTCCAAAGAGCCTGCGTTCAATCCCCAGTATCGCCAAAAAAAATAAGTGATGGTGGGGAGGGTAGATGAAAGAAGCCTGCCCAAGAGTAGATAGTACTGAAGCAGGATGATGGATACATGTACATACATTATATTTTTCCTACACCTTTGTATATGTTTGAAAATTAGCTTAAAATGGTTTGTATTTTGCCAGGTGTGGTAGTGAATGCCTGTAATCCCAGCACTTACTAGGGAGGCTGAAGCAGGAGAATGCTGTGAGTTCAGGACCAGCCTGGGCTACATAGCAAGACCCTGTCTCAAACCCTCCTCCCCAGGTGAAGGGCACACAGGTAATAGGGAAAAAAATAAGAACCAAGATATATCATGTACAGGTACAAACACCCAATGATAAATGTAAACGAATTGTATACCTAAAATGTACCAATAAAAGAACTAAAGAAAAAAAAAACCCTCCTCCCCCAAAATGGTTCTATTTTATAAATGTTGGGGGAATTTTTTGTTTGTTTCATTTTGGGTTTTTTGGTACTGGGGATCAAACTCGGACCCTTGCGCTTGGGAGGCAGGCAGCGGAACCAATGAGCTAAATCCCTGGCCCTGGGAGTTTTTTATATATTACTTTCCACCCTTGCAACAATCATGTAGGGTCAGTTTCATGACCCGCATGTTTACACAACAGGAAATCCAGGCTATGCACTACAGACCCCTGCCTAAGGTCACATCACTAGCAAGTGGGAAGCCGAAACTCGAACACATGATTCTCTAGCCCCATTGCCTGTTTACTTGTGTAATCAGAGAATATAGACATGAGCTCCCAGATCCTTAGCCACCCAAAAGAAGTCCTGCCATGCTGCCCTTATGTGTCTCAGGAATAGGACAGAGCTAAAAACTGACAAAGAATGAGGTCCCCTGTGGGCTGCAAGACTCAAGATAGCTGATCAGTCCTTCCTCTGCAGAGCTTTTTCACAGCCATCACTTCTGCCTGAGGTCAACATAGTGAGATGGTAGGGACTCTTTTCCCCCAAATGCCCGAGCTCAAAGTCACACAGGTGACTAGCTAAGAGCCCAGGCCTCCCAGCTGCTATATGGTCTTCATGCCAAAACGAGGATGAGGTTACACTGTCATGTTCTTATTAGCTTGCCTTTCTGTTAGCTGGCACTCGGCAGCAGTAGTCACTGTACTTTACACATGGTGTAAAGACATGAAAGAGAACTTCCAGAACTGCTTCTGAAAGTTGCAAGAACAAAGGGATAAGTATGTTCGAAGGAAGGGGAAATATTTTCAGGGGGATTAATGGCAATGTGTCTTTTACTTTAACATTTTTTTAGATGTAAACATTTACCATATATTTCAGTAACATGGTATGGGAAATAAACAGGGTGGGGGTCTGTTGTAGGGAAAGAGAACTCCCATCATGGCAGGCTCCTAAAGGATCTGAGTGGAATTTCCTCAGGTAGAAGTGATGAGAGGGCTGGATTCCTGGTATCGTGAATAGTAGGATTTTAAACTTAAAGGTGGGATGCTGGGGGTGTAGCTCAGTGGTAAAGCACTTGCCAAGCATGTGTGAGGCCCTGGGTTCCACCACCCCCACCCCAGCACTGCAAAAACATCCCAAAAGTTTCCAAGTGGAAAATCAAGGCACCTCTTTGGAGAGGAGAGGATTTGTGGGATTTGACTCACAGGAAGAAGCCCAGAAATAAGTTTAGAAAGGTAGGTTCTGCCAGGTGTGGTACTTATGCCCATAATCCCAGCACTTGGGAGACTGAGGCAGGAGGATTGCCACAAGATCAAGACCAGCCTGGGCTAAATGGTGAGGTCAAGGCCATCCTGAACTATATAGTGAGACTTTTTCTCTGAAAACCAACTAAACAACGAAAGGTAGGTTCCATGGTATCAGGCCCTTCCTAACCTCTGATTTGCCATTTCAGCAAAAGTAAGGAACATTTCTTCCCTGTGACCATTTCATTCTTGTTAAGTGAGTGTGATCATTCCTTAGAATGACCTGAGGAAGGTTTGATTACACCTCAGTGACCAATCACTGCTCCCCAAACAGGTTCCCAAAAGGAATTCACTGATTTAGGGGTGCCACAAATCTCCTAGAGCAGTGGTGGCAAATTTACGGCATGCGTGCTATTGCCACCTGTTTGTTATCATTGAAAGTTCTGAAAGGTTCACCATCATTGCCCCAGAGGATATGGATATAGCTCTGCAATTCTAAGGGATGAGTTGAATATGAAGGAAGAGAGCAGTCCAGGCCCAGACAGAGGGTTTAAGTTGCTCAGGGACTCGGGGCAAATTGAGGAGTCATAGAAGCTGAACCTCTATTTCCTTATTCTTTTCTTTTTCTTTATTCTTATCCTGGGGCTCATTCCCAAGCCCCAGGATGCTTCTTTAAATTGTATGTGTCAACTCTATGTACAGCACAACAATTACTTTGCCAACACAGCTCCCTTCCCATTCATTACATCAGGTGCCAATTTTCATGCCAGATTGTTGTTGAGCATTAGCTCCCTGGGTTCTCAGAACAAACATAAGGCAGGTACAGTCAGCCATCTATAGGTTCCCTGTTCATGGATTCAACCTATTGCAGATTGAAAATATCCTTTTAAAAATTACACCAGGCCAGACATGGTAGTGCAAACCTGTAATCCCAGCTACCCAGGAAACAGGAAGGCGGATTACCAGTTCCAGGTCACCCTAGGCAATTTAATGTGACATCCCAAAATTTTTAACATTTTTCAAAAAGGGCTGGAGATGTAGCTCAGTGCTCCCTGGGTTCAGTTCCCATGCTCCCTGGGTTCAGTCCCCAATACCACACACACACATACACACACACACACACACACACACACACAAATATGTCAATACTGAACATATACAGATTTCAAGGGATTGAGGTACTACTGGGGACTGAACCTAGGGCCTTTGCCCTGAGCTACATCCCCAGCCCTTTTTTATTTTTTGTTTTAAGACAAGGTCTCACTAGGTTGCTAAGTTGCCCAGGCAGGGCTCAAATTTGTGATACTCCTGCTTTAGCCTCTCGCAGTGTTGTGACTATAGATGTGCACTACCATGCCAGGCTCAGGCTTTTTCCTTGTCATTATTCCCTCAGCAGTATAGTATAGCCCAAATGTGGTGGCGCATACCTGTAATCCCAGCCCTCAGGAGGCTAAGGCAGGATTGCTGTGAGTTCCAGGCCAGCCTGAGATACATACTTCAAGGCCAGCCTGAACTGCATAACAAGACTCTGTCTCAAAAAAAAAAAAACAGATGAAAATGCTGAAGTTCTGAGACAGACCTGAGATTCCAACCCAGAGCTAAATGACTGCAGAGCTCACACACATCAGATAAACAAAACCTCATTGTACCAGCGAGGGATGAGGATACACGGCCCTCAGAGCTGTGAGCAGCATCTTCAATAGCCAAAGCATTGAATGGGACAAATGCTGTGCAATCAGATTCTCCCTATAAAGCCCAAAGGAGGCACTGCCTTCAACCAGAAGGCACCAGACACCAACAGCTAGGGTTTTCATCTGATTCGTTCTGTTGTCCCCCCATGAATTGCTCAAACATAAGCTCCACCAGGTAAGGGGATTTTTGACTGTTTTGTTGACTGATCTCCAGCATTTACAAGAGTTCCTAGTAAGTTTTTGAGCAAGCTAAAGAGATTACTCTTAATTAAAATCCCCTACCTATAACAACATAACATTATGGTTAGAGAACTGACTATATACGGGTAGGATATAATAAGTGCTTTAAGAAAGACAACACTGTGGGGCACAGATATAATTTTGTGATTACAGAGGATTTTGATTTCTGGGGAATCTTTCATATATTCCAGATGTAACTATAAGAGGGACTTGGTTGCCAGGCAAGGGCTCCATTTACTCAATTTGCTTCCACATTCCAAGAGCCAAGGAATGTTTAGAGGAGGCATCTGCTATTGTTTGGATCTCAACTGTTCTCCCAAACCCCATATGTCAAATTCAGAGAGGCACTACTGAGAGGCGGTAAAACCTTTAAGAGGTGGGCCTAGTGAGAGGTCTCCAGATCACTGGGGCCTTGTCCTTTAAAGGGGATAGTGGGACCCTGTCTACTTCTGCTTCCTCCTTTTTTGCTCCCTGGCCAGGGGTTGAATGGTTTTGCTCCAAAGACGTGCTGCCACTTACTTCTCCAGTTACATTCTTCCTCTGCCAGTGGCATTTCCTAGTACATGATGGCAGCCACCAGGGAAGGAAATTGGATGTGGTAGACACATTGTCTTCTGCCACCAATTTTCTTTGACCGTTTCTATGAAGACCTCTGAAGGTGTAAGGTGGGAGTTTGCTGTTCATTTTGATGTTCTTATGTAGAACAGATTATATTATAAAGAGCTACAATGTATCATTTTTCTTGGTTCTTAGGAAGAAGAAATAAATAGGAAAAATGAAGAAACTTGGAATAGATGTTCTGGCATCTGCCAGAGTAAATAGCACAGCTTAGATTTATTGGCTAATATAGGAACCCTATTGTGCTATCTTTAATACATCTGATTTATACCAGCTGGCTTCATTAGCAACCCAATTTTCATCAATTCTTTCAGGAGAAATCAATTGGGGAATTAAAAAGTTTACTGCTGCCCTTGCTTTAATTAAACAGCATCTCTGGAGAGGATGCCCTGGCATTGAGTAAATTTCCCCTCCTTTCCTGTCTACATGATTCTAATGTGAAGCCAGGGGTGATAACCAGTAGGAAAAGGTGGGAGGGAGGGAGGGAGTGGTGCCCTTCCCTGCTGGTCTAATGATGAGAGGACTCAGGGAGGTGGAGAGCACCCACTCCCTGGATGGTTGGCCCAGCCACATCTACTCTGCAGGGCATTTATGAGAAGTGGTTACACTGGGTGTCATGATTGTACCATGGAACAAAGCTGAGGCCTAGTCATGCCACAATCAACCAGAATCAGGAAGATTGGGTGCAGAATAATGTGATTGTGAAGGAATGAAAAATAACGGAATTTGGGGTGATCATTGGTTCTTGCCCCTACATATCAGAGCCACTCCTTACTTTCTTCTCTTTGTTCAAATGTCATCTTCCATTTGAAGCTTTCTCTGATCACTTACCTAAAGTTACATGCCTCCCTCTCTGAGCCTCATGCCACCTCATCTATTCTAAGTATGTATGTAACTCCTTTACTGGAATATAATTCACATACCACACAATCTACCCCTTAAAGTGTATACATTTCAATGGTTTTTAGCATATTCATGGAGTTGTACAACCATCAGCATGAACAATGTTATCATTTTATCTTTTCTCAAAGAATCTCTGGCCTTTAGCTATCAAGGCCCAGCCTCCCCTCCCAGCCCTAGGTTACCACTACTCTACTTTTTGGTATATATTTCCTATTCTAGACATTTCATATAAATGGAATCATATACTATGTGGTCTTTTGTGGTTAACTTTTTTTCATTTAGCATAAGTTTTCAAGGTCCATCTATTTGGCTATTGAAGATGCTGCTCACAGCTCTGAGGGCCGTGTATCCTCATCCCTCGCTGGTACAATGAGGTTTTGTTTATCTGATGTGTGTGAGCTCTGCAGTCATTTAGCTCTGGGTTGGAATCTCAGGTCTGTCTCAGAACTTCAGCATTTTCATCTGTTT
>NW_004624747.1:7044272-7054607 GCF_000247695.1 Heterocephalus glaber | reverse complement strand
GTATATCTAAAATGTACCAATAAATGTTTTGCTTAAAAAAAATAAAATTACATTGACAATTTACATTATCCTAGTCAGAATGGCTAACTCAAGAATACAAACAATAAATGGATGTGGGGGGAAAAGGAATGTAAATTAGTACAGCCACTATGGAAATCAGTATGGAGGTTCCTCAAAACACTAAAAATAGAGCTACCATTTGATATAGCGATACTACTCCTTGGTATATGCCCAAAGCAATTAAAGTCAGCATACTATAATGATACCTGTATATCCATGCTTATTGCAACACAATTCACAATAGGCAAGATATGGAACCAACCTAGATGCCCATCAACAGATAAATGGATAAAAGAAAGTGTGGTTTATACACACAATGGAGTATTGTGCAGCCAAAAGGGAGAACAACATTTGCAAGAAAATAACTGGATCTGGAGACCATCATGTTGAACAAAATAAGCCAGCCAGACAAATATCACCCAGCATGGTGGTGCATACTTGTAATATTAGCACTCGGGATGCTGAGGGAGGAGGATCACTGTGAGTTCAAGGCCAGCCTGGGCTACATAGTAAGTTAGTTCAAGGCCAGCCTGAGCTACCTATCAAGACCCTGTCTCAAAACACCAAGAAGAGAAATAAAGACAAATATCACATGTTCTTCCTAATATTGAACCTAAAAATACTAATAATATTTGAATATTGAATCTAAAAAGATAACAGTAAAGTAGGAAGAAGTTTATTATGAGACAAGAGGAAGGGAGCAAGAAGGAAGCAGGGGTGGTAGGGTGGATAACATGGGGGAAGGTGGTTTGGTTTATATCTAGATGTTCCCCCAAAGCCTCATGTGCTCCTAGATGGGGCTTTTGTGAGTCGACTTGATCATGAGTATGTGATACTCATCACTGGATTAATCCACTGATAGGTTTAGAGCTGGGTGTGATGTTCAGAAGTGAAACCTGGTGAGAAGAGGTGGGTCATTGTGGGCGTGACCTGGACGGGTTTGTATCTGTTCTCCCTTGATTCCTCTCTGCTTCTTGCTGCCACATAATGAACTGTTTCTCCTCTGCCATGCTGCCCTGCTTTGGAGCCAGCCAACTATGGACTGAAAGATCTACAAAAATGTGAGCCAAAATAAACTTTTCCTCTTTTAAATTGTGGGTGTCAAATACTGTGTGTCAGCAATGAAGAAAGTAACTAAGGCATAAGGATATGAACAAAATATACACATGGAACTTGCCCCCAAATATGGAACCAGGGGTAATGGCAGGGCAAGGTGAGCAGGGGGGTGAAAATGATCAGTACCTATATCAATCTGCCAAGTCCCTTTCAGGTAAGAAATAATAATCATCTTGAATCAAATCGCTTTCCACTGCGCGTCTTCTGTGGGAGTGGGGGAAACGGGTTTGTGAAGACACAAGGGAGACAGAAGGAATTAACTTTTTTCCCCGAGCTATTGAGAAACGAACAGCCTAAGAAAATAGTGTCGGACAGGATGGGCTCCTCCCAAAGGAAGTCGAGAGCCGAGATGGGGGATGGGAATCCTGGCTTCTCCCGGAAGTCTGGGCTGAAGGCGTTCGGCCGGGCCCGTGGGGTCCGAAAAGCTGGATTGGGAAGGAGCTGGGGGCAGTGTCCGTGAAAAACTCAGACTTCCCGGGAGTCTAAACGGGTTGGGTTACGAGGGGTCTGGGGCTCAGGGACTGGGGGGTTGATGGGACGAGGGATCGCGAATTTGATGATTTCGGGCTTCCGCAGAGGTGTCGGGGTCTGACGAACGCTCTGGAAGCCCGGGCCGCACCTGAAGAGTACCGGGTGGTAGACGGTCCGCGGCGGCATGAAGATGACCTGCGGACCGAACCGTGTACTGATTTCCTGCCGGCGCTCGAGCTTGTCGCGCCGGAAGTCCGAGCCGCAGGTGGCAGCGGAACTGGTGGTCGCCTTGGCTGGGATCTCATAATCCGGGGGCAAGTCTAGGTCCCATTTGACCGAGGGCCTACATGACTGTGTGGTCGCGTCTTCCACACTACAGGACAGGTTGGAAACCGGAGCCAGCTTGGGAAGCGTAAGTGAGTGCAGGAGGACGCGGAGAGAATCCCAGAGGTCACCTCGGGGGGCGCTGTGCTTGTTTCTCGGGAGATACGTAAGGGGAGGGGCCTCGGAGGCTGCGGACGGACGCAGTAGAATTGTCCCTCGGTGGCCGCCTTGGTTTGACCAGGCGCGTCGTCGCCATGGAGACGGGATAGGCGGGCTGGAATAGTCCGTAGAGCGCTAAACTGACCCTTTCTCGTCAAAGCCGGCAGTGGCACTGGCGTGATCGTGGGGTGAGTAACCTCGTGACCTCAGCATTGCTGCGCCGCGGCTCAGAGGCTGCGATTTCTCTGAAGATCCAGTACAGCCTATTTCTCTCATGGAGGTGAAACCACTGCTATGGAAACCAAAGCGTTGGGCCGGTGGGGATTATGGCCCAGGGATCCTGACTGATCTCTCTCCCCCAAAGACCCTCTCGTGGGACTTCGCCGCACTGCTGCTACCTCAATGAACCCCTCTATCCTGCTCCAGGAGAAAGGTAGGATGGGGGCCTTGACACCAACTGGAAACCATTCCAGTGCCGAATCTCGGGAAACCTACCTGACTCACCCCTAGGAGTGACGCCCGCAAACCTGTGGACCTTGTTACTTTAGTAACCCAGAATTTAACCAACTATCCTCAGTGTTCGCTGACTTTCCCCACATACCAGTATTAGAGGCCAGAAGGAGCAGCTTTCGGACCTTTCTGTGTTACCTTGAACAGGACTTCTGTCTGTGGAGCACTTTCCACCTGTGACAGTGGTGGTGTTAATTTTCGACTCCAGTCCAACTAGGTTGCTTTGAAGATCAAATCAGAGGAGGGATGTCAAAGTCTTCATAGGCTGTCAAATGGTAAAACTGAGTCGTTGCTGAGTTGCTGTTTCACTGCCTCTTTGTCCCTCATGTGGAACTGTTCTCTAGCTCTGTATCATTTCTTAAGACAGTCTTTGCTACTCCATAGCCTCTAGCCCGAAAGAATCCTTGTTCCCTTAGGACCAACAACTCCTTGCATTTTAACTTCCCTGACAACAGCAAGAATTGTTACCCGTTTTAGAGGGCTTATTCTGGCCAGGCCCCACATTCAACAAACCCATTAGCTGATTATCTTGTTTAATCTTTACAACACCTTGTGTGGGTTTGTGTGTATTACTGGAGACTGAACCCAGGGCCTTCACACTGAGCTTTATCCTCAGTCCTTTTTTTAAATTTATTTTTTATTTTGGCACATGATCTTTCTAAGTTGACCCAACTGGGCTTGACATTTTGATCCTCCTGCCTCAGCCTCCCAGAATGCTAGTATTACAGGTGTCAACAACTATACGTGGTTTCACAACATCCTTTCAAGGTAAGCACTGTTATCTCTATTACTGTCAGAGGACAAAAATAACAATTTAAAGATCTTACTTAGGGCCAGGGATTTAGCTCAGTGGTTCCAGCACCTGCCTCACAAGTGCAAGGTCCTGAGTTCAATCCCCTGTACCCAAAAAAAAAAAGTTTTAAAGATCTTACCTGGCTTTATTATCCATTCTAAATCTGGCAACACTTCATGCTATAAAATACAAGTCACCCAGTGAGCCAAGCAAAAGAGGTTTATGATTTTTATGAACAGAAAAGGACTGAAGACTGAAACAAAAAGATTGGTCATTTTAAAGTTATTTTCCTTGGAAGGTGGAGACTGAACAATAAAACAATAAAAATAATTTATTTGGTTAACATCAAGTTACTTTAGGTTACCTGTACCGTGAAGATTAAGACAGGCAACTTCATTATGCCAGTTGAAACTGACCTGTTTGGGAAATTTGGTTGGTACTGGATTACTTGAAGGTCAGACAGACAGCTTGGTCTCCGGTTAGTGATTTGGAACTTTAGTGTGAGAGAATCTGTTTTGATTTTTTGTCTGATCTGTTTTGACTTAGTGTGAGTAAACAAGGACCTTGGGCTGGGCCTAGTGTGTGTGAGGCCCTGGGTTCCATCTCCAGCATGAATAGGGAAAGGTTAATAAACATGGGGAAGGGGTGTGCTCCCAGGACGTTTTCATTGAGGAAATGACTCAGTGTAAGATCCAAAGACTCCTCAGACTTCTACAGTCCTTTGCTGAGTGGAACAGATCAGTAACTGATAAGCTTAGGAAAGGGGGGCTCTAGGTTTAGAACACAGCAAAGACAAAGGCTGCCAGCCATAGAGGACAAACAACCATAAGGAACTATCAGTGGCTCAGTCTAGCTGAGGCCCTTCAGAAAATGGAGAAGCCTTGCCAGATGTGGTGGCTCACACCTGTAATCCCAGCACCCTGGAGGTTGAGGCAGGAGGATTGCCACAAGTTCCAGGGCAACCTGGGGCTACATGATGAGTTCAAGGCCAGCCTGAACTACATAGTGACTCTGTCTCGAAAAGAAAATGGAGAAGCCTAATAGGAGGCCAGAAAGATGGGTGGTAGTCAGGCCACTGATAATCTTTTTTTTTGAGACAGGGTTTTGCTATGTAGCCCAGCTGGCTTTGAACTCACGATGATCCTCCTGCCTCAGCCTCCCAAGTGCTGGGAATACAGATGTGCAGCACCATGCCCAGCTTTTCTCTTTTCTTTTTGTTTTTAGGCCACAGATAGTCTTGACAGCCAAACTAAGAACTGCAATTTTATCTTGACTGAGGGCAGCTTCTGATATATATTAAACAAAGGAACAAAGCTTTGGCTCCTCATTTGTGCCTGATGAAGACTGCCATTTGGCCTGGAGAGGTGCGATTTAAATCCAAATGTCCCTATTTCAGGGAGTGTACTGTTTTTGAAGCTTTGTTCAAGACTAGGAAAGTAGGGGTAGATGCTGAGATTTCCTAAAAGACAAGAGTCTGCCTCTCCCAGGGGTGTGTACCACAGCCCCGCTGCTATAAGCAGCATGGTGCTGGTGTAGAGAGGCTTCCTAAGGCCTCACTGCCTTTCTGCACTTTCCCCTCACTCCTGGGGTTGCTGTGGTGCTCATGCCAGCTTTCACAAAGCTTTTCGGCCTCCAGGAAGCTTCTAGCCACTCCCTCCCCCAGGCCTCTTTACAGTCAAGGTGCAGGAACATGTTTAACAATGTAGGACTTTGGTATTTGACCTCAGTTTTGCATGGGCTCATCCTGTCTCTTCAAAGAGATCATTCTTGGGGAGAGAAGAAGCAGGACCCTTCCTGGTTCTTATTCTGCCCTCCTCCAGTGACTCCCAGCACAGTGGCCTCTGGTCCGTGTCACTGGTTCAGAGTCTCATGATTTGGGCACACAGTCAGAAGACTGGAGGGAGACTATGCAAGTGGTTCTTACTTGGAAGAGCTGAGAGAAAGGGAAGAGTATTGAAAAGAGGAAAAAAGAGGGTTACTATTGTGAGCCTGAATGGAGACTCAGACTAGGTCAGAGTAAAATTGACCTAGGCAACTGGTTATTGGGAGAATGGGGTTGGCTCCAGCGAGATTGTGAGTTCCAGGCTCAGGGACCTACCCTTTGTCTGTAGGGAAGTGCACATTGACCTCCTGAGACTCATGCTTCTCACCAGAGAATCAGATTCTCTGGATTTGAAGAAGACCCCGGGTATCTGTGGGAGTTTCCTGAGTCATTCTGCAGTGATAGTCAGGACCACCTTGGAGAATCCTATAGGCTGATCCATTGTTTTCCAGAAGTCTCCTGGGCATGGCCTGCCAGCCCTCTGTCTTCTAAACATCCTCTCCTTCCTTGCAGCTTTCCATGGACACAGCCTAGAAAAGAGAAATAGGCCTCAGGTTTCACCAACTGCTGATCCACTGCCTTGATGACATCACTCACGCGTGCCTTCCCAACCCAGTTCCGGCAGCCCTCAGTCAGTGGCCTCTCCCAGGTTACCAGGAGCCTGTATATCAGCAGTGGGGCAGCTGCTAACAATAAGCTCCTGCTGTCCAGCAACCAGATCACCACAGTCATCAATGTCTCAGTGGAGGTAGTGAACACCTTCTATGAGAACATCCAGTACATGCAAGTGCCTGTGGCTGATGCACCTATCTCATGTCTCTATGACTTCTTTGACCCCATTGCTGACCACATCCATTCAGTGGAGATGAAAGAGGGCCGCACACTGCTGCATTGTGCTGCTGGCGTGAGCCGCTCAGCTGCCCTGTGTCTTGCCTACCTCATGAAGTACCATGCCATGTCCCTGCTAGATGCCCACACATGGACCAAGTCCTGCCGGCCCATCATCCGACCCAACAATGGCTTTTGGGAACAGCTTATCCACTATGAGTTCCAGCTGTTTGGCAAGAATACTGTGCACATGGTCCCTTCCTCAATGGGAGTGATCCCAGACATCTATGAGAAGGAGGTTCACTCGATGATTCCACTGTGAGCCACCCTGCCAACGCCCTCACTGGGATCAGCAGTATAGATTTGTTGTTGATCCTTTTCCAAGATCTGAACTTGAACACTATACTTTTGTTGATATAAGAACAAACTAGATGGTGCCTTTTGTAAGGGCAAGAAAAAAGAAAGGTTGCTACAGCTTTTAACCTTGTAATCCAAATCTTTAAAGACTAAACTCACTAATTGTAAGTGAAGATAAGTTTTCTACCCTGTGAGGGGTAAGTGATGGCTACTGGCCAGAGGTGGGGTGAGCCGAGTGATACTTTGGATGAAGAGATCAGAACCCAGTGCATAGAACAGGCCTAGAATCCTGCAGCCCACCGCAAGACTGACCAACCCAGAAAGGAGTCTGCCACAATCCCACCTCCTTCAGAGCCTTAAGCATCATGGCAAACCCTGAGCTTCTCAGGGTAAGTACTGATCTACTGGGTAAATGACTTCCAGCCATTTCCTGGAACCCTGTGGGCCTTGGGTGACTTCACATCAACCTTTATCACATTGGCCCCACTCAAGTTTTCTAGATAGGACTTAGAACATAGTATTCAAAGAAAGTATTCCACTGTATAAAATTCAGAAAAAAATTTTTTTTCCTGAGTGATACTGTATGGGGCAAGGTCTTAATGAGCCCATGGCAGTCCTCTACCAGTCTTTGAGGAAAGAAGGTGTTAATTTTCTTCTTTGGGGCTCACAAGGAAAGCAAGCCTGACATCAGACCTCAAAGGTTCCTCTCACAGGCGTTGGCTTGAAAAGTTGGAGCTGCAGACTGTGACCTAGCTCTGTCACCTTCTCTTCTTGTGACCTGGTGCATCTGGGAGCCTCAGTGTCCTCATCTGTGAAGACAGAACAATTCCATAGCACCATACCTAGTGCATGGTGCATGTTTAGTGTAAAGAAAAGCTTTTATACTGAATGGTATTCTGTTTGGCCCTGTTGCTCCCAGCTCAGCACAGTTATCCTCATGAAGACATTTCTCCTGAGCACAGCCCTATATTGTTTACAAAGTATTCTTCCAGAAAGCCACCCTCTTTGAGGCAAAAAATGGTTTCAATCCTACCTCAAAAGAGGTTTGAAGCCTTTTTAAAGTTCCCATTGTGTCTAATCCAGAGTGACCTAGGGGTTCTAAAGCAAGGGCATGATTCCAGCTCTCCCCAAAAGGCTTTGTTTAGAATTGCTGGCCTTTAGAGCCACTATTCCACTCTGACTCCCAGGATTCACAGAGGCATGTGTCAAAAGGACAATCAGTGGATGCCACCCATAGGCCCTGGAGCCCAGGATTGCTTCAGACCCCTCAGGGCCATCATCTGGTTTAAGACTAGCTATTCTAATCTAGAGCTTTTGAGATGACACACAAGACAAACAAGCACAAGAGCTTCACTCTACGATTTGACACTGAGCTGTGTGTCCAGAGGCCAGGTGCCCCTTCTCTTCAAACCTACCCACACCCTACTTTCATAAAGGGAGTGAGTGCCCAGGGGCCCAGGGTGGGGGAGTCAGGGGAGAGGAAGGAAAATCACTGTTCTAGGCCTGGTGTGGCAGAGCCACCACAGTATGATCATTCTGGTAGAGATCCAGGTAGAAAATTTCTTCGAAGGCATTTTTCAAAAGAACTTTAGTGGATATGTTTTTTCACTGTTTTAAATTCTAAATTAACATATTGTATAATTAACTTTTTGATGTGCTGTTCTATGAGGGTTTTTTTTTTTTTAATTCTGTGAGTTGTAAGTTTTGCACATGATGTAAATTCAGGACATGGAGTAGTTCTGCCATCCAAAATAGCCAGGCATGCTTCCCCACTGCAACCTCACATAGACAAGTATCCAGTCTCTATCCCTATAGCTTTGCCTTTTCCAGAATGTCACATAAATAATCATATGGAACATAACCTGTGGGTTGTCTACTTTCACTCCGTGTACTGTCTTTGAGATTCAGCTGTGCTGTGTTTATGGTATTTTGTATGGGTATAAAATTCACCCATTAAAGGATATTTGGATTGTTTCCGGTTTGAGGTGAATATGAATAAACCTATAAATAAATACAGCTTGTGAACATAAGTTTTCATTTCTGTGGGGTATATACCTCAAAGTGGGAGTCTGGTTGTGTGGTTTAAGGTAATTTATAAAAAATTGCCCGAGGGGCCGGGGATTTAGCTCAGTGGGACCACACCTGCCCGACAAGTGCAAGGTCCTGAGTTTGTTCCCTGGTACCAAAAAAAGAAAAAAATTGCCCAAGAGCACAGCATCTTCAAGGCATGTCCGTAATGCCAGCACTTGGGAGGCTGAAGCAGGAGGATGAGGCCACCACTGACTACATAGCAAGACCTTGTCTCAAAGGAAAAAGTTGCCAAACTTTCAGAGCAGCAATCTTTTATTCTTGCTGTGTTATATGAGAAATCTAGTCTTTTCTTCCCCTTCCTCCCTCCCTCTTTTTCTGTTCCTTGTCTTTACTTCACCTGTAAAGCATGTTGAACCCAGGGCCTTTGTGCTTAGCTATATCCCCAAACCCTTTTTAAAAAAATTGTTTTTTAAATCTTTAGCCAAGCTTGATGGCATATGCTTTTAATTGCAGAACTTTAATTCCTGAACTACATAGATCCTGTCTCAAAAAAAATTAATTAAATATTAAATAAAAAATTTAATTTTTAGAGAGGGTCTTGCTAAGTGCCTAAACTGCCCAAACTGGGCTTGAATTTGTAATCTTCCTGCCTTAGCTTCCCAGAGGGCTGAGATTTCAGGCATGAGTCACCCAACTCATCACCTTGTTCTTAACCTTAGAAAATTTATAGAATTCTTGGAGATGGGTATGGGGGCACATGCCAGTTTTTTGTTCTGGGTTGATTTTGGTTTTTGTTGGGTTTTTTTGGTACCAGGGATCGAACTCGGGTCCTTGCCCTTGCAAGGCAAGCGATGGAACCACTGAGCTAAATCCCCGGCCCGATTTTGGTTTTTGAGATAGCATCTCACTATGTGGTTCATGCTGGCCTTGAACTCACTATATATCCCAGGCTGGCCTCAAACTCCTAGCAATCCTGCCTCAGCCTCCTGGAGTCCAAGGATTACATTGTACATCAGTTCATGAACTTAATTTGCTCCACAGTTCTGATTGATCCTGAATCAAATTGGTCACAATCAAATTTCCCTAGAACATACCACTGATCCCAGCACAAAAGAGGTGAGCTGCGAGAGAGCCAGCAGCACCCCTACACACATCTGTCAAAATGAGAAGACACGTAAACAAGCTTCAAAACCGGACTTCCAGATCACCTACAGCAACCCCAAAGGGAACCAAGATGGAACATTGACACTCAACCACCTGGACTCCTTGAACTGGCAAAAAAAGAGGATCTGGAAAAAATGAAATCAGAAATAATTTTTCAGATAATAGCAGAGATTGTGCCCATAGTGCAAGATGTGATTAATAAATCTAGAGAGGACACATAAAAAAAATGGAGGAGCTGAGGAACATGATGGACTCCCAACATAGGAAACATGGAATCCATAAAACAGATGCAAACAGATTTCCAGGAGATTAAAAACTCCATTGAAAGTCTACACAACAGAATGAGCCAATGTGAGAACAGAATTTCAGACATAGAAGATAAGATTGCAATTAGTAACCAGGAAAAGAAAAATTGCTTTAAAATTATAAGTGATCATGAGATATCAATCCAGTAGCTGCTAGATGATGCAAAGAAGGATAACATAAGACTGATCAGAGTCAATGAAGAAACAGGAGAGAGTGCAGATGACATAAAAAAATGTTCACAGAAATAATGGCAAAAAACTTCCCAAGCAGGGGAAAAGAATGTGACATACAGATGAGTGAGGCATATAGAACTCCAAACAGCCTGATCAAAAAACAAAATTCTACACATAGGCAAATAATTGTTAAGATTCCAGAAACTCAACAGAAGAACAAA
>NW_004624747.1:6992914-7040046 GCF_000247695.1 Heterocephalus glaber | reverse complement strand
AAAGGGGAATTGGGAGGGATAGGGGAAAGGAAAGAAGGGAATGGAATTAATATGAGAAAATCAAAAAATGGAAACAAAGTCTTTGTAAATAGGGAGGGATAGAGGGGTTGAAGGGAGGGCAGAGGAAGAGAGATTATGTAAAGGTGCAAATTTCCAATGATGAATGTCATTATATTGTATATCTAAAATGTACCAATAAAAATTTTTTTTAAATTTCCTCATAAAGTCAAATATAAATAAGGTCAATCTGTTCTGAACCATATGTATTTTAACTGCAAAAATATGAAACATAGTATAATATGAAGAGAGAGAACACTAAGCTTTCATGAGGCAACTTCTGGCATGCAGGACAGCAAGGTGGGCAGGAAGGAGGTTATTGTTTGGGAGGAGAATCCCCTCCATAAGGACACTGAGGAGATCTCCTTTGGGGTTTTCTCTTTACTTCGTCTCTTAGTGGCAGGGTCAATTTTGATGAAAATTCGGTCTAATGTCACTTGTTTTCTCCTGCACTGCATAATTCTCCAGAAATGAGAGACCACATTATCTATCATTCATCAAATTCAACACTGTTCATTATACTTATGTTGACTTGGTACTTCTCAAAGAAATCCTGGCACTCATTCCATTTTTCCATAATGGGTTGTATCACATCACTGGAACCTCATCCCTGTCTTCCTCTTCCTCAGTGGAATGCTCCTCAACTAGCACCTTCTCCTGCTCACTCTGGAGTTCAGCAAGTTCTTCCATTGTTAGCTCCTCCTTATGATCCTCAACAAACTCTTCTATGCACCATTGATATCCAGACCCATACTCTTGCCTATGGACACTGTCTCCTCCACTACCTGTGCATCAGACCCTTCAAAGTCATGTTCAGTGACATTCTGGCCACAGTTTCCTAGAGACTGTTTAAGATGTAGCACATGACATCTTCTCAGGCTTTGTCAATAAGGAAGATGCACTGGAGAACACTGAAATGTTTATTCCAGAATACTTTCAAGAGTCGAGGATGTCTCTTCAGTGATATTAAAACACCTGGTGAAGGGGCCAGAGATTTAGCTCAGTGGTTCCGCTGCCTGCCCTGAAAGCACAAAGGTCCCGAGTTCAATCCCTGGTACCAAAAAAAAAAACCAAAACACAAAACATCTGGTGAAGAGCACCTTTGTGTACACATTTTTGAAGTTGGAGATCACTTACTGGTCAATGGGCTGTAGAAAAGGTGTAATAGGGCGGGGAGGCCTTGACCTTTATGAGTCATACTCAGCATCCATATCATCCATCAAGGCTGGAGGGTGTGCTGGGCCATTGTCCATCAGAAGAAGGCACTTTTTTTGAGATAAGGTCTCCATATGTACTTCAGGCTGACCTTGCACTCACTATGTAGCCCAGGCTCAAATTTGCAGCAATCCTCTTGCTTCAGCCACTCGAGTGCTGGGATTACAGGTGCACACCACCACACCTGGCAGATCAAGACACCTTTCAGGCAGTCTGTTGTCAGAAAGATATTTCTTTTTGGGGGGCAGGGGGGGTACCGGAGATCGAACTCGGGACCTTGTGCTTGCAAGGCAGGTGCTGGAACCACTGAGCTAAATCCCCGGCCTAGAAAGATATTTCTTAACAGGTGCAAACACCTCATGCAACCATTCCATGCACAATTTTCCTGTGACCCAAGCTTTCACATTGGCCCTCCACATGACAAGCAGTCTGGCCTTGTTCACATTCTTTTCCTTAAATGCACTAAGGTTCTGGAAATGGTACCCCAGTACTGATTTAATCTTCAAATCAGCACTTGCAGTCCCACACAGCAAAAGGGACAATCTGTCCTTCATGGGCTTGTGCCCCAGCAGTGCCTTTTTCTCCTGCTTGACATAGGTTCTGTTCAGCATCTTCTTCCAGAAGAGCCTGTTTCATTACAGTTGAACACTTGCTGAGCAATGTATTCTTCAGTCTTCATGAATTTTGTAAATTTTTTCCAGTAGGCTTCTGTAGCAACCTTGTCAGAACTGGAAGCCTCACCACGTCTTATCACGCTGTGGATCCCACTTCTCTTGGGGAATTTACAAACCACCCTCTGCTGGCTTTAAATTCATCACTTGTTGCTCTTGTAGAGGGATTTTCTTGTAGTAAATCACTGTACAATTTCCTGACTTTTTCACAGATCATAGCTGTACTAAAACTATCACCTGCCAACTGTTTCTCATTTGACCACATTGACAAAAGTTTTCCTACCTCTCCCAGCACTTGTGTCCTCTGCTTGGTTAATATTATTACTCCTTTTGCCACATAAGCTCCTTTGATGTCATCTTTATTCTTCAAAATAATCTAGATTGGGCCAGGGATTTAGCTCAGTAGTTCTGCCACCTGCCTCACGAGCGCAGTCGAGTTCGATTCCCAGTACCAAAAAAAAAAATTTGATTGTTGACTTCACCATCCTGTTCTCCAAGGCCAGATCAGTTCCATTAATACCACACTCATGCTTTTCTACAAGTTCCTTCTTCAACACAATGGTTATTTTCTTCAAAACCTTATCATTCTTGCTTTATTGTTACTTTCATCATTGCCCTGGACATCCTTGTCGCCTTCAATACCACTCTGACCATTCTGGTTACCTTCATTACCACTCTGGACATTCTTGTCACCTTTGTTATCAATCTTTAGTTTCTTTTTACCACCAAGCTTACTGTGCACTTTCTTTGGAGCCATGCTGGACTGAATAATACTATATGTTAGAAAAATCCAGGGTCAAAACCAGGACAGGAACCAAAAGGCCTTTATTGCAGAGGGCACCCAGCTGCCGGGCTGCCTCTAAACAAAAGGAGGACAACAGCCTCGTTGAGGCTTGGTGCGGTTTTTTACAAGGTTGGGGGAAGGCTAAGTGACCTGGAGGGCTTGGATTGGTGCAGGGTCGGTGGGAAGCAGGAGTGTGATGGATTATGGGAAGGAGAAGGCCGACTTGGGTGGGAAAGGAGACATCTTGGGGCTGGGTGATCTATCACTATACAGTACTGTGTATGCTAAAAAACACACAAAAAAGCTCCACAGCAAGTGTACACAGATCTTTTTGTGACCATGATCTTGACTAAAGGAAGCTACAACCATCTGTCAGAGCAGGGAAGATGGCTGTGTGTTGTGTTTGTCAGCTGATGTGGAGTTTGCAAATGGAAGCAAAATTTTGTCGAATGCTTCTGTTCGTGAACCACATTGTTCATGAAAAGAAGCATTTGTGAACCAAGGTATTATTGTATAGGCATGTGCCATTGTAAGACTGCATAACTCTGTAATCATAAAACTCCCCTAGCCCCACCTGTGATTGAATGTGAGTAAATATATAAAGATGCTTCTTAGTTCGGAACACTAGATAAGATCCCTATCAGTCATAATTATCCAACCCTTTGTTCACTATCTATAGACCAATCTACAAAGCATCTGCTGACTAACAGTACATGTCAGGCTAATTAACATACAAATGTAAGACCACTAAATCTTTGTTCCTTCTTCTGTAAATTTCGCCTGTTAACTCCCCTGCAAGCCCCTATAAAAAGAGCCTCAGACTCTGGACTACGCTACTTTGCTTTGGGAGTGCCGTCTGGCCAGACTAAGGTCTGTTTCACTTTCCAACTTGTCTGGTGTGTTCCTTCCCGGGTGTTCTTCACTGCAGTCAGCTCCTTGGAGCATTTGGTAAGGCCTTTGGTCTTACATTCTGGAGGCACCGCTGGGATCCCGGGGTGTGCTTCACTATAGTCAGCTCCTCAGAGCTTTTGGTAAAGACAGCGGTCTTACACCATCATGTCCAGCTTCTTGTTTTTATTTATTTATTTTTGTTTTTCTGAGACAGCATCTCACTATGTGCCCAGGCTGGCCTCAATCTCACAGTGATCCTCCTGTCTCAGTCTCCTGAGTGCTGGAATTACAGGCGTATGCCACTGCACCCAGCTTGTCTTTTTATATTTTTAATATTGAGACAAGGTTTAGCTAAATTACTCAATTGCCCAGACTGGCCTGGAACATCCTCCTGCCTCAGCCTGCCACTGTGCTGGGATCAGAGGTGTACATCACTACACTTGACCCAAAGTTAATTTTTTTTAAAAAATGTGCTCATTGTAGGAAAAGGAGAACAAATATAGTGCATCTATAATATTCCTATCCTCAGACAGTAACCAAGTCAGTATTTTAGAATTGCGGTGTATTTCCTTCGAAGCACTTTTTTCATAGTTAAAAAAATAAGATTTTGAGTTTACCTTTTATTGTGTGTTTACCTTTTTAATCCCATTTTTAACATTTGTGATAGCCAACCTGACTCCATTTGTATAAAGTCCAGTGATTCTGGGTGGTCGCCTTCCCCTTCCCCCTTGGGAGTCCCCTCAGTTAATCCATGCATCATCTTTACTGCCTTGTAAACAGGATGCCTCTTTGAGTCTGCAACTGCATGTTATTTTTGTGACCTTTTGGTAGAGCAATCTACAACTATGTTATCTTTACTGCCCTGTAAACAGAAGACCTGGCCCCACCTGTGTGATACTTTGTGTTAACTAAATTATGTGAAACTTCCCTGACACCCACCCCTCCCACCCCAGTTTAGAAAAGTTCTGCCACTGTGAAACTCTGCTTGTGCTCCTCCACTCCCTGGGCCCTCCCCAAATAGAAGAGTCCTTAAAAGGACCCTGCAAACTGCCTTTCCTTTGTTCATATTTTTGGGGGCATGAGCCTGCTCTGGATCAGTCAGCTTATAATAAAGGATTCCATTTAATTCAAAGTGTGGCATATCTGTATAGTTCCAACTCACCTGGCTCTATTACACATTCAGAATGAGGTATTGTTATAAGGGTTCTCCAGTGCTGTGGGCTCCTTCTAGAGATTGTTCCAGGTTCTTGTTGCCCTGAACAATGAATTGATCAAAATACATGCAAAAAGTAGCAAGGTTCTATGTTTATTAAAGGCAGAGAAAGAAGTATGCTCTGCAGAAGGAGTATGTGCCAATTAAAGATAGGAGGAGAGTATGCTGTACAGGATGACAGTGGCCACTGGGAAAAGAGCACAGTGTCCACAGGTTAATGGTGGCTGTCTTTTATATCCCCTTGTTTCTCAGGCTGATGTCAGATCTAGGTTGTCCTATCAAAAACCTGCTTGATCTTGCACCAGAAGAATTGAAGACAGTATAGTAGACAGGTAAGTTAATTAGATATCTTGTAGACAGCTAGACAGGGCTGGCCCTGAAGGAGCCAACATGGAGGACAGTCAAGGAGCCAACATGGAGGACAATCAAGACACATTCACTGCAGGCCAGCATTGTAAAAGAAGAGAAACTATGACACCCATGAAGTATGAATAGCAGTGATTGATATTCTAAATGTGAGACCAAAAGTGAACCTAAGCAAAGCCATCTTGGCCTGTTAGTAAACTCCCCTCATACCCCTCCCCTTACAGAGTGCTGGAATTCTTCTAAAGATGCATTTTTGTAACTGCCCTTCTAACCACTCACTCTGCTTCTGTAGATATGCTTTATCACTCCCTGAGAACAGATGGTGCCTGGTGCTTCCCTGTAACTGCCAACCCTGTAGCCATACAATGTCCTATCTTGACAAGATAGCTAGGTTGTAAAAGATAATTTGCAGCTGGTTGAAGGACATGTTGACCTCTCCCTGAGCTTCTTTGTTTGAGTTACCTATAAAAGCTGTGCTGTCCCCTGCTTCTGGACTTCACTTCTCCTAGAGGGTGGAGTCCACATGCGTGAATAAACTCCTTTCAGTTTTTAACTCTGTCTTTGTCCCAGTGTTTGGTGATTTCCTGGCTCACTTGGCATAACATAAATAAGTATCAATCACCTGGCTGAGAACCAAGGTCTTCCAGGAAAAATGCCTGACCCAAGTCCTTGCTCATTCCTTGTATGCTTGTATCTTGTGCTTGCCAGGTAGGTGCTGCACCATTGAACTACATCCCCAGTCCCAAAGATAGCATTTTCTGATTGGTCTTATGTGCAGGGCTTGGGTGCATGTGTCCTGGATCTCTGTGATTGATGGGTCCCACCCACCTGCCCAGCTGGCTGGCCACAACCTAATCCCATCCTTCAATAGGATAGAATTAGACCCTCTCAAGAGCTGCAGTTGTTTTCCTAAACAATTTGCTGTGTTCTTTTGGGCTTTGTCACTGGGCTGGGTCTGAGAGGTTCCTGAATCTGAGATGAGGAGCATAACTTACCCTAAACATGGAATGCTCAGAGGTTCACTGACTTCAGTTGCAAAGAAAGATTTTTCAAGATGTGTCAATAAGAGGTACAAGAGAATTTTACTAGGCAGAGATTTTTTAGGACACACTCAAAAGAGTGCAGTGTGGATGCTCAGAGAAATGAGACACAACACTTTGGAACTAGAGATCTTTATTTTTGGCAGTGGAAATTATGGAATTTGATAATCTACAGTTTTAATCTTGGTTTGGTGGGTAGGGGAGGATGGCCCACTTATAGTAGATAATGGCCTATTCATAGAGGAAAGCCTAATTTACAAGTGAAATGGTGATCTTTTTTGTTGTTGTTGTTGTTGAGCTGAGTGATCTATTCACAGGTGAAAGAGGACCATTTGCAAGTAAAAAGGGAAGGCCAGCCATTTGGAAGTGAAAGGGAATTGCCCAGGCATACAGTGAACCCTTGATTTAGGAACTTGATCAGTTCCCAAGGGCTGGTTGTAAGTCAATACTGAGATCCGGATCTTTACCTGGGTACACCCTATAGATAACAAGAGGCAGATGAAATGTTCATTAATCTAATTAACCCAAGTTGTTTGTATGTCAGGTGGTCATAAATTGAGGGTCCACTGTATTGTGTTCAGGAAAAAGAGAGAGAGAGAGAGAGAGAGAGAGAGAGAGAATTAAACTGGGCTTGTGTCCTGAAGCTTTCGTTTTTAAAATTATGATTTTTCCTTGTCTCCTTTCTGTCTAGTTTTTATTTCTACTATCCTACCTCAGATTCAGTGTAGAATGGCTACAATGGTTTGAGTATGATTTGTCCTCCTGAACTCAGGCAGGAGTTTAATCCTCAAAATCTCATGTTAACAGTATTAAGACGGTGGAAACTTAATTTGATTATGGTATTTGGAAGAAGCGACTCTGGGAATTGATCAGATTAGTTTATGTCATTAGGATGGAGCCCCCATGATGACTTTGTTAGGAAAGAGAGAGAACCCACATATGGACACAGGTGCCCTCTTGCCATGGTGTGATGAACCCAAGAGGGGCCCTCACCAGAGCCTGCACCATGCTGTTTGAACTTCCAGCCTCCAAAACTATGAGCCAAATAAACTTCTTTCTTTATATACCACCAGAAGTGTTTTGTAGCAACAATAAGCTGACTTTAAATCAGACAGCCTAGAATGAAGGTCCTGTTGGAGTTTTGATGCAATTCTGAAATAGGGGAGACTGAAATGGTCCTATTATTGTAGCTAGGTAAGTTAATTAGATCTCCTGTAGGTAGTTAGACAGGACCAGGAGGAGCCATCATGGAGGACAATCAAGGTACAGTCACTGAAGGCCAGCATTGTAAAAAAGAAGAGAAACTACTACACCCCTGTGCTTCTGCAAAGGATGAATAGCAGTGATTGATATTCTAAATAGGTATCAATCACCTGGAGGGGGAACGAAGACCTTACCCTCCCTTTCTGGGAAAGATTCCTGATTGAGGGCCGGGGATTTAGCTCAGTGGTTCCACCACCTGCTTTGCATGTGCAAGGACCCAAGTTCAATCCCAGGTACCAAAAAAAATAAATAAAAACAAACAAACAAATAAATAAATTATTAAATAAATAAATATAAAAAAGATCTCTGATTGAAAATCCTTGTACACTTGCTATGTGACTTGCTTCCCCATTGGATTCCCATTTAATCAATATTACCTAAGTGACTATACTTGTTGTAATCTTATTGGTTGATCATAGTTTTGTACACCTTGTGATTTCTCATTGGATCTGTATTACCTAAGCAACTGTAATTATTACCTAAGCAACTAGTAATCTTACAGGTTGACTATAGTTTTGTCCCACATTGAACCCACCTCCCCTCATTGCTTTGTCCCATAAAACACCTTTGAGAAGCAGGGTGAGCAGGCAACCCATTTTCTGGTCCCCCTTCTGTCTCTCTTAGACAGAAGCTATCTTTCAATAAATTTTCCCTACTCTTAACCTCCATTGTTCCTAGAATTGATTCTTTGATTTTATTTTGCTTTTTTTTTGGTACTGGGGAACGAACTCGGGTCCCTGCACTTGCACAGCAGGCAGTGAAACCACTGAGCTAAATCCCCGGCCCCAATTCTTTGATTTTAGAAAACACAAACTTGAGTTTCAGATATCTAGTGGGTTTGGGAGTTACAACTAATCCCCCTATATCACTATAGCCCAGTTATCTTGCTTGGAACAGAGATTTCAGGTCTCTGTTGATTTCAAGGACATTTAATTTTCCTACTTAAAAAATGATAAATTTCCAATGTAAGTCAATTAAATGTAATTTGAGAAGTTTGTGTTAAGTTCATTATAGTCTGTTAGATAAATAGGGAAATGCTGGTAGCTCTGGGGATTTCCCTGAATGATCTTTATTGAGGTGATGATCTCATTACAAATTCCAGGGGCATGTAGCTCTGGACCTTGAAGTGCACACCCCAGCTGTCTTAGTCCATTTAGTGTTGCTATAAGAAAATAACTAAAGCTGGGTACTGTTAGCAGGTTTAGGGGTGCCAGAGCCTCCTTCTGTAGGTGGTTTCTAGGTTCTTTCTGTCTTGAACAAAGAATTGATCAAGACATGCACAAACTGAAGAAGTTTTATTAAGGGTAGGAAAATAAAGCCAGGTATGGTGGCACATGTCTGTAATCCCAGCACTTGGGAGGCTGAGGCAGGAAGATTGTAGTGAGTTTGAGGCCAGCCTGAACTACATAGGGAGACCCCATCTAAAAAAAAAAAAGTAGGAAAAGAAACAGGCTCTTCAGAGCAAGTTTGGGTTAAGTAAAAGTAGGGAAAAAAGCATACCCTATGGTGTTAGGGTAGGCCACCATGCAAGAGAGAACAGAATGGCAAAAATTCAATGTCAACTGTCCTTTTTGTATCATCCATTCTTCAGGCTGATGTCAGGTCTAGGCCATCTTATCGAAAACCTGCTCAAGTTCTCACGAGAAGTTCACATGCAGGGTTATGAGAACTGTTCTGAGTTTGTGTCCCAGGATCTTGTTATGCCTCCTTTCTCAACCAGTTTCAGCCACACCCTAATCTCCCGTCTTCTTTCCCCCTGAGAGACACATATTCCCATATTTCTTTATGGGTTGCTGAAGGAGTGGAGGTCTCTATCTTCTACAGCTTCTTTTGGCTGGAAGGGGTTGTAAACCCTACCTACTGAGAATTATGTGCTCTCCAACTACCTTGGGGTATTGTGGCTCATTGTCGGGGAAAAAAAAAAAAAAACTGTTAGGAGAAATGAGAAAAGAATTAGTGACTGTTAAGTTGCCTGTTTGATGGGAGAAAGAAAGTAATTTTACTATTATGTTGAGGATGTGGAGCCTAAATGTGAGGAGCCAATCAGATTTCCATAATTTTTGTGAAAGACAAAGTATGGCAAAGAGAGAGGTTAGATAAATTATTGAGAGCCTGAGATCCATAGCCTTAGCAATATTACCCACATAATAGATCTAATTAAAAATAAGAGTCTTGACCTCCGCCCCAGAGGCTGAGGAGATGAGCCTCTTGAGCCACCATACCACCACCCCAGAGCACTGAGGAGGTGAGCTGTGTGGGCACCAGCACCCCACCCCACCCCAGCTGCGCAGAGCCATTACCCGGATCCACACCACAGAGTTGCAGGGGTCATAAAGGACATTGTTCTGAGCTTGAGAAGATAGAGTAGAAGTGAACAACACAAAGAGGGCCTCTCTGAGGCCCCTTGATGAAAATTAAAGCCCACCAGAAAAGTGAAGAAAGTCTCAGCAATAAAGGCACACAAGACCACTTTAGTTGGGGGAGCAGCGGTGTGGACCAGAGCAGTGTGGCTGCAAGCAGATCCTAGCCAGGGCTCTACCCCGACCCCAGAGGCTGGGGCACACTGGCCAAAGATAAGGGCCTGCGTGGAAAAGAGCTGCATAGGCTCACAATCAACAGCCAAGGGCTCACCTCAATAACATCAATAAGTGCACGAGGGCCAGGGATTTAGCTCAGTGGCTCCACTTCTTGCCTCGAAAGTGCAAGGACCCAAGTTCAATCCTCGGTACCAAAAAAAATAAATAAGTGCATGAGACCCTAGCCAGAAGCTTGCTCACACAACAGGAACTGGTGTGCACAGCCCCCAGCCAAAGATCCTCCCAGACAACAAACAGCTACATAGGGGGCCTAGCCAGTGGCACACCTAGATATCATCCCAAGTATGCACAGGCCCCAGCCAGAAGCCCAACCAGACAACAGGTCAGCTCAGGGATCCAGAAGGCCACCTTTCTGAACCCAGGAATTAGTGTCCTGGTGAGAAGCAGAGAAAAGGCTGCTCTGTGGCTTGCTAAGAATTGAAGACCACTGGGTGAGAAAAAAGTTGCCTAAACAAAGCCACAGCAGGCTGCATCTGTTGAAATGAGAAGACTCATAAACAAGCCTCAAAAACAGACCAAGATGGAACACTCTGATACTCAACAATCTGGACTCCCTGAACTGGCAACAAAAGAGGATCTGGAAAAAATGAAATCAGAAATAATTTCTCAGATAACAGCAAAGATTATGCCCATAGTGAAAGACATGATTAATAAATCTAGAGCAGATACAGATTTTAAAAAAATAGAGGAGCTGAGGAATATGATGGAATCCCAACATAGGAAACAAATGAGATCCATAAAACAGATGCAAGCAGATTTCCAGGAGATTAAAAACTCCATTGAAAGTTTACGCAGCAGAATGAGCCAGTGGGAGGATAGAATTTCAGATACAGAAGATAAGATTGCAATTAGTGACCAGGAAAAGAAGAATTTCTTTAAACTAGTAAGGGACCATGAGAAATCAATCCAGCAGCTGCTAGATGATGCAAAGAAGAATAACATAAGACTGATCAGAGTCAATGAAGAAACAGGAGAGAGTGCAGACAACATAAAAAAATGTTCACAGAAGTGATGGCAGAAAACGTCCCAAGCAGAGGAAAAGAACTTGACATACAGATAAGTGAGGCATATAGGACACCAACTAGCCATGATCAAAAACAAGAGTCTCAATAGAGATACTCATTTAAGGTGTGGTGTATTAGGGTCATTAGTGACTTTACTTATCTGTACCCTGGACAATACTGAAGTCTTGCTTTCTGAAGAGGATCCTCAGGTCTTCTAGAGGTCCTCAGAAATAGCTTTCTTCTTTTTTGGGGGGGTCAGGGTTTGAGATAGGGTCTCACTATGTAGTTCATGCTGGCCTTGAACTCACTATGAAGCCCAAGATGGCCTCAAACTCACAGTGATCCTCCTGTCTCAGTCTCCCGAGTGCTGGGATTACAGATTGTGCCAACATGCCCAGCCCTAGCTTTCTTCTTAGGCCTGTGATAATTCTAGTGACTATTTCCTATGTAGGATTTTTATAGTTTGTCACTACATCCCTTGAGGAAGGACTGAAATGGTTCCTCTGGAACTGGGAATAAGGCTAGGGTTTTAGGGGGCTATAGGCCTGCCTTTCTTGCCTCTCTATCAGACTTTTTTGATTTTCCAGAGATTTTATTTTTAAATTTTGTTTTATTTTGTTTTTGAGACAGAGTCTCACTATGAAGTTCAGACTGGCTGTGAACTCACTCTGTAGTCCAGGCTGGCCTTGAACTCACAGATATTCTCCTGTCTCAGCTTCCCAAGTGTAGGGAACAGGGGAAGGGGATGTTACCAGAACCTCTGCAGTGAGTCCTGGTCTCCTATGAGCCATGGCAGCACACGGCGAATTACAGGAAAGGTAGAAAACTGAGACTGAGAAGAAGCTGAGCTTTGGGTCTGATCAGTGCTGCTCTGGGCGGCAAAGACAAAAGCCCCCTAGCTTGCAGCACTTTTTATTCAGTATATGGGGAAACAGATGTAACAAGTGAAAAATGCAGAGTTCAGTACTTTACATTGGGATAAACAAGGTGTAAAAAGACTGGGGGGCAGTGGAAATCTAAGAACAATGAGGAACTATGCAGATGAAGATTTGGTTCCTCTCTGTGGGCTTCCGAAGGTATGATCTGGTCCTGGAGCATTACAGATCCGGGGATCACTGAGGTCTCAGTTGTGACCCGAGGCCAAAATGCAATTATGTCTGGAATGTCGTAGCTGGTCTGTAGGAAGGAGAACTAGGCCTACTCAAATGATTTTTCCCTAGAATTATGTAGCATTGCTCCCAACACCCAAGTGCTGAGATTACAGGCATGTGCCATTGCACTCTGCATGCCAGAGACTTTAGACATGTCTCTTTGGGATCCCTTGGAATGAAGGACGGTGACCTGCTTGGGAAGATAGACGACCTCTAAGAGTTGTAGAATTTCCTGCTTGTGTTTTATAGATGATTGCTTATTAGTCAGCAAGCTCCTTTTTTGCAGTTTGCTGCATGTACATATAGCACCAGAAAAGCATATTTGGAGTCTGTATAGATGCATAGCTTCTTGCCTTTTTAAATTTTTATTCATTCATTTATTTATTTTGGTACCGGGGATTGAACTCAAAACCTTCCATTTGCAAGGCAGGTGGTGGCACAACTGAGCTAAATCCCTGGCCCAGTTTCCTTCCTTTTTAAAAATTTATTAATACCAAGTAAGAGGTATTAGCTCCCCTTTTTGAGTTCAAGGCCAGCCTGAACTATAAAGCAAGACCTTGCTTCAAAAAACAAACAAACAAAGAGTAGTGCAAGTTTATATAACAACTTCAGGGATGTCTAAGAGCGTGGTCTGATACTTGATAAGCCTTTCCCCTGTTAACCACAAGTAACCTTTGGCCTCGAGAATAACTGTGACCTGATGGGTAGTCAAGACTTCAAGTTTCTTTCCTAACCATTTGGTCAAGACACACAAAATAATTCAATTGAAAGTCCAGGCTCCTCTATACAGTCTTCAAAGTCTCCCTTCTGTATACAGGCAGATTTAGAGAGACATTGGCCCAGGATTTCTAAATTAACCCCCTATAGGAAAGGATGTTGTAATGTTCCTTCCAGAACTCTTTAAGAGTTAAATCTGTAGCTGAGACCATCTGGAAGCACAGGTGGCCAGCATTTGGGTCACAACTCAAGACTTTGGTCATAAGTTAAAACTAAAATTCCAGTTGTAACCCAAATTGTTCATATGTCAGGCCAGTCATAACTTGAGTGTCTTCTGTAAATCTCTTCCTAGCAAGGGAGTAAGACACTGTGGGACAATTAGAAACTCATGGTTAAACATTTGACTTTCAAAGTGACACATCAGAGCAGGAAAGAATCACTGACTAGGGGTCCCCTTGACCCCACTAATAGCTATAGATCTAATGGAGGGTTTTCCAGAGAAGTAAGTCAAAACAGAATGAACTAATTAAATTAGCTCACCCATGACATCCTGCAGTATTCAGGGCTCCTCATAGGAGATGGTAATACCTATGGACAAGGGCATTATGGGTTTCCTTGGGCCTCTTCAGAGCAGGATATGAGGGTTTTTTCTGGCCTATCCCCTATCTGGGAACGGGAAAGTCAACCCTCCATCCAGTTCCATGAGTCAGGCACATTGGCTGCACTCAGAGCAGGGTGCAGGCAGTGCCTTGGTGCAGTCATGTGCCCAGTGTCCAAACTTCTTGCATTTGATTATCCTAGGGTTTTTCCTTCAACAATTTGGGTGAGTTTAAAGCATTGCCAATTACAACAGCTATAATTCTAGCTTTTCTCTTTTGATCCTTCTCCACTTCATGATTGTTGAACACATAGAAGCCCATGTCCAGAAATTGGATCATAGACATCTGGGATCCCATCTAAAGTTTCTTCATTAAACAGATGGGAAAGACCCATGTCCCCCTGAGAGATAGGTGGGGATCCAAGGACAAGATCATCAAAGCTATCTCTCTCTTCAGGGAACACTCTAAATATCATAGTTTCTGGTTTTTTCTGAGATAAAGGATCACAACAGCCTAAGCATGAGGAATTTCATTCCACCTTCTATATTTTAAGCAGAAACAGTTTAACTGAAAGATAGTCTCATAATTTAAATTGCTTTCCTATACCCATATCACACCACTTCCTAGTTCATATTGAACCCAAATCATATTACAGTAGTAAATAAGCTATTCCTTTTTAAATTGTCAGGGTCAAACCTTTCCCACTGATCAAGCAACAAAGTCAGTGGAATCTGCAAGGCATGGTTCATGTGTTTCCCATGGCTCATTTTGGGAATTACAGAGACAGATAACTAGGTCTCAGGTCCTTAAAATGGCATACCATGCAGAAGGAGACCCACTGAGCCCAAAAAGCATGCCTTGTGAGACTCAGCTATTAACTAGGCAGATATCTTTCTGAAGCTGGGATGATGCTGGTATCTTTCATAGAAGAATAGAAGAAAGGGCCAGGGATTTAGATCAGTGGTACTGCCACATGCCTGGCAAGCACAAGGTCCTGAGTTCAATCCCCAGAAGAAGAAGAAGAAGAAGAAGAAGAAGAAGAAGAAGAAGAAGAAGAAGAAGAAGAAGAAGAAGAAGAGGAAGAGGAAGAAAGTCCTACTGAGGGCTTTTTGTCTCCATATGGGGGCCACTAACTCCTTAGGTAGAGGGATTTGAGCCATGTGATAGTTCTACCTAGTCCTTTGAAACTCCCATGAGATCAAGGGGGAGCCTCTCCTTACTGAGACTCCTTGGCCACATCGAGCCTCTTGATGACTCTATTTAAGGAGGCTGGAGCCACTTTATAAACTATCTCTTGCATTTACCTTGACAATAAAACTCTGATACTTTGATTAAGGAAGTAGAGATGGAAAACTCGGGGGGTTTTTTTGGGGGGGCGGGGTTTTTTGATACCGGGGATTGAACTCAGGTCCTTATGCTTGCAAAGCAGACAGCGGAACCACTGAGCTAAATCCCCAGCCTGGAAAACTCTTTTTTATGAAAAACACCTTTAAAAATCCTAAGAGTGACTCATAGTCACTTGAGTTAAGCTTACCTGGCTATTCTTTTGTTTTGCTTGGGCCATCAGGCATATGTTTCTTTTTATTTTTATTTATTTATTTATTTATTTATTTATTTATTTATTTATAGGCACAGTCTCATTTTATACTGTAGCCTGGTCTTAAATTTACTACGTACCCCAGGCTGGCCTCAAACTTGCAGTGATCCTCCTGCCTCAGCCTCCTGAATGCTAGCATTACAAGTATATGCCACCATGCCTGGCCATCAGGGATATGTTTCTAAATCACCTGCATTTTGTTAAAAGAAACAAGGAAGGGAAACAAACATGGTGGAACCTATGTGGCTGGTACAAAATGGTGTCCAGTCACATGATAAGACAAGATGGCATCTGGCCATGTCACAAGACAAGACGGTGTCCTGGAATAAGATAGCATCCCAAGGGAAAAAAAGCCATCTAGGGAAAAAGTGTGGACAGGACTTCAAGCACAAATTGGGATAGGCAGCTACTCAGGCTGGCTACCAAGTTACCAATAGCTATTTTTCCCTAAAAGGATTACAAAGCTGAGCAAAGTATCATGGAGATCAGAAAATGAGTTTGAAAAATAGGAAAGAGAAAGAAAAGGGGAGATAAACTTGAAGCAGGACTGTAGGCCTCCTACAGCTGGAAGAAAACCACAGAAGCCATGCATTCTTCCCTCCACACACACACATACATGCACACACATATGGTGGGAAAAGCAGGAAACTGTTCCCAGTGCCATGAAAAGAGCCCCCTGAGTTCCCCAGCTTAAGGGAGAGAGACAGGGAAAGAAGAAGAAGAAGGAGAAGGAGAAGGAGAAAGGAAGAGGGAAGAGGGAAGAGGGAAGAGGGAAGAGGGAAGAGGGAAGAGGGAAGAGGGAAGGGGAAGGGAGAGAAACAAGGAAGAAGAAAAACTTCTGTGCCATTTTAGAGACTATCAAACAAACAAAAAGCTTTTAACTTTGTAATCCAAATCTTTAAAGACTAAACTCAGTAATTGTAAGTGAAGATAAGTTTTCTACCCTGTGAAGGCTAAGTGATGGCTACTGGCCACAGGTAGGGTGAGACAATTGATACCTTGGATGAAGAGACCAGAGCCCAGTGCATAGAACAGGCCCAGAATCCTGCAGCCCACCTCCAGACTGACCAATCCAGAAAAAGTCTGCCACAATCCCACCTTGCTCCTTCAGATTCAAACCTAAGGCTTTAAGCATCATGGCACACCCTGAGCTTCTCAGGATAAGTGCCAATCTACAGTGGAACCCTGGGAGGCTCAGGTGAATCACATCCACCTTCATCACACTGGCCCCACTCTAGTTTTCTAGATGAGACTTTGAACATAAACAAAACAAGAACAAAAGCCAGAAAAGAGAGGAAAAAAAGAAGAAAATGAGAAAAAAGAAAAAAAAAAGGTTCAATTCAAGGCTTATCTCTGCTGTCACCGGTAGACAACATGGGCAGAGAGAGTCCTGATCCTAGTTGGTTAATCCCAGCAAGCCAACCATATATTTACAATGAGGTAGTGGATAATCCCAGGAAGTCTGGACCTTTAGTTCCACTGAAGTTCAGGGTGGTTTCTGGCTATGAGGCTGGAACTGGACTTGTTGAGCATGCAACAATCCATGTGCCTCCTGCCACCTTGAACTCAGCACCCTCACTGAGACACCGGGAGCTACTAGATGGAGTCAGCCCATAGTTGTTCTGAGTTCTGAGCTCAGTTGGTCCTTCTCCAAGATGACTACCAACCAATTGTCCTTTCCTGGGTGACACCTGAATCTGAATAACTCAACCGCCATTGCAGTCTGCTGTGTCCACTGTTCCCTTCCACTGGTGCATTTTTCCATGGAGGCCTCTAGAGTCAACAGTAGTTACCTTGAGTCTGAAGATTTGACCCACCCTTCCCACACAGTGGGTCTGGGCTCAAGGAGAAAGCACCACCTGCCACCTCCCTCCTCTTTGTTGAAGTTTCTCTATTTCTTCTCCCTGTGTGCTTCAATTCTCCCTTCAGTCCTTTTTGGGTCCCAGAGACCCACTTCCCCCTTCTCCTCCTCATATTGCTATATTCCACTGTCAGGATACCAAATCTCAGAGAGGCTCTTTCTCTGCTGCTCACCACTCCATCCTCTTCCTGGCTCAAGAACTTAATGGCCTTCATTGAGCCTTCCGTAGCCTGCAGGTTATCAATAATGGTTTCCACCACCAGACCTTGCTTCTCTCTCCTCCCCTCAGAATCAGACTTGCATCCCAGTCTGCCTGCTCTCTCAGCTCTCCCCAGCTCCTAATTCTCTTTTTTAGGGTGTGGGGGGCATTAGACAAGCTTTTGCTACATAGTCCAGGCTGGCCTTGAGCACACTATGTATAGCCCAGGCTGGCCTCAAACTCATAGCCATCCTCCTGCCTCTGCTTTCCAAGTGCTGGAATTACAGATGTGAACCACTATGCCCAGCCCCAGCTCCCATTTTTCTCACAGATATTTACTCTTACAAAATCTTTGCATTAGAATCCCACTTTGGTGCCTATTTCTCAGAGGACCCAGACTAACACTGACATAGCTATGACACAGCCAGAGACAACCACAGGCCCAAAGAACAAACAAACTCCTGGGGAATTAACCTGTTACTCATCAAAACCATGATTTGCATTTTCTTCTGAGGGAATCAGGGACTTAAAAGTGGTTTTTGCTATAAATAAATAAATAAACAAACAAATAAATAAATAAATAAATGTGACTTCACTTGGTCATACAAATGTGAAATAAGAAGTAACTAAAAGTATAACAAAGCTTGACCTTCATTTTGTAAAACTAATTTCAAAGCCTCAGCTGTGAATATAGGTATGTTAGTCATTTAGGGAGTGTCTATCTAAATGATTATTATAAACAGCTAAGTTAGGTAGAAATAAGACAGGCAGTCTGTTAGGGCTAGGCTATCGAGAGAGTCAGGACAAATGTAAAACATATTACAACTATGGCCAGAGGTGCATCCGTTGGAGACCAGACCTCAAGATAAAGATGAAGTGACCAGCCTTGGAGCTCTGGGGCTAGTGTGAGTGGAGGAGGAGGCACAGAGGCCTCTGGCCAAGCACTGCAGGGAGAGCTAGCAGGTCACCGTTAGCATCCAGCAACCACCAGGGATCACAGAAGTACCCCAGGAACTGATGGCAACATGTGTGTGAGGCCCATGTGTGGGTGGCAGTGTGGGAGCAGCATGGGGTGGCAGCGGGTTCAGGCAGATGGCATCATGGGCAAGAAGGTGTTCACCAAGGAGCTGGACCAGTGGATCAAGCAGCTAAATGAGTACAAGCAGCTGTCTGAATCTCAGGTTAAGAGCCTCTGTGAGAAGACTGAAGAAACCCTGAAAAAAGAATCCAACATGCAAGAGGTTTTGGTGTCTAGTTTGTTGTCTGTGGAGATGTACGTGGGCAATTTCATGATCTTATGGAACTGCTTAGAATTGGTGGCAAATCACCAGATACTATTTTTCAATGGAATCATGAGAGCAACAGTCACACAAGTTATGGTTTCTATGATGAATATTTAAGAAAATATGGAAATACAAGTATTTGGAAATATTTTACAGATCTTTTTTATTATCTTCCTCTCACTGCCTTGGTGGATAGGCAGATCTGTCTTCATGGTGGCTTCTCCATTCATAGATACACTGGATCACATCAGAGCATTTGATCACCTACAAGAAGTTCCCATGAGGGTCCAATGTGTGACATGCTGTGGTCAGATCCAGATGATCGTGATGGCTGGAGTATATCTTCTCAGGGAACTGGTTATACCTTTGGCCAGTATCTTTCTGAGACATTTAATTGCACTGGTGGCCTCATGTTGGTATCTAGAACTCACCAGCTGGTGATGGAGGAATATAACTGGTGCCATGACCAGAATGTAGTAACAATTTTCAGTGCTCCAAACTATTGTTATCATTGTGATAACCAAGTTGCAATAATGGAACTTGATGATACTCTAAAATATTCTTTCTTGCATTTTGATCCAGCACCTCATAGAGGTGAGCCACATGTCACTTGTCGTACCCCACCCAGACTACTTCTTGTAATGAAAATTTAAACTTGTTCAGTATTGCCATGAACCATTTATTGACCTAATAGAAATGAGAAGAATGGGCTGGGGATTTAGCTCAGTGGTTCTGGCGCCTGCCACTCAAGCACAAGGTCCCGAGTTTGATCCCCGGTACCAAAAAAAAATGAAATGAGAAGAGCAACAGTAACTCCAGAGAGTCAGAAAATAGTTAACATTCAAACTTGTTTTCACATGGACCAAAAGATGTGCCATATAAAAATACAAAGCCAGGGGCCAGGGATTTAGCTCAATGTTTTTGCCGCCTGCTGCTCAAGCGCAAGGACCCGAGTTCAATCGCCAGTACCAAAAAATAAAAAATTAAAATTAAAAAATACAAAGCTGAGCCAGGGATTTAGCTCAGTGGCAGCGCACCTGTCTCACAAGTGCAAGGTCCTGAGTTCAATCCCTGGTACCAAAAAAAAAAAAAAAACTAAAATGAATTATAGACAATAAGCTACAGTAGGCTAGATCGGAAGAGCACACGTCTGAACTCCAGTCACCTACCAGGATCTCGTATGCCGTCTTCTGAAAAAAAAAAAAAAAAAAAAATACAAAGCCTCTTGTCATCAACAGCCTTGACCACTTTAGAATAAACCAGTCCATTGCGTGCTGAAGTGACATTGTTGGCCAAGAAACCAGTTTCTGGCATAATGTTATTTGTAGTTACTTTTTGCTTTTCTGAGAGACTGCAGATAGTAAGATGTAAACATTAACATCTCATGAATACAACTGTTTTGTTTTGTTTTATTTTGTTTTAGTACAGGGGATCCAATCATGAATACAATTGAACTTCCACTTAGCTATAGCTTTACTCAACATGACTGTAGATAAGGATTACAGCAAACAGTAGTTGGTGCTTAATGAACATTTTAAAAAATAAGTACCAAGGCTCCCTTCTACTTGTGAGTTTTGAAATTGTTTTGTTTATTTTTAGGGATACTGTTTAATTTAATTGTATGATTTGTCTGCAGTCAGTTTATTCCCTTCTCAAATCTCAGCCCTATTGTCAGAACCTGGTGAGTTGTCCAAACAGAAATGTTTCACCCCTTCCTGTAAGACAATGTTACTGCACAAGAACACTGCGGTGTTCTTCATAATTAACTTGTGAATGAAATGAGCAAGCCTGCATACTTCCCCAAAGGACAAGTAAGTGGTGGGGCCGGGCATTTAGCTCAGTGGTGCCATTGCCTGCCATTTCTTTTTTATCTCAATTTTTATTTTTTTATTAGTACATGTTTGTAGTACATAATGATCACATTCTTTTGGGGGAATTAATACATGTATATAACATATCTTAATTATTTTTTCTTCCCCTTCCCCTCCCCTTCTTTCCCCCTCCCTCCATCTTTTGGTGCCCTTCCCATTTGCAAAAGATCTATCTCCTACATCCTATTATCTATTATTTATTTTGCTCTTTATTTGTATTTTGGGTTTCTTATATAAGAGAAATCATGTAATATTTAAGCTTGTGTATCTGATTTATTTCACTGAACATTATGGTCTCAAGATGCATCCATTTTCTTACAAATGACTCAAGTTTATTCTTCTTTATAGCACAGTAGTACTCCTTCTGATATAAATGTCATATTTTATTTATCCATTCTCTAATCTGTTGATGGACCTATAGGTCTCTTACAAGATTTAGCTATTAGCCAGGTATAGTGGTGGATGCCTGTAATCTCAGCACTTGGGAGGCTGAGGCAAGAGTATCACTGTGAGTTTGAGTCCAGCTTGGACTACATAATGAGTTCAAGACCAACCTGAACTACACAGTGGAACCCTATTTTAAAAAAATTTTCTAGCTATTAAGGAATTGTGCTACTATAAACATGGGTATGGATAATCACTATGATATTGAGATAGGAAGGTAGGGCATGGCTGAAACTGGCTGAGAAAGGAGGGATAACAAGATCCTGGGACACAAGCTCAGAACAATTCTCATAACCCTGCATGTAGACTTCTTGTGAGAACTCAAGCAGGCTTTGGATAGGATGGCCTAAACTTGATGTCAGCCTGAGGAGCAGATGATACAAAAAGGACACTCCACATTGAGTTTTTGCCAATGTGATCTCTTGTGCATGGTGGCCCACCCTCACGCTGTGGGACATACTTTTTTTTCTACTTTTACTTGGCCTAAACTTGCCCTGCAGAGCCTGTTTCTTTTCCTACCTTTATTGAAACTTTGCTACCATTTGCGGTAGTCTTGACCAATTCTTTGCTAAACAGAGAAAGAACCTAGAAATCAACTCCTGAAGCAGACTGCAGTACCCCAGAACCCAGTAACATTATTGCTGGGGGTGTGGTGGTATATGCCTGTAATCTCAGTGGGAGGCTGAGGCAGGAGGCTCATAGGGAGTTCAAGACCACTCTGGGCTGCATAGTGAGACCCTACCTCAAAACAAACAAAAAAAACTGGTCTCCAGGGCCGGGGATTTAGCTCAGTGGTTTTGCCACCTGCTGCAAAAGTGCAAGGACCCGAGTTTGATCCCCGGTACCAAAAAAAACAAAAACAAAAGCAAAAACAAAACAAAACTGGTCTCTTGCTGCTTCTGCTTGTTTTCTGCTGCCCATTCTGTGATGCACTCTTCCATGCCACCCTGCCTTGGAACCAGCCAACTATGGACTGAAACCTCTACAAACTGCTTGAAGAAAAGAAAAAGAAACCCAGAACTAAGTGATGATCAGTGGAGGCAAAGTAAGATGGATGGTTTCCAAGGTCTAAATTAAAGAAAATAATTCCTAAATATCTATCTCATGGGAATCGTAGTTACAGATTATTTTTTCACTCTAAATTGTTCTTAACAGGGAGTCATTTTTTAATCCCCTGAAAAATCACCAAATGCAAGGGGTGAGGTGGATTTGACCACATTGAAACTAAGGATTTCTGTTCAGCAGACACCATATCAACACTCAGATAGCAGCCTGAGCAGGTATCTGCAGGGTGCAAAATTGAAAAGAGGACTTATAGGAAGATGGTGAGTGGTAAGCAACAGAGAAAGAGTCTCTCTGAGATTTGATGTCCTGACATTGGAATATAGTGGTGCGAGGAGGAGAAAAAGGAAGGAAGTGGGTCTGCTGGACCCAAGAAGGCGCTGAAGGGAGAATTGAAGCCCACAGGGAGAGCAAAGAGAGAGATTTCAATGAAGAGGTGAGAGATAACAAGCAGCACTCTTTCCCAGAGCCCAGACTAATGGCCTGGGAAGGGCAGGTTGAACCTGCAGACACATGATAACTATTGGCAACCCAAGAAGACTCCATAGAGAAACACACCAGTGGAATGAAGCAGTGGACACAGCAGACTACTGTGGCTGGTGAGTTATTTGGGTTCAGATGTCACCCAGGAGATGGTGACTGGCTGGTAGACGTGTTGAAGAGGGGCCAACTATGCTCAAAACTCAGAACAATTATGGGCTGACTCCATCTAGTGGCTCCCATTGTCTCAGTGAGGGTGCTGAGTTCATCAGGAGGTAAGGGAGTGGAGTTCAAGTTGACAAGGAGCTGAGTTCAAGCTGGCAGGAGGTGCATGGACTGTTGCAGGCTCAAAAAACCCAGTTCCAGCTTCATAGCAAGAAAATAGCCTAGGGCCAGGGATTTAGCTCCATGGCACTGCACCTGCCTCTCAACTACAAGGTCCCAAGTTCAATCCTGGGAACCAAAATAAAACAAAACAAACAAACAAAGAAAAAAAGAAAATAGCCTGAACTTCAGAGGAACTAAAGGTGCAGGCTTTCTGGGATTATCCACTACCCTACCATAAAGCTATGGTTGATTTTCTGGGATTAATCAATTTGACTCTGGACTCTGTCTACCCATGTTATCTACCAGTGAAAGCAGAGGCAAGCCTTAAATTGAACTTTTTTTTCCCCTCCTTTTCTGGTTCTTATTCTTTTTTTTGGTACTGGGGATCGAACTCAGGTCCTTGTGCTTGCGCAGCAGGCAGTGAAACCACTGAGCTAAATCCCTGGCCCTCTGGTTCTTATTCTTGATTTGTTTTTCTTGATTGTTTCAACATGGTTTCTGGTTTTTGTGATTGTTATTCTGTCTCTTCTTGTTTTTGTTTCTTTCTTTCTCCTGTCATCTTCACCAGTTTCCTATTGTTTGTACAATCTTCTTTGGTCTTTCACCATTGCTTCTCAACATTTCCTCCTCTTCTATCTCTTTCTCTTTCCCTGAACTCCTCTTAAATCTTCTCTCCTAAGGGTAAAATCCCTATATTAAGGGCTCATATATTGCATACAATTTTCTAAGTTGTTTTTGATTTTGTTATATAACAATAACATTAGTTCATATGGTTAAAGGTGGCAAATTAATAGTTACTACAAAAAAATAGTTACTACAGTTTGTCATTTTCTAGGCTGTATTTGGTCCTATTGTTATTACAGATTGTACTTCTTTAGCCAAGGTGACATAAGTGTGCTAATTTGTTGTTCTTCCTGGTATACCAAGACTGAGAGTGCCTAGAGGTCTTAAAAAAAAAACAAAACTATAGACCAGTGCCAAAGAGCCAGCAACTGGGCCATTAGGCAGACACTTCTAATCCTCAATAAATTAAAGAGGTAGGGTCTTGCAACAGACTGAAAAGCCAAAAGCCAGCAACACCTGGAAGACACATCTGAGAAATAGTTATTTCCTAACAGTTCAAAATACTGGCATTAAAGCACTTTATGAGCATTAACCCAGGAATTAAACTAAAAAAAGAAAATGAGAAGACACTTTAAACAAGATACAAATCCCACCCCTCAGATTTTCAGCTCACCAAAGGCAAACCCAGGGTGCAATTAGGTGGAACAATCCAAAAGCCACTCATCTGGAGTCTCTCAAATGGTAACAGCAGAAGTAACAGTAGATGAATGAGGCTCTAGAAAAAGTCAAAGCAGAAATAATTTCTCAGATAACTACAGATATAGTGACCATAATGAAAGACATGGTTAGTGACTCTAGAGCAGACACAGAATTTTTTAAAAATAGAAGACCTCCGGAAAATGATGAAACCCATGCATGCCCAGCATAGTAAAGAAATGGGATCCATGAAACAGATTCAAACAGATAATCCAGATTAAAAACTTCATTGAAAGTATATGCAGCAGAATGAGCCAATGTGAGCACAGAATATCAGATATAGAAGACTTCTCAGCCTTTTGGCTAAGATCAAGTACAGATATAGAAGATAGAATTGTGGTTAGCAACCATTAAAAGAAAGATTTTTTTTTTGGTACAGGGGATCGAACTCAGGTCCTTGCACTTGTGGAGCAGGTGGCGGAACCACTGAGCTAAATCCCCGGCCCTAAAGAAAGATTTCTTAAAAATAGCAAGGGACCATGACAAATCAATCCAGCAGCTGCAAAGATGATGCAAAGAAGAATAACATAAGCTTGATTGGAGTCAATGAAAAAGCAGGAGATACCACAAATGACATAAAACACCTGTTCACAGAAGTAATGGCAGAAAACTTTCCAAAGCAGGGAAAAAGAATTTGACACAGATAAGTGAAGCATATGGAACTCCAATTAGCCATGATAAAAAAAAAAATCCTCCCAGGGACATATAAGAGTCAAAATTCCATTCATGAGGATTTACACACGGCATTCAGTGTTCTATATAGATTTACCTACCTTTGTGAAGTCATCTGTTGACCCTCTTCCTTTGAGAGAGCACCAGCCATGGTGGCTGACTCCTGTGTCTGCTCTCCTGCTGGTTCTTCTTGAATTAAGCACAGACTCATCAGCTCAGTTGCTTTATCATGAATAATGTGTGTGACCTTGGCATTCTTCCACAGTTCAGCAAAGTGCTAGCTTCACTGACCAAAAATTAAGGAAGGAAAACACCATTTGCAAAACAATTCATCTTTTAACAGCCAAAACCAATGTATCTATGGTGCTGCATCTTGCCATTGTGCTTCTGAAATCAGACCGAGGTGAAAAAGATCCTTTTCTGAATTACTGTGAGATACTCACATGTGCCCTTCCTGTTGCTCTGTTAGTGTTGAAACCAAGACTATTTATTTGGAATATATACAGCAGTGTTTCTCCACTGTGTTTCATTTGCAAAACTGGAGAAAAAGCCTTCTCTACCTTTTGCAAATAGTTGATATTCCATATTGGATTCTCAAAGACTTCAATATGGTGAACCTAGAAGTTGTATTTTATCCTTTCATGACTGTGGCCTGAGTTCTCCATCCCCCATCCCTTTTAGAGGAACCATAGTACACACTCAGTTAATAAAACACTCACCATTTCTGAGTATGTATGTTGAGGCCATCCAAGCTCATAGCAGATTCAGTAACCAGTTTCATGCTGCCATTCACACTCACTACTTATATTGCCATGATGAAAATGTGGAGGAAAAAAGTATCCATGTGTGTCTGGGAAGCATATACCTTGTACAATTTTTATACTCTGATTCTGTAACATTTCTGAGTTTTGTTTTTGTTTTACAGATGAAAAAAAAAGTGATAAAGCAATCAGAAGACCAAGAGGTTTACAATTGATGCTTAAGGTGAACTCACCTTTGCTGGCCAATAGACCTAGATGGCCAAATTAACTTACAACGGTAATAATTTTTTTCAGAAGCCAATTTTTTTTCTGTATGAAACTGCCAATATCATGAATAGAAAGGGAAAACTATAAAGGAGAATGAAAGTGATGTTCAGTTGTGTTTGTGTTAACCTAAAGGAGCAGTTTGGAGATGGGCAAAATCAGCCAAACTCTAGGGACTTGGTGGTGTTGCTTTGGAGGATCTATACTTGCATTTTGCATTCTTCATATGTAATTATATTGCCAAAGACAAACTATTTAATCATTTATTGTAAATAACACTTTTCCCCAGACCTACCATAAAGTTTCTGTGATGTATTGTCTTCCAGTTGCAATAAAAATTAGAGTTGCATCAATTGAAGAAAAAAAAAGAGTCAAGATTCCAGAAATTCAATACAAGAACAGAATATTAAAAAGCTGTTAGAGAAAAGAAACAAATTACCTGTAAAGGAAAGCCCATCAGAATCACAGCAGTCTTCTCAAGACAAAACCTCAAGTCAAGGAGAGCTTGGAGTGACGTATTTCAAGGCCCAAAGGAGAACAACCTCCAGCCCAGATTGATGTACCTTGCAAAACTGTCTTTCAAAATTGATGGAGAGGGCCAGGGATTTAGCTCAGTGGTTCTGCCACCTGCCTCGCAAGCACAAGGTCCAGAGTTTGATCCCAAGTACCAAAAAAAAAAAAAATTGATGAAGAAATGAGATACTTCCATGACAAAGAACATATGAAGAAATTCATGACCAACAAACTAGCATTTCAAGGTGTTCTAAAGGATATTCTAGAAAGTGATAATAAGGATTATAATTCCATGAACCCCAACAGAATGAATCCACCAGGCAAGGCAAGAAATTAAACAGAAGAGGAAAGAAGGGAGCCAACAACAGGAAAATAGCATAACAGGAATAAGTCAATACATATCAGTTATAACCATCAATGTTAATGCTCTCAATTCACCAATCAAAAGAAATATACTGGCAGAATGGATCAAGAACCAAGATCCAACAATATGCTGCATACAAGAAACACATTTAGCTGAGGATTTAGTTCAGTGGTGCCACCACCTGCTTCACAAGCACAAGGTCCTGAGTTTGATCCCTGGTACCAAAAAAAACAACAACAACAACAACAAATAAACCAAACATTTAATTCAAAAACAAATCCATAGACTTAAAGTTAAAGGATGGAAAACAATATTCCATGCAATAGGAACCCAGGAAAAAAGCAGGAATAGCTATATTATTTGCAGACAAAGTGGTTTTCAAGCCAAGACTGATTAATAGACAAAGAAGGTCACTACATCCTTGTGAAGGGAACAATCCAAGAAGAAGAGATAACAATCATAAATATATCTGACACCAAATATCAGTGCACCCATGTATATAAAACAAATATTAATGGATAATGAAAAATCAAATAAGCATTAATACAGTTACAACGGGGGATCCCAATGTTCCACTGTCACAAATAGACAGATCAACTAGACAAAAAATCAACAGCCAAAGTTTGGAAAAAATGCACTTAGTAGATGTCTAGAGAGTGTTTCACTCCACAACATCAGAATACAAATTCTTCTGAGCGTCACATGGGATGCTCCCAGAATAGATCACATACTAGCTTATAGACCATGCTTAAGTAAATGCAAAGGAATTGAAATTATCCCGTGCATATTATTAGACTACAGTGCGATTAAAGTGGAAATCAATGGCAAAAGAAACCACAAGAACTTCACAACCAAATGGAAATTAAATAACACCCTCCTGAACAACCAATGGGTCACAGATGAAATTAAAGAAGAAATCAGATAGTTTCTACAATTAAACAATAATGCCAATAGAACATACTGGAACTTACAGGATGCAATGGAAACAGTCCTACAAGGGAAATTTATAGCAGTGAATACCCATACAGGAAAAGAGTGAACTCAAATAAACTTTCTAATGTTGAACCTCAAGCTTCTAGCAAAAAAAGAGCAAGTCAAGCCCAAAGCTCATAGGACAGAGGAAATTATAAAAATCAGAGCAGAAATTAATGTGATGGAGACTAAAACAATTAAAAGAATCAATGAATTGAAGTTTGTTCTTTGAAAGATTAAATAAAATTGACAATCCTTTAGCCAACCACTTCAATAAAAGGAAAGAAAAGACTCAAATCTATGCAATTGGGAATGAAAAAGGTGAAATCACAATAGATCCTACAGAAATCCAGAAGATTATCAATACCTACTTCAAGAACCCGTATTCTAATAAGATGGAAAACACAGAAGAAATGGATTTATCACTAGATAAACTAAATAAGAAGATATAAGAATTCTAAATGAATCTGTATCAGCCAATGAAAATGAAGATGTAGTTAAAAATCTATCAACAAAGAAAAGCCCAGGGCCTGGTGGATAAACTACTGAATTCTACAAGAAATTTAGAGAAGACCTAATGCCCCTACTTCTCAAACTCTTTAATGAAATTGAAAGGGAAACAATAATCCCAGATTCATTCCCAGAATTAAGCATTACCGTGATTTCAAAACCAGAGAAAGACTCAACCAAAAAAGAGAAATACAGGCCAATTTCCCTAATGAACATAGACACAAAAATCCTCAATAAGATACTGGCAAACAGAATACAGCAAATCATCAAGAAGATTATATACCCTGACCAAGTAGGATTAATCCCAGGGATGTAGGGCTGGTTCAACATATGCAAACCAACAAATGTAATACACCAAGGACAAAAACCATATGACCCTCTCCAATAGATGCCGAAGAAGCATTTAACAAGGTCCAACACCCATTCATGATTTTTAAAAACCTACAGAAAATTAGTATAGATGATCTTTATCTCAACCTGATAAAAGCCATCTATGACAAACCAACAGCCAACATCATACTAAATGGACAAAAACTGTAAGCTTTCTCTCTAAAATCAAGAACAAGACAAGCATGTCCACTATCACCACTCTTATTCAATATAGTTCTGAAAATATTAGTCAGAACAATTAGACAAGAGAAAGAAATAAAAGGAATGAGAATAGGAAAGGAAGAAGTTAAAGTATAATCATTTGCAGATGATATGATATTCTACATAGAAGACCCCAAAAGCTCCACCAAAAGACTTTTAAATTTAATAACCAAGTTCAGTCTTGTAGCTTGATATAAAGTCAACACTCAAAAATCAATAGCCTTCCTATACATGAATAACAAACTTACTGAGAGAGAAATTAGGGAAACAACATCTTTCACAGTAGCATCCAAAAAATGAAATACTTTGGAAACAATCTAACAATGGAAGTAAAAGACCTTTACATTAAAAACTGCAGTACTCTGGAAAAGGAGATGAAGAGGATGTCAGAAAATGGAAAGATATCCCTTGTTCTTGGGTAGGAAGAATGAATATTGTGAAAATGGCCATATTTCCAAAACTGTTGTAATTAATGCAATTTTGATAAAAATTCCAACAGCATATCTCACAGAATTAGAAAAAAAATGATCCTATAATTCATTTGGAACCACAAGAGACCTAGAATATCAAAGGCAATTCTGGGAAAAAAGGGCAAGGCAAGTGGCATCACAATCTCTGACTTGAAATTATACTACAAAGCTACTGTGATCAAAACAGCATGGTACTGGAAAAACAAAACAAAACAAAAAAAAACAGACCTAAGGATCAATGGAACAGACTAGAAGATGCAGAAACAACTCCAGACATATTCAGCCACCTTATCTTTGAAAAAGGACCATGCTGGGGATTTAGCTCAGTGGTTCCAGCTCCTGCCTCGAAAGCACAAGGTCCTGAGTTCGATTCCTGGTACCAAAAACAAAATGAAAAAGGACCTAAACACCTTTACTGGAAGGCAGATAGCCTCTTTAATACATGGTGCTGGAAAAACTGGCTTTCCACATGCCAGAGATTGAAACTCAAACAATATCTTTCACCATGCACTAACCTAAAATCGAAATGGATCAAAGATCTAAATATTAAAACAGAAACACTAAATCTGCTGGAAGATAGAATAGGTAGGAATCTCGAAGACATTGGTGTAGGCAAAGATTTTATGAACAAATTGCAGAGGAACTATCACAAAGAATCAACAACTGGGATCTCATCCTATTAAAAACCTTTTGCACAGCAAGAGAAACCATCAACAGAGTGAAAAAACAACCCACAGTATGGGAATTTTTTTTTACCAGCTTTTCATCAGACAGAGGACTATTTTTTTTTCCCCAGTACTAGGGATCGAACTCAGGACCTTGTGCTTGTGAGGCAGACATGGTGCCACTGAGCTAAATCCCTGGCCCCAGGATTACTATCTAGAATATATATTTCAAAAAAATCAGATGCCCCCCCCAAATTTAAAGACTCAATCCAAATATAAGCATCTGAAATGAATAGAAACTTCTCAGATGAAAAAGTAGAAATAGCAAATAAATATATGAGAAGTGTTTAACATCACTGGTCATTTGAGAAATGCAAATTAAAACAATGCTGAGATTGCATCTCATTCCAGAAAGAGTGCGTGTTATCAAGAAATCAACCAATAACAAATGCTGGAGGGGCTGTGGGGAAAAAGGAACCCTTCTTCATTGTTGGTGGGAGCATAGACTGGTGGAACCACTGTGGAAATCAGTGTGGAGCTTCCTCAAAAAACTAAAACTAGAGTTTCCATTTGACACAGCTATTCCTCTTTTTGGTATCTTTCCGAAAGAATTATAAGCATCATACCACTGCAATATATGCACACTCATGTTTATAGTGGTACCGTTTGTAATAGCTAAATCTTGGAAATAGCTCAATGGTCCATCAACTCACGAATGGATAAAGAAGATGTGGGGTTTTTTTATACCATGGAGTACTACTCTGCCAGAAAGAAGGATGAGCTTGAGACATTTATAGTTAAATAGATGCACCCTGAGACCATACTCTTAAATGAAATAAATCAGACACACATGTTTAAAATACCATATTGTTTCTCAGCTGTGAGAAACTGAAAATGGAAATAAGGAATAAAATGTATACTAGGTATTGGAAAATGGGAAGAAAGGGAACAGGGAGGAGGGAAGGAGAAAGGAAGGAAGGAAGGGATTAAAAAAGTAAAAATAGGGCCAGGGCTTTAACTCAGTGGTTTTGCTGCCTGCTGTGCAAGTGCAAGGACCCGACTTTGATCCCCGGTACCAAAACAAAAAAAAAGTAAAAATAGAAGGAAAAATGGAAACAAAGCTTTTGTATGAAGGGAGGAGAGGGGGATTATGGGGAAGGGGCTTGAGGGGAGGGTGTAATGGGAAAAAGAAGTGGGATGTATCATGTACAGATGTGAATTCCCTATGATGAGTGTTATCATTACGTATCCCTAAAACGTACCAATAAATATTTTGCTATAAAAAAATGTTGAGAAAACAAAAACAAAATAGTTACTTAGCAATTGCAAAAATGTCTACACATTGGTATATGTGTGTCTTTACTGCCAATTTGTGCTATTTTGGACACTCCCCTTGCAGCCACTAACATCTAACTAAAAGCAGTGCTCAGAGGAGGCAGGAGGTTCATGAGGGTTGTGGCAGACAAGATGGGGTAGAGGGAGACCTACATACAGAAGGCTCCAACAGACATAGACACAGGGAGCAGGCATGGTTCCATATAACTGGACAGGTCGGGGCAATGGGGTGGTCTTGGAGACACTTTGGATCATCCTTGGCTTCAAATACCAGGCCAAGGAACAAAGTCTTGTTGTATCTGGAGTGGAGAGCAGGGAAGGGCACCTCAGGCCTGACTGAGCAAACAGTTGCTAATTGCTTTCGTGTAGAGGAGTGGCTGGCACGATCCCATTCAGTGGGAAGCTCCCACACTAATTCCTCACACCCTCAGGCTATGTTCTCACATACTCTGTCACTCAAGCAACAAACATTCACTGTTGTGGTAGCCCATCTCAAAGATGGCCTCAAGGATTCCATCCTCTGGTATTCATGCATTTGTGAAGTTAGTTCCAGGAAGCACACACTTAATAAACTTGCCCTGTGTAACCAACCAATAAAGTATTGAGAATTTCAAAAGGTCAGAGTATGACCTCTGGGATAGCTCTTTACTACCTTTCTCTCTTTTTCAGTACTGGTAATTGAAGCCAGAGGTATATCCCTAGCCCACCCTACCTCCAATCCCCACCCCCATTTATGATTTTGAGACAAGAGCTGAGCGTGGTGGCACATGTTGTGATCCCAGCACTCAGGAGGCCAAGGCAGGAGGAACACTGAGTTTGAGGCCAGTCTGGGATATATAATGATTGTAAGGCCATCCTGACCTATATAGCAAGACTTTGTTTCAAAAAATTAAAAACAATTTTTGAGACAAAATCTCACTAAGTTACTAAGAAACCCAGGCTGGGCTCAACCTTGTGATCTCCCTCCTTCCTAAACCTTGTAGAGTGCTGGGATTACAAGCATGTGCCTTGCTCTCTTTGTTGTTGTTGGCTGGCCTTGAACTCATGGGAATCCTCTGCCCTCAACCTCCCAAATGCTGTTGTACAGGTAGCACAATGGGACCTGGGAAACCACTCCCCTCCACCCGCTTGAGTTTGGGCAACAGCCCAGGGCCAATCTTCCTTCCATTGTTCTAGGAAAGAGAAAGTAAAATCCTGAAGACCCAGGAAATCTCTGAAGCAGGCAAGAGCACCCCTGTGTAAAATGACCTGACCTGACCTTGAGTAACCCTTTCCCCAGTCTAACCTTATTAAAAGTTTATAAATATGGACTACATCTTAGTTAGGCATGTTGGCACATGCCTGTAATCCCAGCAGTTGGGAGGCTGAGGCAGGAGGATCACTGTGAGTTTGAGGCCAGCCTGGGCTATATGCTGAGTTCAGGGCCAGCCTGAACTACAAAACAGGCCTCATACATGTGACTTAATCAGAGTGAATTCTGGGCCATGCATGCTCATTGAAAGCCCCTGAAATGACTCAGTATCCTGTCAAACATTCCTGTCAATCATACCTAGAGACTCAAGTTAAAATACCCAGGCTGGAGTGCACTTCTTTTAAAATCTGAAAGCCTGATTTATCTGTGTGCTATGTGATTTTTGCTTTCCTGTCACTGCAGCACCACTTTTCTGTTGGCACCACATTTGTGTGTTGGCATGGACTTACCTTGAGCACATCTTTTTGTGATCTTCAATAAATGTGGCTGCTTTTCTTTACCCATTGGACATACATTTGCAGTTCTTTGCTCACTGTACACAAGAGCCTGGAATCTATTATCAGGACATATCCTGTTGCAGAATTCACAAGATCAGAGAGACCAACTGGGAAACAGAGGGACTTTATTAGGTGCACTAAATCAGTTGGACTCATGTCCAAAGGGCTGAGTGTTTAACAAAGGAAGGGCTCCAGTTTTTACACATTTTGTCAATGGGATTGGTGCAAAATGAGACAAAGGCAATTATTTACTCAGTGGCAGTTTAACAGCTTAGCCTTGAAAGAACACAGATATAGGGAATTCCAGGATGTTATAAGACCTTGTTTATAGGAACAGGTTTTTGACCTTATCAATACCTTTTGAGAGAAAACAGACTCCACAATGTCACAGGACTGTTTGCAAGAATCTTGCTATTTATTTTATCTGTAGGACAGCAGAGGTCAGTAGTTATGGGGAGGAAGAATCGGAGAGGGAAACTGCATGAAACTGTAAGAAATTGCTTAAGGCTCAGGGAGAAAAATTTGATTTTCTCTAAGTTCTGCTTTATTCCCCCCTTTGATGCTCTCTGCAAACAAGCTTCAATAGAAGGCTTCAACAGAGAATAGAGTTTCAATAGAGAACTTCCCATGACCTTTAACAAATGTAACTGTTTGCTACTTACTACTAGTTGTGCACTTGTCAACTGTTTCCTCCTTGAACACAAATCCTAGACTATTATTGGCCCATTCTACTGTAACAGGTTCAGTTCCCAATACCACAAAATAACAACAAAAAACCCCACACCTTAATTTTCTTTATTTCCAATTATAGAAAAGGATAATAGCAAATTCTATAAGAGAGCATAAGTGGGTCTGGGGATATAGCTTAGTGACAGAGTGCTTGCTGATGAGCATGTGTGAGGCTCTGGCTTCCATCCCTAGAACTGCAAAAATGAAGAAAAAAAGTATTCTGGTGGTCTGAACTAAAGAGGTTAGTTTCATAGCGAGAAAAAAAGTTGAATAAAGTAGAAATAGAAACCAATTAGCTGGTCATTTCAAGACTATTTCTTTGCAAGGTGGGACAGAATGCTAGAGCAGAGCTGGGGATGGTGGTGGACCCCTGTAATCCCAGCACTCAAGAGGCTGAGGCAGGAGAATCACTTTGAATTCAAGGCCAGCCTGGGCTACATAGCAAGACTGTGTCTCAAAAAAAACAAAAATAAAAAACAGAGGGTAGAACACCAGAAAAATAACTGGTTAATGTCAGGTTAATTCGGGTCACTTTTTTGCAAGGATTAAAGCAAAGAGAACTTAATTGTCATGGCAGTTGAAAGGGGCCTGTTTGGGAATTTGGCTGTTATTTCCTCCTTTCTTTATTCTGATTAAGGCCAGGTAACACCATAGTTTCAGTTTGGTGTCATGGAACTCCATGGTGACTCCATTTTAGTCCAGTGTATTGGGGCTTACTATAGTAGCTGAGTCCAAAGTAATGGCTTCCTATAAGCTTTAAACAATTTATCACCCCAAATTGATACAACTAATACCCACTCTGCCCCCACTACTTTTGTTTTGTTTTGTTTGGTACCGGGGATGGAACTCGGGACCATGCACTTGTGGGACAGGCGCCGGAACCACTGAGCTAAATCCCTGGCCTGCCCCCACTACTGTTCCTACTGCCGTCTATGTACTTGGATTACCACAACAAGTCTTCCCCATTCTCCCTGCCTCCTCTCAAGTTCTTCTAATTTTTCCTTTACAGAGGCTCTAGGCTAAACTGAGGGTACATTTATTAAGAAATGTTTATGAAAAATCATGGCTCTTTCCAGCTCAAAACTTTGCATGGCTCTTTATGAAGTGGCCCTCAGTTAAATATTTGTGTTATATTCGGAAAGCATTTACAACTGAGCAGGAACAGACCAATGGTGGAGTTTCTGGTGTCTCAGAGATCATTTAGGGGTAGAGAGGGAAGCAGGAAGTCCTTGTTTGCCCCAGCCTCCTAGAATGACAATCTAAGGGCCACCAGGGACAGATGGGAGGGGCACCCTGGCAGCTGGGGCTGAAACAAGGCTTTGTTCCCAAGTCCACAACGGCAGAATGCCCAGCATAGCCCCAGCTCCCCTGGCTCCCTCCAGGGCAGGGTAAGAGGGGAGGCTGGACATCCACCCTGCTCTGTGCAGGCAGAAGCATGCCCTGATGGTGGAAGGTAGACAGGGTAGGGGACATAAGATAGGAGCCTTGGGGACACTGATTGAGTGCCTACCATGTTTGGGGCATTATTGCCAATTCAGCCCATTACAGATTCCTGCAGCTGGATGTGATTAGGTTGTGTTGCTACCCCGATTAATACACAGAGGGAAGGGCCCTTGTCCTTGACCACACAGATCAGTGTGCCAGAGCAAGGATTTCCACACAGGTCTGATTCCAGAGCTACTGTTTTGGGCTGGTACTATACCTGCCCCCTCCACAATTTCACTTTTCACAGTTTGTGTTACCCAGAGTCAACTGGAGTCTGAAAATGTTAAAGGGAAATTTCCAAAAATAAATAATTCATAAATTTTAGATGGTGTGCCACTCTGACTAGCATGATGAAATCTCACAGACTGTCCTGCTTCTCCCCACCCTGGAGGTGAATCATCCCTTTATCCAGTATATCCTTACCACACCCAATATGTGCTCATTATTCTTCACTTAGTAGGTGTTTTGGTTATCAAGTCATCACACTCACTGTGGTATCACAGTTCTCCTATTCAAGTAATCTTTGTTTCACTTAGTGAAACAAGGGCCCCACACACCTCTAATCCCAGCACTCCCTGTAATCCCAGCACTTGGGAGGCTGAAGCAGGAAGATAGGATCACCTTGAGTTTGAGGCCACCCTGGGCTACATACTGAGCTCAAGGCCAGCCTGAAGTACTTGAACTATATAGTCTCAAAACAAAAACAAACAAACAAAAAAAGAAAGCAAAGAAACCCAAAGTGCAAGAGCAGTGATGCTGGCAATTTGGATATACAAAAGAGAAGCTGTAAGGTGCTTCCTTTACATGACAAAGTGAAAGTTCTAGATTTAATAAGGAAAGAAAAAAAATCTTGTGCTGAGGTTGCTAAGATCTACAATAAGGATGAATCTTCTGTGAAATTGCGAAGAAGGAAAAAGAAATCCTTGTTAGTTTTGCTGTTACACTTCAAACAGCTAAGAGAGCAAAGGCATTAAATCTGTGTTATGTGTGAGAAGAAAAACATCGAGTACCACCTGCCTTGCAAGCACAAGGTCCCACGTTCAATCCCCGGTACCAAAAAAAAAAAAATATAGAGAGTATATAGAGTTTAGTACTATCTGCGAGCTCAGGCATCTACAGGGGTCTTGGATAAGGAGGACCACTGTGTTGTGTTCCACCTGCTCCCTGCCACACACTGTGCCCGTACTTGCTATGACAATTAGCCCCCACAAATGAGGAGGGGTTCCGAGTCACTGAGGAGGCTCTGGGCAACCAAAGCTAGCTATCCTTCTGTTTTGTCTGGTCAAGTCTGAGAGTGCAATCCAGAGGTGCTCAAACTGCACAGGGACTGGGCTGGGCCTGTGGTATCTCTGAGTCACAGGGAGGGTGGTTGGTGGCTGACTCAACACAACCAGGTCCACTTCCCCTCCTGCAAGGCCAGCTGGAGGAGTCTGGGACCAGGAAACTGGCTGGTACAAGGGTTATTTATAGATTCTTGTTACATGAAGGAATGAGGGACTTCTCTGAATCCCAGTCCTCCTACATCCCAGCCCCAGCCTGGTCTAGCTCCCCATCCTCAGGCCAAAGGGGCACCATTCTCAGGGAGAACTTCAGAAAGGGGGAAGCAGCTACCTATGATAGAAATAGAACCAGCTAGCACTGTCATCTCCTTCCTCATCTGATACTGACCACTAGCTCTTCATTCAAATCTTCCCCTTGGGAATTATCAGACACATTTGGAAACTGAGGCCGAGAGGGGAGGCGCACAGTGAGGTACGTGGGCAGAGCTCTTAGGTCCCAGGTCTCCACACTCCAGTCTGGGTCCTTATTTTTCTTTCTTTCTTTTTTGGTACTGGGGATCACACTTGGGACATTGCACTTTTGAGGCAGGGGGCGGAACCACTGAGCTAAATCCCTGGCCCATGGGTCCTTATCTTTAACAGGTGACCTCTGGGAAGGGTTAATAGATAGGAGGCGTTAAGTGCATAGAGCCAAGGAAAAGCTGAGAGGTGATGTGACAAAGTTGCGGGGGAGCGGTTCCCATCAGTGAGGCACCTGGAGTGGGGCAGATTCCTGCTCTAGATTATCTGCATGGGAGCCCTGTTGCCTGCAAGACCCTTGGGCTGACCGGAGGATTTCCTGCTGCATGCTCCCTCCTCTGTGAAGCCACCTAGACTCCTTACCCTGTGCACCCACAGCTTGGGTATGGCCTCTTGTCAACACCTTTTCTCTTTAGGCCCTCTTTAAAAAAGAACAGCATGGGGGCCTGGGATTTAGCTCAGTGGTTTCACTGCCTGCTGCGCAAGTGAAAGGACCCGTGAGTTCGATACCCTATCAAAAAAAAAAAACAAAACAGCATGGGGCCAGGGATTTAGCTCAGTGGTTCTGCTGCCTGCCTCAAAACAGCAAGGTCCCTAGTTCAAGCACGGTACCAAAAATAAACAAAAGGACAGCATGTTTACGTTTTCCCCCCTGAGAAAGGGGTAGGCAGGAGAACAAAGGATGTGCAGGAAGAGGGCCCCAGAAAGAAGGAACAGAATGCAAAGACTCCAGTAGATGCCCCCAGTGTTGTCATGAGACTGGAAGCTGAAACCCAAGGGGAAAAGTGAGACAGGATTCTAGCAAGGTTACAGGACCAGATTCTGAGGGCCTTGTGGTCTAGAGTGGCAAGTTTTGACAGAGCAGTGTGGAACCACAGGGCATGTATGTTTTAGAAAGATCTCTCTGCATGGAAGATGCAGGAGACAAGTCAGGGCACAGCAAGGAGGGACCCACGGCTATCATCCAAACGATGCACAACGGCAGCGTGGAAAGTGGAGGGATGATAGACAATGGCTAGGCTGGGGACCTGGACAGACCGTGGCAGGTCCTAGTGCCTGCTGGGTAACCATCATTCTCCCTGTTTTTTCAACCATACCCCTAAGGAATGACACAGGTGTCCAAGCAAAAATAGTTTATTTAAGGACGGAAGACCCAAAACTGGGGGGCCTGGGAGTGAGGCCACAGCAGCTGCCTAGAGTTGGCACAGACTATCCCAACTGCCTGGAAGAAGCCCTTTCTCCGCTGCCCTCCCTGCTGGAGGAAGGATTGTGCAACTGTCAAGAATTATCACCATCATTATCATCATAACACGCTGAAGTCGTCAAAGTTTGCCCAGCAAATTTTGGCATAGCAGTTATTAATGAAAACAACTACTCCGACAAGCACAGTGACTGTGCCTGGTTTGGACCCACCATCCAGTGGTGGGTGGGGTCTGTGACAAGGTGAGACAGGCAGGGAGGGAGGCAGGTCTCTCTGGGAGACCCTGTTCCAGCCTCCCAAGCAGACCTACCAAACGGTGCCCATCTCTCTTGGCCCCAGTAGCAGGTGCCTGCTCTCCATTGTTCCCACAGCCATTGGCCATGGTTAGACTCAGGCTGGGGATGTCCTAGGTGAGACTCATGAGTTCCTCCAGGTCTCAAAGCCTTTTGTCAGGCTGGTCTCTCTGCCACAGTCCCCAGCGGACAGCCCATGAGGCCACAAACTCGAAGTTGTGGTAAAGGAACATTCCTGAAAGGGTAAGAGCAATGCCCATGTAGCTGAGGGCGCTGAGGTGGCTGCCAAACAGGAGTCGGGACAAGATGAGGTTGCCTACAATGGTGAGGTTGCCCAGGACATGGACAGTGAGAGCAGAGGTGAGGGCCAGCAAGGAGAAACTGGCCAGGTTATAGACCACAGACAAGATGCAGCTGAGCAGGACACAGGTCCAGAGGCGGGAGTCAGTGGGCACAGGTGGAAGGGCCACACCAGCCTCCAGCACCAGGGTGGCACCTGCCAGCAGGCAGAAGCTGGGCATCGAGGTGGCGTACAGCAAGGTCACGGCATCCAGCCTCTCCTCCTGTAGCAGGGCACCTAAAAGGAGGACAGTAGCCATCATAACTCTGTTCAGAGACAATCCCCACTCAGCCACCCAGTACGTATCCAAGGATGCTCCTCCAGGAAACCCACACGGATCCCTCTGAGTAGGGTCAGTAGCTCTTGCTTAACACATGAGTAGGGAGTCAGGAGGTGGGCGTGGTGGTGTATGCCTGTAACCTCAGCACTTGGAGGGCTAAGGCAGGAAGATTAGAGTCGAGTTGGAATTATGTAGTAGGGCCTTGTCTCAAAACACACACACACACACACACACACACACACACACACACAAGCCAGGCATGGTGGCACACGCCTGTAATCCCAGCGCTCAGGAGGCTGAGACAGGGGGGATCACTTGGAGTTCTAGGCCAGCCTGGGCTACATAGCAAGATTCCGTCTCAATAAAACATACACACAGGGAGTCGGACCACTTAGGTTTATGACCTGCGTCCACTCCTGACCAGCTGTGAGTGACCTGGGCTCATGAGTACTTTACCTCTGATGCCTCCATAAAAAGTAAAACCTAACACGTGGGGTAACTAAAAATTTTAACAAAGATAACTTACACACAGCCTTAATAAGGTAAGTGTTCAATGAAACATTAAAAAAAAAAAAAAAAAAAAAAAAAGCCTGGCTAGCCATGATGGCACACACCTGTAATCCTAGCACTTGGGAGGCTGAGGCAGGATTGCCATGAGTTTGAGGACAGCCTGGGCTACACAGTAAGTTCAAGGCCAGCCTGAACTCCACAGTGAGACCCTGTCTCAAAAAACAGAAAACAAAAAAACCAGCCTGTTACCACCCATTTCAAACCACTTCCTACAGGGTGAAAATAGTAATCTGCTTTGGATAATCAAGTAATCAATAAACATGAAAAGTGGGGGTGGGGAGTTAAAAAGAATTAAGATGTATAATACACATATACCACATATGCACATATACCATACGTATAGTACATATATACAACTCCCATGATGAATGTAATCATTATGCACAGCAGACATGTACATAAAAATAAAAATTTTAAATAATAAACATGAAAAGTCGCTAAAAAAAGAAAGAAAATCTGGTCTAGAACTCACTAGCCCAGGCTGGCCTTGTAGTGATCCTTCTGCCGCAGCCTCAAGTGGTGGGATTATAGGCATGTGCTGCCCCAAGGGGCTCTGACCCACCTTTCTTAGCCTCACCCTTATCACACCTACCAGGATCCCACCCTGCAGGTCCAGCTACCTAGAAGAGACAGACCAGTAGAGGGTCCTAGCAACTGCCACTTACTAGGCAAATGGCCAAAAGGAAGCTAGGGGAAGGGGAGAGGGGGAGGAAGCGTGTGAGGGAGAAGGGAAGAGACAGAAGAAAGGAGGAGGAGGAACATTTTTTCTTCTCAGTCCTGGGGACTGAACTCAAGGCCTTCACACTGAGCTACACCCCCAGCTTTGTTTCTGTTTCATCTTTTGAGACTGGATCTTGCTAAATCGCCTAGGTGGGACTCAAACTTGTGATCCTACTTCGGCCTCCCGGAGTGCTGGGATTACAGGTGTGCACCACCACACCTAACTAAGAAAAGATTTTTCTTAATTAAATTCTTTTATTGGTACATTGTAGGTATACAACACAATTACATTTCTCATTGGGAATTGTAAAAAAGCATTTCTATTTTTTTTTGGTACCGCGGATCGAACTCGGTCCCTGCACTTTCGTAGCAGGCGGCGAAACCACTGAGCTAAATCCCCGGCCCAAGAAAAGATTTTTAAAATAAATTATTTGGGCCAGGTGTACTCAGGAGGCTTAGGTAGGGGGATTGCCATGAGTTCAAGGTTAGCCCGGGCGACATAGTGAGTTCAAAGCCAGCCTGAACTACAAAGCAAAACCCTGTCTCAAAAAACAAACTAGAGGCCGGGCATGGTGGCAGACGCCTGTGATCCCAGCACTCTGGAGGCTGAAGCAGGAAGATTGCAGAGCTCAAGGGCAGCCTGAACAACATAATGAGATACTGTCTCAAACAAATAAACATAAAATAAAATAAAACAGTTTGACTCCAAAAGGTGAGTCCTAAAAAAGAAAAAAAAAAAAAGGTGAGTCCATTCTTTGCTCCATTCACTTATGACCATTGGGGTGACAAGGGGACAAGAAAGTCCTTTTTGGCTCTTGGCTGTCACTCCTTGTTTATGACTGAGCATCAGCCCTGTTTGCTACTCACACTGGAGCTTGTCGAGTTAAATCCAGGACTAAGAGATAACCTTTCAGCTTTTTAAGGAAAGAGGGGATTCTGCCACTGTGAACAGGTGTGACTGCATGCATGCTTCCACTGGCCACTTTGCAAAGGAAGTGGAGCCGTGATCAGCATCAGACACAGCCCAGCTACCGTCATAGTATTCACATGAAGGCTGTGATGGTTTGGGGCCTTCTCCATATGTCAGAGGACAGAAATGAGTAATCCATATAGATCCCCACCCGGAGAGCCTCTCCATTTACTGCCACACACTTTCCAAAGAGCTGCAGAGGTGCTTAGTCACAGGCTATGCTTAGAATAGGAAACTTTAGTCCTTTCTCGATTTCGTTCTGATATTTCAGCTTTGTTCTCTAGGCAACAGGCCCTCAGGCTCAAGCTTTTCTAGAAATGAACGATAATCGGAATGCCTCCCGCTCCAAATTTAGTGCCCTTACACTGCCTATGGCCTGCACGTTTATAGTTCCAACACAGGATGGCTTTGGGTTTGCGGGTGAACTTTACCTTTGGTGAATCTCATTCTCCCAGGGAGCCCCATCTAACCTTCCCATCTAGCCTCCTGGACATCTATCCTGCATCCCATCTGACCCCTTAGCTCCCCTCCCTGCAGCCCAGAGAAAGTGCTGTGATTCCATGAGAAGTGACTCACCCCCAAAATGTCCCTGTCTGCCTCTTTAGTGACCCCTCCCTTGCCAGCCCCAAACCCTCCTGCTGGGAGCCATTCTACATAATTTTTGGGAAAAATCATTTCACAATTTAATTATGATTAGGGCTAGTCTTCTTGCCTACAGGCTGGCTCTGACATGCCAAGATATAACTCCATTTTTGCTTCCAGTCACAGCTGAGACCTCAACAATCCCAGGATGCTGTGACACTGAAGGGCAAGATTACATCAACTGAAGACATCCTGTTTCTTTGAGAATCGTAGAAAGGTTTCACTTGGGAAGGGACAAATTCTTTATCAGCTTAACTCATCCCACCTACTGTTGTAAGAATGTCTTTGCTCATCTTACCATCCTAATGAACATAAGATCCTCAGGAGCATAAGATCCTCTTGGTCCTAGGATTACCTCCACCCTCCAAGACATCTGATACTTCCTCAATTATAAGATCCTTGTCAATTTAGGATTATTGCTACCCTCAGAATCTTCTATTACTCCCTATGAACTCAATAAATAGTGGCAAGGACTGGATGCCTTTGTCTTTGGTGCCCAGAGCAGCATTGATCAAGGCCAGAACCCAGCTTCTTCTCTAAGTCTTGTTTCCTGTCTTATATCTGAATTCTTTAATTTGCCTTGTGCTGTTGTGGCTCACAGGAGACCAGGACCCACTGCAGGGGTTCTGGTGACAGCCCCTTTCCCTGTTCCCTACACCCTCCAATTTCAACTTCTGCTTCTCCAAAGCCTTTTCGCTGTTATTTAGAGACAGGGTCTTGCTTTGTAGTGCAGGCGGGCCTTGAACTCACTATGTATCCCAGGCTGGCCTCAAACTTCATGCAGTTTTCCTGCATCAGTCTCCCAAATGTTGGGATTACACACATGCACCTCCACACCAGGCTCCAAAGGAGTTTTTATTTCAGCACTGGATAACACTCCCAAGCTTTGCCACACACAGACACCAGCTGACCTTCTCTGGACCCTGGCTACTTGGTGTTGGCCTGTTCCTTCTTTCCCCCTTCCTTGGCTGTGTGATTCAGTCACCCTTTCTTTGTGTCTCATGTATAGAATAGGGAGGGGGATGACATCCCTTTCACAGGAGCTCGGTGAGGTGCTCAACAGAGTGCCTGATAGCAGGCATAATGCTTCACCATAGCCGCTGACCTGATCTCCCATGCTCTGCTCCTGCTGGCTGGTACCCTGTGCCCTGGCATAGTTTATTGCTCATTCTTTGGTGCTATGTATGAAGAATTGGGCAGTGCAGCACCTAGCAAGGGCTCAGCAAGTGCACTATCATAATTACATTATTGTCATAATCATCATTACATGCCTTTTCCCTTAGCAGCCTCCTCTGATCTCTCCAGGAAGACCCACCCCTGCCACACCTGTGTCCACTTTGGCTCCAGAACTTCTCTCCTGCCGAATGCATCTCCTCAATCAGCCCAAGCACACAGAGAACAAGAACTGAATCAGGCTGCTCTGTGACACAGGAGGGTACAGCTGAGAACAAGCTCATGAGGCTGGGACTCCATTTCTCAGCTTTTTTATGAATAGGAGGGTGGCATCACCTCTCTCATTTCACCCCCCTGGACCTGCAACTGGCCCAGGTTAGAGGCAAACTCCTGGCCCTACCCACGGGTGCCTTATTTCTTCTCTTCCTGCATTCTTATCCTCTGCTCACCTGGTGTCTGCTCTCAATAAAGGAACTGGTATCAGCCATTTACACTCTAGTCTTACTCTGGCCCTGGGTCCTAGGACAAAAGAAATCTTTTCAAAACCCATTTCAGCCCCTGGATCCAGTTCATTTCTTCCCATCTCAGCCAGACTCCCTTTGGGCTGGGGATTTAGCTCAGTGGTGCCGCCGCCTGCCTCAAAAGCACAAGGTCTGAGTTTGATTCCCCAGTACCAAAAAAAAAAAAGATAAGTCTGTACCAAAAAGAAAAAAAAATCTCCACTATTACTCTTGGGGCTGGAGATTTAGCTTAGTGGTTCTGGTGCCTGGTGCCTGCCTTACAAGTGAAAGGTCCCGAGTTCGATCCCCAGTACCAAAAAAAAAAAAAAAAAAATCTCAGCCAGACTCCCTTCACTGTTAGTGGGGCCTCCAGTTTCCTAAGCTCCCTCCTTAGAACTCTGAGCCACGCAGTATAACTAGCTTACCAACTAGGCTGTCAGAGCCATCAATAAATCCATCCTTTAAGGAGTAGCTGCCCTGTGTTAGGTCTCAAGTCAGATGCAGGAGACAGAGAGATGCCCCAAGGCCTATCTGGTGGAAAGTAGACAGGTAATCCAGGTATAACAATAATAGAGGGCATTCAGAGTCTAGCACACATATCGCCCTCCAGCCTCCCAGGTCAGGGAATTGAGACTTGGGAGGGAAAGGGCAGGGTTGCTGGCAGAAGCCAAGAAGATCCCAGGTACCCCTAGGCCTGGTTGGCCACAGTCCCTCCTGCAGATCTGGGCTGCCAGGGCCTCTGTGTGAGTTCTGAACATCAGCAGGTCCAACGTGGCCCTGGAAGTAGGGACCTTCTCAGCCTCATGTCCCTCGCCAGGAGGGCACTGTAGGATCAGGTTTCCTGGAGCCAACTCATGCCCAGAGCTCATGCCTGAGCTCAGGCTCCAGCTCATATAACCTGAGGGCAAAAATAGAACTGGGTTTTGGCCCTGCCTCCAGGCCCAGGAGGATGGGGACAAGTCCTCTGTCTCCAGGCTCTGAAGACATCAGGAAAAAGTTGAGCTCTGACTTCAACATGCCCTAGCTTCGGGCTGCCCCCAAGTCTAGCCATTAACCTTGGAGACCCCCTGCCCTTCTCTTTGTCTCAGGCCTGAGTCACAGATCTCAGAGCTGGAGAGGAGGGGGATACAAGAGTCCCCTTGGACTCCATAAACTGGCCCAGGAGGGGAGACTGAGGCCCACAGAAGGTCTAGCCCTCCCCAAGTTCACCCAGCACGTATGAGCAAAGGCATGGCTGGAACCCAGGCCTCCCCTAAGTAGGTACCCAGACTTCCCCTGGGTCTCCCTTGAGTTGAAGCAAAGAAAGGGTGGGGGCTATAAGTCAGCTAACCCTCCGTGCCACAGAAGGCAACCAGCTTCCATCCTCAGGCAGGCTGATCTAGCAGAGTCTAGCCTGGAGCTGTGGCCCTACCTGCTACTCAGAGGCCCACCGGCTCCTCTCTTTACAGCCAGAGCCCAGAATCCCATAGACTAGATAGATATCAAGTCCTTAGAAGCCATGTGATCCTGGGTCAGTCACAAATCTTTTTGGGTCTCAGTCCCATCACCTGGAAGTGGGGAATGAAGGTGGTGGCTGCTATGACAACTGAAGATCAACACTCAGCACTGGGCCTGTCACACTATAGTTCCCAGTAAACATCAGCACTTCCCAGACTCTGCCAAATCCTTGCCTTCTGAATCCCAGCTTACAACAGTCTGCTCTTTCTCTTTCCCTCCCTGGTCCATGTTTTCTGGCCTCCATCTGGGTCCAAAGCCTTATGCCACATCTCTTGAACAGCACAGACTCTTGAGTGCCTGCATTCAAACCTTTCCACTGCTGCTCACTAGCACATGGCCCAAAGCAAGCCCTTCCACCTCTCTACAAAAGGGACAATATGGTACCTACCATTAATCAACAGCTGTATTGGTAACCAAGGGGATAAAAGGGTTTACAAGGCATGGAACACAGATCATTGGCAACTATTATTAAAGAGTGGCTAGGCCTCCAGAGCCTAAGTCTGGGTCCTAAATGGAAATCACTGAGCTCTTGGCCCTCTCCGAACCTCGGTTTCCTCATCTGTAATATGGTACAACAGCCACACCCCCTCACAGGGACCTCCAAGCCAACCACCCACCTCAGCTTCCATGTCCTTAAATGGAGACCCGGATACTCACTCTGCTGAACCGACTTGAGGCCTCGGAGGCAGGTGGCCACCAGCAAGAAGCCACAGCCTGCAGGTGGTGCCCGAAGTTCTCCAGCCAGGCTGCAGGCAGCCCCCAGGCAGAGAGGGCCCATGGCAGCAAATTGCAGGGGATGGTGGCGACGGCCAAGCAGCAGTGCAGACAGGGCCAGTGTGAACAGTGGAGTGGTGGTAGTGGCCAGCTGTGCCAGGTCCAAGGGTACAGTGCTTAGGCCCACATTGCCACAGGCCATTGAGGTGCCAAAGGTGAGGCTGAGCAGCAACACTTGGCAGCGGGTGGTGTGTGGCATGGGGCGCCGTGCCCCCCAGTGGCACGCCAGTGCTGCCGCCAGCATGTGTAGCGCTGATAGCAGCAGAGGCCGCCCGAAGCCATGCACGGTGAAGATCCACTTGTTGAGGCTTGACATGCTGGCTCCTGCCAGCAGCCACACCAGCGCTGCCACAGCCACTCGGGTCCTGCCAGATTGCCTGAGGACCTGGGGGCTGCCAGGGGACCACTCGGGGGGTCCAGCCACCCGAGTACTTCCAGTCACTGCTACTGCTTCGGCTGAGGTCATCCTGCCTTCATGGTGCTCCAGAGGACAGCGGCACATCCGCACCAATAGGGCTAGAGCAGGAGGCAGGCTCCCCAGTGACCAGCTCCGAGCCACCAGAGAGGCTAGACACTGGGCCAGGCTAGACACTGTTTCTTGAACCCTGGGTCAGTCTCAGGTGAGGGCACCGATGCTCTTCCAGGCCTTGGCCGGTGGAGCTCTGGAAGCTAAGTTGATCGTGTTCTGGAGAACAGGCAGATCCGAGATCGTGGCTGCTGACTGGGAGGCCAGGAACTCTGATGTTCAAGCCTGGCCTAGGAAGCTCCGTACACCTTTCCGGGTGCCAGGCGAAGTCTCCACTCTCCTCCCTGCCCAGTGTTCACGCTATGCTCTTCGATGGAATCCTTTTTCCCTTTTCCGTCCCCAGGCCGTGACGGTGGAGATCTTGATTGCCGGACCTCCTGCGTGCTGAGGCCGTCACCAGGCCTGGTAGAGACGATGAAGGCTCCGAGCTCAGTGGTACCCAGGAGGTCGCGGCTTTCTGCCTCCGACAGTGCCGGGGAGATGCGGCTGACACGCGGGCTCCGAGCGCACTCCGACTCGTGCTAGGAGGTCCGAGCGCACTCCGACTCGTGCTAGGAGGCGAGCTCGGCTCGGCTCCCACGGGGCCTGCGATCCGGCTTGGGAACTGGCTCCAGGCTGCTTGGCGGAGGCTGCGGCTCCAGGCTCCCGCCCGGCTTAAAGCCCAGCCCCGCCAGGAGGGGCGCTCTCAGCTCCGCCTCCTGCTCCACCGCCCCACCCGTAAAATAGGGCTGAGACCCCAGCCCCGCCCCCTCCCC
>NW_004624747.1:6965801-6992769 GCF_000247695.1 Heterocephalus glaber | reverse complement strand
CAGTCCCTCCCCCATCGACAGGGCACGCGTGCGTGGCTCCTCCTCCTCCCTCCGGCGCGTCTGCGGTTTAGAGACCCTGGGCTGGAGCTGTCATCCTATCCTGTTTGTCCCCGCCTCGGCTGGAAACTAGGGCCCTCTCATTCCCACGGAGACCCACACACAGGGCTGGAAACACTGGAGAATCCCGCAGAGCCGCCCAAACTGTCAAGGAATAGGACACTGAAGAGGAACCCACAGGCCACATCCTAGGACAAGTTTCAGGTTCAACTGATCCCTGGCCAGTTATCTTGTGTGATCTCGATATCCAGTAGAGCTGGACCAAAGGGTTCCTTACGACTCCTCCATCGCCCCTCCTAGCCTCGGCATCCTCGCCTTCCTCCCAGCCCAGGGCGGTGCCCCATCTGAGGCAGCAAAGGAAAGCTGAATCACCAAGGCTACCCACAGCTGCGGAAGCAGAGTACCGCCGGCTGGCACCCATCCCTGGCTAGCAGTCCTTGCTCTGTCCCCTGGGCACTCGGACTCAAGTAGCTGGACTTCTAGGGTCCACACCTTCCCCCAGCCCTGGGGGACAGAGCCCGGCACTGGAAGGCAAAGCAGCTTCCCAAGTCTTTGCCCTTATCTAGATTTTAATTTTCCTATCCGACCGACGGATGCTCTCTGAGCTTAGGGTTGGATAGTGCCCCCAGAGCAGGACCAGTTGACCCAGATTCCTGGCCTGGCCCTGGCCTCTCTGAGCTCTGGAGTCCAGGTAAACAAGGACCAAGACCCCAGCAGGAGCCCGGTGCCGGCAGAGAACCTCTTTCAGTCATCGGGCTTCCTTCCCCTGCAGAACCTCCAGCCCACAGGGCCGTGGCTCAATCTTCGCCTGTTGGCGGACCGGCACGTCCTCGATGAGCCCAACCGATCTGGAGGAACTAGACTGTACAGGGCAAGCCTGACCCACTGCGCCCTCTGGTGGTCAGGCTCCTGAATGCTTTCCAGCCCCCGCTCCCCATCCCTTCAACAGCCTTTAGACACCGATGAGAAAAACCCTAAGCCTCACCGGAGACTTAAGGAACCAGACCTCTCTGCTGGGGCTGGGCCCAGGAATCAGCGCCGTCTCATTTTCCCCTGATGATCCTGACACCGGCTGAGCCGGCAGATTACTGAACAGCCCAAACTGCAGGGCAGGGGTGTGGATAAAGGGATTTCCAGGCTGAGGAGCAAAGTAGGGAGATGTTTAGACAGTGCTTCTCCCGAAGGAATTCTGAGAGGGAAATTGAGCCAGCCAAGGAAGTAGCTCCTACCACCATTACTTCTTGAGTAAGAAGAATCTGGGTCCCCTATGGGCTATATTCTTTTTGAGATTTTTCTGTTTTCTTAGTGTTTCCTGCAATAAAAAACAATACTAAAAATAATATTTAAAAACAAGAAAAACAAGTCAGGTGTGACACAATGCACCCCTGTAATCCCACCACTCAGGAGGTTGAGGCAGGAGGATCGCAAGTTTGTGGCCAGCCTGGGTTACATAATGAGACCTTGTCTCAAACCACTGCCCCTCAAAACAAAACAATAAAAACACCCTGACCTTTTCAGTGCTGAGCTAGCAGGGGAGGTGGGTGGTGAGACTGTCTATACCGCTTTCCAAACCACCACAAAGTCGCTCCCACCTTCCCTGCTACTGAGAGGTGGCTATGACGAAAACAAATCAGTAAAGTGAGGCCAGGATGGAATGAAGAGGGCTGCACACCCCTGGGGTGGGGGAATCTGAGGGCAAAGCCCAAAGATGACCAGCAGTGGCCACACCCAATGGGAACCCAGCAGGGCATGAGTGCAGAAGAAAACACCGTGGGCTGCCAGGGATGGAGGGGTCCATCTCATCTGCTCCTCAGTTATCTGGAGGCAGGCGTGGGAATGACTCCCTCACAGACTGAGAGCTTAGCCAAGGGAAGGAAGCCAAGTGCCCAGGAACATTCTGTCTGGGGGATTGGGGTCCAGAGTGCCCAGCTTCATGGGGGGCAGAGGGGCTTCCTTCACATTCCTTGGAGTCAACTTTAAAGCTCAGAACAGACTGCATTTACACACACCTGTCCAAATCCTCCGATCTGAGCCCTTTAAGAGGCCCACACTGGTGCTATGAGAAGCAGATGATGTAGAGAGGAACTCTGGGGGATGTCGGGAAGGGAGAAAGAGTTCATCTCTAGTAAATGGATCACAGAACCTGTGGGATGGACCTCTCTTCTTATTACTGCATGACCCTGCCATCAGTTTCTCCATGTGTGATCTATGATGTGATCATAGGCATGAACATGCTGTAAGTCAAGAAGACATCCCACAGCTGTGAGTCAGGAAACAGGCTTAGGAGTAGAAGTGGTTAATCTGGAGCCATTCAGGTTTAAATGCAGGTGTTAGGGTTATATCTAGATGTCCCTCTAAAGTCTCATGCGCTCATGATGGGGCTTTGGGAGATGACTGAATTGTGGGGGGGGGGGCATGGCACTCATTGGTTCAGTGATGAGTTTACAGATAAATGTGATGTTGGGAAGTGAAGTCTGATCAAAGGAGGTGGGTCACTGTGTAGCCTGGAAAGGTTTATCTCCTTTCCTCTTCCCTTAATGTTTCCCACTGCCACACCATGAGCTATTTCTCCTCTGCGATGCCCCTCTGCCATGCCACCCTGCCTTGGAACCAGTTGACTATGGACTGAACTTTCTACAAACTATGAGCCGAGATAAACCTTTCCTCCTTCAATTTGTGGGTGTCAGTTATTGTGTCCCAGCAATGAGAAAATGATGAAGATAGCAGGCTAGATGCAGCCTTGTCCCTAGTCCTACAGGGGTGCCCCCTTGGACTCTTAACGGTGAAGCCTGGAGTCAAACATGACTGTCCTCTCATCCCTGGCTTCGTTGGGTTCCTGCTGTTTGTGCCAGTAGATACTTGATTCAGTGGCCCAGTGGCTTTGGGAAATAGACTCAGAAGGTAAAAAGGAGCTGGGGGCTTGAATTGGAAGTGGCAGAACTCTGGCTGGGAGCTGGACATTGGTGCACACTTGTAATGCCAGGACTCTGGGAGGCTGAGGCAGAAGGGTCACACGTTCAAACCCAGCCTGGGCAACTTAGTGAGACCCCATCTCAATAAAAAAATTTTTTAAAAAAGAGTAGTCTTGGCTGGGGCTGCACCCAGAGGAACTGCAGAGGTAGAGAAGGGCTGAGGGTAGTGGAGATGAGGGACATCTGACCCTCAGCTTCAAGTTTACTATGACTCTTGGCTGTGCTGAGTGAGTGGGCTGGGTCTTTCCAGTAAATACTCTGATTTCAGCAAGATTCAGGAGCTTCCTGCTCCTCAGGGCCAATACACCCTAACAAAGACAGTCCCTCCTGGAGAGCTGCAAACCCAGCTCCAGGACCCTTCAGCTTTTCTTTAGCCTGGCACACCCAGTCTCCTGAGTGGGAGGGCCCTGTCCTAAGGCACAAAGGGGCAGGAGGGAGGTGCGGTAGCAAGTGTAGTGCACTGGGACCAATAGTTGAGGATCTCAGCTCCTTCACCTATAGGCTGTAACCTGGGGCAAGCTGCTGGCATCTCTGAGCCTCCATCCCTCTGAGACAGGGATGTTAGGGACAGTCATAGTGCAGGTCCTGACCCCTCCCTACCAAGTTTAAGGACTGGAAATGAACAAGGACTCCAGGGTTCTAAATTGAGGCATTTCACTTTGAAAACCGGCCGATTCCCCCTGGACTTCTTGCAACTCTGTTTGTTCCAGTGTAGAAGAATATTTTCAGTCACTTTCTTCCCTAACTACTGGATCTTAGGTATTTGAAGTTGGTCCTCTAGGAGGAAGCATGTATTTAATCCCAGCTTCAAGGACCCCAGTATGTCACTTCCTAGGCAGACCTGACCTAGACCTTGGAGGGAGGCACAGAACATGAGTCCCTCGGCTGACCCCACCTCCCAGAGGCCAGTCCAGAGCCTCAGCCACCCCAAGAGGCAGGGTCTCCATATCCTGGCTGCAGAGGCCTGCGTTGGTGCCTTCAGGATGTCTTAGCTAAAAACAGGGCGAGAGGCTGGCCTCTAGTCGAAGTGGGGCCCTGCCGTGCAATCGACAGGCACTGAAGCCCCCAGTTTTCAGGTTCGGAGTAGAGCCAGGTAGCTTCCTCAGTTCATGCTTGTGGTTTCTTTTTTTTCCTCCCTCCTGCCTGCCCTCCTTCCTTCCTCTTTTTCTTTCTTTGCTTTCTTTCTTTTTTCCTTACAAATGGGGGGGTGGGGGATGGGGATTGAACCCAGAGGCTTTACACTGATCTACATCTCCAGCCCTTTATTTTTTTCTTTGGAGACAGGGTCAAACTAAGTCACTAAATTGCCCAGGCTGGGCTTGAACTTGCAATCCTCCTGCCTCAGCTTCCCAGAGTGCTGGGATCACAGGTGTGCACCACCACATCTGGCAGAGTCTTGGCACACTGCCATGTGGCCTCAAACCCCTGGACTCAGGCACCCTCCTGCTTCAGAGGCTCCACGCGCCACACTGCCCAGCTCTGGCTCAGGGACACACCCCTTTCATCCACAGCATTACTCTAGCCTGTGACCTTGAGTGAGTCATTTTCCCTTCTGGAACACTGATTTCTTTATCTGTAAATCAGAGATGAGAATAAAATATTAACGACTCACAGAGGAGTGCCAGACAGTGTCTAGCAAATAGGTGCTCAGTAAATGGCAGTCAGGGCGGCCACAGCCAGCATCCTCCTGATACCAAAGAGTGCTCTCATGTGCTCCCCCTGGGGCACTTGCCCTTCTCTGCCACCTGTCCCAAGCTTGCCGAGGTGTGAGGCACCAGGAGGCTTCAGCACATGCTCAGACAATCAAGACTTTAATCATTTCAGAGGTGGGCATTGAGCAGCCCTGCCGAGGCCTCACCAGCCACTTTACCACAACCAGCTCCAGGGCCACCACATGACAACAGAGTGGAGATGTGGGTTCAGGATTCCAGCCCCGGGGCCACAGAGGCCTCCTTGCAGGACCCCAATCCCAAAGCAGTGGTACTCACAATACTGTGGCCGACACACTTCCTCTCCTCCTCTGCTGAGGAGTCAGAGCCACATGTCCTTCAGACCATGGGGCAGACAGACTTCCTGAGGCCTTCGGGGCCAGGCTTCCCAGGGGAGGTGCTGGGCTCCCTGCTCCAGCTCGGGCCGTGGCTTAGATCCTTGAGGGGTGGTAGATGAAGTGATTTGGGAGACATTGCTCCAAATTCACAGGAGGTGGCTGCAGGGTCAGGCAAGTGCGGGTGCCAGGACATCAGGAAAGAAGACAGAAGCCCAGGGAGTGTTCTAGGTTGCTGGGATGGGAGAGCCCAGGGCTACCAGCTAACCAGTCTCAGCTCAATGGTTTCTCCATCCTGTGGTCTGTAGTCAGTAATACCTGCAGAAATACATGGAGTATAGGGCTGAACAGGGCAGCCCCCCGCCCCCGTCTCATCATCTGGACCCCACCCTGAAGTCAGGGTCTGTAAGATCTACTCAGGGCTTAGTGGTAGGAAGCTGGGAACTGTCCAGAGCCAGCTGGGAGTCTCTGAACCAGCTTTCAAAGGCTCATTTTGCAGTATGGAGCTTGCAGAGAATGGGGGTACCAGACCGCATGCTGGATAATAAACACAGGGCAGAAGGAACCAGGGACCCTGACAAAGCTGGATGGGCAGGGACACTATCTCTGTAATACCTCAAGGGCCATCAGGAAGAGGGACTTGCTCAGTGCGGTCTGGAGGGAGAGCCAGGATCACAGAGGAAGTCTCCTTTTGTGCTCCAGGGGACCCGGGCTCCAGTAAGACAGCTGGGTTCAAGCCCCAGCCCTGTCACTCATTAGCACTGAGCAGGTGACTGAACCTCTGAGTGCTGCTGTTCTCGCTAGTGAAACAGGAGGGACAACATTACTAACAACTGGGTTGAGTATGGAGCTCCATAGTAGAGTGCTTCTCCAGAATACACAAGCCTTGGGTTCCATCCCAGCACAGAAAAAAGTCAGAAATAATACCAGCATCCCACAGTGGGGTTGGAAGGCTCCTCTGAGAACCCAGGTGCCAAAGAGGTTTCATTTTAATGGACATGCCATGATCTGAATGCTGTGTTCCCCCGAAAAATTCATATGTTGAAACCTAAGCACCAAGGTGAAGGTACTAGAGGGGGGCTTTTGTGAGATATTTAGGTCATGAGGGTGGAAACTTCAAGAAGTGGATTACAGTAGTGTGTGTGTATGTATTTAGGGATGGAGTCTCACTATGTAGTTCAGGCTGCCCTTGAATTTTCTATGTAGCACAGGTTGGCCTTGAACTTGCAGGACTCCTCCTGCCTCAACTTCCCAAGTGCTGGGATTATAGGTGTGTGCTACCACACCTGGCAAAGATTAGTGCCTTTTAAAAGAGGCCTGAGACAGGCATGGCAGTGCAAGCCTATAATCCCAGCACTCAGGAAGCTGAGGCAGGAGGATCCCCGAAAGTTCAAGGCCAGCCTGGGCTACTTAGTGAGTTTAAGGCCAGCCTGAACTACATAGCTAGACCCTGTCTCAAAAAAAAGTCCAACCAGGCATGGTGACACACACCTGTAATCTCAGCACTTGGGAGGCTGAGGCAGAGGGATCCCAAATTCAAGGTCAGTCTGGGCTACATAGTGAGTTCAAGTCCAGCCTGAACTACATAGCAAGCCCTTGTCTGAAAAAACAAACAAAAATAAAATAAAACAGGTCAGAGAGCTACCTTGTCCCTTTCCCCATGTGAGGACACAGCTAAAAGTTGCCAATCATTAACCAGAAAATGTCTTCATCAGACACCAAACCTCTCTGATCTTGGACTTTTGAGCCTTTAGCAGTATCCAGCTCATGGGGTTTTGTTACAGCAGCCTAAACTGAACAAGCTAGGAGGAAACTCAAAATACTACAGCAGAGAAGTGATTTATGCCATTGATTCACTGGGAAAATAAAAATGAGAGGAAGAAAGTATGTAAAACATATCAATAATTTTACAGTGATAACAGTTTGGAATGATAATTTTTTAATATATTGGGTTAAATAAGATATGTTGTTAGTAATAGTTTCAGCTACTAGAAAATTTTAAATTACACACATTGCTAGCTTTTTTTGTTTTTTCATTTTCGGTTTTGTTTTGTTTTGGTTTTTGGTTTTTGAGACAGTGTCTCGCTCTGTAGGTCAGGCTGGTCTTGAACTCACTGTGTAGCCCAGGGAGGCCTTGAAAACTCAGCGATCCTCCTGACTCAGCTTCCTGAATGCTGGGATTATAGGCATGTGCCACCACACCTGGCAAACTTACTTACTTTTTAAAATATTACCCAGGGGGCCGGGGATTTAGCTCAGTGGTTTCATTGCCTGCTGCACAAGCACAAGGACCGGAGTTCAATCCCCGGTACCAAAAAAAAAAGAAAGAAAGAAAAGTAAAATATCACCCAGGTGTAGAGGTTCACAACTGTAATCCTGTAACTTTGGAGGCAGAGGCAGGAGGATGGCAAATTTGAGCCCAGCCTGGACAATTTAGGGACTTAGTGAGATTCTGATGTGAAGGCCCTGGATTCAATCTCTAGTACTGAAGAGAGGGGGGTGGGGGGAGGGAGTAAAAGAAGGAAGGGAGGGAGAGGGGGAGGGAGGGGGAGAAGGGGGAGGGAGGAAGCAAACAAGCAGCGAAGGAAGAAAATCTGGGTGGGGTGAGTTGGTGAAACCTCATTGCTGGTCAGGGTAGGAACAAGGATGGGGAGGACACCAGACTCACCTTGCAGCAGAGGGGTGTCAGGGGCTTGGAGGAGGTGCCAGAATTCTCTGTCCCCAGCCACCTTCCCCATCACAGAGGTCAGGAAGGGACCCGACAAGGAGCCCTGGGTTCCATACCTAGAAAGTGGGAAGGTGAAGAGAGGTGACTGTCATTCCCAAGAGGAGAAGTACAGCTCACCCACACCAGCACAAACATCTTGCTCTGGCCATCAGGCCCAGCACTAGCCAAGCCCCTCCTGGGCCATCTCACTAGAGGTCCGTGGGTCTTCCCTCCAGCCTGTCCTCTCCAGCCCAATACTGCCCACCCAGGCGTCATCCTCTGTGTTGACCATGACATGGCCTCCAGGGAGAGACACCTGTGACCTTCTCAGCTCAGCAGTTGTCCCCTCCTGGGGGTTGTGTTGTGGGGGGTGAGAAGCAGAAGCTGCTGGTGTCTCACGGAAGATGCCAATGAGCAGTAAGAGGGCAAGGCCAGTGCTCAAAGACACAGGGACATGGGAACAGAGGCGGAGACAGCGGTGGCAGCAGTGACTCTCTTGCTCTGGAAGTTTCCATGTCTCAGTGGCATTTCCTTCTTGGGGCTGGGCTACTCACTTTGCTCTGATTCTACACACTCCACACTCCCACTGCTGGAGATATCTTAGCACTTTGGGGGACTGAGGCAGGAGGATTGTGAATTCAAGCCCAGCCTGAGCAACTTAGTGATTTAGTGAGAACCTGATTCAAAATAAAAACTAAAAATGGGTTGGGGATGTAGCTCAGTTTGAAGGTCCTGGGTTTAATCCCTAGTACCAACCCCTTTCCCTAAAAAAAAAAAAAATCAACTAAACAAACCAACCCAGAAGCCCATTTGGAAGGACTGTACTTGCCCATTGCCTAAGTAACCCCAATGGGTTGGGGTTGGGGTTGGTTTGTTTGGTATTTTTAGAGAGAAGATTGGTACTGGGGATTACATCTTTTATTCCAGGGCCCTCCTCCACCGTGGATACCAATATCCATGGAGATGTTCAAGTGCCCTATATAAAATGGCCTAGTATCTGCATATCATCTCATGTACTTTAAATCTTTTCTAGATGACTTATGTTTACCAATACAATGGAAATGTTACGTAAATGGCTGCTACAGGGTATTACTTAAGGATCAGTGACAAGAGGAAAGTCTGTACATGTTCAGTACAGACACAAATGTTTTTCTAAAATTTTCAATTTAAGGTTGACTGGCTCTGAGGATGTAGAACTTGCAGATGTGGAGGGACTGTATTTTTTTAGGGAATGTCCATGAACAGCCCTTGTCTCTGCTTATTCTTTAATTCTGCCAGGGCAGTGGCTGCTCTGGGCCACTTCTCTTCACCTCTGTCTGTCTCAGCAGTGCAGCTTTCTTTGCTCAGTATTCACATGCCTCCCATGTGGGTCCTGAACTCAGGGCAATTGCCCACCTGCACTAACAAGAGAACAATTTCAGAGGTGGGCATCCATGATGGCTTCCCAGAGGTTCTTAAAGCTCTGAATAAAAAAATGTGAAACTGTATTCATTTTTCCTTTTAATGACAATATCCAAACACAAGTACTAGTGGGTTCTGGGCAATTTCCATGTCTGCTGGACTGAGCTGTGGTCAGCATGTGTTTGTAGCTGCCAGGGACTGGACTGGTACCCAGCAGCGCTACTCTGTGCACCGCAGGAGATGGAGCTGGAAGAGAACCAGGGAGAGGGCCTGACAGCAAACAAAGTGTCTGGGCCAGGGAAGAGCCTAGGGAGCTGTGGCAGCCTGTATGGTAGTGGCTCAAGTATAAGGGAGTGGAGATCACTGGGCCTGGCAATGGAAGCCTGAACTCATGCAGATGGTCCTTACTAAATATTACTGGTTTTTATACATTTCTTTCTATTTAATTTGCAAAGTTGTTTAGGATTTATAGCTGTCAGGAGGAAGAAAGAGAAAGGACTTGATAGTAAACCTATTAGTACACATCCAAGTCATTTTAGAGAAGTAGCTTAACCTGGGGTCTGGGAGAATTTGTTTGTTTGGGACAAGGTCTCACTATGTAGCCCAAGCTGGCCTTGAACTCATAGCGATCCTCTTGCCTCAGCCTCCTGAGTGCTGAGATTACAGGAATGTGACACCATGCCCAGCCTTGGAAGAAATTTTGCCTTTTAAAGGGGCCTTCACATATCTCTAGTCTGAGAAGTCAAGGGAAGAGGTGACCTGATAAAAAGCACTCAACTTCTGAGTCAGACTCTTCCCTGGTGACATGAGAGTCACGCTCATCTTACTTAGGTGCGGATGGGCCTGACGGAGCAGTGATCTAGACATGCTCTTTCTCAGACTTGTCAAATCTCATGGTGAGAAGCAAGGTTTTGTTTGTTTGTTTTCCAGTACTGGAGACTGAACCCAAGGCCTTGGCACTGAGGTACATCCCCAGCCCTTTTCTTAGCTTTTAGTTTGAGTCAGAGTCTTACTAAATTGCTTGAACTCATGATCCTCCTGTACCAGCCTCTCCGAGTACTGGGATTACAAGCATTTGCCACAATACTTGGCAAAGATTATTCGATACTAAAACTTTTATTTTTTTTTTTTTTAAGACAGGGTCTCATCTGTAGTTCAGGCTGGCCTTGAACTCATTATGTAGCCCAGGCTGGCCTTGAACTTGTGGCAATCCCCTTGCCTTGGCTTCCTGAATGCTGGGATTACAGGCATGTGCCACCATGCCCGGCATTTAAAAATTCTTGTGCTTATGAAAGCTGACCTGTATTGAGTGCTTAGTACATGCTGGACCCTGCACACAGGAAAGGCATGGGCTAGGATCTCTAAGTGCACTAATTCCTGGACTCCTCATGTTGGCCCCGTGAGGAAGGGAGCACATCTGATATCCTGAGTTTTGGGAAGCCTAGCTGCAGAGCAGAGGAGCTGAGTTCCAGTGCAGGGGCTCTGCCTCTAGAACCTGCTTTCTTAATGACAATGTGGACCCCTGGTTCCTGTTTCCATGACAGCAAGCATGAGAAAGGAGCACAGAAGGGGGAAGCAGTGCCACTCCCAAGGGAGTCTTCTTTGTCCTCTGTCCCCTGTCCTTTCTATGACCCCATTTCAGGTATTGGGGTTGATGGGAACGGTGTGGGCTAAGGAGGCGGGGACCTCACGTGAATCCTCCTAGCTCCTGCGCCTTCTTCAGAACGTCTTCCAAGGAGGACCCAGCCGCAACAGAGATGGCTTGTTTGTATGGTGGCAAAATGCTGGGGACCTTCAGCGTGACGCTGATGACCTCTGGGATGTGGGTCAATGAGAGGTCCTCAGGAGCTGGTCCCAACAGGGCTGTGCCAGGGAGAAAGGAAGGGGCAGCTGGTGTGAGGACAGGGAGCCAGGATGTGAGTCTTCCTTTCCTCCCTGGAAGATGCTGCGGTCAATCTGGACCTCATCCTTCCCCATGTCCTGAGCTCAGTCAATGTCATGACCACCTGCTCAGCTGAAACCTGGCTGTCAGCCCAGCCTTCCTTGTCCCTCAGTCTCCACATCCCTCCACCTCCCAAGGTAAGGTTCCTTGCTCTTTTTTCTGCTTCTGGAATCTCCTTCCCACTTATCTGCCACATTGTACCCCAGGGTACTTGTTCAAGAACACACATTTGTTCCTGTCACTGCCCTATCACTTCTAATGATCTCACCTTTTTTATTATTTGCAGTGCTGTGGACCAAACTCAGGCTTTGAGCATGCTAGCCAAGCACTCTTGTCACTGAGCTATAACCCCAGCCTTCAGTTCTGTCATTCTTCTGCCTGCCACTCCTGCTCATTCCCCTGTAGACCCTCACTGTTTTACAAAATGTTCCCCCAAAGTCTTTACCTCGTTGCGCCTTTGACCTTGCTGCTTCCTCTCTACTCTGATCTTCCTTCTCGCCTGGCAATTCCCATTCACCTCTTCAAAGCAATCTCTCCCCGCCACCCCAAGCTGGTTGTGAACTCACTGTGTAGCCCAGGCTGGCCTTGAACTCGTGGTGATCCCCATCTCAGCCTCCAGAGTGCTGGAAGTACAGGCATGCACCACCACACCTGCCTGACTTTCCTTTTCTTTCTTGCTTCTGTTTGCTTGCTTCCTTTCTCTCTCTCTCCTCCCTCCCTATCTCTCTCTCTCTGTCTCTTTCTCTCTCTCTCTCCAGGGTCTTGCTACATAGTTCAGGTTGGACTTTAACTCACTAAGAGTCCAGGCTGACCTCTAACTTGAGGCAATCCTCCTGCCTCAGCCTCCTGAGTGCTGGGATTACAGGCCAACACGCTCAGCTTTTTCTTTCTTTTTCTTGTGGCACTGGAGATTGAAGCAGGGTCTTCACCCTGAATTACATCTTTACATCAGCCCTTTTTAATTTTTTTTTTTTGAGACACAGTGTTGTTAAATCACTCAGGTGCTGAGGCTGGGTTGAATTTACGAATCTCCTGCTTCAGCCTCCCAGAGTGCTGGAATTACAGGTGTGTACCACCACACCCAGCTTATTTTAGATGACCCCTGACTCAGTGCTACTAACTGGGGCTTACCATGTAACAGAGTTAACAAAAAGGTGTTTGTCTCCATTCATTCATCCATTAATTCATTTATTCATTCATTCAAACATTTCTGCTCTGAATACCATAAAAGAAGCCCACCTAGAGCCCTCCATTTGGTATCTTTGTCCCCATACTATAATATCTGCAGGCATGTCTAACCTATGGCCCATGGGGCAGATGTGATCCTAGACGGCTACTAAAGCTACCTGGCAAATATTGTAAACTTTTAAGATTATTATGTGACTTTTAGTGACATTTTGCATGACTCATTGCACAGGAACACTATGTGAGAGAGGGTACAGTGCAGGGCTAACCCTGGTTTCTGTGCCCACCACCCAGAGTCAGTGAAATCCAACCCACTTGTATCAAAAGTTAATGAGGGCTGGGGATTTAGCTCAGTGGCTGTTCGCCTGCCGCACAAGCGCAAGGTCCTGAGTTCGATCCCCAGTACCAAAAAAAAAAGTTACATGTGCTTGTGTGACCTTGTGAGTAAAACCCAGGGATCACTGATAATGTTATTTCAACCGATTCGCATGTGTGTGACTGTGAAGACAGGTGTTTACTGTTATTAAGCAGACACATAAGTTTTATTATTTAATTATTAATCACGGGCTTCTGTTTATGTGTAAAATAATTTAATAAGTTAAAAATTAAAAAGGATGTTCTGTTACTAGTAGACATTAACTATATTATACATTTATATGCAGCCCAGTTCCTCTTCACTCAGTGCAGCCCAGGCAAACCAAACGGTTGGACACCCACAACAGAAGCTGTGACCACATTTTAGCTGCTATGTCCCACACACACCCACAAACTCATGTGGCCTCAGCAAATCAGGACCAAGTAACCTCTCCTCACTGGGACATGCAGACATCAATTGGTGCTCAGCAAATTGTAAAGATATTGGCTACCTCTTGGTGCCTGGCAGTCTGGGGAGATGAGATCCACATAGGTCTTGTGGTTCAAGACAGGCAACAGCTGGGAAATCATGACAGCATTCTGGAAGGTTCCATCCTGCAGGCTGGCCAGCAGAGCTGCCCCCGCCTTAAGGCATGCGGTGCTGAGCCCCACCCCAGACATTGGGGAGGATGTTAGCAACTGTGACAGATAGGGCAAAGGAGGAGGTGAGTCAGCGAGCAGGGAGGAGCCAGACTTTCCTCCCCCTGGCCAGCCCACTCCCCACTCCAGGTGACCCCTCCCCCCAAGGATGGCCAGATCTCCGGGGTCAATTTCTCACCTGCAGTGCCAGTGGGGTGCTGTAGACATTCCCAAAGTAGCCCTCAGGGGTCTGAGTCTTCAGGATCTTCTCTCGAACTGTCCCAATAGCAGTGGTGATCCGCTGTCTCAGATCAGGGTTGAAGTAGGAGCGCTCCAGACAGGTAAAGGCCAAGCCTGCCATGGCCACTGTGTCTGGGGGAATAGAATCTATGATGGCCTGGACACCACATGGCGCCAGGCCAGACTGGGCCTTGGGGTTCAAGCCCTTGTGGCAATGAGAAGCCACAGGAAGGCTTGAAGAAGTTGTGGGCAAGATGGTCAGATCAGCGAGGGACCCCAGTTTAAATCTGGACACTGAATGTCCTGCGTCCCAGGAAACCTCTCAGTCCTGGGCAAACTGGGTTGGTTGGTTAGTTGCTCTGCTCCTTGTGAAGCTGGAGACTGGCAGAGGGAGGTCCAAGAGGACTGTGTCTTACACCACTCTCTCCCAAGCTTGGCTGCAATATGGAAACCCTAGTGGAGTTTTAAACAAACTACTGACTCCATGCAGTCTAATTTAATTGGTATAGGAAGCTGCCTGGGCTCTGGGATTTTTAAAGCTCTTCTACCCTGTCTTGGTGATTTTCACATGTCCACAGTGGGTTTTCTTTTTTGACTTTGTGTGTGTGGGGGGAGTGGGGTTTGAATCCAGGGCCTTCACACTGAGCTCTACATCCTCAGCCCTTTTTATTTTTATTTTAAGACAAAGTCTTTCTAAATTACCCAGGCTGGCCTTGAACTTGTGATCCTCTTGCTTTAGCCTCCCAATTAGCTAGCTTTACAGTCATGGACCACCGTATCTGGGTCCACAGTGGTTTGTTTTTCCACAAGGCTCTGAGGCAGTACAATCTCCCAGCTGGCAAGGGCCCTGCTGCTATTCTCTGGACAACTTCCCCCTTCACTTTCTCCATCCTACTCCACCCTGTGCAAGGAACACATTCATGGAATGTCAGGCCTAGAAGAGACCTTGAATAACAATGACAAGAAATAGAAATGGTGGCCCAAGAGCCTGCAAAAGAAAGCAGATCCTCAATCTAGTTCTCAGGCTTCTTGGTTTGCATGGTGATGAGAGCATTACTATGCACCCAGAACTTTCTCCTTGCCAGACAGGTGTCACGTCCTTTGCTTGTAAGGCATACCTTTATTGATAGCTGCTGGGAGGTCATTTTACAGGCGAGGCCACCTGACTTACCCAGGAGGTCCTACAGTGAGTGGGTGCTGGAGCTCGGGTCGGGATCACAGTCAATGCCACACACAACAGCTCCCTCCCCATTTCCCTCCTAAGAGATTTGACAAGGAGGGGTCTCAGGAAAGGTGAGCATGGGGCCAGGGTGTGGAGGCCTTTGGGCTGGGGGCTGACAGAATGCTGGCCCTGCCTCAGCAGGGTTTGGCCCACTCACCCACAGAGAGATGGTCCTGGTGGTCGTGTTCCACAGCATACAGGAGCTTGCCCACCACACTGTCATGGACCAGCTTCTGGTGGACACATAGGGCCAGGATGCTGAGGCCATACTGGTAGTAGTTGGTATGGGGGTGGCCTTTGTGATTGTGTCCTGGAAGGGAGAAACCCATGGGGTGGGCATGCTATGCCAGGCCTAAGGGCTTGCCATTGCTTCTGCACCCCAATATGGCAGTTCCTTGGAGCACATGAGATCCTTCATTGCCTCCGCTGGTCCTTGCTGAGGTCTCACTGCATATCAGGCAACGGCTAGGAGGTAGCAGTGGACATAGCAGGGCAGGGGCCTCTGACCACAATGCAGCTCATGGCCACCAGAGCTTGCTTATACCTGAAATGTGTGGCCTGAGGTCCCTGGAGCCACATGATAGAGGTCTTTGAATAGCTAGGAATTGGGACAGAATTCCATAAGGAAGTGACACGGGGGACGAGGAGAGGAAACGGCAGAGCAGGAATGAGCTAGAAGGGGAAGGAGGGAACATATATGAAGACCCTGGCGTGTGTGCTGAGAGGCCAGTGTGCTCAATGCCCACAGAGGGTTGGGTGAGAGGGTGAGCAGAGCAGAGCCTAGAGAGGAGAAAAAGGCAGGCAGGATGGGCCTGAGGGCTGTTAACAAAGCAGCGAGGGGTCCCTGTGGGCTTTAGGCAGCACTAACAAGAGAATTTATATTGGAGACCCTAACACTGGCTATGTGCTGGGTAACATCAGGAGGCCAGAAAGCTGGTAGAGGAGGCCAAGGAGTAAGCAGTCAAGGAGCTATATACATGTCCTAGAAGGTGAGCAGTGAGCCCAGTTCAGGTAGCTGAGCATCAGGACTGGCTAAGAGTGTATAGGGTGGGGTTCAGGAAAGGCTGGATCAAGCATGCTCACTGGAGCAGGCAAGAATATCTAGGTGGATAGCGAGATAGATAGGATGGAGAATGGGTAAGAGGCCTGGGAGAAAATATCCAAAGTTCTGGTTCTCTCCAAGAATATCACCTGGTAAGCCCTTCTAAACCCTGCCCATACCCAGCAGATGGCATCTCCTCACCAATGGCCCTCTTCTCATCCTCCAGGAACCACTTGAGGTGTGACACCAGCCTGTCCCCCTTGTGGCCCCCGACGAACTCACAGTTGGCCCTGAGAGCGAGCATGTAGAGGGCCAGCTGGCCCATGGAAGGCTTGGTCTGGCAGTCACTGTTGTCATTGCTGGTGGCAGGCCTAGGACAAGGCCGATTAAGAACTGTTACCACTTTGGTGAGCCTGGCTTGGGGTACCCCCACACATATCACAAAGTAGAAAAAATGCTAATAGTTGGAAACTTTTTGCTATACCTTCCAAAAGTAAGGTCTGGTCAGCTATGTTCTTATGAGGTATGTGTCACAGATGTTTAAACAGATGAAAGATTAAATTCAAGGAGAAATTCTAAGGGCACCAGCATTCAAATCACCTGGGCTTGCCCCATGTTTTGACCATGCTTCACCCTCGCGGTCTTCCCTTTCTTTCCTTTCCCTGCCCTATATCCATTTCTCAAGAGGAAGTTGCTCTTGATTCTTCAAAGTTCATTCAAACACCAGAACAGTCCTCTCCTTAATGCTCCTTGGAAAGAGAGCAGAAAGATGCTGCTTCTGGGCTGAGTAGGAAAGAATGCAGTTATGAATTAATGATGTCTGCCTCGTGCACAGGAAGGATAAAAGAATATAGTCATGGATTAGTGATGCCTGCCTCATGCACAGAAGGGAAGCACAATCAGGTGCTGCTTCTGGGCTCAGTGCAAGAATACAGTCATGGGGCTGGGGATCTAGCTCATCGGTGCCGCACCTGCCTGGCAAGCACAAGGTCCTGAGTTTGATTCCTGGTACCGGAAAAAAAAAAAAAGAATATACTCATGGATTAGTGATGCCTGCTTCATGCACAGGAGGGAAACAGAGTCAAGAGCTGCTTTCTGGCTCAGGATGAATGTGGTTATGGATTAGTGATGTCTGCCTCAGATATAAGAGCATGCAATAGCAGTACAAGAGTCCTGTACTAGCATCTCTGATTTCATCCTACCAACTCCTTCATTCTATAGACAGAGAAAGATTCACAAAAGACAAAATTTGCCTGATGTCTGCCAAAAAAGCAGTGACAGGCCCAGGCCAGAATCTACGTCTCCTGCCTCTTAGGGTGTGGAGCAAAACATGGGGAAAGAAGAGAGAGTGCAACAATACCCCAGGAGGCACCGCTGATAATCAAGCTTGAGGCTGTGCAGGTAGAGGTCTTCCTTGGTCCCAGCCTGGAAGCTGGAGAGGCGCAGACCCACATAGATGCTGGGGTTCAGGTGCTTTTGGGAGAGTCGGTCCATCCAGGGCAAGAGGTGCTGGCCAAGCCTCTCTACCAGCTGACTGTCCATCTGTGGTATGACTTGAAAAGGAAAATAGTGCACACAAGGTTGTAGGCCAGGCCAGTAGCAAGCAACTGGTTTGACCTTACCTGGGCCTTCCCCAGAGAATAAATGTCCCTCACATCTTCCCCCCATATACACCCCACTTGCGTGGCTCCACTGAAATGCAGTGAATAAAGGGGGAAAGGAGATGTCTCCAAAGAGCAGTTGGAGTGGGGCAGGAAGAGGTGGTGGGCTGAGGGAAAAGGATACTATTGCTGCACTCATCAGGAGTGGCAGTGAGGCTGGCTATCAAGCCATGTGCTATGCCACAGGCACTGCAGCCCATCTCACTTCGCCCCCACACCAGACCTGCAAGGTAGATACTAACTTTGTTGCTTTGCACAAAACAGGAACAGGAGTTCAGTCACACTTTTCCTTATACAAGGCTGCAAAGCCAAGGATGAAGCCAAGAACTTCAGCCCCACTCAGCATTTGTGATGCATCCAATTTCCAAACACCGCAAACCATGAGCTGGTTCACCAGGGCTGCCTGGTTAATTTCCTCCATGTGGATCTCAAAATGATCCTGCCTTTTCCTGCCATGCTATCTCTGTGTTTAAGTGAAAATGGCCTGAGATTGTGAGGCTCACTATAGTCATCCATTTGTGCCCTGGAATTTACTTGAAACTGTGTAATCAGGATACTGAAATACTCCTGAAGTAGAAGCCTCAGGGTTATTTCCCAGCTCTGGTGAACTACTCCAGCCTTGCGGAAGGGATCTGAGCTCAGGACAGGGTCACTGAGAGTAGACTGGCATGGACGCACTTTGGCTTTTTCTTCCACTTTTACTGCCTTACTGCATTTCAGTCACTGCCAGCTACAGCTTCCCAAGGATCATGGTGGCCTCCACAGTGCCACATCCCAGAAGGCCAGGCAGGACCCCCGCCTCCCACCCCCCACCCCCGAGGACTAAGGAAAAGAATTGGTGCAGAGTGTTTTGGTGCCTCCTGGGCTTCCTGGCCCGAGGACCAGGTTCCTAGAACACAGTCCTGTCTCTTTAAGTTTGGATCCCACCAACTTACACCAGTTTTCCCAAAAGTCACAGTTATCTGTCACTATTAGGTGACCATTCACTGGTGTGTAACCCCAAATAATTCTTTGCTGTGTGTGGCCAGGCCAGAACATGTGGCTGGTTTCTCAGCTAATGTTTATAAAGACAGCCAGGGAGGATTGCTTTTTATTAGTGTGTTTCCATTTTTTTTTTTTTCTTTGAGACAGAGTCTCACTATGTAGCTCAGGCTGGCCTCAAACTCATGGCAATCCTCTTGCCTCTGCCTCCTGAGTTCTGGGAATACAGGTGTGCACCACCCAACCTGGCTTGTCTCCACCTCTCTAGCATTCTGTCTCTTGCTGTCTCTGTCTCTGACAATCTGATCATCTGTTCCTCTTCATCTCTTCTCCTCATTCCTGAAACTGGTGAAGGGGCCCTCTGTCCCCACCCTGGGCTCTGACCTCCACTACAATGAGTCAGCTGGGGTTAAATGTGCAAAGATAAGGAGGAAGCTGTAAAGGGAGGCTGGTAACCACAGTTTAACTTCTTTAGAAAGAAAAACCTGGGCAGATTCATCCAGGATAATAAAAGTGTTCTCGCACTGAGCGTAGTGGCGCCTGCCTGTAATCCCAGCACTGAGGCAAAAAGATCAATGCAAGCTCAAGGCCAGTCTGGGATACATATTGAGACCTTGTCTCAAAAAAACCCAATCAACCAAACAAACAAAGTGGCCCCAAGCAAGCTCTAGCCCCACCATTGCTTCCTGTTCTCATGTGCCTCTTGCACACAGGGCCACCCAGCTCTGCCAGCAGAGGATGAATTGGCACTGCCATTCAGAAACAGAGGGGCCAGGCCAGGAATTTAGCTCAGTGGTTCCGGCACCTGCCTCACAAGCGCAAGGTCCCGAGTTCGATCTCTGGTACCAAAAAAAAAACAACAACAACAGAAACAGAGGGGCCTATTTGCTTTCGAATTGGTACTGCAATCCCTGTCGGGTCAACAAGTACACAGAGATTTAATGATAAAGTAGGTGCCATGGGATCCCAGTACCGAAATGAGGAGGAAGGCAGGGAAACATTCTTAGCCCATTTTATGAGCAAGGGGATGAGGCTGGTAATGATTAAGTGATTCAGCAGCAGCAGGCTGCACCTCAGTCCCAGTTCAAGGTTCTTCAGAACCCAAGGATGGGGACTCTCATGAGGTCAGGCTTATGGGCTGTTATGGTTTGTGTTTAGATGTCCCCACAAAGCCTCATGCAGATGAGGTAGGACTTGCATTTTCAGAGGTAGATGAATCTGGAATTCGTGATGCTGGAGTTAAGGCCGTGTGATTACTAAACCACTACATGTAGGTGATTAGTTTGGCACTGCTCTAATCCCGGTAGTCTGAATGAGATAAAAGGGGCAGAAAGATGCTGTTAAACTCTCGTTACCTTTGCTACCTTGTTCGTGCCATGTTGTTTCTGCTCTGCCATGCCTATTTGTCACCCCTGCCTTGAAGTTGGCTGATGATGGACTGAAACTCTAAGAACTATAAGCCAAATAAACCCCTTCCCCTTTTAACTTCTGTCTCAGCAATGAGAGAACAGTAACTAACACATGGGCTGATTGTCAGGCTGAGGACCAGGCTGGCCAAGTGGGCAGGAGGGGAAGCGGTGGCTGGGCCAACTCTGGTCTCCCTTGGGGACCGTTTGGAAAAGAATCAAGAACTCAGGGCTGAGGGGTCTGATTGCCCTTGTGGAACATAGGCCAGAAGACTCTGGTGCCCAGGGGAGATGTTGGGTTGAAGTTCCAAAGGTCTAGTACAGCTGGAGCACCTGGAGGAGGTCACTTGGCTAGTCTGACCCTCGACATCTTTATCTGATGCCTGATTTTGCCAGCATCTGCCTCTCAGGGTTGCTACGATCATGAGACCAGATGCGCAGGGCAAAAGGAGGGAAGGACAGAGGTGGGCAGTCAGGGTCCTAAGGCCTGCTTTCTGCTTCCTGCCTGTCTTGGTGGACAAGTGAGCCTGAGCTATGCACTGAGACTGACAGAGAGGTCTCCAGAGGTCCTGAGGGTTGCAACCCTGGGACACACAACCAGGAGGGGTTTCTGAGCACTTCTCTCTGCCTGGAATATGGTCTCCACTCCCTTCCTCACTGGTTCCTTTTCCTTCTTTGGGTCTCAGCTCCCATAGGGGTCTCCAAGTCCTTACCTGATTGGTGGTCCCCTGGCTACTTCCATTCCACTCCTGGTTGGCTTCTGCAGCACTCATCATAACCCAATTTGTAAACTTGATTTCTTTCTTTCTTTTTCTTTTCTGGTTTGTTTGTTTGAAACAGGGTCTCACTCAGTAATTCAGGCTGACTTTGAACTCAACATGTGGCTCAAGCTGGCCTGGAACTGAAGGCAATACTCCTGCCTCAGCCTCCTGAGTGCTGGGATTACAGGCATGCCCCACCAGGAACAGCTAAACTTGTTTTCTTTTATCCACTCTGTTCCCTAGGATTTAAACTCTAGGAAGACAGAGATCAAACTGACCCTGCCCTGTGTTTTCTCCAAAGCCTAATACCAGGCGAGACACTGAGAAGCCTCAGTAAATGTGTGTTGGGTGGATAAATGAACACATACCTGAATTAATGGGGGAGCTCTTGATCCCCTCCTATTTTCTGACTTGATCTTGTCTGACTCTCTTGGAGAGTCAGGCATCTAAATAATCTCAATACAAAGTGCCAAATTCTGAGGTCCAGATTAACCCAAACTGTTGTGGGAGCCAGGAGGGGCAAATAAATTCCCCCATCCCACCCCTGAGTCTGTTTCCCCAGACAGACAATGAATGGTCTTGGAAAGGTAGTCGTTTCTCGCTGAAACCCAGGAGGAGGGAATTTAGCTCAGTGGTTCCGCTGCCTGCCTCCAAGCTCAAGGTCCTGAGTTCCATCTCCAGTACCAAAAAAAAAAAAAAAAAACCCAGGAGGAAAGAGGAATGAGACACGGGCTGGTTACTCACCACAGATCTGAGCAAGAGCCCCCAGGGCCCCCAACAGGAAGAGGAAGGCCCCAAGGTTCCCCATGGCAGGAGCAGGTGGATGAGCAGCAGGCGGGAGGCAGGAGAAACTCCGGGGGGCTGGACCTGCAAAGATTTGTCTGACCACAACAGCTCACCACTCCCCACAAGACTCAGCTTCTTGTCACTGATTAATCTCTCCCGTCCCCTCAGTGTGCTAAATCAGCAAGAGAAAGGGGAAAAGGTCTGTTATTGAGGGGGAAAGAAGGTCAAAGGACAGAAGAAGGAAGGGCAGAGCAGCCTTCCTTGAAGTCGGGGACAAAGGAAGGGGAAGGGTCAGAAGGGACTGTGCGGGTCAACTTGAGGCCAGTCACTTTCTGTTTCCACTGCTTCAAGAGACCCGGACCTGAGTGGAGAGCCTGATATCTCATCTGTCACGATCATTTAACTGCCTGTCTGGTGTCCCCTCCAGCTGTTCCAATGGCGGACCTTCAGAACTGAGGTGCCTACCTCGTGCTCCTCACAGAAGCGGCCCTGCCCGTGCCCACCCTGGCTGTGGACAAGAAGCAGAGCAGAAAGCTGTGGTGGTCACATGAGCGAGAGCTCTGGAGTCAGCTATTCTCAGCCCGCCGGTCGGCCCAGAGGGCGGGGCAGCCGCTGGAACCTCACCAGACTGGCCAGTTTCCTCAGCCAACCGGATCCAGCTGCGGACTTCCTGGAGACGACAAAACAAAAACAAGTTAAAGAATAAAACGGAATCATCTGAACCGCAGCACCGAAGGGCGCTGGGCAGTTTGCCAGACTAACAAAACAGTATTTTAAAAACTCTGCAGGAAGAGAAAGAACAAAAGATTCCTCATCCACCCAGCCCCACCCACCAAAGGCTCAATTTAGTCAACTAGTGGTGGTTGTGTGACCTGGGTCTGGTCACTCAACCTGAGTCTAAAATTACTCTCTTGTGAGATGAGAGGGTTGGACAAGATTATTAAACAGCTCCCTTTCAATTCAATTTGTGAGGATGTTATGACGTTAAAACACCTCTGATGATCACCAAATGAGAGTTTTGTTTTGTTTTGTAACAAGGTCTCACAATGTAGCCCAGGCTGGCCTTGAACTTGCAGTGATCCTCTTGCCTCAACCTCCTCAGTGCTGGGATTACAGGCGAGTGTCATCCCCCCAATGTCCAAATGAAGTTTTTATTGCATTTATTTTATGGCAAATCACCAAAGTTCCTTCTTTCAAGATAACCTAGTTTTGTGTCCGATTTATAACCTACTTTTAAGTCTGTCAATGTGTCTTTTATTGTAATAAAATTTTTAAAATTTAAACATTCACTATATATCTCGATCATCCTTTATACTTAGTGCAGATACCTGCTTAGCATAATACATTATAGCCTTGAAAACCTAGACTCAAGTGATCCTCCTGCCTCAGCCTACCAAGTAGCCAGGCTACAGGTATATGACACTGTACCTGGCTCTAATTTTTTTTTTCCAAGAGCTGCCTCACAATTTTACTTTTCATTCAAAACCTTAAAAAACTACTACATTAAGGAATATATTCTCATCTTTTAAAGCCACAAAGTATATATGATACATTTTGGCTATTTTTCATCCTTTAAAATTTTTATTTTTATTTATTTATTTATCTTTTGGGTACTGGGGATCGAACTCGGGACCTTGCGCTTGTGAGGCAGGTGGCGGCACCCCTGAGCTAAATCCCCGACCCCTAAAATTTTAATTTTTATTAGTACATCTTTGTGGTACATTATGTGTGTGTGTGTTTTTTTTTTTTGGTATTGGGGATCAAACTCGGGACCTTGCACTTGTGAGGCAGGTGGCGGAACCACTGAACTAAATCCCCAGCCCTGTGGTACATTATGAGTACATTCATTGTGGGGCTTTGGTACAATAAGCACATCTTACTTCTTTTTTTCATCCCCTTTCCTTCTCCTTTCCTTCCCCCTCCCTCTGTCTCTCGGTCCCCTTCCCTTTTCCAGAAGATCTACCTCCCTATTTCTACTTTTTTTTGCTCTTTATTTTTATTTTGGTTATCTCATATGAGAAAAACCATGTGATATTTAAGTTCATGTGTCTGATTTATTTCACTTAACATTATGGTCTTATGATACATTCATTTTCCTATAAATGGCTGAAATTTATCCTTCTTTATGGCAGAGTACTATCTATTATGTATAAATCCCACATTTTCTTTTTTTTTTTTTTTTTTTGGTACCAGGGATTGAACTTGGGTCCTTGCGCTTGTGAGGCAGGCGGCGGAACCACTGAGCTAAATCCCTGGCCCAATACCACATTTTCTTTATCCATTTATTTCTTGATGGACATAAAGGCCACTTCCAAGATTTAGCTATTATGACTTGTGCTGCTATAAATATGGGTATGCATATATTATTGTAATATAATGTCTTTAATTATTTGGGGAAGATAGCTAGGCGGGGAATATCTGGGTTGAATGGAAACACTTCATTATTTTTAATTGGTTAAGCACATTAAAAACTAAAAATCAATTACAAAAAATAAAGATTGTTGTACCTTTTTTTGTAATGTTGCAGACTGCAAATATTTCTGTAGAAGCCTTTTCTGACAAATTTAATTCTACAGAAGAATGGTAGGCCAAACTGCTAGGTTATTTTTGACAACATATTTTCCTGTGGTCTGACATATAAATAGCCTTTTATTACATAATGATTCTTTTTTTTTTTTTTTGGTACCAGGGATCAAACTAGGACCTTGAGCTTATTACATAATGATTCTTATTTATTTTGTAGCAATGGGAATTGAACCCAGGTCCACCAGCATGCTAGAGAAGAGCACTATCACTGAGCTACATCCTCAGACCTTTTTTATTTTATTGTGAGGTAATATCTTGCTAAATTGCCCAGGCAGGCCTCAAACTTGCAATCTTCCTGCCTAGGCCTTCCAAGTAGAGCAGCTGAGATTACAGGCATGTGCCCTTGTGCCTGGCTTGATTCTTATCTGATAACATTCTCCTAATTGGCAGCTTCTAAAATTCTTTCAGTTAATATGCATTAACTTAATTAAATTTCTAAAGTAATCTCAGGTCATAGAGCTTGTTTCCTTTGATATCTCACTCTAGAAAAGCTAAGTATGTATTCTCCCTTTGCATAGGACAGCAAGCTCCTTTGCTCTCTCAGGAAAGGTCTCTTTCCAACTCTGAAATGTTAAGATTCTAATAGTTACTAACAGATATTTACTTTTTGAATGTAACTTTCATATATTCATTTGTCTATCACAAAAAATATGCTGTTCCTAATTTAAATTTTTAGGTTGAAAGTAATTTAATAAGGTATGTGAGACTAGCACTGTGGTTTACACACTGTAGGCTACTGTTTGATATACAAGTTGACTCTAAAAGTAAGATACAGGGCCAGGGATTTAGCTCAGTGGTTTCGCAGCCTGCTGTGCAAACACAAGGACCCAAGTTTGATCCCTGGTACCAAAAAAAATAAAAATAAAAATAAGATACAAAGTGTTTTGAAATTTAAATCAGAAGGCCTACTCAATTGAATGAATTTATATCTAAATGTGGCTATCTCCTTTTTATAGTGAGTTTATTCTAATTTCAAACATTTAAACATCTACAAAGCATTGAATGTAAATTTGAGACTCTAATCTTGCAATCAGGAAAACTGGGCTAGTTTCAAAGCTTGGGGGGAGAGTGTAGTTGGGTAATTATATATCTCATACCTATCATTTTACATTAAGAAAGAATCTCTCAAGTCTCATTTAATACTTAGTCACTAGAACTGAATGCTTGATTTTTTTTTTCTAAAAGTAAAAGCAATTTTAAGTCACAAATATTAAACAATGCATCTGAGACAGATATCCCAAGGGTAGTGAACTATCTGGAAATCATGGAACAAACTGACAACCTGGAGGTGTTTAGTCTGAAGAACAGGCAGTTTGCTAATATCTGAGTTACTGTCAGGGGAAGAAAAGAGGATACATGTCCTACACCAGTGCTTCTCCAACTATCTGTAAGAGATTGATTTTTCCTCCCAATCATTACACTTTCATAAAATACAGTGAGATGATCATGGTAACAGAAAGCTGTTCCAAAGTTTCTAAATATTTACTCAGCTTCTGTACTGAATTTACTGTGAACAGGTGAGCAGTTTAGAAATCCCTTTAAGTAACTTTATTCAACTTTAACCAGAAAAAATAAAATCAAAATTAATCACTATATAGACTATATAGGTTGAATTTCAACTTGACGTAACAGAATTCATAGCAAATAGGTGTGCCCAACATTGGAATGGCTCAGAGAGCCCTGAGCTCTTTTTGAGAGGTATTCAGAGGAATAATAACCTTTTCTGTCAGGAATCTATTAGATTCCTGAATGAGAAAGTTGACTGGAGTAAATCACTGTAGATTTTTCCTACTACAATTCTTTGAGGACAAAAATTAACACATAAACATAAACCCTTAAAGTGGCCAATAAAACTAACCAATATTTTCTTTTTTCTTTTGTTTTGTTTTTGTACTGGGGATCAAACTCAGGACCTTGCACTTGTGAGGCAGATAGTGGAACCACTGAGCTAAATCCCTGGCCCACCAATTTTTAACATACTTACAAATTGTGATACATTAAGTTGAAAATATGAGGTAAGGACTATGAAAATGACAGACTATTATGGAAACAATAAAGAAGGCTTAAATATGTGAGACTTATTAACATTCAAAGACATAAAACAATAATGACGATTCTTTGTCCTTTTTTTTTGTTTTTTTAGACAGGGCATTGCTTTGTTGTACAGGCTGGTCTTAAACTCCTGGACTCAAGTGATCCTCTCAGCCTCCTGACCAGCTGGGATTCACAGGCATGTACCACCATGCCTGGCATTTTCTTTCTTTTTTTTTGGTACCGGGGATTGAACTCAGGTCTTTGCGCTTACAAGGGAGGCGTGGTGGCACTGAGCTAAATCTCCGGCCCATTTTCTTTCTTTTTAAAAAGAATCACTGGTAATACCACTGGCATCTCAAATTCTCACTTGAGTAACCTTCAGCCACGTAATCTCTGCATCTGTCCTACCTATACTACTACTGGCATAACAAAATTACTGTCTTCTCTTCTGGTTAAGTCAATCATCCTCCGGTGGTAACTACTGAAACTATGGTTGTCCTTCCCCATTGCAGACTTCTGGGAACCCTAAAAGGTACTCTCCCATACTAATGTCTGATCAATAGCAAGTCTTTGAAATCATAGGGGAAAAAAAAATCCACAAAGAAAAGTCACTATGTACTTGTTAGATTTTTTAAAAATCAGAAATAAAATCTATTGTAGATTCACATTTAAACATGAATATTTAGACTATTATACTTTGAAATTTTCCTGGAATGTTAAGAAATCACCTGTTTAAAAAAAAAAATAAAAAAGAAATCACCTGTAAGGAGCCTTTTTCCATAAGTTCTTTCAGTAGCATGAAGACTTTAAATATTTTTAAGTAGGCACTCCAAAATAAATTCTCAATTCTGAGAAGCATTTGAAAATCACCTGTTTTGTCTCTCAGTATTCTGTTTGTTTGTTTTGGCACCAGGGATCGAACTTGGGACCTTGCGCTTGCAAAGCAGG
>NW_004624747.1:6914230-6952206 GCF_000247695.1 Heterocephalus glaber | reverse complement strand
ATTCAAAAGACTAGGGGCCAGGTATTTAGCACATTGGTGCCGCTGCCCAAGGTCCTGAGTTTGATCCCTGGTACCAAAAAAAAAAAAAAAAAAAAGACTAAAATACCTAGGAATAAATTTTAGTATACGTGCTGCCAACGTGAGCACACCTAGGAATAAATTTAACAAAGGATGCAAAAGAGCTGTACACTGAAAAGCATTACTAGAAAGTATTGCTGTGTGATTAAGGAAAACCTAAATAAATGGAAGTACATCTCTGTTCTCAGATCGTAAAATTTAATATTGTTCAGATGGCACACTACTCCAAGCAATCTACAGATTCAATGTAACCCTTATCAAAACTCTAATGGCTTTTTTTGCAGAAAAAAAAAATCTATGTTATCTATTCAACTTTTTTCCGACCTCTAATTAATCCCAAGCAATCACTGATCTTTTTATTGTCTTTATAATTTTTCTTTTCCAGAATGCCAAAAAACTGAAACCATATAATATGTAGCTTTAGCAGTCTGGCTTCTTTCACAGAGCAATATGAATTTAAGAGTCATTCATCCTTTTTACAGTTTGATAGCCCATCTCTTTTAATCACCAAATAGTAATCCATTGTATGGATGGATATACCATAGTGTTTGTCCATTCACCTACTGAAAGATATCTTAAATTGTTTTTTTTTTTTTGGTACTGGGGATTGAACTTGGGTCCTTACACTTGCTCAGCAGGCGGCAAAACCACTGAGCTAAATCCCCAGCCCTCTTAAATTGTTTCTAATTGCTGATAATTATTAATAAAGCTGGGCCGGGGGTTTAGCTCAGTGGTTCCAGCGCCTGCCTTGCATGCACAAGGTCCCAAGTTCGATCCCTGGTACCAAAAAAAAAATAAAATAAATAAATAAATAAAGGTGCTGGGAACATCCATGTACAGAGTCTTTCTGTGCACCACATTTATTTAGTATTCACATCAGTTCGGTAAATACATAGGAGCATGATTATTGTATAGCATGATAAGATCATATGTAACTTGGTAATAAACTGCCAAACTGCCTACCATTATTCATTTATTTATTTGGGTTTTTTTTTTTTTTGGTACCGGGGATCAAACTGGGGACCTAGCACTTTTGAGGCAGGCAGCCGGAACCACTGAGCTAAATCCCCTGCCCTGGGCTTTGTTTGTTTGTTTGGGTTTTTTTTGAGACAGGGTCTTGCTATGTAGCCCAGGTTGGCCTCGAATTCATGGCAATCCTCCTGCCTCACCCTCCAGAGTGCTGGGATTACAGGCGTGCACACCATTATTTTTTTTAAAGATTTAAAAATATTTAAACAGCTATTCTAAAACTATTCTAAACAGTTAAAATTGTTTCATTTTACAAAGGAGGAAGAGAGGTACATCAAAAATGGCTTTTTCAAGGTTTAGAGGTAAATTAGTAATGTCTACCTACAGATACTGGGCTCTTCAGTACTATGGTGACAGAAATTTAGTATTGCCCCAAACCAGAAAGCTTTTTTTTTTTTTTTGTAGTATTGGGGATTGAACCCAGGGCCTTTGCACTGAGTTACAACCCCAGCCCCTGGCCCTTTGTTTTAAAATAAGGTATCACTAAGTCACTAGTTGTCCAGGCTGAGCTCAAACTTGGAATCTTCCTGCCTCAGTATTCCAGAGTACTGGGATTATAGGCAAAAGGCACCACACCCAGGTTGCAAAAGCATTTTGTATATGGTCAGCTCTAATGGACATAATCTTCTCTTTCTGGAATTAAAATTTGCCTTGCATTGTTCCAGAATCACACAACAATCTTTCACAGCAGAGAGAGGGGATCTAAAAGTTGTGTGTCTGGGCCTATGCACCTCTTAGGAGTGGAGTGTGAGTTCAGCAGGAACTTCCTTTCCTTGAGCTTCAGTTTCCTTACTTGTAAAATGTGGTTCCTAGATGACTTCTATTCAAGCTCCAGACTTGAATACCTCCAACCATGTCTCCCCTCAACCCCTTAACATTAATGTGAGCAAAACAGACTACATCTTCCTTTTGTGAATGATTTCTCCTTCGAAGGACCAACTACATGATTGTTTTGATTTTGATGGTGTGGGAATCAAACACAGGGCCTTTCACTTTCTAGGCAAGTACTCTCCCATTGAGCTACACTCCTAGTCCCCAACCACGTGAATTGTGAGGGTAAGTGTCAGAAGAAAATACAGTCCTTTTCTTTAAAAACTGTTAAGAATTTCAAGACAGTGACAGAGCATTGGACCAAGTACAAGGACCCTGTTAACTGCCCAGGTCACATGCCCATGACACTGGCCGTACTCCTGTGTTTCCTTCATGAGACAGCTACTGCTGTCCTCTCCAGCCCATCCTGCTCCCCTTCCTGTCACACCTTCTATGTTCTAGTTGTAACAGGCTTTTGGGGGTTTTTGTTTGTTTGTAGGGGGCTTCTTTGTTTCGTTTTGAGACAGGGTTTTGCTATGTAGCCCAGGCTGGCTTTGAACTCACGATGATTCTCCTGCCTCAGCCTCCTGAGTGCTGGGATTATAGGTGTGCACCACCATGCCTGGTTTCATAATGGACTTATTGAAGTTCTCTGGATACCCTGAACTTTTTCCTCTGTCCTGAGTACCCTCTCCTTCCCTTCTTTACTAGCTCCTGTTTTATCCTCCGATTTGTTTTGTTTGGTGGTGCTGTAGATGGAAATTGTTAGGATAAACTGAGGCATCACTGAGACCACCAGAGCAGGCAAAACTGAAGTGACAAGTGCGGTTTTATTTTCAGCCTGGGTGCAGGCTGGTCAAGGGCGACAAAGCCATTGACCTTGGGGACTTGGGCAAGGGGAAACTTTAGAGGAGAGTTTGGGTAGGGGAGGGGCAGTGCCAGGAAGAGTGGAAAATTTTGTCTTGGAGCGGAAGAAGTCTGCTGGTTTCCAGGGGTGTCTGGACCCTGAAGGTGTTGCTGCATGGGGCAGGCTGTTTATCTCGAACCCGGGCCTTGGATTTCTGTTAACCTTTGTGTCTTGCAGGATGTGTAACTGAGGGGCTTGGGAAGTTTTTCTAGTCTGCCAGGGCTGGGGTCTGACATAACCCACAGCCTCAAGCATGCTAGGCAAATGCTCTATCACTAAGCCCCACCCAAGCCCTGACCTCAGATTCTTTCAGAAACCCCCTCCTCAGTCTCCTGCTGTGAACACCACACACCTGGTTTTTCCCACATCTCTCAGGAAGTCTTTGTCAGCTCACCCTCCCATGTCCAGTTTCCATGTTTCATTGTTTGTGGAATTTCTGGAGTTGTTGCTTTAGCTTTAAAATAGAAAAAAAATCCAAATTGTTCAAAACAAACATTAACATCCTGTCCACACCTCCAGCAGGTGAGGGTGACTTCTATGACCATGACTTTCAGCCAGGTCACATTCACAAAGGTCTTCAACTTTTGAAATAGGGGAAGGGGATTCGGGGGGGGGGGATGGGATAAAATAAAATTTATTTTAAAAAATTTAAACTTTTTAAGAGGTTATCAAACAGAGTATGGAGGCTCCAAGGAAAGAGACATCAAGAGCTTTAGAATTGTTTTTCTTTTTTTTTTTGTTTCAGGGATCGCACTCAGGACCTTGCGCTTTCGAGGCGGGGTGCAGCACCACTGAGCTATATCCCTGGGCCTGTTTTTCTTTTTTGTGTGTTTCCTTTGTTTAATTTGGCTTTTTTGTTGTTGTTATTTGTTTTTTGGTACCAGGGATCAAACTCGGAAACTTGCACTTGCGAGGCAGGCGACTGAACCACTGAGCTAAATCCCCAGCCCTGGATTTGTTTTTTTGTTTGTTTAGTTTTGGGTTTTTTTGGGTACTGGGGATTGAGCTCGGGACCTTGAACTTGCAAGGCAGGTGCCAGAACCACTGAGCTAAATCCCTGGATTTGGTTTTTTGAGACAGGGTCTCACTATGTAGTTCAGGCTGGCCTTGAACTCACTACATAGCTCAAGCTGGGCTAGAACTCAGTGATCCTCCTGCCTCAGCCTCCAGAGTGCTGGGACTACAGGTGTGCGCCACCATGCCCGGCAAGAACGTTAGAGCTGTATTTATTTCCCAGTCCACAGTACCTAAAACTGGTGTGAATATATAAATCCTGTAAATATCTCTTTAGAAACACAATATGTAATTTATACCATGAATTATTTTGCCACCATGAATTTTGTAACTCTACTCGGCCTTTCCTTATTTTTCAGTTCACCGTTAAGGCTCAGAAAATCTAAGCGGCCTTTTAGGCTTCTATGCCTCTGAGAGGAAAAAGTCGCTTTTATTCTATTCTATCTTCGCAAGAGCAAAAGAACGAAACAGAAACTGAAGGCAAAAGCAAACTGATAGCCCTTCGCCTGACCAGCGAGCGTCTAACAACGCCAAGCCTCCGTTGCCATAGCAACGCAACTTTCGCCGGGACCTAGGAGTGTGGCACCCTTCTCATCCCAGAAGGCACTGCGCTGTCTCCTAGCCTTCCGACTCCCTCCATCCCAACATGCAACGGGGTTCACTTTGTTAAGCAATCTTCATTAGGGTGATTATAAAAATGCCCGTATCTCCTAAATTTCTATAACAAGAGGACGTGCAGGAAGACTCTCAAAATAGATGCCTAGTGATTTCTTTTTAGACAGTTTAGTTGTAAACTCAATTATAAAAGCCCCTTCTTTCTCTGGATACGTACAGGCACCTTATTGGGCAGCCTGCACAGACTGGAGGCGTGAGGGGTCCTCAGCGTTCGGGAGGAAGTGGTGCTGTCGGTCCTCCTGGGCCTCGTAAGGCCTGCAACGTGGAGCTATGGGAGGCTTGGAGAAGAAGAAGGTGAGTGGCAGAGGCGCCGAAGTTTTCAAGGAGTAGAAAACGGGTGGCGGAGCCCAGGGTCGTCTCTCCCCGGCCTCGGCTCCTTGTGGGGTCAGAAACGGCAGGATCAAGGAGACAGGAGATAGCCGCGAGAAGGGATTAGAGGATGAGCAAGCTCTGTATTGGAGTACTCGTCTGGTAAAATCTGGGAAAGAACTACAGAGTTATTTTTGTCGAAAGAATTACAAAACATAACTTCACCCCAAACCCAGGCCGAGTCATAGGACGACAGTGTACAAAGAGTCATCAACAGGACTTGCAGTTCATTTTTAAGTATTGTATCCTTTCCAGTTGAACCGAGGCACTAGGGATGGAGACATAAAAAATCCGATGTGGTCCCTCCTTTTTCCGAGCTTACTTTCTGGCATACTGGGAAGATGGACACAAACGTAAATTAAAATGACCGCAGATTGTTAAATGTGCTGCGAAGAAAATCAGCGAGGAACAAGGTCGAGACTACAGCGATGTATATTCCAGTTCTTGTAGTCTGGAGTTTTGTTCAAGGCATATTTCCACTCAAATTTGAAAGAGCAGAACATACTTAGTGGGTTCTGGGGCATAGGAGTCCGTAGCGAGCAAGCCTAGTATTGGAAACTAAATGCCAAGATGAGTAGGTAGGAAAGGCCTGTTGTGTATAGGGATTTGTAGGGATATCAGCATGGCTGGGATATAGTAAACTAAAGGAAGAATAGTATCTGGTGCTAGTGGGGTTGGATAGGGACCGACCTTATGTAAGACCTATAAGCCACAGTGAAGAGCTTGGATTTTATTCTGAGCAGTAGAAATCAAAGGGAAGATGCCATGGTCCAGAGATGGAAAACCTGCCCTTGAGGCGTGGATACAGAAGTGTAACAAGTCATTGCACTTCTTTCAAGCTGGGTTTCAGAACCATTTTTGACATTTTGGGCCAGGTAATTCTGTTGTTCTTATTTCTTTCTGGTTTTTTGGTACCAGGGATAGAACTCGGGTCCTTGCACTTTCGAGGCAGGCAAGGGAACCACTGAGCTAAATCCCTGGCCCTGGTAATTCTCTGTTGTGAAAAGGATTGTCCTGTGCATTATAGGATGCTTAGCAATATTGCTAACCCCCATCCACTAGATCCCAGTAGGAACCATCAACCAACAATGTTTCCAGACATTGTTGAATTCTCTTCCCTTACTCCACACACACACATATCCAGAAAGTAAAGACACCCTGTTGAGAACCAGTTATCCCCTTAATGTTTGACAGAGTGGTATAGGGCAATGGAAAACATTCTTATGAAAACTAACATCATAGTACAGTCTGAAGTTCATCTTTATATTCCCAGCACTTAGCATGGACCTGATCCCCAAAAGACAGTTACCAAATGTTTGAAGGAAAGAATGAATGGTGTGTTTCATGAATGTGGAGTTATAACCCTTAGTCTTCATGAGACTATGAGTTTGACCCTCGAGAGCTAGGATATCTTAGAGGCCACTTCTGTCTTATTCCAGAGGAAGATCTCTTTCAGAAGGGACATGTGGGTTTGAGCACTGCGGGTTGTTTGGTACAGTGCACTGCTTCTATTAAGGATACTGAGATGTGAATGTGAGGCACTATCTTAGCATCACAGATTTTCAGATGGCTGTACAGGACATCATGATTCTTGAGGGTATGTAGAGACTGGGTTTCTTTTGTCTTTATTGCTCTCCTAGTGTCTAGCTTTGAACATGTTAGAGGACCTGTTATTGTCTGTTGAATAAATGGGGAAAGGAAGAGGCTGTGTGGCTTAGGGCATACTTTTTTTTTTTTCCTTTTATTTTCCCCCCAATACTGGGAATTGACTATGGCAATGGTGAGCTATGTCCCCAGCCCTTTTAAATTTTATTTTGAGACATGATCTGGACTTGAACTTGTGATCCTCATTGCCTCGGCAGTGGCCTGAATGGTTGGGGTTACAGGCTTGTGCCATCATGCCTGGCAGGGCATGCATTTTCAACCAGGGTGCTATCCCCAAAAAAGCAAAAATTGGTTGTGGGGAGAGTATCGTAGATAGCACAGTGGTTTGTGGCCCCCTCAAAAGGACCACATTACGTAAGCAGATCTATAGTATATCTGGTATTACTATTTCATGGGGCTGTGGGGAGGAAAGGATGAATTGTAGGGACTGTCTAAAAAGTCTTGTGGTGGTAGCCAGGCATGGTGGTGCAGGCCTGTAATCCTGGCACTCAGGAGGCCGAGGCAGGAGGTTTATTGCAATTTCAAGGCCAGCCTGGACTACATAATGAGTTCAGGGTAAGCATGAACTACATAGTGAGACTCTGTCTTCAAAAAAAAAAAAAAGTCTTGTGGTGGTGAAGGGACTATAATGGGAGAGATTGAGAACACTGGTTGAGTAGTTAAGTAAGTGTACAGGCTTTGAACTCAGACCTGGGTTTGAATCCCAGCCCCAGCTATTCATTCAAAAGCTGTGTGATGTAGACAGGTTATTTCACTGAGCTTATTTCCTCTTTGAAATTGGGGTTCTAATACACCTAGCTGACTGGGTTGTAAGAAGTGAAATAAGGTGTCAAAACCACTAACTGTACTAGCCAGTATTTAGAGCTAGTACTAAATACTTGGGACATCATCTGAGTTACAGCCCCACATAGTCCCCAGCATTACATGGATGTTTGTGTCCCTTATGTTGACATCTACAAAGACAGTACAGGAGAGCTCATTCAGGTAGGTCAGCTCCCTCCCTACAGGATTCCCATTCCAGAAACATCTTGACCACTTATCCAGAGTGATAATTACAGAGTTGCCTCTGCAGTTAGGCATGGCCAGAGTTTGATGGCAGTCATTCAATCATTGCTAACGGAAAATTGTTTTTTTCTTCCCCAAGTATGAACGAGGCTCCGCCACCAACTACATCACCCGAAACAGAGCCCGGAAGAAACTGCAGCTGAGCCTTCCAGACTTTAGGTAAGGTTGGAGAGGAATGGAGTTGTGTCCTTGGGGAGCCTGGGCTGTGATGTGCACAATGAAAATAAGCTGCCTCCTGGTCTTCTCTGAGCTGCTACAGACTGGAATTCTGCTATTCATCCTCCTTACTTGGCCTTGCTTTAGTGAGCTGTGCCGTGCCAGGTGTGGTCCAAGGGGAAACGGAAGAACTGTCTGCAGAATGAGTTGGCAGGGTCTTTGCCACTCACTCCGTTCTGGCAAGAGAGACCCCTAATCCCGCAGCCGGGGGTTCTCCTTACAGAGTCAAGTACAGACTTTTCTATAGCCTGTGGTCCCTGCCATTGGCCCTGACCTCAGCAGCCTCTTCCAGCTCAGCCTTAGTCCTTTATAGATGCCCTGCACTTTCCAACCTTACAGTCTTTGTCTCTTTTAGGATGCTTACCCCTACCCCCCCCCCCTTTTTTTTTATTTGGTGGTACTGGAGATTAAATCCAGCTAGTGCTGGCACAGCACCCTTTGCCCTTTTTGTTCTATGAGACATAGTCTTGCTAAATTGGCCTCGAACTTGAAATCATCCTGTATTAGCCTCCTGAGTAGCTGGGATTACAGGCTTGCAACACCACACCTGGCTTGGCCCTGTACTCCACCCCCACCCCCCTTTTTATGTGGCTGAAATGTTGATTTTTTTTTTAGCAAGGCATTAAGTGCTTACCAGCCCTTCTCAAAATCCTGTTTGTTTCCTTTCTGGGCTTGTGGCAGTCTCCATTATGTATTTGTCTGGAAACTTGTGTCCTCAAACTCCAGCATTAGGTGAGCTCTCTAGGGCTCCTGGCCTCCCTGTTCACTGTTGATTTCCAAGCCCAAGTGTTTTATACCTTTACTCACATGACAAATGGCTTCTATCTTCTAGGCGGCTATGCATCCTGAAGGGCATTTATCCCCATGAGCCCAAACATAAGAAGAAAGTTAACAAGGGCTCCACAGCAGCCCGAACCTTTTATCTCATCAAAGACATCAAGTTTCTCCTCCATGAACCCATCGTCAACAAGTTTCGGGAATATAAGGTGAGGAGGCCTAGGCTTGAGTGTCTGGAAGGGTCTCCATTACATACAGCTTTGTGACTCACTCACTGTGATCTTATGCAGGTTGCCAACCTCTCTGAAAAATCCTGTTTGAAGGAGGGGGTCATTCTGCCTCAAAGGGATGTTTCAAGGATTCACTGAGATTACATGTCTGGAACTCATACTGCTTTATCTATTAATAGTTTTCCCTGGTTCTTTCCTAAAAGATCAAATTTTTTTTGCTCCTGAAACAAAGATCGTGCTATTTCAGGGTCTTTCTGGTCCGTTCTATGCCTAAAGAAACAGCTCCTAATCTGGTTCTTTCTGAGGTTACTCCCAGGAGACCATTCCACAGACAGAGATCATTCAGATGCCACAGGGACAGCAGAAACCTCTTTTTACAAAGTGGAAATAATTCAAAGTAGACTGTTGCTACTGACACTTCTGACTGGGAGCTGTGTCTGCCTGAGCAGAAGTGTGTCACCTAGTGGCCAACAGGAGACTGGGAGCCCCAGTTTAGGGTTCTGTGGCTACATAAACCCACTGTTAGAAGTGGGCCCATGGTGGGAGGTGACTGTCTCTGAGCTGCTGTTTATCATCCCAGATGCTGTTTGAACTTTTGGGAAGCCCTAAGGATGGGCATGAACAGAAAAGTTCTTTGAAAGAGGATGTCAGATGGTTTGGAAGACCCAGCCAATGCTGACTGGAGTTGGGAACAAGGGCCAGCCCTTCTGACTCTGATCTGCCTCAATGGCACATCACTTGGGCTGTTTTTTCATTTAGAAAATGGGGCTGGCCTGCCTTTCATTCTCCCCATGTGAACATGGTGTCAGCATATCTGTGAGTGGTTGTCCCTGTGCATCATTAAAGGAGGTGCCCGGTCCAGCTCAGGTTGTTATCGTAGGTCAGCTGGGTGCTCTCTGGAGTTGGCTGCTGTGCAAATCCTGGGCTGAAGGGGCTGATCCTATAGGCAGGCAGCCAGGGCCAGCTCCTGGAGGCAGTGCTGGGCTGCCCACCCCTTGGATCCATCCTCTGTGGAAGAGAGGTATCCAGTATTCCTTGGCCCATCCTCAGTGCTCCTTCCCTTGTCCCAGGTGTTTGTTCGGAAGCTCCGGAAGGCCTATGGGAAAAGTGAGTGGAACACTGTGGAGCGTCTGAAGGACAATAAGCCCAACTACAAACTTGACCATATCATCAAGGAGCGGTGAGTCAGATGCACCTCAGATCACTGCTGTCTTGCCTGCCAGGCTCTGCCCTGGCACTGAGGACAGAGTCGGGGACAAGACCAAGACCCTGCTCACAGAGTGCACATCCTTTGTGAGGAGACAGACCCAAATCCAAACTGACAAGTCACCAGGATGATTGCAAGTTGTGTTGGGTACCATGAGGGATGTAAGCAGCATGCAGGGAACTGGAGGAGGTATGTCAATGACACACTTGTCAGAGGAGGTCTCTAGAGATGTTAGAGCCAGCCAGGGGAAGCACACTCTGAGCAGTGGCAACAGCAAGTGCAAAGGCTGTGTGGTAAAAGAGAGTGAGACCTCTGGGACTGCACATGGAATACATGGTGAGACCTGTAAGGCATGAGCAGACACCTCTGGTCTTATCTGTTCCTTGCCCAGCCTTCTTAGAAGTCCCCCTAATTCATAGGCTGAATCGGTGATTCTTTTGTGGGGGGAGGGGTACCGGGGATCGAACTCAGGACTTTGCACTTGTGAGGCAGTCACAGTGTCGTTGCGCTAAATGCCTCACTGAATCAGTGATTCTTTTTTTTTTTTGGTACTGGGGATCAAACTCATGACCTTGCGCTTCCAAAGCAGGTGGCAAAACCACTGAGCTAAATCCCCGGCCCTGAATCAGTGATTCTTAACCAGGGGTAATGTTACCTCTCCAGGGGACATTTAGCGATGTCTGGAGTGTTTTGAGTTCCTATAATTTGGATGGGATGTTTTTGGTTTTTAGTGGATAAAGCTAGGGTTGCTGCTAGATATTCTACATTACCCAGAACAGGCTCTAGAAGAGAGTAGTCTGACATCCCAAGATGTCAGCAGTGGTGAAGTTCAGAAACCCTTGGCTAGTGACTGTCTCTTTTCTTCTGGGCTAATGGCCCAGGTATACTTAGCTGCAGAAAGGTGGCTTTGGCTCCACAGATGGTGTTTTTTACCCCAGCCTTGTGGCCATGAGCTGGGCAGTTGCAGGACAATCCCCATCACCAATATACAGATGATGGTAGTTCCTGTCCTGCCTATTATACAGCTGTTCTGTACAACAGGTAGAAAGAGGGGCACACGAAAAAGCCCCTGGATTCATAACCAGGTGGCACCCTCATCCCCTTGGCCAGAACCAGAGCTTAAGAAAATTGGGTGGCCCAGAAATGACCAGTGCCATTTCTACAAGTGGTCTTTGAGGTGAGGAGTTAGGAAACTTCAAGGTACCAAAGTGGGGGCAATTGACGTTTCTGTTTCTGCCTCTGCACCAGATACCCCGGATGGCTCTTCTGTTGTCTCCATCCCTGCTTGGGTTTAAAGACCTGGCAGACCTCTCCTGACTCACTACTGTGAGTGATGCCTTATAGGGCTAGAAGGACTTTGCAGTGTCTGGTCCCATGCTCTTCAGAGTCCTTTATGAAATAGCAGAACCCTTCCAAAGGAAGCTTCTTGAAAGGGAGTTTGGAGGCCAAAAGTTCTGGAGGCTGCTGCAGCTGCAGGGATGTTGGGAGGAGGCCAGAGGCCCATGCTGTCCCCTTTACCCAGGGAATCTAGGTAGCTGCAAGGGCCCAGTTTTAAATCAACAGTCTGGTCTTGCAGTGTCATCTGGAGAAAGAAAAGGCAGTATCATTTTCCAGATGAAGCTGGGGTTGGCTGTGGCGAAGTTACCTGCCTAGGGTCACATGGGACTGGAACCCAAGTGTCATTCATTACTTGTGGTTCAGTGTGTTCTTCCTGCCCTGCACCTCAGTCCCTCAGCTGGGTAGCCACACAGTGGTGGATCCCACCTAGGGTGACTGGTTCTCATTGGCTTTCTCATTTTACCATAGTGTTTCTGGAAATACTTTCTTGCAGTGTCTCTTCCTAGACTCCTCCAGATCCCACTTCCAGCATTTTTACCCCTGGTTCTAATTGATTCTGCTAAGCAGACAAATCTGAGTGATGAGAGATAAGGAAGACATACCCTACTATGGGGTCCTGTGGATAGGCCAGACACACATGTTGCTGGGAAGGCAGTCCCACCTTCCTCCTGGGCCCATGAGACAGCTGCCCATTTCCATTTTCCTTTGTGGACCTTTAGTAGTTACCTTTGAACTTACCTTTAAAAAGAGTCAGGGAGCCACTGACTTAGTCTACCCTCATACAGCAGTGGTCAAGGCCAGGTCTGTGGTGGGTGACTTGGGTTCCCACTGGAATTTCTCTGGTTCTCAGACCTCAGTGGCTTCTCCCAGGGCTGTTCCAGGTCTGTAGCCAGCTTGAGGGAAGCTGGTGCCAGGAGGTCAAGAAATAGCCCTGGGGAGGCTAAGCTGGGGAAATGGTACCTCTGGGGTGGTCGATGGAGTAGGGTAGAGAGGTTGGAGCCCAGGCTGAACAAGCTCACAAGCAGAACCCCCACGGCCCCCAGATATCCCACGTTCATCGATGCTTTGCGGGACCTGGATGACGCCCTGTCCATGTGCTTCCTCTTTTCCACCTTCCCACGGACGGGCAAGTGCCACGTGCAGACCATCCAGCTGTGCCGCCGGCTCACTGTGGAGTTCCTTCACTACATCATTGCCGCTCGTGCTCTGCGCAAGGTGAGCTGGGGCCCAGGGAGCCTGCCCCTCTCCTGCCACCTGTGGTTGTTACCCCATTGTCTGCCTCCCTCTCCTCAGGTCTTCCTGTCCATCAAAGGCATTTACTACCAGGCTGAGGTGCTGGGGCAGCCCATCGTATGGATCACACCCTATGCCTTCTCCCATGATGTGAGTGTGCCCATGGGGGAGTTCTCGTGCTGAGTCCTAGATGGACGTGAAGGTGTGGATGGGGGACTTGCTGTCCTGTGGAGTCCAGCACATGCTGGGTTCCTGATTGTTGGCTGCAGGTGGGAAGTGGAGTGGGGAATCCGCTGCACAGCTCTCTGTCACATGATCCTCTGTAGAGTTTCCAATGTGATAAATATACTCAGACCCTACCATTGTGCAGGAGTCCCCAAGCCCTCCCAGCTCCAGCACACTTCAGCTGGATGACCTTGGACGTGTTCCTGAACCCCTCTGCCTCATTCAGTAATAAGGTTCCACCTTCTAAGCTTGTCATGCGCATTTAAGGGAAAAGAAATCTTAAATGCCCAGTGCTTGGCCCTTGGGGGCTGTATGAAAAGTGTGAGCAGCTCTGGGTGAATGTATGCCATGAACAGAACTTGGCCCTGCCCTCACACCCATGGGGCCCTTCTCCCCACTGTGCCACTGACGGCTCAGACCCTGGTAAGCTGTTTCCCTCCTGCTTCTGCTCCCCTGTCCCATCCTCCAGCACAGCTTTTCCCTTACACATGGCCCTACCTCTCACTGATCTTTCTTTAAGTTCTAAGGGTTGTTGCCAGGTCCCCACTGAGAGAAATGCTGGTTTGCCTCCAATGGAGGCCTTTAGTGTCCCCGAGTGTCTGTCCTGGCCAGGATATCTGGGCTTTCCTTCTGTGGGCTGCCCTTGGGCCACCTTTCTGGTTCTTCATAGAGCAAGAGCTGGTGCCTTCTGTGGACAGCAAGTGCCACCACCAGCCTGGTTGAGGGAAGGGGCTGCCTCTGCCCGAGGTACCTACCAGGTGCTCTGGGGTGAGCAGGGATCTGGCCCTGCCGCAGGCTGGTGGGGGTGCAAGGGCTGGGTATAGCACATTGGCACTTGGTGGTGGGCTGAGAGGTCTGTCTGTGGGTGAGAGATGAGTTTTCGCCTCAGCAGTCCCTGTCCCACCCCCTGAGGCAGACGTGGGTAGCCAGAGCTTGTGGCCCTTCCCTCCTCTCCATCCCTCTTCCTCCTTTCCTCCTTCCTTCCTGCCTTTCTCTCTGGCCCTCTGTCCTTCCTGTTCTCTGATGTCCCACCCCCGAGCCACTCAGACTGGTCTTTGTGTGCCTTCGTGAGTGGTGAATAGGGCCCTGTGGAGGGCCAGCCTCCACACAGCTGCCCCTGGGGGAAGGGCACAGCCGCCCATCCCTGCTTCCACCACTGCTTCGTTTCAGCTGAAGATGAGCAGCAGTGCTATGCACACAGCAGTGGGACCCAGGCTGGGGGCGGGGAGGGGTGCTCTGCTCAGTTCTGTGCTGTGCAGAGTGAGGTTGGTGCCCAGATGCTCACCAGGCCTGTCAAGGGACCAGACAGAGCCCCCACAGCACATGTCACTGCCTGGCAGCAAGGTAAAGAAGCAGCTCAGAGTCTTGAGTACACCCAGCAGAGAGGGGATGTTGTTATCATTACTAATTTTGATATTTCTTGAAAAATTCTCTTGTCTATCCCTGTGGGACCAGTTGAGAGTTGAGGCACAGTGGTCCGGGTCTCACATCAACTCCTCAGGGCAGCGATGAACCATGCTTGCTGCATTGGCAGCTTGTGAATCTGGCTTTCTGCCTCTGCTCCAAGCAAGTAGTGATTCTTTCCCAAGCGGCCCCTGGCACTTGAGCTAGGCCTTCAGGTTGTACTCGATATATGGGCTTGAGGAGAGATGACTGAAATGTGAGCATCGATCCCAAGGCTCTTGCCAGGGTGTGGATGGGCCTGGCCTTTCCAGGGCACCTCGGGGCCATGGACTGGGCTGTGCTCTGGGAGGACTGCCCTACTGGACTCAGCTGGCTCTAAGCGACACTGAACAGATAGTGAGAGGGATGATGGAGAGGGCTTGAGCTCCCCAGGTTGGAGGAGGTCACTTCTTTAAGAACAGAAGTCTGGGGGGCCCAGGGATTTAAAGCTCATTGGTGCTTTGCCTGCCTCACAAGCACAAGGTCCTGTTCCCCAGTACCACAAAAAACAAAACCAAACCAAAAAAACCACAGAGGTCTGCACTGAGGCATGAGGCATGGAGGGAGGGGGTAGCCAGCTGTAAGAATACCTCAAACCAGTCATCCTTCTCTCCTGGGGGAAAACTGTCACCACTGTACCATGTGGGGGTCTGGCACTGGCCTCCATGATAGCCCTATCCTTGAGGGACCCTATCCTGAGCTTCACTCATGTCCAGAATGCCCATGGGTGGGGGTGTGCCACACAGCCTCAACCCTGCACCCACACTGCTCACGCACCTCTCATGCCCCCAGCACCCCACAGATGTGGACTACAGGGTCATGGCCACTTTTACTGAGTTCTACACCACCTTGCTGGGCTTTGTCAACTTCCGCCTCTACCAGTCGCTCAACCTCCACTACCCGCCAAAGGTAGGACCCCAGCCCAGCCCCTTCTCTACATGATACTAGAGTCCAAGCCTTTTTTTGTTTTTGTTTTTTGAGACAGGGTCTCACTATGTAGTTCAGGCTGGCCTTGAACTCTCAGTAATCCCCCAGTGCTGGGATTGTAGGTATCGGCCACCACACCTGGTCCGAGCCCTTCTGTCCCCATTTGGATGTGAGGGGCTGGAGCTGTTCTCTTCTCTTTGTTTCCCTCTGCACCCCCAGCTCGAGGGTCAGATCCAAGCAGAGGTGAAGCCAAGGGAGGACGTCTACGCTTTGGACTCTGAGAACTCCATGGAGGTGAGAGGGGTTTCACAGGCATTAGCCCTGCATCTCCCTAAAGGCGTGGTCTCTGTCTCTAAGACCTCTGGGGTTCCACCCTTGGGTAAGGGCAACTTGGCTAGGTCAGTGGTCTCAGGGCTGGCCTGGAGCTATCACTGCTTCTCCCCATCCCAGCCACACCTTGACAGGGTCCCTACCTGCAAACAGGTAACCGTGCAGCTTTGCTTCCCTCCTGTAGAAACTGGCAGCCCTCAGTGCCAGCCTGGCCCGTGTGGTGGTCCCTGCTGCAGAGGAGGAGGCCGAGGCCGACGAGTTTCCTGCTGATGGGGTGAGCACTGTGCTGCCTTCTCAAAGGAATGGGACTGGACATGGAGGCCAGATCTAGAAAGAAGCTTGGGAGGGAGTCACCTCCAGCCCCTGCCCCCTAGGGAGGTGGGTGACTCTGGTGACATGAGTCCTGGCCTCGGCAGGAGATGGCTGTGCAGGAAGAGGACCGCAGGAAGGAGCTGGAGGCACAAGAAAAGCATAAGAAGCTCTTTGAGGGCCTGAAGTTCTTCCTGAACCGTGAGGTGCCCCGAGAGGCCCTGGCCTTCATCATCAGGTGGGTAGGCTCTGTGGGCTGGCCCATGTCCCTGGCTATGTGCCAGTCTGGGTCCTGCCATGGGTACCTGTGAGTAACTTGGCATCTGTTTCCCTGCATGGCCTGGCCCGAGCATCTAAGAAGCACTCAACCAAGGGGAGGGCTGCCATTGGTTTATCACCAGCTGAGGTCCCTGCTGGGGCCGTACTGGAGGTGATAGCACAGACTGGAGAGTCCAGGATGGAGATGGGCACTCTCCTGATAGGGTGAATTTGTGGGCTGGGGGAGCAGCAGGTCTCAAGGAGTTGGGTCCTATAGCAGGCAGCTCATGCCTGGGGACCTTTGTGGTCTCTTCCTGTGCCTGTAGGAGTTTCGGGGGGGACGTGTCTTGGGACAAATCTTTGTGCATTGGGGCCACCTATGATGTCACAGACTCCCAAATCACCCACCAGATTGTTGACCGGCCTGGACAGCAAACCCCCGTCATTGGCAGGTAGGCCCAAGCTCTCATGTGCATTTTTGGGAGAGGACTGTCTCAGGCCCTTGCTGAGCAATGGGACTCCAGTTAGTTCCTCATGACCTGTGTTTGCTGGCCATTCTGCACCAGGTACTACATGCAGCCCCAGTGGGTGTTTGACTGCGTCAATGCCCGGCTCCTCCTCCCTGTGGCAGAGTACTTCCCTGGGGTGCGGCTGCCCCCACACCTTTCACCCTTCGTGTCTGAGAAGGAAGGAGATTACATCCCACCCGAGAAGCTGAAGCTGCTGGCTCTGCAGCGGGGAGAGGACCCAGGTAAGTGGGAGGGGGCCAGCACCAGGGTGGACAGGCTTCTTGATCTGGTCATTTCTCTGGGCTAGAGAATTACAAACTCTAGGCAGCCAAAAGCCCTTCCAGCCACCTTGGGAGTAAGGCTTAAGGGTGGGGAAGGGAGCATTTGCATCTTACAGTCAGGTGATGTTTACATTCACAGTAACTGGATATAACAGAGAACAGTGTAGAGTAGTCATCTATGTTCACATAGGAGACAGAATTCTGGGGTGGGGGCTGGGGACCTTGGAGGTTCCCGTGAAGGCAGCTGTGGTTGTGGGGAGAGACCAGAAAGGCTACAGTGGATACAGCCTTGAACTGCCTTCGGCATGTCTGAGGATGTCAAGGTCTGAGAGAGTAGTGTCTGGGCCAGCATTCACCCTGTGAGGGAAAGAGCAGGTACCCAGGGCACACAGAAGTCACTGACTATCCGTAGGAAACTTGAAAGCATCTGAAGAAGAAGAGGAGGAGGAGGAGGAAGAAGAAGAAGACAGAAAACACAATGAAGGGGATGGTGATGAAGCGGGAGAAAATGAAGAGGAGGAGGAGGAGGAAGAAGAAGAAGACAGAAAACACAATGAAGGGGATGGTGATGAAGCGGGAGAAAATGAAGAGGAGGAGGAGGAGGAAGTGGCTGGTTCTGAGGAGGAAGAAGAGGCCCACCTGGCAGCCTTGGAGCAGCAGAGGATAGAGGAGAAGGTATGGGAGCATTCGACCAGAGGCACTGCCGTTCAACCAGCAGCCCCTCTGGTTCAGAAGGGTAGGGCCTGGAGAACCGGCACCCACAAGTACCTGCTCTGTCTCCCCAGAAACCCAGGGTGATGGCAGGTACCGTGAAGCTGGAGGACAGGCAGCGGCTGGCCCAGGAGGAGGAGAGTGAGGCCAAGCGCCTGGCCATCATGATGATGAAGAAGCGGGAGAAGTACCTTTACCAGAAGATCATGTTCGGCAAGAGGCGCAAAATCCGAGAGGTAAGTTCCTGTCACTGCTACCTGAGACTCTGGCTTGGCCACCAGATGTGGCTGTGCTGTGCAGTGAACTCAGCGGTAGGGGTGGGAGTGGGGAATGGGACTGTCCTCTGGGTATCCTTTCCTTGAGGTCACCTTCTTGGCCCATCCAAGCCTTCCTTGGGGCTTTTGTCCCCTTCTTGCTCCCTGCTGTTCCTGAGCCTCAGGAAAGAGAGTTATTCTGGCAGAATTGGGAGGTTTTTGCTAAACTCCATTTTCTCTTTATTCACAAGCCACATGTGCTCATTTAAAAAACAAAATATGGGGCAGGGGATTTAGCTCAGTGGTTCCGCTGTCTGCCTCGAAAGCGCAAGGTCCCAAGTTCAATCCCTGGTACCAAAAAAACAAACAAAAAATGTGGAACCCAAGAAATCTGTAATGGATGCCACAGAAGTGGCTCACAGTCCTACCTTTGGGGTGATCTGTAGGAGTAGTTCTCCAGTTTCTCTTGTGCACATAATGGCATTATTTGGAGAGTATCATGCTTTTCATAGATTGTTTTGAAGTGTGTGTTTCAAGACATTGTATAATATGTGACCTGTCTTCTACTGATAGGATTAGTCATTCTCAGAGCTAACATCCCTGAACATGTCCCTACCCACCTTGGAATGTTTCTGCAGGCTAACTCTTGGGTTTGTGATGGCTACAGTTCTAAAATACATACTGCATAGTGGCCTGGAAAGTCTCACTGGCTTGCCCTCCTTGCCAGTTCCTGGTGAAGGTTTGAATAGCATCCAGCTTTCATGAGTGGGGCTGGTAAATGGGACAGTTGCTAAGTGAGGTTCTGTTAGCTCTGGGAGCCAAGGATGATCATAACTGGAGATTTGTGAGCCCATAAAGTGAAAAGAGCCATAGTGTAGGAGAGGGTGTGTCTGATTGTTAGCTTTTCTAGAAGCTCTGCTTTTTTTTTTTTTAATTAAATTTTATTTTATCCCCCCCCCCCTTATACCCACTCTGCTTTTAAGAAATAACTTGAGGGGCTGGGGATTTAGCTCAGTGGTTTCACCGCCTGCTGCGCAAGTGCAAGGACCCGAGTTCGATCCCCGGTACCAAAAAAAAAAAAAATAACTTGAATGGAAGAGTGAAGATTCTCTTCCGTACCCTACCCCTACCCCATCCCCACACCCACACCCACACCCAGGCTCACATCCTCTTTCTTCACAGGCCAACAAACTGGCACAGAAGCGGAAAGCTCATGATGAGGCTCTGAGGTCTGAGAAGAAGGCAAAGAAGACAAGGCCTGTGTGAGTGCTTGTGGCCCGCCTGGCAGCTGGACATGGCAGAGACAGGCCAGCGGACCTAAGCTTGGTGGCAGACTGGTCACTTCTGTTCTTAGCCCCTTCCCCTGGCCAGCCCTAGCTCCCTCATGCTCTCTGGTTGGGTGTGTGGGCCATCCAGTTCCCATGGATGGAGCTCCCTGCTGGTGGCTGAGCAGAGAAGAGGCCTTCTGCATTCTCAGGAGTCAGTGACATGGGGAGCAGCCAGCTGACAGACCCCTCGCTTGCTGCCTCCATTCACCCTGGCTTTCCCACATAGCCTCCACCCACATGACTGGACCTGTGATTGTCAGGGTGCTGTGATGGGGTGAGAGTGGGGAAACTTCTGTTATTAAACGGCTGGACTTCTGTAGCATTTGGATTCTGTGTTGAGGAGCATTCCTGGGGTTGAAGTGCTGCCTGGTGCCCTGTGCTGTGGGCTCTGCCAGCCCAGCTATGTACCAGAATAGGCCTGGACTCACTCAGAGTGCTCTGGGTGTCCAAGGATGCCTCCAGGGGCAGAGATGCCAAAAAGGCACAGAGCTTCTGGGAGTGGCCTTCATGCTTGCTCTGACCTTCTCTCACATTCCAGCCCAGTCATTTTCCCTCTGTGAACCTGCTTCCTCCTAAGTTGCCGGTGTGAGTGTGGGTTAGGAGCCTCCCTCAAAAGACTGTGAGGGGTCAGTCAATGATAACTTTATAGAGAGTCAGTATGTCACTTATCAAGTGCTGGAGCTAGCCAAGAAGGTAAAAGTGCCTGAGGATCTGGGAACCTCAAGGGCAGGTGCACTCCTAGCTTTGTGAGCTGGTGGGAAGAACCAAGTAACCTCCAGTGTCACCACCGCCAGACTGTTGCAGTCCTGCCTTGTACTTTGCACCTGACCTGGCAGTACCTGCTGATACCCGGGCATCGTCCTTTGTGTGGGACTGCATCATGACAGAGCCAGGGCTAGAACCTGGGTCTCTGGATGTGCACTCCAAAGTTCCTCCACCTTCCCCCAAGGCTACTCTGGTGAGCTAGCTGAGTGCTGCCTAGAGCAGGGGCCAGATGGAAAAAGTGGGTTTGGAACTGGGCTCTACTTTCCCTGAATCTAGACACCCGAAGGCCTTGACCTTCTGCCGGTCATTGTGCACTGGTTCTGTAGGTGGAGAGTGTCTCTTGGCCAGTGGCTACAGGTAGAGGGAACTGGCTTAGAAGCAGAGAACTCAGGACCCCCACCAACAGGACCTCACTGTGGGAGGAGAGGGCTGTGTCTTGTGCCCATGGTGGCATATCCATGGCAGTGGGAGAAGCAGAGACAGGGTCAGGACTCCTGGATCCAGAGCCTGCACCCTTGGGATGACTCAGGCCTGCCTGGGTGCATGTACATCCTGGGCCACAAGGTCAAAGACCCATCAGATAGGGAAGAATGCCTGGCAGCCATGCTGATACGGAATTTTCCCCATTCCAGAGGAGCCCAGAAATGGCGGGGGCACCAGGGCTCTGACGTGGCTCATGCCCTATTGGCGGCCAGCTGCTTCTGTACTGCCCACAGCTGGAGCTGAAAATTCCTCATAGGCAATAACCCCGTCCTTGGTCCTGCTCCCCTGGGGGAAAGGGGAAAACCCTGGGCCTGGAAAAGGAGATGGGTCCTAGACTTAGCACCCACATCCTGGCTGTCCCTGCCTACTCAGCCCTGATGGGCACCCTGGAGAGGAGGGTCAGCTCAGACTTTGAAGTCTCTGATGGAGCCAGGTTCCTTGCCTGAGCTCCCTTGGGGGACCCTGGCTGCCCCTCACCAACACCTCTACCCCAACCCAGCCCCTGCCTTTCTTTCCAGAAATGTATCCCGGTCTATTTACACAGACTAGAGCAGGTCAGACCTTCCATTGGATCTTGAGGGCACCAGTCCCCCAATAAAAAGCAACTAATCTTCCATCACTGTCAGGCCCAGGGTACCACCATCAAGCTGCAAGCATTCTCCAGTCCCCTCTGGGGCTGGGGGCTCCGCTGAGCCAAAGGGCCGCCCACAGGACAATGGTCCCGTTGGCGCGTCCAGACAAATGGGCCTTGTTGGGCTGACGGCGGGGGCGAGTTTGTGTGCCCCTGCTCGCTGAATGCGGCTTCTGTGCCTCTGGGCGGGCGTGCAGGAGCCAGGACTAGGCGGGAGGGGACCAGGGCCTGGAGCGCCCATTGGCCGAAGCGCAGGGGGTTGGGCTGGGCTGCTGACCGCACCTGGCCGGGAGCGACAGCCTGCAAGGAGGCCGCTGTGGCTGCGGCAGAGGGGCAGGAACATGGACCAAGCCTGGAGGACCGCGGAGGCCCGGCGGGTGCACCCCGCCGCCCAGTGAGTGAGCGAGCGCCCGGGCGGCACGCCCACCCCGAGCCAGCCACGCTGAGCCCGCGGAGAACCAGGCCAAGGTATGTCCCGGGGGCCAGCACTCACTGTTGGCTTGTGTCGACTCAGTCTACTTCTTGAGGGCCCCGCCCACACCGCCTCAGTGGCCAAAGGGGCTCTACTTGTGGCCTGCTGTCTGAGAGATGCGTGTACAGCATCCCTGCGCCCGGGGTGGCAGCAGGGAGGGCACAGGTTGATGCTGGTCCTGCCTTGGATTTTTCCCGGTGCCCCTAGTCCCCAGAGGTTTGGAGGGTGGGGCTAAGGCAGGTTGCTGGCTGGGCTGGAGCTGTGAGTCTGTTAATGATTAATCTTGGGCAGAGGCTGAGCAGTAGTGAAAGGGGGCAGGGAGCTCCTTTCCCTACCATCCCTCTCCACAGGGTCTTTCAGAGCAGGGACTGGGGGCCGTGGTAAGGGACCAGTCCCTCTGTTTGAGGAAGGCCCCGTGGGGGGAAGGCCACTGAGGAGAGGCTTTTGGGTATGGGACAAAGTCTAGTGCCCAGGAGGGGTCCCACCTGAAATCCTACACTTCAGTGTCCTGGGTCAGTGTCCGGTTTGGGGGTCCAGCTTCGTGTGCTTGTAGGGTTCCAGGCCAGAGCTTTGGTAACAACACAGAGCACAACTGTGTGCCCTTTCCACTGGGGACCCCTCCTCCCCAGCTCGCAGAGAAGGAGAGGTGATGGGCCCACATCTGGCTGCTGTAACTGACACCAGGGGGAGGGAGAGAGGGAAAGAGGGCCACAGGCCTGACACCTGATCTCTGGGATTGCCACCGTGACTGGTGCCATGGAAAGCCTTAGGAGGAGAGAGGAGTGGAGGAAGGTTCAGTTAGGAGTTCAGTTAGGGTTCAGTTTCTCTACTGAGGTGATCTGAGGCCCAGAGAAGATGAGGCTTGTCCAAGGCCACACAGGAAGCACACCTCAGGCACACCTGGGCCAGAGCAGCCTCTAAGCTGCTCTGCACCTTGCCCTGCAAGGGACCATTACTGCTTATCCCCATTATCCAGAGGGGTAACCTGAGGCTCAGGGAGATTCAGTGACTTGACCAAGGTCACAAAGGTCAGAGGTGGGTGGGTTGATTCCAAATCACAGGAGCCTTGCCTGGGACCCTACTTCAGGACCTCATGCCCTACCCAGGCCCTTCCTGCCCCATGGGGTCCTCGCCTCTTGGATCTGCCTGGGCTGCCCCAGACCCCTCCCTCTGGCCTCCCTGGCTCCCAGCTCTGCCTGACACTCGGTGGTGGGCAGGCTGTTACCCTGGGAGCAGAGACAACAGAGCCCTGTTCCCAGCTGCCACCTCAAGCTTACTTGATTCCTTGCTTCTTGCTCAGGCACATGTAGACAAAGAATGCCTGCCTTCCCTTTCCCTCACTGTCCTCTAGTCATCCAGCATGAAAGAACTGTGTCCCATATAGCTCCTGCTGGGCTCTGAGGGACTGAGTGTGCCACCAGTGAGGGAGGCAATGATTAACCTGGGGAACGATGCTCAAATAGTTTCCTGGCCCTGGTCATAGGCTATGGAAGGACTTCTTGCTTTGCTCTGATGGAGGAATATGGGTGACCCTTTTTAGGAGCCCCACACTACTCCAGACAGAGGTGCTTGTGAAGTCTCCTGACGGGGGACTGATGGAATCACCAGGTAAGTGGTAATGAAAGTACATCCAGCCGGGGATTTAGCTCAGTGGTTCTGGTGCCTGCCATGCAAGCTCAAGGTCCTGAGTTCATTCCCTGGTACAAAAAAAAAAAAGTACATCCAGAGAAACCTGCTTTTCCATGTGGCTGTTCTTTTTTTTTGGTACCGGAGATCAAACTCAGGTCCTTGCACTTGTGCAGCAGGCGGCAAAACCACTGAGCTAAATCCCTGGCCTCCATGTGGCTGTTCTAAGGCAGAGTTAAGGTCCCCAGCAATATCCCTCCCTGCTGTGGCACCTGGGGTTAGTCTATTCCCATCTGTGCCTGAGTTTTGTTGGATGTAGAATATGAGAATTGGGCAGCCTGAGTCTGAAGCGTGGGAAGATGGCCTTCCAGGTGTCTGCACTGACAGATCCTGCTTCCTCTGCCAGGTGGGATCTAGAAAGATCCAGAAGGATCATGATAATAACCAGATGTGCCAACACTGTATGCCAGGCATACAAAGGCAAAGGGCTCTGCGTACCTCACGCCATGGTTTCTCCCAGCAAGACTAAGAGCATGGCTGTACCTCCATTTTTTTAGGCGACTGGGGCTCAAGTAGGAGAAGTCACTTGCCCAAGGTCACCCAGCTTGGAAATGGAGGTGGATTTGTAGTCCACGTAACTCAGAAAGTCCAACAATAGAGAGGAAGTGGGTGTGCATCATGTATAACAAGTGTTCAGCACCCTTTGCAAAACCTATTATATGTCCTCGTGTAAATGAGTGCATAGTCATCCTTTAAAAAATATTTCAGACATTTTAAATAGAGAATGAAACTACAACTCCTATACAACTCCTACAACTCGTCCCTGGAGTTCTCAGTATTTTGGGAGCTAATAAAGACAAAAGTGTTGGCTCTGTGATCACCACTCAACCCCCTTTAGAGCTGCTTTGGGACCACTCAGATCTGCCATGAGGAACGGTGACTTTTACCTGGTCAAGGCAGTATAGCAGAAAGAGCTTGCTCTTAGTTCTGGCTTTGTCATTTGGTGCTTTCACAAGTTACTGAGCCTCAGTTTCCCCATCTGTCACATGGGGCCAGCAAACTGCCCTGGGAGGGTCTGTTGGTCATAGGTGTGAGTCATAGGTGTGCTCTTCTAAGAACATTGCATTCTCTCAGTGGCCCCGGTACCCCTTGGCATCCATGCCTCCAGCCAAAAGACCAGAGAGTAGGAGCGAGATGTCAGGCTGACAGTTTGGAGGTGGGCCAGTAAGCTGAAACTCTGCTGAGCAGTCCTCCCATCTCTGCTCCAGCACCACACCCCAGAGGGGCTCAGAGGGAAGAAGCTTCTAGGTTCTTGCAAGTCACTCCTGGAGGGTGGCGCAGCCTCTCCCATCTGCTCTCAGCTATGCAGCCCTCACTCACTTCCTAGCTCTGTGCCAGGCATCTGCTACCCCTTCCTCACTTAGGACACTGAAGTTCAGAGAGGGCAGTTTGCCTCCCTCAGCCACACAGTGAGATGGGACTTGGCTCAGATGAGCTGCTTTTCTCTCCTCCAGCCAGGCTGTAGATTTTCAAAATGGAAATACCTTTATTTTAAAATGTTTTGCAGGTTACTGGCAAAAAAAAAAAGGTGTGTTTGTACATGTACCAACTCCTCACAGTGAATGTACTTTTATTAATGTATCGCAAACATGTACTAATAAAAATTTTTTTAAATAAAAACCAACAAAAAATCAAAATGTCAACAAAAAAATAAATTTCTTCCAAGTAATGCAGTCTCTTGTATATGTATGTATTAAAAACATATGTATGAAATATATATGTGTAATAAAATATATAAAATATGTGAAATATATAGATATAGATGTAATTATAAAATCAAAATGTATTATGGAGAAAGTCAATGGCCCTAATCCCCAGGAAAGTATAGTTTACATTCAGGTGTCTTTTCAGACCCTTTTACTCAAGTATAAATGTTGAGCTTTGCTCAATATAAGTTCTTTCCGTACATATTGTATAATTGGGCTTAATATTAGGCAACTCTTTAACTTCAGTTTCTTCATGTACAAAATGAAGATAAAGGGGCTGGAGATATATAGCTCAGTGGTGCTGTGCCTGCCTGGCAAATGCAAGGTCTTGAGTTTGATCCCCAGTACTGGAAAAAAAAGAGAGAGAGAGATAAAGGCTCTGTGAGCATGGGAAGAGCTAAAATCATACTGCAATGACCACTTCGGTGTGCTCATCTCAGATCGGTTGTTAGATATCGTCTTGGAATATACTCCCACAAGTGACATTGCTGGGCCTGAGATCCACTACTGCTAAACTCTGACGGTTGCTTCCAAATTTTCACTCTAAACATTGTTGGCAGAATCTTCTTGCTCCATTTTTTTTTTTTTGCATGCTTGAGATTGAACCCAGGCACTCACACATGCTAAGTAAATGTTCTACTACTGAGCTACACTTTCAGCCCCCTTTGTGCTCCACTCCTTAAGCCTCCTCTTGGGTTCCCATAAGAATCCCCTCCACTACAGGCAGCATCCCTGAGATAGCCTCACTCCCTACTTTGTCTGCCACAGCCCTGCCCCATCTGTGTACCTGGAGCCAGCGCTGTGGATGTGGGTTCATCCGGGAGTGGTTCGCCGGGAAGCAGCTGTGCCACAGACTGTGATGCAAGCAATGGCTTTGGAGGCCCTGGCCGACCGCTTTCTCTCCTTCGGGGCTCTTTCTCACCCTTTTTTCTGATGACTCCATGTACTCCTGTGGCCTCAGTTTCCACCTGTACTTAGGCAGGGGACCTCACTGCTTTTTGGACGGTCTATGAACACCCCATATACCGCAGACTCTGTGTCCTAATGGAACCCCACATTGCCTGTTCCATCCCAACACTAAACCTTCCTGTCTGTCAGGCTCCCCAGCTCATGGTCTAGCTCTATCCCGTTACCAACCAAATTGCTGTGTATGCCATGGCATACAAATGGTTTCAGTGCATCCTCACCTTCTCCTTGGTCCAGGTCATCTGACACCTGGGCAGCTGTAACAACTGCCATTGGATTCTGCCTGTTTCTCCTCTTCTTTCCCACCCCTACAGTCCATCTGCCACTCAGAAGCCTTATCTCCTCACCTTTCTGCTGAAGACTTTCCCAGGGCTCCCCAACACCCACTGGATTCAGGTCAGCATGCTTCCCTAGACTCTAGCAAGTCCCTCTTGCCTTGGCCTTCTGTTGGGGTTCCACCTCTGCCCACCAGCCTCTTACAAGCACACATACTAGACAGTCCAGCCAGGATGAACCATTGTAGTTTCTCAGTTGTCCTGGGCCTTTTCCCTCCACTTGGCTTATTCCATATTAACAGTCATTTACTGAGGGCCTCCGCTATCCCCTGCACTAGTGTACATGATGCCTGGGCCAGGGGCCACAGGGCTCACAGCCCTAGGGGGAGACTGACAGCAGGCAGCTATGATGGAGGAAACTTTGGTTAAGGCCTACTCCAGAAGAGAAAACATCGGAGCCAGGTGTTAATACTCACTGCTGTAACAGAGAAACCCCAAGTTCCAAGCCTTAACACAAAATCAGTTTACCTTCCATTTTCTTGAAATTCAATGAGTGTTTGATAGGCATTCCGGGCTCCTCCCATCTCATGGCTCTTCCCACTTCCAGGTCCTTGAGGACTGGCCCATTCAACATGCTAAGGGGAAAGGAGAAGGTCCCTCCACTTAAGCTCATCAGCTGTCATTCTGCTCACATCCCCTTGGCCAGAATTCAGTCAAATAAAGACACTATGCTGCAAGGGAGGGTGGGAAATGTAGTCTAGCTCTGTAGCCAATGAGGAAAGGGAACTGCCTTTGAAAACTGTAGAATACATAGCAGCTTCTGCTACGGGAGCCTCCTCTTCCAGGAAGCCTCCCCGATACTACTTCCATTCTTTCTCCAGGCTGGCTATATGGATCTATAGATAGAAAAAGATGTAAGGAAGTGGGAACCAAAACCTTAATGATAGTGACTTTTAGGGGTGGGGACTCTTTTTATTGCCCTCTTTATACTTTGTGTTTTTTTGGTACCAGGGATCGAACTTGGGACCTTGCGCTTTCGAGGCAGGTGGTAGAACTAAGCTAAATCCCTGGCCCCTATACTTTGTTTTTTTAAAATTTATTTTCAAAGAACCTGTACTCTTCATTCATTTTTTTTTTTCCAGCCGAACATGGTGTCCCCTGGAAAGAGACTCTCTTGGCAAGGCTGGGGGCACATTTCTGGCATCAAGCCTCCCTGCTCTGGAAATGTTGGCCTCATTTAGCTCTTTCCTTCTCATCCTGGCCACCCTCTCACCTCTTGCTGGAGAGTCATAATACCATTTTATTTTATCATATAAAATGAGGATGTAGCAGGTCCCCAGCATGGAGTAGGAGGGTGCATGCATGATACAGCAAGTCGCAAGCACAGGACTGAATGCTGCTTTGTTCCAAATTCATGCTTATAAGCCACTGTTACTGTTGGAGGCCACTCTGCCCTGATTCACTCCCACAAAGCCAGCTAAGCCCAGAAGGCAGAAAAGCCAATGGATGTTAGAAAAGAAAAGACAACTCCAAAGCATGTCCCAAATCCACTTCCAGCACTCAGAGAGATTGGCAATCAGGGCTTTCCCCATGGCAGTTTTAGCTCTGGTATTTGATGGATGCTTGGGGCTGCTCTTAGGATTGGTGGGCTTTGGGGGAAGAGAAGCTCAGAGCAAGTTTTGGATGCCTGCAGTTCCCTGGGAGGAGCTGGGAGCTGCTTAACTTTTGAGAATGCTCAGTGGTGATGAATGATGGTCAAAACAATAGCTATTATTAATTAGTGGTGGCCCCAGAGCCTCTAGAGCCTTCTGCCTGGGCCATGATAGGGTTCTGGGGGTTGGCACTAATGGGAAGATGGAGAAGGTCTTCCTGTACGCAAGGAGTCCTTCTGTCCAGGAACAAAGCCAAGAAAAAGCAGACCTGAAGCTGAGATTACTCAGGCTGAGCCTGAGGGTCATGGGGATTTAGGGATGGGTCATGCTGCCTGCCAAAGCCCCAGGAAAGGCCAACATCTCTAATCAGCCCCAATCCTGAAGAGCTGGTGCAGGATGCCCATATGTCCCCACCCCTCATCCAAAACAGCCAAGCGCTGTGCAGCATGGAAGTTGGGTTCTCTCTGATGAAGAACTAGGGCTTTGACAATGAAATCTCACCCAGACTCATCCCCCAGTCCTGGTCTGATGCTCCCAGAAGACTTCCAGGCCCAAGGAGTTGCTAAGTCTTCAGGGCCCATGCAGATTTAGGATAAACTTTGACATCTGCTTGTTTCTCAACATTTTAAAGCCCTGGAATGTGGCGAGTCTGATTTTCTACTCTGGCATTGTCTGTACTCTGTTAGCTGTGTGACCTTTACCTACCTGAGCCTTGGTTTCTTCCCTGGGTAGTGGGCTGACAGAGGTGCTCGGTGCACAGGGCAGCCACAAGACATGAATGAGGTGCCGTGGATCGATTAAGCAGTCTCCTGCCTCCCTGTCTCTCTCTCTCTCTCTCTCTCTCTCTCAGCCTTCAAGCCTGTCTTGGGCTCTGCAAGGCTCTGCAGTTGCTCTGTCCTTGGCTCAAGGGCACCTGAAACTTTGCTGAGCCCTCGAATGAAAGAGCTACCTGACCACACTGGGGTCCAGAGAGAGGTGGGGACTGTGGGAGGTGTCCAGCAGGGGAAGGGCAGAGGGCCAGGGCACCTCCAGAAAGGTGCTGGGGCATGCCACATTCTATCCCCAGGGAGGGAGCTCATAAATATTCACATGTACTTGAGAGGGAGGGAGGCAGCAAGCCTGCTGTTGGGTGTCATTGGAGAATTCCCATCTCCCAGTGACTGCAGAGGCAGCCTGGGATTCGGATGTGGTTCAGGCTGGGAAAAGAAAGGGAAGCCAGTCATAACTTGAGGTGAGTGTGTCTCCCCTGTCCCCTCACAGGGGTTGGCCCTGGTGGCAACATTCTAGGCTGGAAGGTTTACCATCCTGGGCTCAGTTTCCCTGTGTGCCAGATGTGGAGGATGAGTCCTGTTCCTCCTTCCTTCCCTGGAGGGTCTCAGCTGGAGAGGGGAGTGGCAATGGCTGGGGCTGGCCCGCCACCATTCACCTGCATGGAGAGAGGCAGACATGGCTGGGGTAATACACAAGGGCTGGCATAGGTGGGGAGGTTGGCAAGGAGACCATCTATCCTGAGTGCCTGGGTTTGTCACCACTGCAGGGAGAGGAGGCAAGAGACTCAAGTTCTAGTCCTGTCTGATGCTTCTGTGCTGTGTGACCTTGAAAGTACCCCTGCTCTCTCTGCAGTCTTCTTGCCTCTCTGCCTTCCAGCCTGGAGACCATGAGGCTCCGGCTGCGATGAGACTGTCCTTGAACCCCAGGCCTTGAACTTGGGGCCATTAGCTGCCCACAAGCCCACACCAGTGGGCACATACCTCAGTGGGGCCAGGGACGGGACTCAGGGAGGGTAATAATAATGATGGTGGCAGGCCACACTCAGCAAGTGTCTTCACTGTGCCAGCCCTGTATTGAGCACATCCTTGTGGAATGCAGAGGATCCATATACCCCCTGTGTTAGTTACTTTCTTGTCACCGAGACACAATACCTAATACTTACAACTCCAAGGAGGAAAGGTTTATTTTGGCTCATAGTTTGTAGCAGTTTCAGTCCATAGCTAGCTGGCTCCAAGGCAGGGTGGCATGGCAGAGGGGCATGGCAGAGGAGAAAGCGCTCATGGCATGGTGGCAGGAAACAGAGAGAGAGATCAAGGGAGGAGGGAGGGAGACAAACCCTTCCAGGACGTGCCCCCAGTGACCCACCTCCTTCGACCAAGCTTTACCTCCCAACAACATATTTAGCTAGAAAGACATTAGTGAATTAATCCACCGAGGAGTATCATACTCCCATGACCCAGTCACCTCCCAAAAGCCTCACCTTGATTGTATGAGGCTTTGGGACGACAACTGGATATAAACCACAACAGCAGCCTGTGATGGCGGGAAAGTTAGTATTATTTTGGACAAGAAGTGGAGGCTCAGAAAGGGGCACGGCCTTGCCTAGGGCACAGCAGAGCTGGGGTTTAAAACCAAGACCTGGTCCCAAAGTGATGGCTTTGTAGGGCTCTTATATGCCTGACTTGCATACTTGTGCTCTTATACACAGATGGCTATCAGATCTGTGACTCCATGGTAAGCTCTTTCCATGGAGCTTTTATGTACATATGGCTCACAAGCATGATTTCTGCCTATATGTCTATGTCAACCTCATGGCCTATCTTCTATGTGGCTCTCTGGCTGGCTGCCTGGACCATGGTCCCATCATCACGCTGTGGTTCATGGATTCTGCCACCAAACATTTACCAGGTACCAGGCTCGGAGCGCTCAGGAGTGAGTCACTGTCAGCTTGCTTGCTGCTGGGTACAGAGGAGACACTTCCACTTCCGCACACTCAAGTGTGACCTAAACCGGGCCTGGTCCATAGTAATGATAATGATTATCACTATTAATAATTAATGCATATTCATTATTCATCACATTCTGGGTGTGTATTCTCTTGTTAAAATTTTACAGTCTTGGGGCCTTTCTCCTTCAAGCCAGGTTCCTAGATGCCACAGCTGCTCTCTGGGCCTCAGTTTACCCAGAGGCTCTGCCTGTGATCCCAAAGGATCACGTAACAGATCCTGTATGCCCTGATGCTATTAATGTGTACACTGTACACACTGAGGCTCAGAGAGGATGACCTTTGTGCCCAAATTTTCAGAGACCAGGCAGGGAGGGAATGACCAGCCTTAGACATCCCAGGTGGCCAGCAAAAGAGGAACAGCCACAAGCCCCCCCTGCTTCCCCTCCCCCTAATCTGGCTGCAGGCTCAGCCCATAGAGGCCAGACCCTGCTATACTCCTTGGACAGAGCTCCTGCCATGCCTCTGCCTTCTGCAGTGGCTTTGCTGCCAGCCACATCTTCTTTTCCATGGGCTTGGGGTGAGTGTGGTGTGCACCAGCCAGGGCTGCCATGGACAAAGCAAGAAGCTCCATGTTATAGGTCCACAGACCTGGGTTCAAATTCCTGCACAGCCCCTGGTTCGCTGAGTGACCCTGAGCAAGTACATGATCCTCAGTGTTCCCATCTGTGAAATGGAGTGACCGTGAGGTGGAGAGGCATCCACTGAGTAGTAGCAGAGTGGAGACAGTTATATACTTTGGAGACATCCCTGCATGGGCTGGCTCCTAACAGGGGCTCAAGAGTGGAATCAGAGGCAAGAAGATTGCAAGTTCGAGCCCAGCCTTGGCAACTAGTGATTTATTGAGACTTATCTCAAAATTAAAAAAAAAAAAATTAAAAAGGGTTGGGGAGGGCCGGGGATTTAGCTTAGTGGTGCCGCCACCTGCCTCACCAGTGCAAGGTCCTGAGTTTGATCCCCAGTATCAAAAAAAAAAAAAAGGGTTGGGGATATAGCTCAGTGTAAAGGCCCTGAGTTTAATCTCCAGTGCTGCAAAATGAAAGGTGAAAGGAGAGAGAGACAGAGAGAGAAAGAGAAAGAGAGAGAATGAATCAGTGTGTAGAATGGCCTAAAAATCAGCAGCAGACAGGGCTCAGCTCTGGCAGGGGCCTGGTGAGATTTGAGAAAGCCAAAACGGAGCATGAAGGAATGAATGCAGGAACCAGAGATGAGGGGGTGGGGCCTTGTCCTGGGCAAAGCTAGGTGGAGCCTGATTGGCAGTTGAGGGAGGCTGGTCTGCCCCCTGCTGCTGGTCCTCCACCTGAGGCCTCCATCATTGCAGCCTCTCAGAGTTCCAGAAAGTACCCTGGTGAGTGGGGCTGCTGGGGCAGCCTTCCCCCATTTTAGAGGCAGAGAAACTGAGCCCTGGACCTGCTTCTGAGCTTCAGTCAGAGGCTCCAACCTGTTTAGGGCTCTGTTCTGCTCCCACTGGACCCCTGGAGAGCAGGAAGGTGGCTGACTGGGACCCTTGAGGCCTGGGACATGCTTGTGCTCAGTGAGTGACCCAGTGACCACTGTTCGTTCAGGGCAGACCCTCAAAGGCTCAGGAAAGATGTGGTCAGTATGCCTAACCCACCTTGGGAAGGCTGCCAAGGCTGCAGCAAGGGTGGTGGGGGGCTCCTGGCTTCTCTATTGTACCAATGAGAAAACCACTCCAAGGGGGTCCCTGGCTTGTGTGAAGTCACAGTGCTGGATGGAAGCACAGGCCTGAGGGATCCAGAGCCTGACCTCCCTCCTCCTAAGACCTCTCCTGGCTGATTTACCCCACCTGGCAAGCTCTGTGTTTTATTATTTAAATATGCTAAATGCAGTATATTGCCTTTTTTGATTAAGAAAAAAAGAGGTGTGATTGAAAAATATGGTGAATGTTTACATTTTTAAAAATATGTATTACTGTAAAGGACACAGCGCCATTAATTTCCTTCAAAATACCCCTCACTTGGAACATACTTATGTCATCATTCTTGCCACTTTCTTTTTTCTTTTTTTTTTTTGAAAAACAGTTTTAGATATGCTTTAATGCATTTCCTGAGTTAAAAATGCACTTGTTTTAAAGATCCTATAAATAAACATCAACTCTCTCAGCTTGGTATTTGTTGTTTAAAAAGCAATATTATAGCCAGGTGTGGTGGCACACACCTGTTGTCCCAGCACTCAGGAGGCTGAGGCAGGAGGATTGCAGTGAGTTCAAGTCCAGTCTCAGCTACATAGTGAGCTCAAGGATAACCTGAACTACAGAGCAAGACCCTGTCTAAAAAAAAAAAAAAAGCAGTATTATAGGAATGTTATCTAAAGGAGACAGGCCAATGGAGAGTTTACAAAATGTAAACGTACACATGTTAAAAGCAGTTGGGGTGCAAGGGATTTAGCTCAGTGGTTCTGGCACCTGCCTCGCAAGCAAGCGCAAGGTGCCGAGTTCGATCCCCCATACCAAAAAAAAAAAGGTAGTGCTGGGGACCGACACGTACAGAGCGGGAGGGGCGTCCTGTGACTCAGAGCCCAGCACCCAGCTGCGGCCACAGTTGCTTCTCCCTCAGATACATGGACAGTGGCTCCAGACAGCTAAACACAGGCACTGACTGGCCTGCTCCATAGTGGCGAAACTATGACCTTTCTGTGACACTCCCAAGCAAGGGCTCAGCAGGGAGCCAGTTTGAAGCCTTGGACCTGAGAAAATCCAAAACGGAAGAAATGCCACTTTCTCTGCTGCCTTTTAAGAGACTAGGCCAAAATTATACACTATTCAAGTTTTCTCTTCCCTGTGGAGCCATGCTTTCCTGTGTGTAGCTGTCTAGAGAAGAGACCAAGTGAGAGCTCTCAGCGCTAGTAGGGTGCCCTGGAACTGCTTTCCTGTACCCTCCTTGCCCCCCGGCCCTGTTCTGTGCAAAGGCAAATGCATTGGGGGTTCTGCTCCACAACTTGGGCTCAGAGGCCCCCTTAAGGGAGCTTTCTCTAATTGGACAGAAACTGTTATATAAAAGGCACAGACTCTGCCAGCCTGGGGAAGAGACTTGGGGGTTTCAAATGCGTTGAAGTTAAATTGCTGCTATAATTGCAAGTTCCTAGTAGGAGAAAAAAGGCATTAAAATAACTGAAGGTTTGTTTTATTGGCAACTTAGGATGCAAAGTATTTTATTTTTAAACTTCTAAACTTTTTGTTTGTTTGGGGTTTTTTGTTGTTGTTTTCAGACAGGGTCTCATTAAGTAGTTCAGGCTGGCCTTGAACTCATTATGTATTCCAGGGGTGATCCTCCTGTCTCAGCTTACCCAGTGCTGGGATTACAGGCAGATGCCACCCAACCCTGGCCAAACTTCTAAACTTTGTAAATAAGACAGTCAAGTTTAAATAATATAGCTTTCCAAAGCTGAGTATTCTCATTTAGAGCTCAGTTTTTCTGCATGAAATACAAAACCCGCTTTCTAAAATTTCCAGATCGGAACAGGACTATTCTGACAACCTGTGACTAGTTGAGCTGATCAATCTCAGTTGGCAACATTCCTTTCTTACCTTGCTAAGAGCTGAAAAAAACTTCAGATGCGTTGTTCTAGACATACATTCCAAATGTCTCCTGTGAGGTGTACACCACACACAGGAATCCATCTTTACCCTTCTGGCTGTCATACACTTCTGAGATCAGCACAGACAGGCTTGCCTTGCTGTGTCTGTTCACCAAGGAGAAGACAGCTTGGTTAGCGCTGAGCTTAAGCACCTCCTGATGATCTTGATGAGCTCACTTGTGTTGACATAGTCAGGAATGAGGATCTTAGTATTACCCAGGATGGGCAGCTGCTTCTCACCCTTGGGCCGTTCTATGATCACCAGGTCATTGGTGGGATGCTGCTCCCAGATGAATCAGAAATCTTCTACTCTTTGTTCAAAGGTGTGGTGTTGCTTGAAGTCTTCTCTGACAGCACTGGGCACGAGGTCCTGGGGACAGCAGTGGCACAGAATCTCTCTTGCCACTTTCTGAAGCAGTCTTGAAAGTCCTCTTTGTGAGTGTCTTTAGCTGCACTCTTGTGGCTGCCTTGAGGTCATGAAATGATTCAAAAGATTTACTTTTCATGGTAATTTTGGCTTTGGGGATGAAACAGAAGTCTCATAGTGTCAGATCCCGTGATTAAGTTGGATGAGGACACACTGTAATTAGTTTTTTGGGGGTTTTTTGGTACTGGAGATCGAACTCGGGACCTTGAACTTGCAAGGCAGGTGGCAGAACCAGAGCTAAATCCTTGGCCCTATAATTAGTTTTTTTGTTTTGTTTTGTTTTTTGGTACCAGGGATCGAACTTGGGACCTTGCACTTTCGAGGCAGGTGGTGGAACTACTGAGCTAAATCTCCGGCCCCCTATAATTAGTTTTTATGACCCTTCCTCTCCATTGGATGGCACTCAGCAGCAACATTCACGATATTTTTAAAAACTCATACCTCATAAAGATTATGAAAAAGAACTTCCAGAATTGCTTCAGAAAAGGTCAAGAATGATGGAATAAGTGTTTTTGAAGAGAAGGAGGAATATTTTGAGGGGGATCAATGGCGATGTGTTTTGTTTTTTTTTGGTACTGGGGATCAAACTCGGGACCTTACGTTTTCGAGCCAGGTAGTGGAACCACCGAGCTAAATCCCTGGTGGCAATGTGTTGTTTACTGTAATAAAAAAATTTTTTTGGTACCAGGGATCAAACTCAGGACCTTGTGCTTGTGAGGCAGGTGCGGTGCTGTAATAAAACTTTTAATTTAAATATTCACTGTATATTCTACTCATGCCTTTTATATCCCTCTTTAAAGAAAGCAACCATTATAAAAATACATAATTTTGAGGAATATTCCCTTATATACCTGTCCCCCCAGCTCTACAGAGGTTAGCACTGCTGACATGTAGAATGTGGGTTGAGTATCCCTAATTCAAAAATCTGAAATCTAAAATACTCCAAAATCTGAAACCTTTTGAGCCCAGCATGATGGTGCAGGTGGAAAATTCCACATCTGACTTCATGTGAGTCAAAACATAAGCACACTTGGGCCAGGGATTTAGCTCAGTGGGGCCAACGCCTGCCTGGCAAGCGAAAGGTCCTGAGTTTGATCCCCAGTACAAAATCAAAAACAAAAAACCATAGGCACACTAAAAATATTGTATAAAATTATCTGTAGGTTATGTGTAAAAGATATATTAAACATAAGTGAATTTCCTGTTTAGATCTGGGTCCTATTGCTAAAATACCTCACTGGGCATGGTGGCACACACCTGTAATCCTAGTACTCAGGAGGCCGAGGTAGGAGGATCATCACAAGTTCAAGGCCAGCGTGGGCTACATAGTGAGTTCAAGGTCACCCTAAACTGCATAGTGAGACACTGTCTCAAAAAAAAACACAAAAAAACCCTCATTATACATATGTAAACACTCCAAAATCCCAAATCTCAAATTCCCCAAATCCCAAATTTCTCTGATCTGAGGCATTGAGGATAAAACACACTCAATCTATACTGCCCTCCCGTTGCTTTTTTTCTGGGCCTACATGTGTATTTATCTACATACATACATGGATTGGGGGGAGTGGTACATTTTGGTTCCCGAACTTTCTTTTTTCAAACAAACAGATCATAATGTGGGGCCAGGGATTTAGCTCAGTGGTGCTGCCGCCTGCCTCAAAAGCCCAAGGTCCCGAGTTCGATCCCTGGTACCAAAAAAACAAAACAAAACAAAATAAAAACCCAAATAGATCATAGTGTGGTTAGCACTGCTTTTATTTTGTTTTTATTTATTTTTTACACCTGCAGACAACTCCTTCTGGAAATAGGCCTTCATGTCATGGTTCCTTGCTGATGGCCACTGAGACTATTTCTAAATTTCTTCCGTTTCTGCCCTTAGAAAACAGCCTTCCTCACCCACACACACTCAGCCCAGCCCACCTTGCAGAGTGAATGAGCAAGGATATCTCACTGTCTCCTTAGAAGAGGTCATATTCTCTCTTGTAGTTTCTTCCTCTGCAAATTGCTTCTCTGTGTCTTTTCCTTAGCTTTTGGGGGGGGGGGGCACCGGGGATCAAACTTGGGACCTTGTGCTTACAAGGCAGGCAGCGGCACCACTGAGCTAAATCCCTGGCCCAACGTGTCTTTTCCTGTGAGGACAACGTTCTAGATGATGTATTATGAAATTGGTGCCACCTGGTCAGACAGGTCTGGAGGGCCTCTTCAGGGCCGAGTTGTAGGTGCCTTGGGTAACCTCTTAGGAACAGCACGTGGGCTCCTTCCCCAGGCAGCTGCCTGGGTGCTGTTCACAGGGACAGTGGTGATGTGCCATGCACACATCAGTGATGATGTGTGTTCTCAGGACAGCAGGCATGACCTCCTGCAACCTCCGGGGATCAGGAGTGTGAGCTGGGTTGGGAATGGAAAGTTTAAGGCCCTGGCTTTGCAGCTAAGGAAAAATGGAAAGATCTCCCCTAATCCAAGGCTCAACTCTCTCCTGTTCCTCAGCCTGAACTGGGCCTATTCTAGTCCATGTCATGGTTCCCTGAGGATCAGTTTACCACATTCAGACCAAACCTGCCCATAAACAAACTAATAAGAATAACAAAAAATCCCAAGATGCTCTGTTAAAAATGAAGGTTGAATGATTTTTTTTGTTGTTGTTGTTACTGGGGATTGAACTCAGCACCTTGCGCTCGAGAGGCAGGCTGTGGAACTACTGAGCTAAATCCCTGGCCCATGGTTGAATGATTTTTATTCTAAGTATATCCCATTCAATATTTAGGATAGACTTATGCAACTAATAAAAATGTTTATTCATGTTTACCTGAAATTCGCAGTTAGCTGGACAGCCCTAGCTGCTGGATGTGTGCAAGAGACCTGGCTGATTGTGTGACCAGAGCTTTCTTCTTCCCAGCTCTGAACCTCAGTTTCCAATCTGTTGCCCCTACAAATCCCAGGATGCAGGGCACTAGGAGTGGCTCTCTTTTTGCTTTTTATTTAGAAAAGTGTTTCATTACAAATCCCCAGAAAGTCTAAAAATAAAATAATGAACATTCATGTCCTCATTAACCAGTTCAAAATTTAAAATGGCAGAACCTGGAAAGAAGCACCCCGCCTCCATCCCAGGCTCCTAGGGCAGAGAAGCTCAGCCGGTCCCAGCACCTGGAAGGAAGCTCCCCTGCCGCCATCCCAGGCTCCTAGGGCAGAGAAGCTCAGCCGGTCCCAGCACCCAGAAGGAAGCTCCCCCACTGCCATCCCAAGCTCCTAGGCCAGAGAAGGTGAGCCGAGTGGGTGCCAGAAGCACACCCCCGTCCCGCCCCCCGTGGAAATGAGAAAACACATAAACAAGCCTCAAAAACAGACTTCC
>NW_004624747.1:6884822-6896871 GCF_000247695.1 Heterocephalus glaber | reverse complement strand
AAAAAAAAAAAAAGGTAGCTGGTAACCATGATTGGTATCTGGAGAGTCTCCCAAAGGCCCCTGCATTAAAGGTTTAGTCCCCAGCTTGGCACTAAGTGGTGGGACCATTAAGAGGTGGGGCCAAGGGCCCCTTCCTCTCTTGAGTCCTGGCCACAAAATGACCAGCTTTGCTTGGCCCACCTGCTCTGGCAGGGATGTACTGCTCCCCAACTGTGGGCCTAAAAGCAATAGGTCCAGCTGCTCATGGACTGCAACCTCCAAAACTGTGAGCCAAAATAACCTTTCTCTGTTTGTTTGCATTTTGTTTGTTGATTTTGTTTTTTCATTTTGGGGGACAAGGTCTCACTATGCAGCTCAGGCTGGCCTTGAACTCACTATTGTAACCCAGGCTGGCCTCAGCCCCCCACATTCTGGAATTACAGGTGTATGCCATCACACCTGGCTCCTTTTCCTTCATAAGTTAATGATCTGAGGGATTTGTCACAGTTACAGAATGCTGACCAGCACATGCTAGCAAAGAGCTCTATTATTTTATTTTTTAAATTTTAACTATAGGAGAAGTATGTGAACATACTCTCATTGCAAATGATCATATCTTACTGATAACAGTGAAGTCTCCGCAGCCCCTGGAAGTCACCATTGTCACCAGTTTCTGAGTATCTTACAGACTATTTTTTCAATTTTTTTATTGCGGCAAAATACATGCGAAATTTATCATCTTCACCATTTTTAAGTGTACAGTTCAGTGTCGTTCAGTACATTCTTAGCCTTGTGCAACTCTCACCACTATCCATCTTCTGAACTCTTTTCATCTTGTAAAACTGAAACTGTCCCCATTCAACACTAACTTCTCACTTCCTCTTCCTCCGCCCCTGGCAACCACCATTCTACTCTCTGGCTCTGTGATTTTGTCTGCTCTGTGTATTTCATATAAGAGGAATCATGCAGTACTTGTCTTCTTGGGTCTGGCTTAATTCACTTAGTGTCTTAGTTACTTTCTCATTGCTGAGACACAGTAGCTGGCACCCGCAAATCTAGGGAAGAGAGGTTTGTTTTGGCTCAGTTGGTAGCGGTTTCAGTCCACAGTTGGCTAGTTCCAAGGCAGGGCGACAGTGGCAGAGGGGCATTGCAGAGGAGAAACAATTCATGGCATGGTGATGGGAAACAGAACAATCAAGGGAGGAAGAAGGGAGATAAATCCTTCCAGGCCACACTTCCAGGAACCCACCTCCTCCAACCAGGCTTCATCTCCCAAATCAGGTTTAGCTATAAATTCGTCAGTGCACTAATCCAGTGATGAGTATCATGCACCCATAATCCAGTCACCTCCCAAAAGCCCCACCTAAAGGGCATGAGGCAGTGGGGGAAACATCTAGATATAAACCATAACACTTAGCATAGTGTACTCAAGATTCATCCATGTTGAAGCATGCTTCAGAATACTGTTCTTTTTTTTATTCCTTTTTAAGGTTGACTAACATCCCATTGTATGGATAGACATTTTGCTTAGCTACTCGCCTGTCAGCGAACACTTGGGTTGCTTCTATATTTTCGCTGCTATGATTAACACTGCTTTGGGGTGGTTTTTTTGTGGTCCTGAGAATTGAACCCAGGTTCTCGTGCATGTTAGGTAGGCACTCTACCACTGAGCTATATTACCCAGTAATAATGCTGTTATGAGTGTGGGTGTACAAATATTTCTTTCAGACTCACATTGCTGACTTTTTTCAATGCTTTTTCATGTACATGTGCAGAAATATGTACATAAACAATACAATATAGGGCCGGGGATTTAGCTCAGTGGTTCTGCAGCCTGCCTCGCAAGTGCAAGGTCCCAAGTTCGATCCCCGGTACCAAGAAAAGAAAACAATACAATATAAATATAAACTTATAACACAATAAAAATATAAAAATAAGCAATACAATAAAATAGAAATGGTGATACCACATTATTTAATGTACTTAAGTATTATCCTGCCACTTGATGTTCTCCTTAGACATAGTAGTTTGGAGATCTGTCCATCTTAATCTTTCCTGTTCTTTCTAATGGTTACATAGTATTTCTCAGTATGGTAGAGCCATCATTTAGTTAGAGTCCCCTAGGGATGGCTATTTAGGTTATTTCCAATTTTTGCTGTTACTAACACTTCAGTGAAAGACAACCCTACACACTCCCTGTGACAGAGATGTGCAAATGTTTTTTTCAAGTGGATCTTAAGAGGTGGGGATACAGGTCACAGGCAGTCTTAATTGAGAGGTAAAGAAACTACACCCCAAAAGAGAATGAAGCATGACCACTTGGGGGGTCTCTGCACAGACCACCGACCACACTGAGTAGGAGCAAATTCAGCTTGCTTGCCAGCGGCTTCAAGGGATTTAAATCACCTCAAAACTGTCAAACAGAAGTGTGGTCTCATTTTTATACCTTTGTGTTTCTATGGGAGGGGGAAACAGCAACCGTAATCACTTGGGAAACAGCCATCAATCTGAATATAATTACATAAGCAAAGGGGCAATGAAAGGGGGAGCAGGAGGTTTGGCCTGGCTTTCTGAGGTGGCCTTGCTCTAGGGAGTTTGCATTACAGTAGTGACAATGTCTTTCTCAGCAAGCATAGTTACTCAGTTAACCCATAGTTGCCCATTTTTACACTGGGAGACAGTTTTCTTCACCCTCAAGAAGAGACTGTCCCGAAGTCACACAGCAGGTTGGTAACAGTTTCGGGAAAAGATCTTTTAATTTATTTTTCTTATGTATGCTAAGTCATTCACACTGTAGGCCAGTAGTTCTCAAAGTGCAGTCCAGAAACCTCTAAGGGTTCCCCAGATCCTCTGGTTCCCCAGAGCCTTTATTACTTACTTACTTATTTATTTATGTATTTATTTATTTATTTATTTGGACCATTTGCCTTTAATGTCTCCACTATTTTCATTATAACTCCCCAGTCTTTTTTTTCCCTTTTTTGGTACCAGGAATGAAACTCAAGGCCTCCCACTTGCCAGGCAGGCGCTGTGCCACTGAGCCACATCCCCGGCCCTCCCCAATCTTATTTGCATTTTTATTCTCATTTTCTTACAAACTTACAACAGATTTTCTGGAGACTGTGTGGTGTGAGATGTCGTCATTGCTCTGAATTTAAGGGACTATGTTCTGTGTATTCTTGTGCTTTAAAAATACTTAATTCTAACTTCTAATATGGTAAATAAATATGGGCAGATATAACAAATAAACATAATTTTGTAGCATCTTTGATGACTTTTAAGAGTATAAAAGGCCTGAGGTCAAAAAAGTTTGTGATCTGTTGATTTAAACAATTCTCAGCCACCAGACTGAGGCTCTGCTCTCTTACTGACTTTTCTGGAATGAGAGGAAAAGACCCCTAAGGTCCTGCAAGTGGCAGCAGATGTGGCAAGGACTCGTGCTATTTCTCTGGACACTTTCTTTTCCCTTTCTCCTTCTCCCCCTCCCCTTCTCCCCATCCTCTCCCTTTTTTCTCCCTTCCCCCTCCTCCTTGGTCTCCTCCTTCTTTTGTTGTTGTTGTTTTGGGGTTTTTTTTGAGACCGCTGGAATTATGCCCGTGTGCCACCATGCCCAGGGACACCTCTTCTTACCTTTCTCCTGGGTAGTGGTTTCTTTTTCCACTTCCTTCCACCACCAAGGTCCATGGAGGAACACATCCACCATCATGGGCCCAGGAAACCAAAAGGCCATGCCCAAGTTGGCCCGGGACTCAGGGTACTTTGACTCTTCCCTGAGCCCCACTGTGGCTCTGGGTGTTAAGAATAGGGAGCTCTGGGTAAGAGGCAGCAAAGCTAGCCTGGAGGGTGGGACAGCACTGCTCTCCACAGATGCCCAAAGTGAGCCCTTATGATTCTACAGTCACAACCCTGTCCCCTTGTTGCAGCTTGGAGCTTCGACCTGCAGAAATCGGAGGACGTGCTGCGAAAGGTGAGGGCAATGCCTCCCCCAGCCTAGGCTGACCCTTTTTCCTATCTCAAGCTTGAGGCACAAATTCATTCATTCACTCACTCACTCACTCATTCATGAAACACTCATTTACTGAGCACTAGTGGTGATCCTAGAGCTGTGTTGGGTACAGGAGAGAGCGGGGTGATGGAAAGAGAGAAAAGAAACCAGATAAACAAATAAACAAGACAACTCCTGAGACTGGAGAGTACAATGAAGACAGTAAAACAGGGAAGGAAGACAGGAAGGCAGGAAGGCAGGAAGGCAGGAAGGAAGGAAGGCAGGCAGGCAGGAAGGAAGAAAGGCAAGAAGGCAGGCAGGAAGGGAAAGAAGGCAGGAAGGAAGGGAGGAAAGTTGGTCAGGAACATTTCACTGGGCCATGAGGGCTCCAAAAGAGCAGCCATGTAGAGAGCAGAGCAGCAGGCACAGCCTGTGCAAAGTCCCTGAGGTAGTAATGAGCTGGGTGTATTCAGGAATGCACAGAGGTCACATTGGAGAGAGAATGGAAGAGAGACATGGCTGCATGGGGGCTGAGGCCCATCAGCTGGCCCTGCAGTGCTCCACAGGGAGTCTAGGCTTTTGCTAAGAGTGACTGGAAGCCCAGGAATAGAGTCTGACTTCTGCTTTGCAGATTTCCAGGCTGGCCGTGTGCAGATGAGACATGAGGAGCAAATGAAGGATGTAAGGAGACATGCAGGATTCCCTCACCTGAACTTTCTGGGCCTCTCCTCCCTCTCTCTTCCCATATCTGGGCTCCCTTCTGTCCCCATCCCTAGCCTGAGGGTAGTGTGACAGGCCCTCAGTGGTTGCAGGCATGGGGCCCTGGTCTGGTGTCCCCAGGTCTTGCTAGAGGTCTTTGGGCCAGGCCGTGTCTTCAGTCCCTGCCATGTCTCTGCAGCACGTGGAGTTCCGGAAGCAACAGGACCTGGACAACATCATCTCGTGGCAGCTCCTGGAAGTGAGTCTCCCTCAAACCTGCCCCCTCTGCCCAGTGCCTCAGCCTGTGCCCTGAGCCCCATCTCATGTACATCCAGGTGCTCATGCTGTATGGCGCCAATGGCATCTGTGGCCAAGACTACGAGGGCAGCCCTGTCTGCTACCACATCATCAGGGGCCTCGGCTTGAAGGGGTTCCTCCGTTCCATCTCCAAGCAGGAGCTACTCGGGTCTAAGCACCAAAGCTGTGAGCTGCTCCTGTGCCAGTGCGAGCAGCAGACTCAGAAGGTGGGGACAAGGGTCCCTAGACTCCCAAGCTACACCCTCACGGCTGCCCTGCAGCACTGTGCACCCCTGTGATCTGGTCCCTGTACTCAGAGCCTGACTTCTAGAGTTCCTTGGATCTTAGTACTACCAAGGAGTACTAAGTCTCAGAGAAGTCAGGGACAGACCCAAGACCACACAGCATGTGGCAGAGCTGAGACTCATTCTTCCTCAAACTGGCCCCCAAATCCCTGCTTAGCCCAGGTGGCAACCCTGCCCTCTGCAGCCTCATTTAATGAGGGAGGCAGGTGTTTCAGCCCTGATGGACAGAAGGGAGAACTGAGGCACAGCGATTTACCCTCCTGTTGCCAGACGTGAGAAAGGCAAGCCTTGGTCCTGACGTCCCTTGGGGTGCCTTCTTCCCCTCACCTGGCTTCTTGGCATGAAAGCTCCAAGCCAGGCAGGACTGAGGCTTTGCAGGCCAGTGCCCTTGGCTGGGGTGTGGGGACACTGACCCTCATGGGGCCTCACCTGTCATTCCCTTACAGCTAGGGAAGAAGGTGGAGCAAATCACAGCCATTTTTGATTTAGAGGGGCTGGGCCTGCGCCATCTTTGGAAGCCAGGAGTGGAGTTTGCCCAGGAGGTGAGGTAGCCCCTGGGGTGTCAGGTGTTCCAAATACCTGGGCTTGCCCTTCCCCTTGCAGTGGGGGGCAGGCGCCTGGGCGGGGGGTCTGTCCTTCCTTCCTGCCTTCCCTCCTTCTCTCCTTCCTTCCTTCCTTGCCTTATTCTCTCCTTCTTTTCTTCCTTCCCTCCCTGTTTTACTGCCTTCATTGTCACCCACCCACCCATATCCCCATTCACAGCTTCTTACCTATTGATGACAGGGATGTTTTCAAACCCACAGCTCCTTGTTGGGGCAAGGCACCCAAATGTCACCATGTTATGCCCTGAAGGTCACAATAAGACCCGCCAGGGTCCAGCGGATCCCCTTTTCTTTCTCATATTCCCACCCTTCTCATTCTCAACCTCTGATTGGTCCTTCCCCTAGCCGAGGCCCTGCCTACCCCTCTGCTCCAAGCCCCTGACCTTCCTGGTTGCTGTTCTCTGGGGAGGGAGCTGAGAGGAAGTCGCCCTGGGGCCCCTAAGGAGGCTGTCAGGAGGGCCTGGTTCCCCAGGTCAGCAGCCTATCTTTTCTGTTCCACTCAAGCTACTAAAAAAACCTACATTAAGAAAGTAATAGCTTTGTTAATGTTTTTATTATCTTTTAAAGGCCACAACAAATACTTTATCAAATTAAAGAAGCCAGACACAAAGGCCAAATAGTGTATGATTCCATTTACAGAAACCCCTCAACTTATCATGGTTCCGTTTCTGATTTATTTATCTATTTTTTTGGTACCGGGGATCAAACTCGGGTCCTTCCGCTTGCGAGGCAGGCGGCAGAACCACTGAGCTAAATTATGGCCCATCCATAATTTTTGATTTTTCAACTTTACCCTGGTGCAAAAGCAATAGGGATCCAGTATAGAAATCTTACTTCCAGTTTTGAATCTGGATCTTTTTCTGCACTAGTGATAAGCAATAGGATACTCTCTGGTGACACAGGACAGTGGCAGCAGACCACAGCTTGCAGCCAGCCATACAGTGATGGGGGAATTAACTAAGGCTATAGCGTGTTGGGCTGCTAAGCTGGGATGTTGGGTAGTTTAGGTATATCAATGCTTTTTTTTTTTTTTTTGGTTTTTTGAGACAGGGTCTCACTATGTAGCTCAGGCTGGTCATCAGACCACTGCTCCTGAGGGGCAGGCCAGCAATAATGGCCAAGCTGAAACCTGCTAGTGTAGGATTCTTGTCTCTGGAGGGACTGGGCAGGGGTCTGGCCAGGGAAGGCTGTGAGCTCACTGTGGGTCCAGAGATCAGAGAGAAGGGTATGCGGCCAAATGGTTTGCCTAGAATTTCTCCACCTTCTCCACGAAGGCTTGGTCTGGGAGAAGCACTTCCACTGTGTAGCTGATTTGCTTAGAATGAACCAGGCTGTAGGTGTTGTCGAATCTCAGGACATCTGCAGTGACAGACGGATGCTCCGACAGCATGTTCCACCTGGGCCCTGCTCTTCATGTGGTAACTCCACATGTGGGTAGCCAGCGGGGGAGCCACTGCCAGTACTGATAGCCCAGAGCAGCACCACACTGTGCCTTTCAGAGCCAGGGGTCCTTACCCAGTCAGACCAGATGTGCTTTGAGGGTCCTGCCCCACCCACCTCTAGGTGGTGCTGTTTCCTCCTAACACAGATGCCGGCCTTGAGGCAGGTGAGGCTCCCATCTTCTGGCACCAGGTGGGCATTGTATCGCTGGCTGGGCAGCACCTCCATCATCTCCCTGGCTCTCTGCCACTCCCCCATCTTGGTCTTCAGGAAAATCCCAAAGCCGATGTCCCCACCATCCGATGCAAACTGCCCCCTTCAGCAGACAGAGCCCCATTGACCTCCTGCTCAGGCTCTGGAGCCCCTTCCAGCTGTGCCAGGTGTGGAGTAGCTGCTGCCCCACCTGAGCACACAGCCTGGGAACAGGATCTCATTCTCCACCTGCTGGGAGGAGCCTCGGCCCACAGACACCTTGTGCTCGTATTGCATCCTCACCTGCTCTCGCAGGAAGTAGCTCCTGGGCACCTCGCCCGCCCCCGTAGTTGATCTGTGGGTGAGGCTGGGTGAGCGGGAACCAGGCCATGCAGGTCTCCCCTCCCTCCCCATCCTCTGGGCTCCTGTACCTTGGTCAGGCACTTGGGGTTGCCATCGGGGTCAGTCATGGTGCCCCCAAACTCCACGGGCAGCTGGTCAGGGCTGATGAACTTTGTCAGCTCCTGCTTCCAGTTGTCTGTGTGGGAGCAGAGGGGCCTCCAAGGGGCTCAGGGAGATTCAGGCAGGGGAGAGAGACCCAGATGCACCCTACTCTGGAGTGCTTCTGGAGCTCCATTCCCTGGAGCAATCCTGCTCCCAGGGATAGAAGCCAAGTGGCTCTGGGTCTAGGCTCAGGGCTGAGTGTGTCCTGGGACTAGTTTCTGTTCCTGGGGCTGCTCTGCTCTTGCTGCCCCTCTAGTTCTGCCTCACCATCTTTCCCAGTGTTGGCTCATTGGACATCTTGACAGGGACTCAGACTAGTGACTTCTGGACCCTGGGATCAAGGACTGGGAGGCTCTGGTCTGGACTTCAATTACCCTTGGAGATAGAGCTCAGCTTTGCAGTCAGCCCCTTGGCTCCCAGAGGTAAAGCAACCTCAGAACTGCAGGGCTAAGTTTATCCCCTTCAAAGCAACAAATCCCACAGCAGGAAGAAGTAGAAGAAAGCAGAGGTGAATGCCTAACATGTCCCATTATAGGAATGGATTGCATAAGCATGAAATCAGTGGGGAAATCAAAGCCAAAGGCCCCAAATTTGACTTAAAAATGTAAAACTAGGTTTAAAAATCAGATAATAGGAAAACAATGAAGCTGGGGGAAATGTTTGCCACAAATATCGCCGAAAAGGTCAAGGTGCTTAATATGCAAAGAGCATTTGTAAATAAATAAGAAAAAATACTTTTCTAAATAATGGGCATGAGACAAAAGCAGGCCATAAACAAGAAATCAAAACAGCTAATCAGTATAAACAAAAAGTCCAACCTCACAGATGGTAACAGAAACAATGTAAAACAATAATTAATATGATGAGTCTTTTAGATTATTAACATACAATTTTTGCATGAATGTAGGGAAATGGGCACATTCACACACAGCTGGTGGCATTAAATTCTGTGATATGCATAAACCACAACATTGTAAAAGATATCAGAAGTCCTAACATGTACATTTTCCTTTTGGGAAAACTCCCTTCTACTATATTTATCATATGGAAGAAAATAAAAAAGTGTGGATGTGTACAAAGGTTTACCTATAAAAATCTTCACTATTGATTTATTCTGAATGGTAAAAATAACACAAAGAATTTAAGTTTAGATCTTTATCAAAATGGAAATGTGTTTATCCTACAATAAATGATAACAAAATGATACGCATTCCTTTGAAACAGCGTTACCAGTAGTTTTTTTTTTTTTTTTGGATGACAGGATTCTCCTCCCTTATACATTTCTGTATTTTCCAGATATTGTAACAGTACTACTTATATAATTTGGAAAAACTTGGGTCTTCTTCTCCCCCCATTATTTGGATGCGGAAGCTGAGACCCAGACAGAGCCAGCAGGTGACTCATCCTATTTGCAGCTAATAACTTGCAAAGCCAATCCTCAAATTCAGAGCATTTTCACTACTGTAATGCAAACTCCCTAGAGCAAGGCCACCTCAGAAAGCCAGGCCAAACCTCCTGCTCCCCCTTTCATTGCCCCTTTGCTTATGTAATTATATTCAGATTGATGGCTGTTTCCCAAGTGATTACGGTTGCTGTTTCCCCCTCCCATAGAAACACAAAGGTATAAAAATGAGACCACACTTCTGTTTGACAGTTTTGAGGTGATTTAAATCCCTTGAAGCCGCTGGCAAGCAAGCTGAATTTGCTCCTACTCAGTGTGGTCGGTGGTCTGTGCAGAGACCCCCCAAGTGGTCATGCTTCATTCTCTTTTGGGGTGTAGTTTCTTTACCTCTCAATTAAGACTGCCTGTGACCTGTATCCCCACCTCTTAAGATCCACTTGAAAAAAACATTTGCACATCTCTGTCACAGGGAGTGTGTAGGGTTGTCTTTCACTGAAGTGTTAGTAACAGCAAAAATTGGAAATAACCTAAATAGCCATCCCTAGGGGACTCTAACTAAATGATGGCTCTACCATACTGAGAAATACTATGTAACCATTAGAAAGAACAGGAAAGATTAAGATGGACAGATCTCCAAACTACTATGTCTAAGGAGAACATCAAGTGGCAGGATAATACTTAAGTACATTAAATAATGTGGTATCACCATTTCTATTTTATTGTATTGCTTATTTTTATATTTTTATTGTGTTATAAGTTTATATTTATATTGTATTGTTTTCTTTTCTTGGTACCGGGGATCGAACTTGGGACCTTGCACTTGCGAGGCAGGCTGCAGAACCACTGAGCTAAATCCCCGGCCCTATATTGTATTGTTTATGTACATATTTCTGCACATGTACATGAAAAAGCATTGAAAAAAGTCAGCAATGTGAGTCTGAAAGAAATATTTGTACACCCACACTCATAACAGCATTATTACTGGGTAATATAGCTCAGTGGTAGAGTGCCTACCTAACATGCACGAGAACCTGGGTTCAATTCTCAGGACCACAAAAAAACCACCCCAAAGCAGTGTTAATCATAGCAGCGAAAATATAGAAGCAACCCAAGTGTTCGCTGACAGGCGAGTAGCTAAGCAAAATGTCTATCCATACAATGGGATGTTAGTCAACCTTAAAAAGGAATAAAAAAAAGAACAGTATTCTGAAGCATGCTTCAACATGGATGAATCTTGAGTACACTATGCTAAGTGTTATGGTTTATATCTAGATGTTTCCCCCACTGCCTCATGCCCTTTAGGTGGGGCTTTTGGGAGGTGACTGGATTATGGGTGCATGATACTCATCACTGGATTAGTGCACTGACGAATTTATAGCTAAACCTGATTTGGGAGATGAAGCCTGGTTGGAGGAGGTGGGTTCCTGGAAGTGTGGCCTGGAAGGATTTATCTCCCTTCTTCCTCCCTTGATTGTTCTGTTTCCCATCACCATGCCATGAATTGTTTCTCCTCTGCAATGCCCCTCTGCCACTGTCGCCCTGCCTTGGAACTAGCCAACTGTGGACTGAAACCGCTACCAACTGAGCCAAAACAAACCTCTCTTCCCTAGATTTGCGGGTGCCAGCTACTGTGTCTCAGCAATGAGAAAGTAACTAAGACACTAAGTGAATTAAGCCAGACCCAAGAAGACAAGTACTGCATGATTCCTCTTATATGAAATACACAGAGCAGACAAAATCACAGAGCCAGAGAGTAGAATGGTGGTTGCCAGGGGCGGAGGAAGAGGAAGTGAGAAGTTAGTGTTGAATGGGGACAGTTTCAGTTTTACAAGATGAAAAGAGTTCAGAAGATGGATAGTGGTGAGAGTTGCACAAGGCTAAGAATGTACTGAACGACACTGAACTGTACACTTAAAAATGGTGAAGATGATAAATTTCGCATGTATTTTGCCGCAATAAAAAAATTGAAAAAATAGTCTGTAAGATACTCAGAAACTGGTGACAATGGTGACTTCCAGGGGCTGCGGAGACTTCACTGTTATCAGTAAGATATGATCATTTGCAATGAGAGTATGTTCACATACTTCTCCTATAGTTAAAATTTAAAAAATAAAATAATAGAGCTCTTTGCTAGCATGTGCTGGTCAGCATTCTGTAACTGTGACAAATCCCTCAGATCATTAACTTATGAAGGAAAAGGAGCCAGGTGTGATGGCATACACCTGTAATTCCAGAATGTGGGGGGCTGAGGCCAGCCTGGGTTACAATAGTGAGTTCAAGGCCAGCCTGAGCTGCATAGTGAGACCTTGTCCCCCAAAATGAAAAAACAAAATCAACAAACAAAATGCAAACAAACAGAGAAAGGTTATTTTGGCTCACAGTTTTGGAGGTTGCAGTCCATGAGCAGCTGGACCTATTGCTTTTAGGCCCACAGTTGGGGAGCAGTACATCCCTGCCAGAGCAGGTGGGCCAAGCAAAGCTGGTCATTTTGTGGCCAGGACTCAAGAGAGGAAGGGGCCCTTGGCCCCACCTCTTAATGGTCCCACCACTTAGTGCCAAGCTGGGGACTAAACCTTTAATGCAGGGGCCTTTGGGAGACTCTCCAGATACCAATCATGGTTACCAGCTACCTTTTTTTTTTTTT
>NW_004624747.1:6794646-6868824 GCF_000247695.1 Heterocephalus glaber | reverse complement strand
TTCCAGGTTCTGCCATTTTAAATTTTGAACTGGTTAATGAGGACATGAATGTTCATTATTTTATTTTTAGACTTTCTGGGGATTTGTAATGAAACACTTTTCTAAATAAAAAGCAAAAAGAGAGCCACTCCTAGTGCCCTGCATCCTGGGATTTGTAGGGGCAACAGATTGGAAACTGAGGTTCAGAGCTGGGAAGAAGAAAGCTCTGGTCACACAATCAGCCAGGTCTCTTGCACACATCCAGCAGCTAGGGCTGTCCAGCTAACTGCGAATTTCAGGTAAACATGAATAAACATTTTTATTAGTTGCATAAGTCTATCCTAAATATTGAATGGGATATACTTAGAATAAAAATCATTCAACCATGGGCCAGGGATTTAGCTCAGTAGTTCCACAGCCTGCCTCTCGAGCGCAAGGTGCTGAGTTCAATCCCCAGTAACAACAACAACAAAAAAAATCATTCAACCTTCATTTTTAACAGAGCATCTTGGGATTTTTTGTTATTCTTATTAGTTTGTTTATGGGCAGGTTTGGTCTGAATGTGGTAAACTGATCCTCAGGGAACCATGACATGGACTAGAATAGGCCCAGTTCAGGCTGAGGAACAGGAGAGAGTTGAGCCTTGGATTAGGGGAGATCTTTCCATTTTTCCTTAGCTGCAAAGCCAGGGCCTTAAACTTTCCATTCCCAACCCAGCTCACACTCCTGATCCCCGGAGGTTGCAGGAGGTCATGCCTGCTGTCCTGAGAACACACATCATCACTGATGTGTGCATGGCACATCACCACTGTCCCTGTGAACAGCACCCAGGCAGCTGCCTGGGGAAGGAGCCCACGTGCTGTTCCTAAGAGGTTACCCAAGGCACCTACAACTCGGCCCTGAAGAGGCCCTCCAGACCTGTCTGACCAGGTGGCACCAATTTCATAATACATCATCTAGAACGTTGTCCTCACAGGAAAAGACACGTTGGGCCAGGGATTTAGCTCAGTGGTGCCGCTGCCTGCCTTGTAAGCACAAGGTCCCAAGTTTGATCCCCGGTGCCCCCCCCCCCCAAAAGCTAAGGAAAAGACACAGAGAAGCAATTTGCAGAGGAAGAAACTACAAGAGAGAATATGACCTCTTCTAAGGAGACAGTGAGATATCCTTGCTCATTCACTCTGCAAGGTGGGCTGGGCTGAGTGTGTGTGGGTGAGGAAGGCTGTTTTCTAAGGGCAGAAACGGAAGAAATTTAGAAATAGTCTCAGTGGCCATCAGCAAGGAACCATGACATGAAGGCCTATTTCCAGAAGGAGTTGTCTGCAGGTGTAAAAAATAAATAAAAACAAAATAAAAGCAGTGCTAACCACACTATGATCTATTTGGGTTTTTATTTTGTTTTGTTTTGTTTTTTTGGTACCAGGGATCGAACTCGGGACCTTGGGCTTTTGAGGCAGGCGGCAGCACCACTGAGCTAAATCCCTGGCCCCACATTATGATCTGTTTGTTTGAAAAAAGAAAGTTCGGGAACCAAAATGTACCACTCCCCCCAATCCATGTATGTATGTAGATAAATACACATGTAGGCCCAGAAAAAAAGCAACGGGAGGGCAGTATAGATTGAGTGTGTTTTATCCTCAGTGCCTCAGATCAGAGAAATTTGGGATTTGGGGAATTTGAGATTTGGGATTTTGGAGTGTTTACATATGTATAATGAGGGTTTTTTTGTGTTTTTTTTTTGAGACAGTGTCTCACTATGCAGTTTAGGGTAACCTTGAACTCACTATGTAGCCCACGCTGGCCTTGAACTTGTGATGATCCTCCTACCTCGGCCTCCTGAGTACTAGGATTACAGGTGTGTGCCACCATGCCCAGTGAGGTATTTTAGCAATAGGACCCAGATCTAAACAGGAAATTCACTTATGTTTAATATATCTTTTACACATAACCTACAGATAATTTTATACAATATTTTTAGTGTGCCTATGGTTTTTTGTTTTTGATTTTGTACTGGGGATCAAACTCAGGACCTTTCGCTTGCCAGGCAGGCGTTGGCCCCACTGAGCTAAATCCCTGGCCCAAGTGTGCTTATGTTTTGACTCACATGAAGTCAGATGTGGAATTTTCCACCTGCACCATCGTGCTGGGCTCAAAAGGTTTCAGATTTTGGAGTATTTTAGATTTCAGATTTTTGAATTGGGGATACTCAACCCACATTCTACATGTCAGCAGTGCTAACCTCTGTAGAGCTGGGGGGACAGGTATATAAGGGAATATTCCTCAAAATTATGTATTTTTATAATGGTTGCTTTCTTTAAAGAGGGATATAAAAGGCATGAGTAGAATATACAGTGAATATTTAAATTAAAAGTTTTATTACAGCACCGCACCTGCCTCACAAGCACAAGGTCCTGAGTTTGATCCCTGGTACCAAAAAAATTTTTTTATTACAGTAAACAACACATTGCCACCAGGGATTTAGCTCGGTGGTTCCACTACCTGGCTCGAAAACGTAAGGTCCCGAGTTTGATCCCCAGTACCAAAAAAAACCAAAACACATCGCCATTGATCCCCCTCAAAATATTCCTCCTTCTCTTCAAAAACACTTATTCCATCATTCTTGACCTTTTCTGAAGCAATTCTGGAAGTTCTTTTTCATAATCTTTATGAGGTATGAGTTTTTAAAAATATCGTGAATGTTGCTGCTGAGTGCCATCCAATGGAGAGGAAGGGTCATAAAAACTAATTATAGGGGGCCGGAGATTTAGCTCAGTAGTTCCACCACCTGCCTCGAAAGTGCAAGGTCCCAAGTTCGATCCCTGGTACCAAAAAACAAAACAAAACAAAAAAACTAATTATAGGGCCAAGGATTTAGCTCTGGTTCTGCCGCCTGCCTTGCAAGTTCAAGGTCCCGAGTTCGATCTCCAGTACCAAAAAACCCCCAAAAAACTAATTACAGTGTGTCCTCATCCAACTTAATCACGGGATCTGACACTATGAGACTTCTGTTTCATCCCCAAAGCCAAAATTACCATGAAAAGTAAATCTTTTGAATCATTTCATGACCTCAAGGCAGCCACAAGAGTGCAGCTAAAGACACTCACAAAGAGGACTTTCAAGACTGCTTCAGAAAGTGGCAAGAGAGATTCTGTGCCACTGCTGTCCCCAGGACCTCGTGCCCAGTGCTGTCAGAGAAGACTTCAAGCAACACCACACCTTTGAACAAAGAGTAGAAGATTTCTGATTCATCTGGGAGCAGCATCCCACCAATGACCTGGTGATCATAGAACGGCCCAAGGGTGAGAAGCAGCTGCCCATCCTGGGTAATACTAAGATCCTCATTCCTGACTATGTCAACACAAGTGAGCTCATCAAGATCATCAGGAGGTGCTTAAGCTCAGCGCTAACCAAGCTGTCTTCTCCTTGGTGAACAGACACAGCAAGGCAAGCCTGTCTGTGCTGATCTCAGAAGTGTATGACAGCCAGAAGGGTAAAGATGGATTCCTGTGTGTGGTGTACACCTCACAGGAGACATTTGGAATGTATGTCTAGAACAACGCATCTGAAGTTTTTTTCAGCTCTTAGCAAGGTAAGAAAGGAATGTTGCCAACTGAGATTGATCAGCTCAACTAGTCACAGGTTGTCAGAATAGTCCTGTTCCGATCTGGAAATTTTAGAAAGCGGGTTTTGTATTTCATGCAGAAAAACTGAGCTCTAAATGAGAATACTCAGCTTTGGAAAGCTATATTATTTAAACTTGACTGTCTTATTTACAAAGTTTAGAAGTTTGGCCAGGGTTGGGTGGCATCTGCCTGTAATCCCAGCACTGGGTAAGCTGAGACAGGAGGATCACCCCTGGAATACATAATGAGTTCAAGGCCAGCCTGAACTACTTAATGAGACCCTGTCTGAAAACAACAACAAAAAACCCCAAACAAACAAAAAGTTTAGAAGTTTAAAAATAAAATACTTTGCATCCTAAGTTGCCAATAAAACAAACCTTCAGTTATTTTAATGCTTTTTTTCTCCTACTAGGAACTTGCAATTATAGCAGCAATTTAACTTCAACGCATTTGAAACCCCCAAGTCTCTTCCCCAGGCTGGCAGAGTCTGTGCCTTTTATATAACAGTTTCTGTCCAATTAGAGAAAGCTCCCTTAAGGGGGCCTCTGAGCCCAAGTTGTGGAGCAGAACCCCCAATGCATTTGCCTTTGCACAGAACAGGGCCGGGGGGCAAGGAGGGTACAGGAAAGCAGTTCCAGGGCACCCTACTAGCGCTGAGAGCTCTCACTTGGTCTCTTCTCTAGACAGCTACACACAGGAAAGCATGGTTCCACAGGGAAGAGAAAACTTGAATAGTGTATAATTTTGGCCTAGTCTCTTAAAAGGCAGCAGAGAAAGTGGCATTTCTTCCGTTTTGGATTTTCTCAGGTCCAAGGCTTCAAACTGGCTCCCTGCTGAGCCCTTGCTTGGGAGTGTCACAGAAAGGTCATAGTTTCGCCACTATGGAGCAGGCCAGTCAGTGCCTGTGTTTAGCTGTCTGGAGCCACTGTCCATGTATCTGTGGGAGAAGCAACTGTGGCCGCAGCTGGGTGCTGGGCTCTGAGTCACAGGACGCCCCTCCCGCTCTGTACGTGTCGGTCCCCAGCACTACCTTTTTTTTTTTGGTATGGGGGATCGAACTCGGCACCTTGCGCTTGCTTGCGAGGCAGGTGCCAGAACCACTGAGCTAAATCCCTTGCACCCCAACTGCTTTTAACATGTGTACGTTTACATTTTGTAAACTCTCCATTGGCCTGTCTCCTTTAGATAACATTCCTATAATACTGCTTTTTTTTTTTTTTTAGACAGGGTCTTGCTCTGTAGTTCAGGTTATCCTTGAGCTCACTATGTAGCTGAGACTGGACTTGAACTCACTGCAATCCTCCTGCCTCAGCCTCCTGAGTGCTGGGACAACAGGTGTGTGCCACCACACCTGGCTATAATATTGCTTTTTAAACAACAAATACCAAGCTGAGAGAGTTGATGTTTATTTATAGGATCTTTAAAACAAGTGCATTTTTAACTCAGGAAATGCATTAAAGCATATCTAAAACTGTTTTTCAAAAAAAAAAAAGAAAAAAGAAAGTGGCAAGAATGATGACATAAGTATGTTCCAAGTGAGGGGTATTTTGAAGGAAATTAATGGCGCTGTGTCCTTTACAGTAATACATATTTTTAAAAATGTAAACATTCACCATATTTTTCAATCACACCTCTTTTTTTCTTAATCAAAAAAGGCAATATACTGCATTTAGCATATTTAAATAATAAAACACAGAGCTTGCCAGGTGGGGTAAATCAGCCAGGAGAGGTCTTAGGAGGAGGGAGGTCAGGCTCTGGATCCCTCAGGCCTGTGCTTCCATCCAGCACTGTGACTTCACACAAGCCAGGGACCCCCTTGGAGTGGTTTTCTCATTGGTACAATAGAGAAGCCAGGAGCCCCCCACCACCCTTGCTGCAGCCTTGGCAGCCTTCCCAAGGTGGGTTAGGCATACTGACCACATCTTTCCTGAGCCTTTGAGGGTCTGCCCTGAACGAACAGTGGTCACTGGGTCACTCACTGAGCACAAGCATGTCCCAGGCCTGAAGGGTCCCAGTCAGCCACCTTCCTGCTCTCCAGGGGTCCAGTGGGAGCAGAACAGAGCCCTAAACAGGTTGGAGCCTCTGACTGAAGCTCAGAAGCAGGTCCAGGGCTCAGTTTCTCTGCCTCTAAAATGGGGGAAGGCTGCCCCAGCAGCCCCACTCACCAGGGTACTTTCTGGAACTCTGAGAGGCTGAAATGATGGAGGCCTCAGGTGGAAAAGTTCTGAGATGTTCCAAATTTAATTACAAGGGCCAGAGGATGGAGGAGGAAAGCTATAAGGGAAGTTAATGGGGTAACAGCTCCTGGTGGAAGGGACAAAGACTTCTCAACAGTCCTGAATGTATGTTGACACCCTGATGTAACCACCCTACCACCCTGTTTATGTATAAACTTTCTGGACTGTTAACCCCAACCATCAGAAAGCAACAAGTACTTCTCTTTTTTTTTTTTTCTACTCAGCATTTATTTTCATTTGATGATAGTGGGAATCATATATAAATCAAAGACAATAACAAGTTCTTGTTTGGCAAATGTCCACATGAAACTGTTAATCCTTAATATAGATACAGTATTTTTAATAGAAAGACAGGGCAATGTGGCAGTTGATAGCAACCGATACTGTAAACTACAGTAGATACAAAGTTTTATATAAATTAATTGCCATTTTAAAAAGGCAACTGTGTAGCTAAGAAGGTACAAAAACTGGTAACTTCCATAAATATAACAAGAAGCTAATTGAAGAAATACACAACAGACTGTTTTCCCTGTATAATATTTGAATATGCAAACTAAGAGACCGGTGGGACTTTACTGGAAAGGAGGAATAGGACACGCACCCCCACCTCCCGGCCCCCACCCACCCGGCCAGGCCCCACCCCTCCCCCACATGGCAAATTCTAGGGTTAAAAGGACAGGATGCTGCTCTGAAAGCACCAAGACAGCGAGCTTCGCTTCGCCCTGCTGGACAAAGAAGAAGCCTTATTGACAGTTGTAAAGCATTAGGCATCAGACAGAAACTTGTCCAAATCAGCTGTTGTTGGGTACTGATTGATAATGTTTTCATTCTGATGGCTGAGATGCTGCAGACAGTCGTGGGTCTGAGGAGAAGCCCATCGCTGGCCCACACGTGAACACACACAGACAACGGGAAGTCATTTCACAGATGGCTTGGGCACACTCAGCCACAGTATCTTAGAAAGACAACATTCTACATTTAATGTACTTGCAGGGAAAGCAAGGCCTAATAATCACTTGTTGTTTCATAGAAGATGAGCACAATAGGACAAAATAAAAACAGGAATTGTGCAACTGATCATTGGAACACAAGTTCTGTGCTGCTCATGGATTATTACACAGTGTTAGAAATATTCAAGGATAGATATTGCAGACAAAATTGTATATGCTATGGATCTTTTGGGATCTATGACAATAGAAGGGGAGGATAAAGAAATGTTGGATGTTTCAAAGTTTAATCATCATGTTTAATGATCATGTCATTAAAATCCATTTATAAATTTAAATCACAAATTGCCTTTGAATGATGTGAAGGGTCTGAAGTATATCAGCTGGGGAAAATTACCAGGTTTTATGTCATCTTTTAATACAGTAGGAGTCTGTGGTATTTGGGTATCAGTCTACACTACTTAAAAATTACAAGTATGGGTTTACTGCTTGAGAGACCTAAGTTAGCTTAAGAGACTCCATTTTGTCTGAACTGCCCCTGTCCTGATGGGAAACTGTCCTCTGTGTGAACTCTGAAAGGGGGGTCTTATCTCACGTTTGTCCTCCTGTGTGATGTCTCAGCACACCAGATGTTCTTATCTCATGCCTATACTCTTGCTTTTGATTGATGTTTAAGGGTTTAGACAACCACAAGAGCTTGTGTGAAACCCACCCGTAACAAATAACAGAAAATAACGGGATGTGTGTTTACATTTTATAAGGGCTGGTTTTACATTATGTATCTGATAACACAGAGGTGCTAACCACGCATTCTTTCTCGCTTCTGTAGATACACTTACTGGAGGGCTAGGGAGGGGGGAAGAGGAAAGGGTTTTCTTTATAAGAACTGACCAGAAATTCAGTCCGGGGCCAGTCTCCTTGCTGGGGATTTGGTCCCGGCGGGAAATCAAGTTCTCTGCGGACTCTCCACGGTGTCATGACTCGGGCGATTGTCACTGTCGGGAACTTAGTCCCAACATTTTTGGAGGCCCCAGTGAGATCTCCCTGAGCCGGAGGTCTTGGAGCCTTTGCTGCTCGGCGCCTCCAGTGCGCTTGACTCCTGGGAGGCCACCCAGAGGCGTTCCGGGGCCCCGGGTCCAGCAGCCCCAGGTGGAGGCAGGCAGACTCAGACTCTACCGCTGGGAACTTTATCTGGAAGAACCTCCAGAGGTAAGGACTGAATGGTCTTTTGTGTTGCGCGCTTAGTGGGCAGAAGGAGGTCAGAGGCAACCTCAACTCCTTTGCTTGGGGACTCATTGTGATGGCAGGAGGCGCCCCTGGGTCTTGGTAGTGGTCCACAAATTTTAGGTAGTTGTGCTCTGGCGCCTTGTTTGTCAGTGTGGTCTCTGTTTTGTGTTTCTTTCTGTCCTTTCTCCCACAGGACGCCATGGGCAGCTTGGAGTCCAAGCCCTCTACCCCTCTTGAATGTGTTCTTTCTAATTTCAGGAAAATCTACACTCCAGTTAAAGAAGATAAATACAGGACTAAATTTTCTAAATGGAAAGTCCGCACCCTTTGTGAACTTGTATGGCCTGCACTTGGGGAGGGGTGGCCTCCACAGGGAACCTTTGATTTACCTCCTGTCATGAATCTTTAGGAAAGAATCAATGGGAGTGGCAGGCCCTGCCTTCCCAAGCAATTCCCATATATTGCTATTTGGCTGAATCTCGTAGAAGTGCCACCTAAGTGGCTCCTCCAGTGTTCCCTATGGGGAGGGGATCCTATTTTCTCTTGACAGAGGCCTGGCACCAGGCCCACACAAGGGCAAGTTCTTTTGGCCTTGGCCAGGAAGGCCCAGTTGTTCAATTGGCCTGATGTCCTCCAAACTCCATCGAAAGAGGACCCTGACGACCATGAAGGGACCTCTCCCCATCTCTCTATTCCTCAGCCTCACCATTGAGCCCCGACTCCAGTGCTAGAGATTCTCCTTCTACCGTTTTCTCTCCTCCCCACCCCAGGTCTGGCCAAGATTATGGCCTTGAGGCAGGCCTCACAAAAAGTCAAGGACCTCAATCCCCCACCTCTCCCACCTCTCCTTATAGCCCGGCACCTCTCTTCCCTCCCTTTTTGGAGAAGCCCCAGGCCTTAATTTCTCTCCTTGAGTCTGTTTTCCACACTTATCAGCCCACCTGGGATGATTGCCAGTAGCTCTTACAGACCCTCTTCACATCAGAGGAGAGAGACCGCATTCTTCAGGAGGCTATACAAGATGCCCTGGGGCTGGGATCAGATACTCTCCCAGACCAGGCGGCTAGGATAGAGACAGTCATGCCTACCCAGAGACCTCAATGGGACCCAAATACTAATGACGATAAGAGGGACTTGGGCGCCTACCACCAGCATCTTTTGAGAGGACTTCGAGCAGCGGCACAAAAGCTGACCAATTTGGACAAGGTAAGTGAGGTTAAACAGGGGAAGCTGGAGTCCCCAGCAGCGTTCCTGGAAAGGCTTCTAAAAGGTTCTTCTACCAGGTTTACACCCCCATAAACCCAGATACTCCAGAAAAATGTGGCCATGATAAATCTGCCTTTTGTTTCTCAGTTGGCCCCAGATATTAGAAGAAAGTGACACAAGTTAGAAGGATTTCAGAGACAGAATAGGACTGAGCTCTTGAGTATTGCCCAAAAGGTTTATAAAAATCGTGACTCCCCTGAAGAAGTGGTGGCCAAGAAATTGGGAAAAGTCACTATTGCCCCCTTGGACACCCGTGAATCTAAGGGACAAGGGAGGGACAGATAAAGGGAGAAGGGACGCCCGCCCTTAAAGAAAGATCAATGTGCAATTTGCAAAAAGTTCGGGCATTGGCAGAGAGAGTGCCCCTTCCGAAAGGATAAAAAGAAGACCCCTAGGGCTGGGGATTTAGCTCAGTGGTTCCGTCACTTGCCTTGCAAGCGCAAGGACCTGAGTTCAATCCCTGGTACCAAAAAAAAAAAAAAGATAAAGGTAGGGGGCACTCCAGTTAATTTTTTAGTGGACACAGATGCGGCTTATTCTGTTTTGACCCAGCCACTGGGACCTGTGACTACACACAAGACTATAGTACAGGGGGCAATAGGAACAAAAGACAAAGGATATTCATGGACCACCTCCAGGGCTGTTGATTTAGGAAAACATCAGGTAACACATTCCTTTTTAGTCATCCCAGAATGTCCTTACCCGCTGCTGGGACAGGAGCTTCTGAGAAAACTTAAGGTGACTATTTCTTTCACTGAACAAGATGCTAGTCTACAGTTGGGTATGCAGACTAAAATTCTGGTCACCTGTCCTCTCTCTGAAGAATATCTTCTCCAACCTGGAGAAACTCTAGATCAGGATGTAAAATTGTTGCGAGAGCTACAAAGCCTCTTTCCTCAGGTATGGGCAGAAATGAATCTGCCGGGTCTGGCTGCTCATCAACTGCCTGTTGTGGTCACATTGTTGGCATCTTCTACCCCAATTACATTTAGAAAGAACTCTGGACTCTCAGTTCAGTGTTCTGCACACCCCCTTTCCTCTCAGTGTTACAGCATCTGAGAATCTGCTGCCCTCTGGGTCTCCATCCAAACTTCTGATGACAATTTCAGACTGAGCCTGGAACTACTAGGTGTCAGGCCCCACAATGCCTCCAGGATAACATTGTCTTACCATCACCTTTGAGTCTGGCTATGCTGTCAGCCGAGAGTCTATCTGAGTTTTCCATCGTGTGCACATGCTGCCTCAGCTTGTCCTCAGTGTGGTCACCCCAGCCAAAGTACTTCCCTAATTGGGCACATGGCCAGGAATCCTGGCCCAGAATAGAAACATGGCCATTTAGTGGGCCTTGTTCTTGATCCCATGTTGGTTACTACTTTCATTCTTAAGGGATCACCATCCAGCCCTACACAACAATCTCTTCCAGAAGTTTGACAACAAGCTTACTCAGTAGATACTGAAATTTGTTGGCTGGTTCCTTTGCCCTCCATTATTCTTAAATATTTGTACCCACTATGTTACCCTGCACAGCTGGAACCAAGGAACTGGGGGAAGTCCTCATGGGCTGCAACAAAGCCATTGAGGGGCAGGGACTGGGCAGCCAAGGCAAGGACAGAGGGATCTCCCTGGCTCTGTCCTTTCAGCCCCATGTTCTGCCCCATCCCACCCAATGCCACTGTCATTTCTAAGTCGACCTTCCCTGCTGTTTCCCTGGGACACAGGCTGATAGCCAATGTCCTTTGCTAGGGTCTTAGTCACTTTCTTCACTGCTGAGACACAATACCCACAAATTAAAGGAAGAAAGGTTTATTTTGACTTACAGCTTTTGCAAGATTCAGTCTATAGCCAGCTGGTTCCAAGGCAGGAAGGGCATGGTGGAAGGATCTGGCAAAGGAAAGCTGCTCGTGTCGTGGTGGCCAGGAAGCAGAGCGTGAAGGGAGGAGCCATGAAGTGAGGTACACCCTTCCAGGTCACACTCCTAGTAACCCACTTCCAACCAGGCTCCACCTCCTAACAGCAAGTCAGCTGTAGCACCTCCATGATCCAGTCGCTGCCACACACATCAGAACTTGGGGAGACATATTAGATCTAAACCATGACAGCCAGGTGATGGGCATTCATAACTGGTCTTACTTTCCTCCTCTCCCACTGTCCTCCCACCCAAAGCCTCCACTCACCAGCCCCCAACCCTATCTTTGATCGAACTCTCCTTCCCACCTAGAAGACCCACTTTTCTCCTCCTTGTCCAGATTTTCCCTCCAACAGGAAGTGTTGAATCAGAGTTAGGGCATGCATGTGCCCTATATTTTACACCAGTGAGATTCTTCCTTTTTATTGTCCAATTCCATGAGCTTTGATGATAATATGCAGTCTTGTGACCACCATGTACAGTCATGTGATCACCACCACAAGGGGGACACAGAGCAGCTCCATCACCCTCTAAATTCCCTATGCTGTGTATTTGGAGTCAAACTCTCTCCCCAACTCACCTCTAACAACCACTCATCTATTCGCTATCTCTACAATTTGGAATGTCCCAGAATAAATAAAATCATTTAATTTGTAGTGCTTTGAATCTGGCTCTCTTCATTCAATATAATGCCAGTGAGAGTCAAACCTGCTGTTATGTGCATAAATTTTGTAGCTGAGTAGTATTCCACAGTATGGACACACCACACACTGTGTTTATTGTCCAGTTGAAGGCTAAATTCCGTCCAGTTTGGGGCCATTATTAGTAAAGCTGCTATATGCATTCATGACAGGTTTTTGCGTGATCCTAAGTTTTCATTTCACTAGGGTAAACAGCTGGGGGGAAGGTTTCCCACTGGGCCATATGGAGACATTACATGTACTGTCATGGGGAACACATTATTTTGCAGAGGTTGCCCAGTTTGCATTCCCAGCAAGTACATAGGAGCATTCCAGTCACTTTCTGCCAGAGATTCTGTTAGCCATTCAAATATGTACATGATTGTGTCTCATTGTGGTGTTAATTTATATTTCTTCTGTGATGTAGAGCATCTTTTCATGAACAGGGCATGGTCTGCTGAGATGAGACAGACCTGAGTTCAAGGGCTATTTCTGGCCTTGACTTTGTGGCCCTGGCATGTGACCAGCCCCCTTTAAGGCTCCCTGGCATGTGGGTGGGATAATAGCACCTCCCTCACAGAGTGGCTCCTCTGAGGAGGATAAATGAGATTCCACTGGCACCAACAAGCACCCAGGGCAAGGCAGCTGCAATTGGGAGCTGATGCCTAGTGTAGGAGCCCACCAGGACCCTTGCTGTACTACTTTATAAATCTTTCCCAGGCAACTTCTTTTCTGTTGACTGTACTCACCCCGGCCACCCGCACCCTCAGCCGTGGTGGTGACAGCTCTAGCAGGGCAAACAGCCCCTTGTGCACACTCCAGTTCAGTGGCTGTCTTAACTGTTTTCTGCTGCTACAACAGAAATCCACAGGCTGGATAATTGAAACAATTGAAGTTTATTTGGCTATGGTTCTGGAGGCTGGAAAGTCCAAGAGTGTGGAGCAGCCATTTTGTGAGGACCTCCGATGTCTCCAGAGAACCCAACCCTGCAGCCACATCAGAGGCTGCTATTATAACTTAGAAGCAGAGGGGACAGGAAGCCTGAGTCCCTGCTCTGGGAGCACAGATGGGCTCCTGGCCTGAAGAGTTTCTCTATAGTTGAGACATTGGCAACTCACACAGGGCCTCTCGCCATTTCCCAGTTAGAGTTTTCGACTCACAGTTTCCAGCTCTGGGTCAGGGCCCCTCACAGAGCAGCTGCACATTGAATGAATCAATGAGTGAATGAATGAATGAATGAATGATTGAGGCCAAATTCCTCCTCCTTTGCTGAGCACGAGGCTCTGATGAATTTCAGAACAGTCAGCTAAGGGACCCGTCTTTGCCCCACACCCTCAGTGCCTTCTGTCTGAAATATAGCCACCTGGGCCTGGGCCTTCAGGAGGCAGCCAAAGACAGCCACCATGAGCAGGGCCTCACGTCCTGCAGCCTAAATGCCGTAGGCAGCTTTTGCTCCACCAGAGTGGCCTTTGTAGCTGAGTCTCCATTCAGGCTTTGTGAGCTTGTCCCTTCCAAGGACTGGGGAAGACTGATGTGGCCCAGCTACAGGGCTCTCTCAATGCTCTGACACTCATGCAGCAGCTGCTGCCTCTTTCCCTCCAGCCCTTGGATTCTCACTTTCTTGCTTCCACTCTGCCCACTCCTGGGCTCACCATTGCATTTGAGAGCCCCTTCTTCCTGTCTAGAGGAGCAGACGGAGCTCCACAAGGTCTGAATGCTGCCATTATCCCAACTGGGCATCCTGGAGCTGGAAAGGCCAGGGACTTCAGTGTTCTAGATTCTTTGTGTTTCTGCATTTGGAGGGAAAAAATGCAATTCCTTAAAAGTTAAACATAGAATTGCCATAGGACCCAGCAATTCTACTTCTAGGAACATACTCAGAAGATGGTAGGATGACCCTACTCCCCTGTCCCCAAAATGCCTATCTGAGAAAACTTGCAATTATAAATCCTCTCTCTGACCTTGTGAAATGTAAGTTTCCTCCACCCAACTGTCTCTTCAAGGACCTCAGTGCCATCTCTTTGAAATATAAGCATTCTGGAACTCTCCAGCTCCTACTCTCTGTGCCCTGACTTCAGTGGCACTTTGTTCCATCCTGTACCACTCTGCCTCTTCTTTGATAAGTCTTCATCAGCAAACCAAATGGCCTAGTCACAAGGCCCAAACATTCTTCTTTAGCACAAACTGGCATTAAAAATGCCTCCTGCCTTTTGGTCTTGTTGAAACTGAGCTCAACTTATGGGAAATTCTCTTCCCTATTACAATACAGTCATGTTCCACACAATGACATGTCAGTCAACAATGAACTATATGCACCACACTCCTTACATTTTATCACCTAGTGACATCACAGCCATTTTAGTTTGTGTAAGTATGAAACAAGAGGTAGCTCAGAGAAGGCCAGAGAGAAGAGGGTCCCCACTTTGAAGCCTGCTTTCTGGGTTAGATCTACCTTCTGAGTTAAATTTCAACCCAAATCCAGGATATCCCAGTCTAAAAACAAAAAGAGAAGGTACCAAGTCATCCAGCTCATACACAGTAAGTCTCTGGGCATGCACCCAGAGGCCTTCAGCAACCCTTGGCCAATCCCTGCCCTAATTACTATGTCACAGCAATGCCAATTTGACCCTGCTCCCCACATACTTTGGGAGCCATGACAGTTCTTTAAAAGCCCATAAAAGGTCAAAAACCCAAGCCGAGTGTGATGGGCCATGCTTATACTCCCAGCATTTGGAAGGCTAAAGCAGGAGGATCACTGCAGGTTGGAGGCCAGCCTCAGCTACATAGTGAGTTCAAAGACAGCCTGAACTAAATAGTGAGACTGACTCAAAAGAACAACACAAAACAAAAAAGTCAAAAATTCCATTCCTGGAGAGTGAGGCAGAGTCAAGCCCTGATTGGCAAGAGTAGAACCTCAGACAAAACTTTGAATCCCACCCCAAACCCTAATGCTTAAAACCCTCAGACCAAGCTTCCTCACCACTGTCCTCACTGGCCCACTTCCACCCTATGAAGTGTACTATCTTTGTTCTTGTTGCTTCTCTTGAGTATCCTGCTCAATTTTTGTTCAGAACACCAAGAACCTGGATAAAACATTGATTGTGTTACAAGTACACTCTATGATGTTTGCACAACAACAAAGCCATGTTTATATGAATGTGTCCTCCCACTTTAGATTGTACTACATAAAGTCTATTTTATCACCTTTAACTAGTATCTGGCTTTGTTTGCCCTTGGCACTTCCAAATTGGGCTCTGCTGTATACTATCTTAGCATTGTTAAATCCAAACTCTTAAGACCCAGGAATCTCTGAAATAGAAGGGTTTATTGATTATACATGGTAGTCAGAAAAAGGACAAGGTCCTGGAAAAAATTTCCACCACCTATCAGCTCCATGACTTGCGAAATGTCCACTGGACCTAGAACAGAGTACTTTTTTTTTTTTTCTCAGTACCGGGGATAGAAATCATGACCTTGGGCTTACCAGGCAGGCACAGTGCCACTGAGCTACATCCCCAGCCCAGAAAAGAGTGCTTTTATAAAATTTGGGAGCCAGGTGCAATGGCACGTTCCTATAATTCTAGCACTCTGGGAGGTTAAGGCAAGAGAATTGAAAGTTCAAACCCAAACTGGGCAACTTAGTGACCTAGCAAAATCCATCTCAAAAAAATTTTTAAAAGAAAATAAATAGGCCAGGGATTTAGCTCAGTGGTTCTGCTGCCTGCCCTGCAGGCGCAAGGACTCAAGTTTGATCCCCGGTACCAAAAAAGAAAAAAAGAAAGAAAATAAATAGATTAAAAAAACAATTGGGGAGAGGGAAGCATAAATTGTTTACATTGAACCTATACTGTCTGTCTATAAGAAGGGAGGGGTAATGCAAGGGGGTCAGACTTTGGGACAGGAAGCAGTCCATGAGAAATACTTGTTAGGAGCTGTTTGCTTGCAGCCCAAGATACTGCTTTTTTTCCGGCTTCTGAGCTGTTCTGGATGCTTTAGGTTGCTGGATGTCTGATCTCCGGATAACTGAGGCATTTCTGTACATGGATTATCTGTGTTTTAGAGCACTTTGCTGCAAGGGACCACCACCTGCACGACCAGAGTATGACCTGGTGTGCATAGACCTCACAGGTTCTGGCAAGACCAGTCTGCTGGCAAAGCTGTGTGGTGAAAGCCCTGAGAATGTCGTGTCAACCACAGGTTTTAGTATAAAGGCAGTGCCATTCAGAATGCCATCTTGAATGAATAAGAACTTGGAGGAGCTGATAATATCTGAAAATATGGGAGTCACTACTACCAAGGATCTCAAGGGGTAATATTCATATTAAACAGTGCTTCTTCAGAGGATGATTCAGAAACTGCTAGAAATGAACCACACTCAGCTCTTCAGCACCCACAGTTATGCACTTTACCCTTTTTAATATTGGCCAATCATCAAGACAAGGCAGCAGCATGCTCAGTGCAAGAGATCGAAAATATTTTGAACTTGAACAACTTGCATGAGGAAAACTCTGGATTCTGCTGCCCTGCTCACTGGATGACATGGATGTGCTGAAAGACAGCTTCTCTCAGCTGATAAGTTTGTTAGAAGAAAAATACCATGAAGCTATGAGAAGGTGAATCCAGCAGAAAAAAGCGAGTTCCTAAAAGGCCTTGGACCTATCGTGTTAGTTTCTTGTTTTAATTTTATGTTGTTATCAGGACTATCATGACTCCACTCTCTATTTTCTACTAGTTATTTCAGGCTCTCTTCTCTCTTAAAGTGAATATTCTGTAAGTCAGGTGAATTATCATCAACATTAATGTAAGTACACTACTGAGAGAGAATTTATTCTCTGTTTATCACTAATTATTTTCACTGCCTGTCTCTTCCTTCTGTTGTTCTGAGCATCTCTTTTATGCTTTGTACAAAAAAGGATGGAATTCTTAGCTCACAGAAACCAAATCCCTTATGAAGAACTCAGAAAGACTCAGTACCTTGATGTATTTTCCCTGGTTTGGGAGTGGAGTATTGTGTCACTGGAACTCCACGTAATATGTATGCCATTTTTCAAGATCTCTTGGGGTCTGTTTCTTTTTTCTTTTTTTACTCTTATTTTTTTTATATACTGACTTTATATAGTATGAGTGAAAAAATGAGTACCAAAATTTTTCATTTATCATTGTACCATAAAAGAATATCCTGCCATAGTAAATTTAGCTTTGAAGAACTTAAAGACCAGATGCACAATGTTTCCTTAATTGTATCTGAGGTCTCATTTTCTTCCCTCTTTTAAGAGCAAAGACACTGATTTAGATTTTGAGGAGGTGGAGGAAATTTAGGCACAATGCATGCATCACTAATTACATTTAATTGTGTCCTTTAATATTTTTAGTGGACTAATTAGCCTGCATTAAATCAAGCTCCACCATAATACATATACCTTTTTTCTAAAATTCAAAAGTGTTAGAAATAGAGAAAATAATTTTTAAAATAATAGATTAAAATTTTAAAACAGCTAAGCAAAGTATAGTTTATACTTATTTGGGTTTAAGCTGGAATGGATTTGACAAAGATATCAAAGACAAAATCATCTGTATATTTATTCATTAACTGCTAATGTAGCTTAATGGAGTCTGTTAAAGCCTCCATCTAGTAGTTAAAGGTCTATCAGTATTTCTATTATAAACCTCTATTTTCAGGGGTTTCAGTGTGCCCTTAAAAATATGCTGGAGCCGCAGCGGATAAATAATTTGAGGGCCTGGATTCAGTTTTTGGAACTAATTTTTTCCATGTTATTTAAATGATAAAATTACATAGAGATAAATGTAATTTTAATAAGGTTTAATGCCTTTGACCTTTTCTAAATCAGAAATAATCTATGGATATTGAGGTTCATAGGTGAAATATTCTTTGGCACATTTTATAGACTTTTGACCACTTATTAAAATACTAAGTGGCCAAATGATAGAAAACTGCTCTCTACACCTGAGCAGTAAAACCATACTTGTAATTTTTAAGTAGTGTAGACTGATACCCAAATACCACAGACTCCTACTGTATTAAAAGATGACATAAAACCTGGTAATTTTCCCCAGCTGATATACTTCAGACCCTTCACATCATTCAAAGGCAATTTGTGATTTAAATTTATAAATGGATTTTAATGACATGATCATTAAACATGATGATTAAACTTTGAAACATCCAACATTTCTTTATCCTCCCCTTCTATTGTCATAGATCCCAAAAGATCCATAGCATATACAATTTTGTCTGCAATATCTATCCTTGAATATTTCTAACACTGTGTAATAATCCGTGAGCAGCACAGAACTTGTGTTCCAATGATCAGTTGCACAATTCCTGTTTTTATTTTGTCCTATTGTGCTCATCTTCTATGAAACAACAAGTGATTATTAGGCCTTGCTTTCCCTGCAAGTACATTAAATGTAGAATGTTGTCTTTCTAAGATACTGTGGCTGAGTGTGCCCAAGCCATCTGTGAAATGACTTCCCGTTGTCTGTGTGTGTTCACGTGTGGGCCAGCGATGGGCTTCTCCTCAGACCCACGACTGTCTGCAGCATCTCAGCCATCAGAATGAAAACATTATCAATCAGTACCCAACAACAGCTGATTTGGACAAGTTTCTGTCTGATGCCTAATGCTTTACAACTGTCAATAAGGCTTCTTCTTTGTCCAGCAGGGCGAAGCGAAGCTCGCTGTCTTGGTGCTTTCAGAGCAGCATCCTGTCCTTTTAACCCTAGAATTTGCCATGTGGGGGAGGGGTGGGGCCTGGCCGGGTGGGTGGGGGCCGGGAGGTGGGGGTGCGTGTCCTATTCCTCCTTTCCAGTAAAGTCCCACCGGTCTCTTAGTTTGCATATTCAAATATTATACAGGGAAAACAGTCTGTTGTGTATTTCTTCAATTAGCTTCTTGTTACATTTATGGAAGTTACCAGTTTTTGTACCTTCTTAGCTACAGAAGTTGCCTTTTTAAAATGGCAATTAATAGGGCCGGGGATTTAGCTCTGTGGTTTTGCTGCCTGCTGCATAAGTGCAAGGACCCGAGTTTGATCCCCGGTACCAAATAAATAAATAAATTAAATAAAATGGCAATTAATTTATATAAAACTTTGTATCTACTGTAGTTTACAGTATCGGTTGCTATTAACTGCCACATTGCCCTGTCTTTCTATTAAAAATACTGTATCTATATTAAGGATTAACAGTTTCATGTGGACATTTGCCAAACAAGAACTTGTTATTGTCTTTGATTTATATATGATTCCCACTATCATCAAATGAAAATAAATGCTGAGTAGAGAGAAAAAAAAGAGAAGTACTTGTTGCTTTCTGATGGTTGGGGTTAACAGTCCAGAAAGTTTATACATAAACAGGGTGGTAGGGTGGTTACATCAGGGTGTCAACATACATTCAGGAATGTTGAGCAGTCTTTGTCAGTTCCACCAGGAGCTATTAACCCATTAACTTCCCTTAGCTCTTTCCTCCTCTGTCCTCTGTCTGGCCCTTGTAATTAAGTTTGGAACATCTCAGAACTTTTTTTTAATCAACATCACTAAATCCTGTGAAGACAGGACTACCAAGGCCCAGGATTTAGCTCAGTGGCACCGTGTGGCTGCCTCGAAAACAAGGTCCTGAGTTTGACCTTTGGTACCAAAAAAAAAAGAGGACTGCCTAAGCCAAACTGTTCCTTCAGCTCCTAAAAACTTAACTCCTCCAAAGAGTCCTCACAATGAGGCAGAAATGTTTTTGTTTCACATCTTTTTTTATTAGTGTATATTGGTTATACCAATTAATGGGTTTCATTTTGGCAGATTTGTACATGCACAAAATATACATTGATTATTTTCATCCCCTTCTCTGAGGCAGAATACTAAAGAAGTAAATGAGACCAATTGCACATAATAACAGCATAGCAGAAGAAGACATTGGAGGAAGGAAGACCTATGTTAAGCTGTAAACAAACATAGCCCGGTGTGGTAGTCTGAACCTGTAGTCCCAACTACCCAGGAGGAACGGTGGGAGGATCACTTGGGCCCAAGAGTTCAAGACCAGCCTGGGCAACAAGCAAAAAATAAACAAACCCACACTGCATAAAAAGTGGGAACTTGAAAAATCTGATTTATACAATTAGTATGATTTAATTATAAGGAGTAAAATCAATCTGATAGCAATTACCAAGATTATAATCACCTTGGGAGATTTCCTCAGATTCTATGCCTCCCCACCCAGGGCTAAGTCATCAATAACTAAGAACTGTAACACCAAAAAATTCTGATAATTTTGTTTTTTCATTTGTGTCTAACCAGTTTGCAATGCCCACAGAATAGTGAAACATTAATTCTGAAACTCAAGGAAGATGCCTAAGTTTGCAGCCATAACCTTATGCTACAACTCTGTGACTACACTCTAGAAAGGTATAAAAGCAAGAATAAAGGCAAACTAATTTTAGGTGGGATGTTTAGAAACACACTTAATTATAATTGCAATACTAATTTTTGGAATCATTGGATTTCTGCATTTGCTGTCCAAGCTGAAGTCCATGTGGCTTAATGATGGGACACATCCTGAGAAACATGTTAGTGGTCCTGTCATTGTGTGAACATCCTCAAGTGTACTTCGTAAAGTTAAGGTGGGTGTGACATCACCAAGTGGTATGATCTTATGGGCCCATCATTGTACATGCGGTCCATTATTGACCAAAATGTCTTTATTTGGCTCATGAATCAGTGTTCACAATAACCTGGCTGGTGCTCAGCATGGCCGCCCCGGCGGGCTCCCGGTTCCTGCTCGCCGCCTCCGCTGCTTTTAGGGGCCGGGGCCGCCGGCGGCTGCTCTTGGCCGGACCCCATGTTGGAGCTGGCAGCCTAAGGGGCAGCAGGGTGCGTCGGTGCGGCCCCCAGCCTGCCTCTGAGCTTGTCTGTTCCGAGCAGCTTAGAAGATAAGATAACAATCCACTTTATAAGGGCCAGGGATTTACCTCAGTGGTTCACCTGCCTGCCTTGCAAGCGAGTTCAATCCCCGGTACCAAAAAAACAAAACAAACAAGCAATCCACTTTATAAACCGAGATGGTGAAAATTTGACAACCAAAGGAAAAATTGGTGACTCTCTGCTAGATGTTGTGGTTGAAAATAATCTAGATATTGATGGTTTTGGTGCCTGTGAGGGAACCTTGGCTTGCTCTACCTGCCACCTCATCTTTGAAGATCACATATATGAGAAGTTAGATGCAATCACTGATGAGGAGAACGATATGCTTGATCTGGCTTATGGACTAACAGACAGGTCACAGTTGGGCTGCCAAATCTATTTGACCAAATCGATGGACAATATGACTGTTCGAGTACCTGAGGCAGTGGCTGATGCCAGACAATCTGTTGACATGGGCAAGAGTTCCTAAGTTACAATAAAAAGAAATATGTTCAAATATGAAATATATTCACAAAAACCTACTTATTTTTTATAATTATCTTTTAATGTAATGAGCACATGGGTGAATGCATTTGTTATGACTAGCTTTGCTATTTTAATTCAGCTTATGTAACAATTTTGTTGGTTTTTTTTTTTTTGGTACCAGGGATCAAACTCGGGACCTTGCGCTTGCAAGGCAGTCACCGGAACCATTGAACTAAATCCTTGGCCCTTATGTAACAATTTTGTAGTATGAATGTGTATGATCTTTTGGTTAAATTATAAAAATACATGTCAAATATTAGAAAATAGTTGATACGATAATAAATCCTTATATATTTTATCTTATGTGTATTTAGCAGCTTTAGAAAAATATTACCACATAATCTTATGTCTGCCTAATTAGAAAGTAGGTTAAAAAAAAGGTAATATTACCCCTGTTTGATTTGTGGCAGAGATCTAAAGAGGCTTGCCTAGGGCCATATAACCAGAAAATCTGTACTAGAACTTACATCTTGTTACTGTAAATTTTCTGTTTAGACTGAAGTCAGAAAAATTAAGAGTATCTTCATTTATGTAAATGTGCATTGAAAAATCACTTAATTGAATATTAGTTCCTTAATTTCAGACAATATTAAACTTATAAATAAATTTTCTTAAGTTTTTGATTTAGTGAGAAGTGTCAGTCTGAACATAGGCATTATAAAGAAGTTTGACGTCTTTTCTGACTAAGCTAGAGGAATAAACTAAACTTAAATATCTTGATTTTTTCTATTCTCAGCAAAATAGTCTCTCTTTGTAATCTTTTGAAATAATGTTGATTTACAGATTACTGCCTTGTAATAGAATAGAAATCTTATGAATTAGGTCCCTGTATCTTGAGCCAGAGAAGGACATGAACTGGGTGTTTCATCATATAGCCCAGGGGGTACTGTTCTTTCTCATAAAGTGTGTGCAGCCTGCGTAGCAGTGTGTCAGAATCCCACCATGAGAGTGGGCTTAGCATCACAGCATATTAGTTATGTATGGAAGACATTTGTATCCTTGTCTTTGTTGTAAATAAATTTGTGAAAGAATAGAATATATAGTGTGCTCTTTGGAGCATACCAACTAACCTGGATGAATTGTGAGGGAGAGCAAATTAGAAAAAGCATAATTATAAGACAGTTTGGTTAGCTTCAAGTACTTTATTGCAGTTTGATCATTTATATAAATACTGGTCAATTATAATACTTGACATACAACATTGTGTTAGGCCCATTAGAGGTACAGAGATGAACAAGACAAGAAATGTCCTCAGAGACTCATGGGAAAACATATATACTGGTATGCACCATAATTTGCTTAAACCAAACCAACCAATTTGCCAAATAAGAATTTAAGCTAATCAATATGTAAAAAGTGACTAGGCAGAACTTGAGGTGCCTTATGTTCATTTAATACTTAATAACTATTGAACGCTTTTCATATAGTGTGTTATATACTTTTAAGTACTTTACAACAATTCATTTTCTTAATGAGCTCCAATATTGTTTTCTTATACAGATCACTTAAACTCCTTTCTAAAGCTAAAGTACTTTAATGATAAAAACCCTCTAAAATTTAAAGCCAAAGCCTGCTAAAATTTAGAAGGTAAATTATCTCAGATTTCAAATTTTTAAAATCTCAAATTAAAGACATTGTATTACTTAAATAAAACCTTTTAAATTAAAAAAAAATCTGGCTGGGAGTCATGGTGCACACCTGTAATTCCAGCACTCAGGAGGCTGAGGCAGGAGGACTATCTCGAGTTTGAGGCCAGCCTGGGCTACACAGTGAGTTCAAGGCCAGCCTGAACTACATAGTGAGACCCTGTCTCAAAAAAAAAAGGGTCTGTAATGAATTTGTAATTTACATGTAGAATATAATTCCCGAGACCAAGCATGGAGCAATCTCTGACCTTTCTCTTCCCCAAGTAATGTTGCCAACACAGCTGGTGTGGGAGAGGCGGGTGCTGCCCTCTCCCTGTGCCCTGTGGCCTCCTCTGAGGTTCTGTCCCACACCTATCATCAATCTTTTTGTTGTTGTTGGTACTGGATATCGAACTCGGGTCCTTGTGCGTACGCAGCAGGGGGCGAAACCACTGAGCTAAATCCCCAGCCTAGTATCAGTCTTTGCCATAACCTCCTACCAGTTTCCCTGCTCCAAGCACCTGCTGTGCCCAAGTCATGCTTCATCCTGGACTCAGGGTTATGTTATTCATTTCTTCCTCTAAAATTGTTAACGGATCCATACTACCAAGAAAGAGAGCCCCAAATCTCCAGCACGTCCTACAGTTCCTTGGTGAACTGATTTCATTCTTTTTGAGCACTGTGTCCTTTCCTCATTCTCATCTCTGTGACTCTCTTTGGATGGTCACCTTCGCCTAGAACGTCCTTCTTCCATATCCACCTCAGAGACTAAGCTCAAATGGTATCTTTTCCAGAAGACATTCTGGGGCTCCCTAGTACAGCACTCTTGCTCAGACCCATACTAAATATTCTGTCTTCAGGGGGCCAGAGCAGGTGATCATTAAGAAGTCAGGCCTTAGGTGCAGATGGGTAAGAGCTCAAACCTTGACACTGGTCCTTATTAGCTTCCGAAGCTCGGCTCTCATGTGTGTAAATGGGGACCTGGGCGTAATGATGAGCATAGAAAATATGAGCCATGCCTTCGTGGGCCTGACAGTTACAGGGGTGAATCACATAGCACCATTTAATGGGAATAATACTCTGAAAAAGAAAAGTGGAGTTCTGTTTGAGCATTTACCTGGAGCACAGAGGAGATCACCAACTGGACAGTGTGGAGGGAGGAACTGCAGGAAGAATGTTCAAGTCAGAAGAAACAGCATACACAAAGGCCCTGTGGTAGGAGGAAGCAGCAAGGGAGGATGGGTAGCTCCATTCACTCCCCTCTTAATGCCATGTGGCCTGGGAAAGGGATAGAGACCTTCAGGCTTTTTCCGGGAAAGAAAGACAGAAATCCAGGGGTGGTCACAGGACTCCAGACCCCTAACCCACCTTTCCTGGTCCTCTGTCTTTAGGGCAGCTGGTCAGGCTTCCCTTGCTCACTCTTCTCCCTCTCCCACACCCTTGTGGCTCTCTCCTGGGAGCAGCTCACATGTTGAAATGACAACATTCTGGATATATTATATATGACTTTTTGTGTACCTGCTAGGGAACTGAAAGTCACCTGTCTGGCATCTATCGGACAGCAGTGGACTAATATTCACAAGCCCTCAGAGTGGGGCCTGGTAAGTAGAAAGCATCTATAAGTGTTTGTTAAATAAAGAGTTCTCTTTGCAGGTCACTTGTTACCTGTGGCATTTTTAAATATAACTTTTCTTTCTCCTCGGAGACTGGAAAAAGTTGGGGTAAATTTCTTCTCTTGCCAGGCCCTTTTTTCACTGTATGAGTTTCATTTTATATTCCAGACATACATAGCACATATTATGTGGCTCTCTATTTTTCAATTTGTTTTGTGGTATTTTTTCCATGTTATTGTAAACCCTTCACCAACCACATTAAACATCATAGTTTACTTAAAAATTATTTCAAGGGGCTGGGGGATTTAGCTCAGTGGTGCAAGGGCCTGAGTTCCGTTCCTGGTACCAAAAAACAAAAACAAAGTTATTTCAAACCAGGTGTGGTGGTGTATGCCTATAATCCCTGGGAGGCTGAGGCAAGAAGTTCAAGCCCAGCTTGGACAGGTTAATGATTTAGTGAGACTCTGTCTCAAAATTAAAACTACAAAAGGACTGGAGTATAGCTCAATGTGAAGACCCTGAGTTCAATCTCCAGTACCACCAAAAAAAGTTATTTTCTGTCAGGATTATCACCAGGTAAAGTGGTAAAATACTAAAGGATCCTGATACATATTGTCAAGTAGTTTTCTAGCAGAACAGTTTCTGTGCTTGCCTGCAACATATGTCTGTATTTCACCAACTTCTAACTAATTTTGTTATTATTGTAACTAATTAGCTTTTGGGACAGGGTCTTGCTGTGTTACCCAGGCTAGCCTCCAACTTTTGATCCTCCTGCCTCAGCCTCCTTCAGCACCTGAGTGCTGGCGTTGTGGGCATGTCCCACCCCACCCAACTACGGTTGATTTTTTCAAAGGTTGCATGTATGCTTTGTTTGGGGGTTTGTTGTTTGTTTTCTGATTTTTTCAGAGAAATAAAGCATCTCATTGTTTGAATGCACATTTATTTGATGATACTGGACACAGTATTTATCAACTTAATAAATGTACCTGTGCATTTTCTTTTCTGAGAATTGCTGCTTGAAATCCTTTTTCTATTTGTTTCTTTGTGACTCACTATTTTTCCTATAATGTTACATGAGTTCTTTATCCATGTTTTATTTTCCCCAAATTCATATCAACAGATATACACAATAGGGTTCAGGGATTTAGCTCTGTGGTTCCGCTGCCTGCCTCACAAGTGCAAGGACCTGAGTTCTATCCCTGGTACCAAAACAAAACTCCCAAAAAACAAATATACACAGTGTCTTAATTCTGTTTCTTGCTTAGCAGGTTTTTGCATTTGTATTTATTTAATGTTTTATTTTATTAGTGGATTTGTGTACTTTTATGTAATCAAATCAAACCCTGTGTGGTTTCTGTTATTGCTTTTAAGTGTAGACTGTGCCTTTCCAGAGATGTGATATCACTTTGATTTTCTTTTAGAATTTTTTGGTGATTTCTTTTCTTTCCTTTTTTTTTTTTGTTTTTTGTTTTTTGTTTGTTTGTTTGTCTGAAACAGAGTCTCGCTATGTAGCCCAGGCTGGCCCGGAATTTGAGGCAATCGTCCTGCCTCACCCTCCCAAGTGCTGGGATTATAGGTGTGCACCACCACACCTGGCACTCTCTCTCTCTACCTCTCTCTCTCTCTCTCTACCTCTCTCTCTCTTCTTTCGGTACTGGGGATTGAACCCAGGGCCTTCACACTGAGCTACATCCCCAGCCCTATTGTAGTTTTAATTTTGAGGTAAGGTTTCACTAAATTACTAGATTCCCCAGGTTTTGCTGGAAATTTTGATCCTCCTGCCTCAGCCTTCCAAGTGCTAGGATCACAGGTGGGCACTACCATGTCCAGCTTGAATTTTTTAAAAGTAAAAAGAAAAGGCAGAGCACAGAGGATTTGTGGGACAGTGAGAATATTCCATATGATGCTGCAGCAGTGGATATATGTCATTACACAGTTGTCAGAACCCTCAGGATGGACTGGACATGGTGGCACACACCTGTAATCCCAGTACTTGGGAGGCTGGGGCAGGAAGATCTTTGTGAATTCAAGGCCAGCCTGTCTCAAAACAAAATAAAACAACCCCCCCCAAAAAAACAACAAAAAACCCCACAGAATGCAAGAGTGAACCCTAACATAAAGCATGGTTTGGGGTGACAAGAGTGTCAACAGAGCCCACTGATGGTAACAAATGTCCCACACTGGTACCAGAGCTGGTGTATGTGGCGGACACCAGATATGTGGGAACTCTGCACTTTCTGCTTTCTCAGAGAAAAGAAAGCTATGAGCCTAAAACTTCCATAAAATATAAAATGTATCCCTTTCCGTAAAATTCAAAACTATAAGCTAGAAGGGCTGGGGATTTAGCTCAGTGGTTCTGCCACCTGCCTCGCAAGCGCAAGGACCCGAGTTTGATCCCCAGTACCAAAAAAAAAAAAAAAAGATCATACAAAACTATGATAGATATATGAAATCAACATTAATAATATATTTGTATCTCAATATGTCTAAAAATATCATATCAGCAGGTAATCTCAATAGAAAAGTTGATGAATGAAATATCTTCTTTGGTATTAAGTCATAGTACTTTGGTTTGTATTTTACACTCACAGCACATTTCCACTTGCACTAGTGAGGAGCCGCATTTCCAGGGCTCCACAGCCACCCGTGGTCGTGGCCATGGGACTGTCATCTCAGACCTAGACCTTAGTTTGACTCCATGAGAGGACAGGGGGAACCCATCTCCTTGGCTTGTTTCACTGGCCCCTTCCCTTTCCCCTCCCACCTGGTCCTGTCTGGAAAATTCACATCAAGACAGCTTGTGTTTTTCTTCCCTTCCCCAGTGACATCAGCCCAACCCTCAGCTCTGCTGTGGCAACCACCTCCTTCCCATGCCTTGGCCTTCTGCGTGTGGGTCAGGAGCTCACCACCTGGGCCAACCCAGCATCCCACCCCTGCAGTTTCTAACTCTGGTGACAGCCTCAATAACAATAATTATGAAACTATCTTGCTGGCAGCCAGCACTTATGGACTGTGAAATGCCAGGCATTCTGCTCACCCAGAAGGCACCGTGTTATCTAATCCTGCCCGCCATCTCCAGGGTCAGAGCTGTTTGACCCGTAGGGTTCTGCTACCAGCCAGTGAGCCCTGACAGAACCCAGCCTGTGTTCTAAGTCAGGGGTGAGGGGTTCATAAAGTTCCTCCATTTAGCACGAGAAACACTTCCACGGGTCCCTTGTGGGCACCGCCCCTTCCTCTCCTACCTGGGAATCGGTGACAACCCTCAGGGTGAGAGGCCTGGAGGGGGAACCCCTGCCCAAGGCTGGAGTCTGCGCTCGCTCCCGGGGACCTTTCTGCCCCAGGTAGGGTGCGCTCCACGACCACAGGGCGCGAAGAGGGGATGGGGGAGGCGTGAGGAGAGCCATAACTCGGCGGGGCGGAGCAGAACAAGTGACTCTCCGGTCAGGGCGGGACCAGCGTCTGACCCCGACGGGCAAAACACGGTGGCGGGGGTGGCAGGAACGAGGCCAGGTCGGCAGACAGGTCCTGCACAGCTGCGCTCCGCGCCCCTCTGCGCGCGCGGGCACCATGAGCGGCCGAGTCGGGGACCTGAGCCCCCAGCAGCAGGAGGCGCTGGCCAGGGTGAGGGGCTCGGCGGCGGGGAGGTGTGGGGAGGGATCAAGCAGCAGGACGCTGTACCCCCACCCCAGCCGGAGTCCCCACCGCAGGGCGGGAACACGGAGGAGCGGGAGGGCTCCTCTGAGCTCAGCACCCGGGACTGGAGCCCGCTGGAGGCGACCCGGTGGGGGGAGGGGGGTGCAGCCTTCTGCCCCTGCCCGTGCTCCCCGACCCAGCCCTGCCCTTGTTTCCTGCTTTGAGGGTGCAGTGGAGCTGCCCTCGGCTGGCTGCCGCGGTGACGTGCCCTAACAGCTTCCCAGAGTCCCAGATCTCGTGCCTTGATTTCCGTATTTGTTCTCTTCGTGGCTCTCTGACTTCTTAGGGCCCGAGTCTTCTCCCTGTGATTATTTTTCATGAAATATTTTTTATTAAAGGCATTTTGAGAGTCCTGCTGGCTGCACCTGGAAGGGACAGGGCCTTGGGGAGAGGGGAGGATGCTCCCTTAGCTCTTATGCCTGGGAAGAATGGGTAGTTCAGGAGTTGTGAGGAATTGTTTATTTTGAGGCTTCTCCCCTGGGGCAAGATCCTTCAGGGAGGAATGGGGACCCTGGTAAAAGAAGGGGGTCCTGGTGTTATGGGTTGTGGGTGGCTGGAGTCCCCTTCTAAGGGTACTTTTTAGGTTCTTTCTGTCCTCAACAAAAAATTTGTCAAGACAAGCGCAAAAGATAGCAAGGTTTTGGGCCAGGATTTAGCTCAGTGGCATCTTGCCTGCCTTGTAAGAGCAAGGTCCTGAGTTGGATCCCCAGTACCAAAAACAAAACAAAGCAAAAGGTAGCGAGGTTTTACGGTTATTAAAGGTAGGAAAAGAAACATGCTCTGCAGCTGAGTGTGATGGCACACTCTTGGCTGAGGCAGGAGGTTTGCCACAAGTTCACGGCCAGCCTGGGCTACATAGTAAGTTCAAGGCCAGCCTGAACTACAGACCCTGTCTCAAAAAAAAAGAAAAGAAAAAGAGAAAGAGAAAGAAAGAAAAAAGAAACATGCTCTGCCAAGCGAGCGAGTTTGGGCCAAGCAAAGATAGGAAAAGAAGTACACTCTACAGGAGAAAGTGGGTCACAGTGAGAGAACACAGTAGCAGACAGTTCAGTGTAATCCTGGCATGGTGGTGCACACCTGTAATCCTAGCACTTGGGAGGCTGAGGCAGGAGGATCACCATGAACTACACCTGGGCTACATAATAAGTTCAAGGCCAGCCTGAATCACAGAGCAGACCCTGTCGAAAATACAACAATAACAACAACAACAACAAACCCTCCGTGTGACTGTTCTTTTTGTATCTCCCACTCCTCAGGCTGATGTCAGGTCTAGGCCATCCAATCCAAAATTGCTCAAGTTCTCCCAGAAGTCCACAGGCAGGGCTTTGGGAACTGTTCCTGGCACTTTGTACTTAACAGGTCTCACCTTACTTCCCCAGTCTGCCAGCCACACCCTATTTCCCTGCCACCCTGGGACTTCACTCAGGGCACTTGGAGGGTAGAAAAGGGTCTGCAGCTCAGTGGTTCCACTGCCTGCCTTGCAAGCACAAGGTCCCCAGTTAGATCCCTGGTACCAAAAGGAAAAAAAAAGAAAAGGGTCTACAAGAAGGAGAAGTCATCAGTGAAAGAGAGAAATGCCCAGATGATGGGGAAGGTACCCAGTTCAGAGGTGCTCAGGTGAAAGAGAAGGCATCCCCTGGTGAGCCCTGTCCCACCCCTGCTGGTGGCCTCTGGGAAGCCCAGACAGGAGGCTCACAGGAAGAACAGGGCACTTGGCCTTTGAGGGAGATTTCTGTGGGCCAGAGATTTGAGCCATGTGAAAATATTTATTGTTTGTTTGAGACAGGGTCTCATTGTGTAGTTCAGGATAGACTTGAACTAACCACGTAGCCCAGGCTAGCCTCAAACTTGCAGTGATCCCCTGCCTCCTGAGTGCTGGGTTTACAGACGTTTGCTTATTCCTATCTTTTCTTTTCTTTTGAGGTACTGGTGATCAAACCCAGTGGCACTCTGCCACTGAGCTACATCTCCAGCTCTTTGTACTTTTTGAGATCGAGTCCTTCTAAGTTGTCCAGGAGGGACTTGAACTTGCTTTCCTCCTGCATTGGCCTTTTTCAGTGCGGGGATTACAGGGATGTGTCACTGTGCCCAGTCTTTTCCCCAATATTTATAAGGAACCCAAGAGGTGTGGTGGTGCACTGCCTGTAATCCCAACTCTTGTGAGGCTGAGGCAGGAGCATCTCAAGTTGAAGGCCAACCTAAGCTACATGGTGAGTTCAGGACTGTTTTGGACTACATAAAGAAATGCTGTCTTGAAAAGAAAAAGTAATAAATGCTTATCATTTTTAAAATGGTGAGGGGAGGCAGAGGGAGGGGAGATTATCCATGGTCCCAGAGGTCTAGATAACTATGCCCAGGCCACATTTGCTGAGTGACACCCCACAGATATCTGGTACCTGCTTGGAGCCAGGTCCAATGCTAAGTGCTTTAGGTGCACACATTTCTTTGATAGGCACAAATGTATCATTATGCCCATTTTACAGATGAGGAGACTGAGGCGCAGAGAGGTTAAGTAGCTTGCCTCCAAATCCAGACCCCAAGCTGTAGTATTATCAAGGGCAACATTCCTGAGACATTTGGCTGCCCTGTATTAGAATCACATAGGGATCCTTGTAAAAACAGAGATGCCAGGGCCTCAACTCAGACTTGTGGAGTGACAATCTTTGGAGTCTGAGCACTCTCAGAGGTTGAAAAGGGCCCAACTCTTCCTTCTCCAGTGGGCCAGAGGGTGCCTCATTCCCAGATGACAAAATTGCTCAGGGCAAGCGCTGTGTGGTCTTTACCCTGCAGGGTCCCCAGGTCTGGTGGCCCAAGGGTCGTAAGAGCCCCTCTGACCATCATACTCCCCCTCCCATTAGTTCCAGGAGAACCTCCAGGACCTGCTGCCCACCCTGCCCAAGGCTGATGACTACTTCCTCCTGCGCTGGCTCCGAGGTGAGAGCACAGGGTTGGAGGAGGCAGAGAGGGAGGGAAAGAGAGGCCTCAGGAGAGGGCGACGGGAGACCACGGAGGACAGTGCTGTGGTGAAGCATGGAAAAGGCTCTTGACCCGCCTGTGCTGGGCTAGAATCTGAGCACTGAATTTCCGCTGAGCCTTGGTTTCCTCATTTGTAAAATGACTGTGAGTCACTAGGAAAGCAGAGTCTAAGACAGATTAGAGGTAATGCCTGTGAAGTGAGTGCTCAAGAGTTAACTGGCCTGGCCTGGGTCAGATATAGCTGAGCCTGGCTTCAGGACTTGCCTTGCATCTCTGTCGAGTTCCCTGCGGACAGGGCTGTTTCATCGCACTAGGGAATGTACAGGACACTGAGCAATGACTAGCAAACACTTAAAGAAGTGAATTTAATTCTGGGCATGGTAGTGCATACCTGTAATCCTAGCACTTGGGAGGCTGAGGCAGGAGGATTGCAAGTTTGAACCCCACTTGGGCAACTTAGCAAGACCCTCTCTCAAAAATAAAAATGTTTATGGCTGGGGATTTAGCTTAGTGGTTCTGCAGCCCGCCTCGAAAGTGCAAGGTCCTGAGTTCAATCCCTGGTATCAAACAAAAAAATGTTAAAAGGCTGGAGAGGTAGCTGCAAAGGCCTTGGGTTCAGTCTCTAGTACTGCAAAACATAACAAACAAACAAAAGAGGATTCAAACAGAAGTAAAGGCGCCAGGGATTTAGCTTAGGGCTGGGGATTTAGCTCAGTGGTTTTGCTGCCTGCTGCACAAACGCAAGGACTGGAGTTCAATCTCTGGTGCCAAAAAAAAAAAAACCAACAAAAAGAAGTGAAGAAGGAGTTTCTTCTAGGAACTACAGCAGAAGTCTAAAAAACAGGACAAAACAAGAACCAAACAAACAAATAGAAACTACATCAGGGCCTAAGGACAAAAAGAAAAATAATCATTTTATGGGAAAGATTTTTCCCTAGAGATGAGAGAAGTTAGAAGTCAGCCAGAGACCCGGCATGGTAGCACACACCTGTGGTCTCAGCACTCAGGAGACTGAGGCAGGAGGACTGCTTTGAGTTTGAGGCCAGCCTGGGCTACATAGCAAAACCCTGTATCATGAAAAGAAAAGAGAAGGAGGAGGAGGAGGAGGAGGGGAGGGGGAGGAGAAGGAAAAGGAGAAGGAGACAAGTGGACACACAGTGTATGGTTTAAAATGCTGGTGGTCTTCCATAGAGCAGACTGGTGACTGATTCCAGCTCTACCGTGCACTAGCAGTGTAGCTGTGGTAACTCAGTCTTTGTCTCTCAGCCTCACTCTCCTCTTCTATGTAATGGGCATAATATTGGTCTTACGTTCGGGGTTCTGTGAGTCAAACATGAGGTCAGAGAGGTGCACGATGCTGCATGAAGGAAGCACCCGCCCAGGAGCCGGTACTTCCTTTCTGTTTTGTTCTATCTGGTTTCTTTTTTTTTGGTACCAGGGATCGAACTCGGGTCCTTGCACTTGCGCAGCAGACGGCGAAACCACTGAGCTAAATCCCTAGCCATCTATCTGGTTTCTTTATTATTTTTTTTCAATAAAATTTTTCTTTTGGTACTGGAAATGGAACCTACCGCCTTTGCTCTGAGCTATAGCCCCAGTCCTTTATTATTTTTTTATTGAGACAAGTCTCACTAAGTTGGCCAGGCTGAGCTGAACTTGGAATCCTTCTGCCTCAGCCTCCCAGAACACTGGAATTATAGGTGTGTGTCACCATGCCTCTTGGCTATTTTTATAAACTTTTTAAGTTTTAGATTTTCAGAAAAAGTGCAAAGATAGAATAGAAAGTTCTTATATACACTCTACTCAGATTTTCCCATTAAAATCTTACATTTGTATGGTACATTTGTCAAAAAAAAAACATTGCATGTATGGTACATTTGTCACAATTAATAAACCAATGTGGTTGTAATGTTATTATTATTATCATTTTTTTTTTATACCGAGGATCAAATTCTGGTCCTAGGCGGCAAAACCATTGAGCTAAATCCCCGGCACCTATTATCATTATTATTAACTAAAGGTTATGTAGATTTCAAGTTTTTCTGTAGTCAGATCCCATTCAGGACACTGAAGTACATTTAGTCATCTTGTCTCCTTAGGATTCTCTTGGCGGTGGCAGTTTCCATTTGGTGGTTTTTGGTTTTGGGGTTTTTTTTTTGGTACCGGGGATTGAACTCGGGTCCTTGCACTTGCAGGGCAGGCAATGGCACCACTGAGCTAAATCCCCAGCCCTGGATTTTTTTAAATAAGGGAACGTATTGCCCCCTGTCTAAGCTATGAAGCCCCTTAACGTAGTGTGTCCTAATTCACCTTTCATCACCATAATGAAGTTATCCAGGTGGAGTGGTGCAACCTGTAATCCCAGCACTCAGGAGGCTGAGGCAGGAGGATCGCTGTGAGTTTGAGTCCAGGCTGGGCTACACAGTGAATTCAAGGGCAGCCTGAACTATGTAGCAAGACTTTGTCTTAAACAACAACAACAAAATCAAAACCCCAAAAAGCAAACAAACAAAAAAAATTTGAGTGCAGATAACTTTATAGAGAAAAGAGTTTTCTTTAGCTCACAGTTCTGGAGGTCAAGGACCCCCATCTGGTGATGGTCTTCTTGTGGGCAGCACCGGAGACCCCTGCAGTCAGGTTCCAGTACCCTGCCCAGTATATGACGAAGGCCTGAGAAATAAAACTAAAAGACAGAACTAGGAGAAAGAAAGTGGGGCGCCAGGACGACCAATGCTGGTGCAACTGAGAAAGGCACTGGCCAGCCCCAGGCACTGACTTTTCCTGACAATTGGAGTAAAGGGAAGCTATGTGTGGTTTCTATGGAAATTAAGGTAAACAAGGCTCATAGAGGACAAGACAAAGCATTCTTGACTAGGAACAGAATAGACAAAATATATGGTTGTAATTAGAACATTGTCCTTCTAATCAGGAGGTTTTAGTTGAGGGAAGGGAATTCGGGTGTGAGTTACTCTGACCTCAGCAGGTAGGCTTCAGCCAGACTCCTATAAACTAGCCAACTGTGGGGTTAACTTTTTACAGCCTGCTTTGGGCACAATCAATATTACAGTCCCCTGCAGGCAGAGTCCACAGGTGGCACTGGGCATCACGTAGCAAGAGGCAGGAAACATGCGTTCATGTCTCTCCTGGCCTCTCTTCTGTCATGGGGACTCCACCCTCATGACCTCATCTAATTCCAATCCCTGCAGAGGCCCCACCTCTGCACACTGTGATCAGATTAAGTTTCTGCCCTCTTAGTACTTCACATGGGGATTAAATTGCAACCCATGGAACCTTGGGGGACTCACTCAGACCACGGCTCAGGGTCTTTCTGGGTTTAAAGAACTGCATCTTTATTTTATTTTATTTTATTTTTTGGTACAGGGGGTCGAACTCGGGTCCTTGCACTTGCGCAGCAAGTGGCGAAATCACTGAGCTAAATCCCCAGCCCAGAAGTGCAACTTTGATAGAGAAGTGCGATCACAGATACCTTAGGCTGCCAGGTCATGGAAAAGGTAGAGAGGGGACCTTTCCCTTCATGCCACGGTGGGTGGGACCTGCCAACATGGCCCCATCCACGTCAGTGGCAGCTCCGCCACTCCACGCCTCACCAACCCAAGGCACGGGCAAAGGGAGGTGAGTGAGGGGCTGAGCTTTGAGAGAGCTGCTCCTCAGGCCTGATGATGAGGAGCCTTCCCTAAGCCTCTGGCCGAAGTCCCTTCCCTCTGTGTTGATCTCCATCCCACATCTGGGTTCCTCTGTCCCACTCAGATGCCAGAACCATAAAGCAATGACTGTGCCTTCCCAGCCCCTCAGCCTGGCACGTGGTTGGTGCTACCAAAAGCTCTATTCTCATAACTGTCATTGGGCCCAAGCCACCATCTATTCATAGCAGGAAAGACCATGCTCTGGTTCTTAACAGAAATATCTATAGATTCCAAGGAGATTTTTTTAAACATCCAGTAGAAGAATATTAGGAACATTTATGTACTAATAAATTTGAAAACCTAAATTAAATTGATACATTCCTAGAAAAATATGTGCAAGACTATAAGACCTCGATGAGCTAGGGATGCAGCTCAGTGGCAGAGCACTTGCCTAGCAGGTGCGAAGTCCTGGGTCAGATCCCCAGAACTGCAAAAAAAGAAAAAGAAAAGAAGACTACAAGATCTTGAGCAGAAATAGAAAGTCTCAACAGAGCAATAAATATTAAAGAAATTGAAATGGTAGTAAAAACCTCCCCTCGGGCCAGGGAGCTCAGTGGCACCAAGCCTGCCTGGCAAATGCAAGGTCCTGGGAGTTCGATCCCCGGTACTGGAAAAAACAAAAACAAACAAAGAAACCCCCTCCCCTCTCTCAACACTTAGACACCAATGGCTTTACAGATGAGCTCTTCCAAAGTGTTACAAGTTAATTGCTATTTTACGTGAAGTATTCACATCACTTTAGGACAGAGTGAAAGTTACCCTGAAAGACTTGAGTAAGGGCTGGGAATTTAGCTCAGTGGTTCCACCCCCTGCCTTACAAGCGCAAGGACCCGAGTTCGATCCCCGGTACCAAAAAAAAAGAAGTAATTCAATTCAAAATGTTTGCTCACCATCAAAATTGGGCCAGGGATTTAGCTCAGTGGTTTTGCCGACTGCTTCCCAAGCATAAGGTCCTGAGTTCAATCCCCAGTACCAAAAAAAAAAAAAAAAAGATAAAAAGACTTGGGTAAGTTTCATTCCATGCTAGATCAGGACAATAAAAACGAGAGATGGAAGGGGAGAAAAAGAAGAAAAGTCTAGGCCTGTTTTATTTATTGATATGGACATAAAGAAATCTAAATAAAGTGTTATGTAATAGAATCCAGCAGAATGTTCAAATTATGTAGTGTGATCAAGGAGAGTTTATCTTGAGTGTGCAAGAATAGCTCAACATTAGAAAATGTCATAAAAGAAAAAAGAAAAAAATCTGTGAGTATCATTAAAATCATTAATAGAGTTAATAAAAATTATGTGGCTATCTTAATTAACGAAGAAAAAGCATTTGTAAAGATTCACGTCCTATTTATACAAAAATCTTAGCAAAGCACAAATAGAAAGTAATCTCCTTGGTTTGGTAGTGATTATATAGCAAAAATCTCCTAAGTAATGTTATGGCTAACAAGAAATTTTAGATACATTTTCATTAAAATCAGGAACAAGGAAAAGATGACATTGATCAACATTACAATTTAAACATAGAACTAATGACATTTGCCAGTCCTATAAGAAAAGAAAATACTAGTACAAAGATGAGGAATCTTTCCTCAAAAATCAACAAAATCAATAGAAAAACTAAAGAGAAAGAGAACTGAAGAGAAAGCTCATCCAGATACAAAATCTATACTATCTCTTTCTGCAGCAGAATCTAACTGTAAAATAGATTGAAAAAAATGGATATTATTCAAAGGAGCAACAAATCCTATAAATTCCCTTTTTTTCCTTCTATTCCTTCCCAGTACCAGGGATCGGACTCAGGACCTCACACTTGCCAGGCAGGCACAGCACCCCTGAGCTAAATCCCTGGCCCTAAATTCCCAAAAACTTAACCTAGAACACAGAAAGTCTATACAGAAAAAAATCTTAAAATCACTATTCAATTTGGTAGCCTCTTATCATGTGTAACTATTTAAATTAAATTACAACTTCAGGTCCTCTGTCACATGGGCCATCTTTCAATTGCTCAGAGCCATAGACAGCCAGTGGCTACCACACTAAGGCACTCAGAGGTAGAACATTCCTATCATCACGGGAAGTTCCACTGGACACAGTGACACACAGGGTGAAAGATCAGCCCAATAGACTTGATGGCTCATGTTCAAATATTTGCAGAGATGGCCCATTGACAAACAGTTACATATATGTAGGACTGGAATCATTGTAAGGCAGATTTGGCCTCAAACTGCTGAAGAATGGAATGGGCTGCCTGCTTGGGTAGTGAACTTCCTGATACAGGAGGTAATCAAGGCTGAGCTGGTGGCCTCAATGGTTATTTCTGGACGTGGCTCATGACCAGGGCAGAGGGAGGCTGGCTAAGCATCTCAGGTCCTTTCCACTTGATAATCTCTGGTCTTGCATCTCATTGTAAGTCCATCAGTGAACAAATTTGACAGTGAGTCAGTAGTCTTAGAGAGCAACAACATGGCACTTTTTAAATAAAGCAGAGCCAGATGCAGAGGTACATGCCTGTAGTCCCAGCTACTCAGGAGGCTGAGGCTGGAGGATCACCTGAGCCTCGAAGTTTGAGGCCAACCTGGGAAATATAGCATCTCCAACATTTAAATAAATAAATAAATAAAGCATATCATTTTCAATTAAAGTGTATCTATGTCTTCAAAATAAATAATTGAGAAGGGGCTGGGGATTTAGCTCAGTGGTTTTTCCACCTGCTGCACAAGTGCAAGGACCCGAGTTTGATCCCCGGTACCAAAAAAAATGTCTTTCGGGCTGCGGAGTTAGTTCAGTGGTTCCACCGCCTGCTGTGCAAGCTCAAGGACCTGAGTTTGATCCCCGGTACCAAACAAAAAAACAAAACAAAACAAAAATAAATAATTGAGAACTTACTATGATCTACATACTATGCAAAGTATTTTATATATTTCTTGTTGTCCTTTGAACACCGCACTGATAAAGATATTCCTATTTAGGGCCAGGGAATTAGCTCAGTGGTTCTGCTGCCTGCCTCGCAACCGCAAGGTCCCGAGTTTGATCCCCGGTACCACACACACACACACACACACACACACACACACACACACCAAGATATTCCTATTTAATAGATTTTTTTAAAAAACTGAGGCTCAGAGAAAGTAAGTGACTCGTTTAAGGTTGCACAGGAAATAAAAAGGCAGAATTCAAGCCCAAGTCCAAGTGCCATGCTTCTCAGCACCCCAACACTGTGGGAGTCTCTGCTAGCGAATATTACAGGGTAGATCGTCCCCTAGAATGAACTGTTTTTCTTTTCTTTTTTTTTTTTTTTTGTACCAGGGATCAAACTCGGGTCCTTGTGCTTGCAAGGTAGGCGGCATAACCGCTAAGCTAAATCCCTGCCCCCAGGAATGAACTGTTTTAAAGGTCCTGGAACAGAAAGCCAGGGCCCTCCAAAGTCTTCTAGAGAAGTAAAGATCCTTGAAAAAGAAAACTCCAAAAAACCCTCCAGACCTCCCCCAGGGTATTCTTGGGGCGTCAGAAAAACTGGGGGCCCTCACCATGTCCTCCTGAGGTTTCAGAGAATGGCTCATTCCAGCTTTGGCCTCAATCCTCCTCTTCCCTCATCTCCTTCTTGCAGCTCAGAACTTTGACCTGCAGAAATCTGAGGACATGTTCCGGAAGGTGAGGCCCCTCGATGGCAGGGTCTATCTCCACGCCAGACCCTGGGGAGCAGTGAGAAAAGGGTGCCCTCTCTGTCTCTTCTTCCCTCTTCCCGGGTTCTCTTTCTGCATCACACCAAGGCCCTTCCCCAAGCCCTCCTCCCGTCTCCATCCTCAGTTCTCTGTGGTCGGAGCCAGGGGATGCTCTGGCAGCGTCCTGGTGGCGGTAGGCACTGGGACCTGGCCTGCATTCCCAGATGCCTCTGGGGGCCTTTGGGGGGCCGCAGTATTCAGGCCCTGCTTTGTCTCTATAGCATGTGGAGTTCCGGAAGCAACTGGACCTAGACAACATTCTCACCTGGCAGCCCTCAGAGGTGAGCCCATGGAGCACCCCAGACCACCTGATGTCCCCTCTTTTGCCCCTCTCTCCCTACATCCCCAGCCACTTGAAACAGGGACTCTGGTGCGCTGGTCTGAGTCAGAACCTACCCATGTGCCCAGGTGGTCCGGCTCTATGACTCAGGCGGCCTGTGTGGCTATGACTACGAAGGCTGCCCCACCTGGTTTGACATCATTGGGACCCTGGACCCCAAGGGCCTCCTGCTATCGGCCTCCAAGCAGGAGCTCATCCGGAAGCGAGTCAAGGTCTGCGAGCTGCTTATGCACGAGTGTGAGCTGCAGAGTCAGAAGGTGAGCGGCTGGACAGGGAAGGGTGGGGTGCTTGGCAGACCTACTCTGTCCGCCCTGTCCCTGCACCCTTCCTCAGCTTATAGCACTCAGGGCTCTGGTAGAAAGCTGCCTTCTCCTCCCATAACCCTCCCTGCACATCTTAATGTATGCATGGCACTTTCTGTTGCCATGAGTCCAGGGCCACCAAAGCCCTTTCCCATCTATGTGAGACACTGACCTGAGTGCAGGAAAAGCTCTAGCTCTGGTCCTCGGGGACCCTGGCAATGGTGGACACTCAGATAACCCACCATTGTAAGTTGCATAACTATAAACATTGATGGTCAACCCATTACTTTGGGCTTCCCTGAAAACAGTGACCCTGGAATCAGGGGCACAGAGTGATGGCAAACCTTTTAGAGCTTTCAGTGATATGCATGCCATAGGTTCACCACCACTGCCCTAGAATCTTCTAGGGAGTGGCTTAGAGGTAGAGTGCTTGCCTAGCTTCTATAAGACCCTGAGTTCCATCCCTAGTACCACAAGAAAAAGAAAAATCCTAAGGGGCACAGGACTTCTAAGACAAGAAGGCCCTCTGTGCAGATTTCTGCTCCTGGCCCCTGAGTTATACCCTGACCTTCTGCCTCCTTCAGATTGAATCTAATGTCAAGTCTGACCTTGTTGGTCTTATGAGTCTACAAAGATGACCTTTCTTGTGGAGTTGATATATCACTATGGCAGGATTTGGCTGGATACAAAATCAGCCCTTAGCAGAGACTGACGACAGGCGTGAGTGCATTGCAGAGCGCTGGATTCAGCGCCTGGCTTGAACAGATGTACGTCTCTCAAACAGGATGGCTGATTTTACAGGGTTGATGTAATGTCTTCTATGTCATAGATGGTCCCACTAGGAGCTTATAATTATGGAGATGATGATACTAATGTAATCTGTTAATATTTGTCAGGGATCAGCCATGTGCCCAGCACTGGGTTCTTTGTGAACATTTTATTGAATTATCATAGCAATTCCATCAGAACCTAGAATTATTCCCATTTTACAATGGAAGAAAGAAAGTAAGGCTCAGAAAGGTTAAAAACCTGCTCATTGTGGCACAGCCTGGCAAATACGTGCTCTGGCTTGGACACAGTTATGGGACTGTCGAACAGTGGCAGCATAGTGCAGTCAGCTCTTCATATCTCTGGTTTCCACATCTGCAGATTGAACAGACTACAGATGGAAAATATTCAGAGAAAAAGTTGGATCGGTACTGAACATACAGATTGGTCATTGGTGCCTAACAATACAACAACTATTTACATAGCATTTGTGTCGTATTGCTCTCATAAGTAATCTAGATATGATTGGGTATATGTGAGGTTGTTCCTGGGTTATATGTAAATGCTCTGCCTTTGTATATAAGGGATTTGAACATCTGTAGACCGTGTTATCTGTGAGGGGTCGTGGAACCAATCCTCCATGGATGCCAAGGGACAACTATGTACTATCATATATAAAGATGCCCAGTGATCCAGGCATGGTGGCACATGCCAATAATCCTAGCACTCTGGGAGGCTGAGGCAGGAGGACCATGAGTTCAAACCCAACCTGGACAACTTAATGAGACCCTGTCTCAAAATTTTTTTAAAAAATGAAAAGGGCTGTGTATGTAGCACAGTGAGTACAAAGACCCTAGGTTCAATCACTAGTACCACCACCACCACCACCACCACCAAAAAAAAAAAAAGCCCAGCTAGTAATATCTTTAATTATGCAGTTAACTTATCCCAGGAAATGGTGTTGGACAAATTGTGATAACACACCAGGAATCCACAGACCATCTGGGCTCAGAGGCAGCATCCCCTCAGACCCTGGAAGGGCTCGCTCTGTTTGGGAAATGACAAATGTGAGCTGCTTCGGCATGTGAACAGAGGGAGTAGGAGCAGTGCTGAGTCTCTGTGGTCAGGATCCCCAGGAACTGTGGTTTAAGAAGTCCACCTGCTGTGTTCCGCACAGCTGGGCAGAAAGATCGAGAAGTTGCTGATGGTGTTTGACATGGAGGGGCTGAGCCTGAAACACCTGTGGAAGCCAGCTGTGGAGGTCTACCAGCAGGTAAGGTGGCACCTGGCTCAGGGCCAGAGCAGCAATGCCCCCACCCCACCCCAGCCAGTAGGGAATTGCAGCGCATACCAGCTTTTGTGGCTTATGGAAAAGAGGGGGGACCACAGACCCATCAGCGATGCCAGCCTGGGGTCCACCCACCCCTCAAGAGAAAGAAGAACAAGAGGAACTCAGAGGAGGGCACACATGCTCTGCTGGTGGGAAGGTGGGATGGGCTGGGGATGGGCCTCTTGTCTCAGCAGTATCAGAAGCCACAGAAGCCAGGCCCAGAGGCACACGCCTGTATTCCCAGCATTCTGGGACGCTGAAGCAGAAAGATCCCAAGTTTAAGCCCACCCTGGGCAACCTAGTGATTTAGGGAGACCCTGTCTCAAAGTTTTAAAAAACAAAATTTAAAGATCTGGGGATGTAGCTCAGTGCAAGGACTCTGGTTCAATCCCCACTACCCCGCAAAATAAAACAAAAACAAAACAAAAAACTTCAGAAGTCCAGGAATGAGTGAGTTCTGCAGAATGACCACAACCAGTCTCATCTTGACTTCACAGTTTTTTGCCATCCTGGAAGCAAATTATCCTGAGACGGTGAAGAATTTAATTATTGTTCGAGGTGAGTCCATGACCCGCATGCCCTCCTGGGGGAGGAATTGGGGTGGGGCACAGTAGGTAAAGCCCTTGAGCCCTGGGCTTCTCACACCATCCTTTGTGAAGAACTGGTTTTTTGTTTGTTTGGATTTTGTTCGTGTTTTTCATTCCAGTGCTTGGCAGATTGATACTTTGTAATGTACTGGTATGTTGCCTAAATTTCTAAATGTTCCTAAGTTTCTAAATGTTCGCTTACATCAGCATGGACAGGCAGTCCATGGGCCACATGTTGATGAGCATCCTTTAGCAGGAATGGTCTCCATCTTGGGTGGCCATCTAGTGAGGGGTTGCCCCGTGTGGCCTGGAGTTTCATGATCTGACTTCGAATCTAGCTAGCTCTATGATTTTCAGTGAGTCTGTTCTACCTCACTGAGCCTCAGTCTTCCCATTCTGTGAAATGGAGCTATGTGGTTAAAGGGGATGGTCTATGAAGATGTGGCACAGAGCGGGACCCACAGAAAGTGCCCAGTGAACAGAGTGCTTCACAGTGGGACAGTTCTAAGCTTCACCATGGGGCCTTCCCATCTACTTGCACCCAAGGAGGTTGCAAAGCCACCTGGGAAAACCTTGAATGTGCAACGGAAGAAGTACCATTAGGAAATCAACATTGCCAACACTATCCCCAGCTTGTGTACAACACCTTCAAACTTCGTGAAGGGGTACAGCCATTTATTGAGAGCCAGGCACTGTGCCAATTGTTACACATATGTTATTTCATCTCTATTTTATATTTTATTTTATTTTTTGGTTTTTTGAGACAGGGTCTCACTATGTAGCTCAGGCTGCGCTGGTACTTACTGCATGGCCCAGGCTGGTCTCGAACTCCCAGCAACCCTCCTGCCTCAGCCTCCTGAGTGCCACCACGCCTGGCTTCCATTTTATATTTTTGCATTAATAGCACTAAGACTCAGAGAGGGTGAGTCACTAGCTGAAGGTCACACAGCAAGGAATGGCAGATTACAGATCTAACTCCTATCCTGTCCATGCCCTTGGCCATAGCTCTATATACCCAAGTTCTCTCTTGTCTACCTGCCCAAGGGAATTTCATGTGTTTCAGCCCCTAAGCTTTTTCCAGTAGCCTTCAACTTGGTCAAGTCATTCATGGGTGAGGAGACACGCAAGAAGATAGTGATTCTGGGAGGTGAGTGACTTGGCCTCCTAGCGAGGCCCATCTTGCTATACACCTAGAAGGTAGACATTAATGTTAAAGGCCTCACTTCTGCCTGGCTCATGCTCTTAACCAAGTCACTGACCCTGGCCTAACCCTGGCAGCTTCTGTTCACAAGGGCGAGGGTTCCAGACCTAGATCAGGGCCTGTAAGCCACATTTAGTTCTTGGATACTCTCAGGAGTAGATGTCCGGGTAGCAAAGCTGAGACATATCAGGTTCCTTCCAAGCCCCTCCGTTGAACTCCCTGACCCCCTGGGATGCCCCTCTGCTCCCACACAGACAACTGGAAGCAGGAGCTGACAAAGTTCATCAGCCCTGACCAGCTGCCCGTGGAGTTTGGGGGCACCATGACTGACCCCGATGGCAACCCCAAGTGCCTGACCAAGGTACAGGAGCCCAGAGGATGGGGAGGGAGGGGAGACCTGCATGGCCTGGTTCCCGCTCACCCAGCCTCACCCACAGATCAACTACGGGGGCGAGGTGCCCAGGAGCTACTTCCTGCGAGAGCAGGTGAGGATGCAATACGAGCACAAGGTGTCTGTGGGCCGAGGCTCCTCCCAGCAGGTGGAGAATGAGATCCTGTTCCCAGGCTGTGTGCTCAGGTAGGGGCAGCAGCTACTCCACACCTGGCACAGCTGGAAGGGGCTCCAGAGCCTGAGCAGGAGGTCAATGGAGCTCTGTCTGCTCCAGGTGGCAGTTTGCATCGGATGGTGGGGACATCGGCTTTGGGATTTTCCTGAAGACCAAGATGGGGGAGTGGCAGAGAGCTGGGGAGATGACGGAGGTGCTGCCCAGCCAGCGATACAATGCCCACCTGGTGCCAGAAGATGGGAGCCTCACCTGCCTCAAGCCTGGCATCTGTAAGAGCTGTGAGGTTTGCTGGCGTTGTTTCCCTCTCAGGACAGAGAAGAGCTGCCTGTCTCTTGCCTGTCTAGCCTCTCTGTGTGCCCTCTATTTCCCACTCTCAGGAAGCATGAGGGGTATGGTAAGAGCTCTTTTTTTTTTGGTAAGAGCTCTTAAATGTCATGGGCTCCAGGGGGGTTGGCTGCAGGGTCCTGGATCTGAAGAGTGGCCCCTGTGGTAGGCACAAGGGCAGAGATGAATTGCAGAGGAAGAGCCAGGGGTTCAGAGCCCAGGACTGTGGGCACAGCTGCTGGGAACCCCCCACACCAAGCTCATCAGCCTTAAAGACAGGCAAGTAAACAACACAGGCTTAGCTTCAGAGTTTCCAGTTGCATGAACCACCCCACTCCAGGAATCCTAAAGAGATGCCTCTTCTAGCTGTTTATCATTTGTTCCCAGGCCTCTCAGGCCACAGGCATTTTGGTCAGTTTTACCAGAAGCAGCCCTACCCAGCATCTGCGTCAGTTTCCCACTGTTATAACAAGATGCCGGAGATATTCAGCTTGTAAAGAGGTTTATTTTGGCCCACAGTTTGGGAGGTTCCAGTCCACGAGCAAATGGCCTTTGGTTTGGGGCCTGTGGTGAGGCAGCACACTGTGGCTTTTGTGTGTGGCAGAGCAAAGCACTTACATTATAAGCCAGGGAATGGAAGAGAGGAGCCAGGGCCCCTTGATCCCCTTGGAGCCACACCTCGAATGCCCTAAGGATGTCCCACACAGCCCTGCCTCGTAAAGACACCACCATCTCCCAGTAGCACTGCCTTGGGTCCCAGACCTTTAACATAAAGGCCTTTGGGGAACATTCAAACTCCAGACTCTCCCACTCAGGAACACTGCTGCTGTCCCACCTGTACAGGGAGCAGAGCGAGAAGATGGGGAACCCAAGGTCAGTTTCCTACGCTGAAGGAAGGCACATGCTAAAGTTGACACATTACCCAGTCCAGCTTGTGGAAAGGGAGAAATAGAAGAATGGAAGCAGAAGTCCAGATAACTCATTATGTCCCAGAGCTCCCATTAGACCTTGGCACTGTAGGAAACACCTTCCATCTACGAGCTGGGAAAATGGCTTATGTAGCTCATTGCTCTCCTCTGGAGGAAGTAGGGCTGTCCTCTGGGTTGGGACAGCATGATAAGGGAATCCCTCCCAGTCCCTCTCTTCCCTTGCTCTATGGTTACGGGAAAGTCATATCATTTCTATAAGCCTCAGCTTCCTTATTCATATAGTGAGTATATTAGCCAGCTTTCTGTCACTACAACAAAGTACGTGAGGAAATTAACTTATAAAGAGAAACTTATTTTGGCTCATGGTCTACAGGTTCTGGTCTAAGATCCAGTGGCCCCATTACACTGTGCCTATGGCAAGAGCAGCATATCATGATGGGAGAACATGATGGAGCAAAACCCCCTTACAACACAAGCCAGGAAGCAAGGAGAAAAAGAAAGGAAAAGATTGGGGTTCCCAAATCCCCTGCAAGGGCACATCTCCAATGACCTAAGGACCCCACAAAAGACCACCTCCTAAAGAGTCCACCTCCTCCCAGTAGTGCCACTCTGGACACCATGCCTTTAACACAAAGGTCTTTGGGGGATGCTTATCCAAACTGTAGCAATGGGGACGTTGCCTTCTGCCTGGGCAGCTTTGAGGACTCAGGGAGTCATGACAGGTTGACGTAAAATAATGCCCACTGCACAGAAGGGGCTACCTGGCATGCTACTTGGTCTCATGACCCTGGATCCAGCACAGGCAGCATCCAGGAAGTGGTGAGTGAGGAGTGGACTCAGACCACCCATAGCCCTGGTCAGCCCATCCCCAAGGGCTGACTACCTTGGTTCTGGGCTCACTCTCTAATCACGTCCCTGTCCTCACAGATGTCCTGCGCTTTGACAACACCTATAGCCTGATATATGCCAAGAAAGTCAGCTACACAGTGGAGGTGCTGCTCCCCGACAAGGCCTCTGAGGAGAAGTTGCAGGGTCTCACGGCAACGAGACCTTCCCCAGCGCAATGAAGACCCTGGTCACCTCTGCACCTGCCCCCTCCAACCCCTTTGCAGCCCCCTGTCTGCCCCCTGCCCTCCAGATGGTGCTAAAGGTGATCACAGAGAGCAACTTACCCCACATCACCATCTCAGGCACTGTGTGGCCCCTTGGCATAGTGGCCAAGCAGGAATCAGGACAACCATTGCTGACATCATCCTGGAGAGTCAAAGGAGCACCTCCTCCCCTGTCCCTAGGGAATAGAAATGACAACAACCTTGAGAGGAACCCTGTGTTTACAAAGAAAGGTTTCTGCCCGCAGAAGCTGCCTTTGGGTCCATCTGACAAGGCCTACTTATCCCAGGATTCACCTGTGTCTGGTATCCCATCTTGGGGTGCATGAGCCCCAGGCCCTGCAGGGACCCCGGCTTCAGGCCTGAGAAGCAGAGAAGCCCCATTCTCTGCCCACAGAAGGTTGGAAAGGATGGGGAGAGTCATTTGGAGGCAGCTGGTGGGATACAGGGCAAGGGTGAGGCTCCCAGTTCCAGCTGAGCATCGAGGCCTCTCCAAGCTTGTTCTGCTACCTTTGAGGGAAAAATCAGAAATGGGCAGCAGGACCAGGCAGGGATGCCATCACAGCACATCCAGCCTTACCGAGCTGAGTAGGCAGAGACCGAGTCTCCAGCGGCCCCCTCCCTCCACACTGCTGGGATCCCCCTGATGCTCAGCTGGGGTCCCCCTGATGCTCAGCTGGGGTTCTTGCCTGGCCTGAGTGGGGCCAGGACCAACAGAAAGCTGGAGGGAAAGGCATGTTGCTGGGATGCAGTGTGTGAGCTGCCACTTCTGATGTTCATCCTGGACTCTGGCCTGAACTTTTGAGCTTTTCCTCCATCTTTGTCTCCCTGGGAGAGTGGAAAGTCTCGACCAGTAATGGTTTCTACACATGGTTTCTCAAAAGCTAGCCCTCCTGGTGGCTACAGCCCACACTCAGGATGACCACTGCTTGCTCTTCAGGGTAGACCATACCCAACACAGGAATTAGCCGAGGAAGTCACTAAGTGTGAGCTGGTGGGTTGTCTCCAGGTGGCAATGAGCCCATCACCTGGGCCTGGGAGCCCAAGCTGTGCTGCCCGGCCCCTCCCCACTCTGCCCTTTGGCTGGACCAGGACAGTGCCCACCAGTATCTCAAAAGACTTGTGTTCTACCTGGGTGGCTCAGCCCCCAGCTCAGTATCATTGATCCTGCCCTCCTTGTTTGTCCTGCCATATTGTGCCAAAGGGCAAGAGTCCTGTCCTCCCAGCTGACTCCCTGGGAGTGAGTGGTCAGATGTCCCTGTAAAAGAGGTCCTTGCTGCAAAATGTCAATACCCTAGCTATGGAAGACCCCTCCCCAAGGCCAGAAGCCTCAGTACACACCACCTGTCCAGGGGCTTCGCAAGTAACCAAGCTCCGGCCACTTTCTGCTCCCAGATTCTGAGGTTTCATTTTTTTCCAGTTAATAGGTTAATAATTTCTTCGTTATCCAGGATGCATTTTAAGGGAAAAATGAGGCTTGGGAAGATGGGGGTGGTCTTCTAGGCAGTTGTGCGACCCTTGGGGCCCCCATCCCCTGCAGCTCAGCCAGCTGCACTGTTGACAGTTTAGCATCTGAGCAGGAGGTCTGCTGCCATAGAAAACAAACTCGACACCTAAAGCCATCCATGAGGCATTCTGGTCCAAGGGTTAAAGCAGATTAGCAAGAGAAAAAACAATGGTTGTGAGGGCTCCAAGGAGACTGCTTGGGGCTGTCAGGCAAGAATCACACGATGTCCTCAAGGTGAAGGGCTGCCCCTGTGTCCAAGATGTGACACATTTCCACCACTCTGTTGCACCATGTGTTCACCTTCCCTGCTGCCTCTGCAGAGGCACTCGGGCCTCCCAGGGCCATTTCCCCACACTCTTTGCCAGGGTATAGGGAGTGTGGTCAACTGGGGTTGGGAGGACTCTGTGCTTGCTTTCACTTAGCCTACCTGTTGCCATGACAGGCACTTGAAACACCTCAGTTCAGCCTTCCTTCCACCCCTTGCCTAAAAACCAGGTTTTTGGACTTGAACCCTGACCTTTGCTCTTCTAACCACCTGCAGCCAATTTTGTGTCAATATAACCTCAAGCAGTTCCCTGGCAGGTCACAAAGATTGCTGTGTCCCCTGCACATGGTTTCCTGAGGCTCTGATCACAGAGACTAGACACAGATATCGTTTGTCTGGGGATGGCAAGTAACAAGGTACTGGGGAGTGAACACTTCACCTTCATGGGTGACAGTAGTTTTGAGGCCCCAGCTGAAAGTCTTGGATCTCCTGCAAGGCCATACAACACAAGGCAAAAGAAAGACACAAAAACAAGACTTAAACGGAAAGTAGGGACTGAGGCGGGCCACGCCAGACATGTGGCAATGATGCTGAGCATGTGGTGAGGACCCCAAGCAACCAGGACCATCCGTATATATTGATTCCACAGGCATGGGTAAGAATAGGGTAGATGATATCAGCTGACACAGGCAAGGCTTGTAGAGGAGAGGGTAAGGCGTTCTTGCAGGAGCATACCTGACCAGGTCAGTTGTGGTTAACTAGTAAATTACTAAAACAATTAAGGGAGGGGTAGCTCTATGAATGGAATTTGGTCTGGAGCCAAAGGTCCTCACCCACAGTTATCTCACTAGGAACCCTGAAGCTGCGCAGGTCAGGACTTAGACCTCACCTGCGGTCACTGGCATGAAAACTATACTAGCCTGCAGCATCCGACATGCTCCTGTGAGTCACATAGGCTTCAGTCTGGCTCCAAATATAATGCGGCCAATTACAAGGAAAGAATGCCTGGTCCATATTACAGCCTGCTCTAGCCTGGCCAGAGGGGTCTGCCCTACAGTAGCATCTCCTACCTGGCCAAGGAGGCAGGAACACACTGAGAGCTCAGCAGGAATATGTCCTCAGGAATCCCATTCTAAATTCTTTTTTTTTCTTCTTTTGGTGCTGGAGACCTTTGCACCGAGCTGTACTCCCAGCCCTTTTTCTATCTTTAATTTTGAGACAGGGTCTCATTTAGTCATTAAGTTTCCCAGGCTAGGCTTGAACATATGATCTTCCCTCAGCCTCCCAGAATGCTGAGATTACATGCATGTGCCACGATGCCCACCCACTCTTAATTTCTTTTTTTTGTACCAGGGATTGAACTCGGGACCTTGCGCTTTCAAGGCAGGCACCAGAACCACTGAGCTAAATCCCCAGCCCCCCACTCAATTTTTAACACTGTCCATTTTTTATAGCTGACAAGGAAGAAGAGGAGGAGGAGAATTTGCTCAGGTGGGGAGCACTGGGTTGCCCAAAGTTCATTTCTTCATCTACCCATTCATTCTTCAGCGCTTATTAATTGTCTGCCTAGCATCCGGCATCAAAGCCCCCGGGGACACCAAGGACACTGGGATGACCCAATTTTGCTAACGGAAAACTGGCCTACACTGAGGGAGGCAGAACTGACTATGAAGATCAGTTATCAAATCCACTTGCCTAGTCAGATGTGGTGCTGAAAGCCTGTGATCCTACCACTGCCGGTGCTGAGGAAGGAGGATCGCCGCAAGTTTAAGGCCAGTGTAAGCTACATAGTGAGTTCAAAGTCAGACTGAACTGCATAGTGACACCCTGTCTCAAAACAAAAATGCACTTGCCTGGGCTGCGTATTTAGCTCAGTGGTTCTGCCGCCTGCCTCGAAAGCACAAGGTCCCGAGTTCGATCCCTCGTAACAAAAACAAAAACAAAAAAATGCACTTGCCGTCACCATGTGCACTTGTCGGGGAGTAGCTGAATTCTGGAGGAGCATCCAGCAAAGAAAGCAGGCAAGGGTATCAAAGGAGCTTTGCCTCAGAAAGTGACCACTGAGAGGAGAGCTAAAAGATGTGTGAGGTGACCAGGTGCAGTGAGTCTTACAGACGGAGGAATGGGGTGTGGGTGGCCAGGGAGTGTTTAGGGCTGAAGGACTGACATACAGAAGGGCTCTCCTGGCCCTGGATAACACCGGTAACAACTCCCCAGTGTTTGCTACTCTGCATGAATGACTGTGTACACATTAAATAGTTGTTAATAAAACCACGTTTTATAAAATGAAACATTATAAAATACCTTTGTTGTCTGTCAGAAAAAAATGACAACATTTTGGCAGGAGCCCATAGATCTAAATTCTTGCATAACGTGAGGTGCTAGAAATACCAAGGCCTCACCTACCCATGGCTTAGAGATGGGACCTGCCCTTTCCAGCCTGGTTCCTCTTAGAATTCCCCCGATCTTGAGGGGAAATGGGGGCGGGGATTATATAGGGGTATTTTTATGGCAGTTGGAAAGGCTCCCTTGTTCCCCAAGTCTCTGCCCTGGCCCACGTCACCTTCCAAGGAGTCCAAACCAGAGGGGACTCCACTGTGAAAGTCACTGGTGTCCAGAGCAGGCCGTCAGGAGAGCTCCATGGCACAGCACTCGACAGTCTGCCCAGGCTCTCTCCTTTCATGTAACCCTAGAGTAGGCAGGGACTGTAGCCCCATCCGACAGGTCAGGAAACTGGGCCTCAGCAAGGGGGAATACCTTAGCCAAAGCCTCAGTGTCCAATGGCAGAACTGGAGCAGGCACCCAGGTCAACCGCCAGCAGTGTCCCCTGCACTTCCTCTCTGGAGAAGGTGGAGGTAGGCATGTGGGTCCCTGACAGGAAAGGCTATTGGGGGCACACAGTAGGACAGAGGGAGGGATGAGGGTCCTGGGTTGGAGGGAAGGCACAGAGTCTGGGGAAGGTCCCTAGACATTGGTGCTTCTCAATGGTACGTGACAGTGCTGGCTTCACTCCTGCTCTCCTTCTGTGTACCAGGCCCAAGCTGGGGCAGGAAGCATTATCCCCAGCTTACAAATGAGGAGAATGAGGCTGAGGGCAGGACACTTGCCGCTACTCAGCAGAAAAAGGAGGAGGTAAGATGTGGACTTCAGTCTCTGTCCAGTGGGAGTGGGGAGGGGTTAGGCTTGGTAGATTCAGAGAAAGTTGCTTGGCCAACTTGAAACTTTAGAGACACTCAGGTGGTGTGGGTCCCCCCTGCCTTTAGCCACCAGGGGGCAGTCTTGGGCCAGCCACAGCTCGGCCAACCAGGGAGGTGAATAGTGTCCCTTTGCAGGCATCCTACTCAGGGAAAGGCCCCTTTGCAGGTAGGGTGAAGTGGAGAGAACAAAATAGGTGCAGCCTGTTTGTTTCTGTCACCTGAAGTGGCAGAAGAGGTGGCTGTACCTCAGTTCAGACCTGGCTCTGCCGTTTGCTGGCTGGACTCCATCTTCAGCCCCATGGCCACTGTCCTATCAGGGCCTCCTTGTGCCCAGTCCTACCCTCTCCCCACCAGACTCCACAGAGCAGCCAAAAATTCTTTCTGAAATGAAAATCAGATCACATCCTCCTTGTTCAAGACCTTCATTGGCTCCCCATTTCCTCCTTAGTCTCTTTGGTGACTTACAAGGCCCTCTGTGACCTGACCAATATACCCCTGTTCCAGCTTCACTTGACAACCTGAATGTATTAATGCAGCAAGCTTCTTATGCCTCCCTGCCTTTTCTTGGGCTTGGGTTCAGCCTGGAACTCTCTCCCCAACCCTGTCTTGTATACACTCAAGACCACTGGAGCCCTCCTCTGGGAAGCCTTCCCTAGGCCACACCCCGCTGTGGGCCCATCAGAGTCAAGGGCCTTTCTCCATACTTGTGGAGCAACTGAACCAGCACTCATCACAGGACAGCCATCACCTGCCTCATATCTGTTTCCTATTCACTCTAGCGCCTAGACCAGGCTGCACTTTGCAGGTGCTCCATAAAGCTTGGCAAAAAACAATAGATCCTACTTACTGAACATCTACCTAGATATGCTGCCCTGCCTACTAGTGATCCCCCATTTTACAGGGAAGGAAAGTGAGTCTCAGAGACAGTCACTGGCTCAGTGGAACTCAGAGTGTCTGCCTCCACAGCCACGTGCCAGTTTTCCATTCCAGGACGTAAATACCCAAGCCAACTTATAAACAGAAAAGGTTTATTTTGGCTCACAGTTCTGGAGGTTCCAGTCCAAAATCCAGTGTTTGGGGCTGCTACTGAGGGTCGCACATCACAACAGGAGCACATGCATAGCAAAACTACTTGTGTCACAAGCTAAAAAGCAGAAGAGAAGACTGGGATCCCACAGTCCCCTTCGACCCCTAGTGACCTAAAGATTTTTCACCAGGCTCTGTCTCCTGAAGGTTTCACCACCTCCCTACAGTTCTGAGACAGACAGGAAACCCCTGACTCTCCCTTTTTTCCTGTATGCCTGGAAAGGGGGCATAATTTGGCCAACAGCTGTCATACCTTCCCCCCTTCTCCCTTTACTTCCCCAAGGTCCCCTGAGGAAAGATTGAAATGTCTTGCCTCAGTGTCCTCTTGCCATGCCTAAGGTTACTTTGTAGCCACTTTCCAGGATGCTCCAAACAGGAGGTACAGCTGGAACAGGAAGCGTAGCTCAGCTGTCAGCCGTGACACCCCTCTCCCACTCCCAGCTGCTCCAGAAGCTGCCATTTTTGAAGTGGCAGGGAAACTATCTCTAATATGGAAGGATCTGAACTCATTAAAAACATCTTCAACCTCCCCAAACCCTAGTAAGCTGTGATAAACAGCTAGTCCTACTACAGATTCTCCAGTTTGGACCCTGTTATTTTTCACAGAGATGTGACTACTGCCAATCAAGCAGCCACCAAACTCCCACCATGGCAGCTGCAGTTGTCCTGGACACCCTGCAACCACTCGAGGAGGTGTCTACCCTGACCACTATGGGCTTTAATTTGACTAAGAAGAATTGAATTTAAACTAATCAGTGGGTTAGGATTGGAAGGCTTGAGCTTAGACCAATCAACAGGCTCAAATTTGGACCAATAAGCAGGTTTAAATATGGACCACTCACAGATCTGCAAGCTGTTATGTAAGCAGTACTCCCCTCACGCTTCTTATGTTGGTCTGGAAGGACTTTTTTGAGGTGGAGGGGTTGAGACAGGGTCTCACTATGTAGTTTGTTTTTTTGGGTTTTTTTGGTACCAGGGATTGAACTCGGGTCCTTGCACTTGCAAGGCAGGCGCTGGAACCACTAAACTAAATCCCCAGCCCTCACTATGTAGTTTGGGCTGGCCTCAAACTCACTGCAATCCTCTTGTCTCAGCCTTCTGTATACTGGATTATAGGCGTGCACCACCATGCCTGGGGGAGAGCTCTGTTTTATGCACTGACCCGTTCAAATAAGCTTTGCTCCAATGGTCCTGTAAATCTTCTCTAATTTATTTGTTGGGTAGTGTGGGCTCAAAAAGTTCTATAAGCTTATTTGGGATTCTTATCCTGAGTAGTGTGGACAGAGCAATTGCTTTTAAAAAGAACTATAAACACTTGGGGTTGTTAGCCCCAAGGAGCTTGAGAGTAGCAGTTACAAGGGGTAGGATCAACCAACAACATCTGGCATAAACTGGTGACAGCTGGCAGTCACAGAAATTAGCCAGTGGTGGTGTTGATTCATGATGTCTGTCATTAAATGTTGTCAACTGGTGGCATCAGTGCTCAGAGCTTTAACACTAAAGGCTGAGAGTCATTGGCACTCTAAGCCCAGAACTGGTAGCAGAGCTATACTTTGCTGATTCAGATCATGAATCAAGCAAGAGAACTCTCAATTGGTAGGCAACAGTCCCACCCTGCAGATACAGGTCTTTGGGGGACACTCATCAAACCCACAGCAGCTTTCTTGGCTTATTCACCCCTGGAGTTCAGGTTATTCCAGGAGGTAAGGTTGTATCAAAGGGCAGAGTCTGACAGCACAAAGAGCATCACAGAGAGCCCTAAGGTCTGGGATAAGCAGGGCAGTCACAGAGCAGGGAAGAACAAGAAGAAATGAACTTGCCTATCTGAGATGTCCTCATGCTGGAGTTGATGGAAGACTAGGGGACTGGCCCAATTATGACAGCAAAAGCCAACACTATTGGTGACTTACCACGTGCCAGGTGGTGGGTGAGGCTTACTGGCTTCTCTACTGGCCAGCTCAGTAATCCTATAAGAAGTCTCAATTTGTAGGACAGAAAACTGAAACTCAAGATCACACAGCATATTGGGAGTGAAACTGGGACTCAAATTCAGGTCCGTAGATTTAATATGGTGTTTCAGTACCATACATTTCAAAACTATTTGGGAATTATTTGCTTAGTATTGAGAATGGACTTATAAGTACTTGAGCTGTTTTCTTGTGGTCATCTCCCAGAGCCAGCCCCTCTCTCCACTAGTCTTGGGCACCCCAGGGTCTCCACGGATGGCAATGAAAGTAGAGACCAGTTTGATGTGAAGAACTTGTGACAGTCCATGCCCTTGGGGTGATCCCAGGCATTGTGGGAAGGGGTACAAGCTTCAGCCCTAAACAGGATAGAAGTTAGGAGCTCTTCTGCCTTGTAGCAACTTTTGCTCTCCTCCCTAATATCTATCCCATAGCAACTCATTCCTATGATAAGCAGCCAGAACATCATATGAGAGAGGGAAGGGAAGAGTCTATGAACTTAACCAAGAGCTGTATTCACAAGTCAGAGGTCTCTTCTAGCAGAGTTTTACTTCTTGGGAGCCATTCATACTTCTTAGCACAGACATTATCAATAGTAGTATCATCATTGTCATCATTACCTTACTTAATTTCATTTTCTGATTATAATTGGAGAAGAAAACTAAATAATAAAGAATCAAAAACAATTAGATCTAACAAGGTTAGCAAGGTTGCAAGATACAAGATTAGCATACAAAACTTAGTTGCTTCTCTACACTATGAACAATGTGAAAATTAAATTAGGAAAACAATTCCATTTATAATAGCATAAAAAAGAATTAAGTACTCAGGAGTAATTTTAACACTGTAGGTGCAAGACTTGTACATGAAAACTACAAACTTATTTTGAAAGACCCTGCCCTTCCCGTGACCCCTCCCCAAGCTCCAACGGTCGCTGGTCGCCTACCGAGCTGCGCTAGCACCGCCAGGGGGCGCGGCGTTAGCGGCGGGCTCGGGGCCCTGGGGAGCCGTCAGTCCCCGCCCCTCGGCCCCCTCCCCCCCGGAGTTGTGGCGCGTCTCCTAGGATGAGGTGAGAGAAAGCAGATTGCCTTCCGAGGCATCTGGTGTGGAGTAGAGGGGAGCCATCAAACACGCCCGGTTGGTTGTCAAGCAGGGATCTGCCACCACTAAAAACTCAGCACTTCTGTGGTCTCGAAATTATTTCTGGCTGTTTCATGTAGGGCAGCTCTAGGCAAAATCCTGCGGAAATCATGGAATGTCCAAGTGAGAGAAGACTTAGTGATCTTCTGGTCTGACACTCTGCCCGGGAAAGGACATCCAGTGACAGCTGCCATCCCAACACCTGCTCACCATCCTCAGCTTGCCCTCCTCACAGGGACGCCCACCATGTATTAATAGAATAATTGAAAATAAGAATATCCAGAAACTGAGACAAGAACAACAGGAACCAAACAGGGACGCATTTATAACTCAGGATCTCTAAGAAGAGGCAGAAGTAGTTAATATGGAACCGAAACCATGTGAGTCAAATGCTGAAGATCTTTTATCAAGTAGTGGGATCACATCCAACAGAGGTCCTTCAGGCTCATTTGTTGTGTCATCTATTCGTGGTACACTAATTGAAAACCCAGCTTCAACTGGGACTTTGACACAGATTCCTATTTTCCCAAAATATGAAGTGGAAGTTGATTCTCCTAGAAAAATCATTGCTTATCCAGGGAAGGAGCACAGTGAATGTGTTTTGGAAGAATATTCACACCAAGTCAAAGATTTGCAAAGAAGACTAAATGAAAGCAATGAACTGCATGAGAAACAAAAGTTTTACCTAAGGCAATCAGTCATCGATTTGCAGACAAAATTTCAAGAGATGCAGATGGAGAGTGATGCCATGGCAGACATCAGACGAAGGGAGAATCAGTCCCAGGAGGATTTGAGAAATCAGCTTCAAAACACAGTTTATGAACTTGAAGCTGCCAGATGCCTTGAGGACATGCTAAAAGATAGCAGCACACAGATAGAGCAGCTCAGAAGGGTGATGCTTAGTCACAAAGGAGTCCTGCAGGAAATCTGGACCATCCTAGTTGACTTTGAAGAAGCCTCAGGCAAGAAAATACATGAACAGGACAACATGTCTACCATGCCCTTCCGAAGCTTGGGCACAGCTGTTAGTAAAATGCTAAGAGAATTAGACACAGAAATTTCTTATCTGAAAGGGAGGATATTTCCAGTAGAAGATCAACTTGAAACACTGAAAGCTGAAGCACAGAACAAAATAGAACTACTACTGCAACAACATCAAGACAGGATTGAGCAGTTGATAAGTGAACATGAAGTTGAAATAGCAGGACTCATGGAGAAAGCTAGCAGTGCTCAGAGCCAAGCCAACAGTATACAGAGTTAACTGGAAATTATCCAAGAACAAGCAAGAAACCAAAACTCAATGTATATGCTTCAGCTCAGTGACTTGGAATCTACTGTTCCTCAGCTACGTTCTGAATTAAGGGAAGCCAAAAGGATCTATGAAGACAAGATAGAAGAGCTAGAGAAACAGTTAGTCCTGGCCAACTCAGAGCTCACTGAAGCAGGCACAGAACGGGACCAGTTCAGTCAGGAATCTGGAAATCTGGATGATCAGCTTCAAAAGCTATTGGCAGATCTACACAAGAGGGAAAAGGAGCTGAGTCTGGAGAAGGAGCAGAACAAGAGGCTGTGGGACCAACACATGGGCTACAGCATCACCATCGACCACCTGCAGTGGGAGCTGGACGACCAGAACATGGAGGTGCAGTGCCTGAAGGCCCTGCTCGAGGCCATGAAAAGCAAATGCTAGGGCCAGATGGAGCGGCAGATGGCAGTGGTCCAGGGGAAGAATGAGAGTTTGGAGAAAGTGCCCTCCCTGACTGTGCAGCTCGAGTCCACCAAGGAGAGGCTGCCCAAAGTGGTGGAAGAGCTGACAGCCAAGAAGATGACCCCTGGAGAGCTCGGAGAGGATGGTATCAGACCTGATGGCTTCCCTGAAGGAGAAAGAGCGTGCCATAGAGGCTACCAACTCGGAAATCACCAAGCTTTGCTCCCGCGTGGACCTGAAGATGCAGCACCTGAAGACTGAGAGGGAGCACCTGCGGCACGCACAGACTGAGTGTGAGGCCCTGCAGCTGCAGATGGCAGAGAAGGACAAAGTGATCGAGATTCTGTGCCAGCAGATTGAAAACGTGATGCAGCTGGTGGGCCAGCGTGGACGCACAGCAGGGGCCATGCAGGTAGAAAAGGGCCAGCTGGAGAAAGAGATAAATGATAGGAGACTGGAGCTGCAGGAGTTTAAGATTTGAAAGATGCCAACTTTCAGGACCTTGAGGCCAGAGTGAGTGACCTGGAATTGGAAATGTGAAGCTGATGAATGCAGGTTCTGAGCAGCTCCGGCCGTGAGGGACAACAAACAGGAGAGGGATCAGTTACCAAATGAGGTGAAGAACAGCAGGAGCAAGCTGAACAATCTTTCAGAGGACTATGAAGTCTTAAAAAGGAATTTTCGAAACAAGAGTGAAGAAATGGAAACTACTACAAATAAACAAAATGCAATTAAAATCTGCACAAAGGGCCAGGGATTTAGCTCAGTGGTTCCGCTGCCTGCCTTGCAAGCGCAAGGTCCCGAGTTCAATCCCCGGTACCAAAAAATAAAGCAAAACCCAAAAAATCTGCGCAGTCTGAACTAGAGCAAAGAAGTGAAAGTGGAAATGGGTATCCAAAAGCAAATCACAGCCAAAAGACATCAGATAGATGCCCTTCAAAGCAAGATCCAGTTTTTGGAAGAGGCCGTGACAAATGCAAGTAAGGAGAAACATTTTTTCAAAGAAGAGAAGAATAAACTCAGCCAGGAACTGAGCACTGCTGCAACTGAAAAAAAAACAAGATGGCTGGGGAGCTGGAAGTTCTGGGATCTCAGGAACGCTGCTTGAAAGAAAAGGTTGCTGGGCCGAGGATTTAGCTCAGTGGTTCCGCCGCCTGCCTCGGAAGCACAAGGGTCCGAGTTCGATCCCTGGTACCAAAAAAATAAAAATAAAATAAAAGGTTGCTAATATGGAAGTTGCTCTTGATAAGTTTGCAGAATGTCAAGATATAATACAGCATCAGGAGCAGGAATCTGTACGCCTAAAACTTCAGCATACTTTGGATGCAAAAGCCCTTCATTCAGGGCCCTGGATTTACTTCAAATTCTTTAATGAAACCATACCTGCTCCAGCCAGCCTCTGTTACCCATGCCCATTCTAATGTACTGTCTTCCCAGTCTACAGCCAGCTTCCTCTTGCATCACTCCGGGAAGACCACCGCACTGACGAAGACCCCACAAAGGACCTGAAATAGCTTCTGCAGGAGCTGAGAAGCATGATCACTGAGGAGCCAGCTGTGCAGCTGAGCAAGGCAGAAGACGAGGGGAGAGCACTGACGTTTGGGGCCTTGGATGATAGGGTAAGAGATTGCATTATCGAATCAAGCCTGAGATCAGACTTATGCCATACAAGCAATAACTCATTTAGGGACTCCATGGAAGGCAGCAAGTCAAGTGGAACTCTCAGCAGGGAGCCAGTTCTGTTACATGCAGAACTGGAAGATCCATCTAGTTGCTTCATGTTCCCGTCTACAGCAAGCCCATCTGTGAAGAATTCAGCTTCCCAATCATTCACTTTCCCTAAGAAGTCTCCAGTGCACTCGGTGCTCACGAGTTCAGCTGAAGATGCAGCAGGTTCCTCACCCCAGTACAGATCCGCCAAAACCATTCTCTCACCAGATTCTGCTAAAGATTCAGTCTCCGCCAGTAGAAACAACCGGGAAAACATGCAGGAAGCTTCAGAACAGACTGGAAAGCTTGCAAACCCTGGTAGAAGATTTGCAGCTGAAGAACCAAGCAATTCTTCAGTGATCAGAAATCAAGAAAAGAGGATACGGAAGGTGAAGGACCAGGAAAAAATGTTACTAAAGTGATGGCCCACTTGCTTGTCTTTACAGAAGGATGTTGCCCCATCCGTTGTGATGTTACTTATAATTAGTGCCCTGTGTACTTTTTTCTTTTTATGTGAAAATTTAATAAAAGATACCCTGTCCTGTAGAAAAAAAACCAACTTATTTTTAAAAAGTGAAAGAAGACTAAAATAAATGGAAAGATAGCCCATATTCGTAGACTGGAAAACTTAATATTACTAGGATGTCCATACTACCCAAAGCAACTTACAGATTTAATCCAAACCCTATCAAAACTTCGACAATGTTTCTAAGAAGAAAAAAGTTTTTTGTTTTTTTTCAGATTTCTGAAAAGGAACCGGGCATGGTGTCACATGCCTATAATCCCAGCACTTGGGAGGCTGAGGTAGGAGGATCACCATGATTTGAGGCCTGCTTGGGCTACATAGTGAGTTCAAGATCAGCCTAAAGTACATAGTGAGACCTTGTCTTAAAATACCAAACAAAAACAAAAACAGATTTCTGACAAAGATTTTAAGATCATCCCTTAAAATGCTGGTGATGACAAATGCCAGGAAAACTGGATATCTACATGCAAAACAATGAAACTGGGCCTTTATCTTATATTATACATAAAAATGAACTCAGAAAGGATGAAAGGCCTAAATGTTAGAGCTACAACTATAACATTCTTAGAAGAAAATATAGTTGAAAAGCTTTGTGGCATTGGATTTGGCAGTAATTCCTTGGATATTACATCAAAAATACAAACAACAAAAGAAAAAATTGGACTTTAGGAAGATTTAACATTTTTGTGCATTTGAAGACATTATCAATTAAGTGAAAGGGCAGACCATGGAATAGGAGAAAATATTTGAAAATATAAATCTGGTAATAGATTAATAGCTATAGATTATACAGAACTCCTACAACTCAACAACAAAAGATCTGATTCAAAAATGAGTAAAGGGGCTGGGGATTTAGCTCAGTGGTTCCGTCGCCTGCCTCGCAAGCACAAGGTCCCGAGTTTGATCCCCGGTACCAAGAAAAAAAAGTTTAAAGCAAAAATGAGTAAAGCATTTGAATAGGTAGTTCTCCAAAGAAGATATATGAATCTCAATATACACATGAAAGTTGCTAAACATCACTGAACCATTACAGAAATGCAAATCAAAACAAGATACTGGGGCCAGGGATTTAGCTCAGTGGTTCCGCAGCCTGCCTCACAAGTGCAAGGTCCCAAGCTCGATCCCCAGTACCCAAAAAAACCAAGATACTGTTTCACATCCCTGAATGGTTATTATTTTTTTAAAAAATCAGTATGGATGAGGATGTAGAAAACTGGAACCCTTGTGCACTACTGATGGGACTGTAAAATGGTGTGGCCACTGTGGAAAATAGTGGAAAATACTATGATGGTTCCTTTAAAAATTAAACATAAAATTATCATGTAAGCCAGGTGTGATGGCACATGCTTGTAACCCCAGCATTCGGGAAGCTGAGGATAAAGGATCACCAGGAGTTCAGGACCAGCCTGGACTACCCAGCAAGACCCTGTTTCAAAAAACAAAACAAATAAATTATCACATGATCCGGCAATTCCATTTCTGACTTTATACACAAAAGAATTGAATGCAAGGGCTCAAGTGAGTAGTTGTACAACAGGATCATAGCAGCATTATATATAATAGCCAGAAGGTAGAAACAACACGAATATCCATTGACAGATAAATGCATGAACCACGTATGGTAATATATACAATGAAATATCATTCAGCCTTAAAAAAAAAAGTGAAATTTTGACACGTTACAAGATAGATAAATCTTGAAGACATTAAGCTATGTTAAATGAACCAGATACAGAAGTGAGACACCTAGAGTAGTCAAATTCATAGAGATTTAAAAAAATGATGGGGCCGGAGATTTCTCTCAGTGGTGCCCTGCCTGCCTGGCAAGCGCAAGGTCCTGAGTTCAATCCTGGGTACAAAAAAAAAAAAAAAAAAAAGATGTGTTTAAATTTTCAGTAGACATTTCTACATAGAAGATATACAAATGATCAAATGATCAATAAGTACATGAAAATGCAATTCGAAACAACAATGAGACCACTTGAGAGCCACTAGCATGGCTAGAATAATGGTAACTTGTTTTTTTAAAATAGATAATAACAAATATTGGCAAGAATGCAAAGACACTGGAAATGTCTTCCATTGCTAGTGGAAATGTAAACCAGTGCTGTCACTTTCAAAAATGAGTTCTTCAAAGATATTAACCAGTTAAAACCCAGCAAAATCACTCTTTTTCTAGTACCAGGAATAAGACTCAGGACCTTGTGCTTGCCAGGCAGGCACATCGCCGTTGAGTTACATCCCCACCCTCAAGCAATTCCACTCTTAAGGATATGCTCAAGAGATTGGAAAATATATGTTTCCATAAAAACATGTACAATGCATATAATCCCACCATTTTAGGAGGCTGAAGCATGAGGGTCTCAAATTCAAGACCAGCCTGGGAAATTTAGGAACTTAGGGAGATGCTATCTCAAAATTAAATTTTTTCTTTTTAAAACAGGGTCTTACTCTGTAGTTCAGGCTGCCCTTGAACTCATTATGTAGCCCAGGCTGGCTTCAAACTCACAGTGATCCTCCTTCCTCAGCCTCCTGAGTGCTGGGATTATAGGCATGCACCACCACAACCAGCAAAATTTTAAAAAAAAATTTTTTAAGGGCTAAGGATGTAGCTCAGTGTAAAACCCTGAGTTCAATTCCCAGTTTAAAAAATAAAAGTTTGTCCATTGCTTATAGCAGCATTCTTTACAAATAGTCAAAAGGTGGAAACAATTCAAATGTCTGTCAACTGATGAATGGATAAACAAAAGTGTGGTATATCCATAAAGTGAAATATTCAACCATAAAAAGTAATAAAATAGCCAGTCCGTGTGGTACATGCCTGTAATCCCAGCTACTCCAGAGGCTGAGGCAGAAGGATCAAAACTTCAAGGCCATCCTGAACAATTTAGCTGGCTCAAAGCGAAAAAAGAAAAGGGTGGAGCCTGCCTCGAAAGTGCATGACAGGAGGGGACCCAAAAGTGGGTTGCCAATAGGCCCACTTTCTAAAGGAAGTTTTATTTAGAGCAAAAAATCACAAGTTGGGTATAAAATCAGGCAGTGAATACAATGTGGGTCAAAACTATGATCAACCAATAAGATTTTAAGTACAGCCACTTAGGTAATATTGATCTAATGGGGAAGCAGTTCATGTAGTTAAGTGTACATGGACAGAATGAAGTCTTTTTAGGAAGGGATGGATCAGGAGGAGGTCTTGGTCATCTAGTGAGGTGACTGATGTCTATTTAGACTTTCTTGGACCAAGTGATACCAATTACCCATTTAGGAGGTATTTAGGCTTGGTTATTCTATTACAGAGAGCTGAGTTAGGTAAAAATATTATAGGCAGTCAGATAGAGCTAGGTCTTTGGGGAGAGTCAGGACAAAGGTGAAACACACCATAACTTGGCTGGAGACATATCTATTGGAGACCAGGCCTCAAGATAAAAACAAGATGACCAGACCTGCATACTCCCTTCAAAGGACAAACACTGGGCCTAATAAAGTGTAGATAGACACCAGCCACCCCAATGAGTGACCAGAGACCTCTAGACCCACCTTTTCCTAGGAGATGTCTTTGTTCTTTCCACCCACATTCTTACATGACTTGTTTCCCAATTGGACCACTATTACCTAAGCGACTACACTTGTAACCTTATTGGGTGATCATAGCTGTAACCCACATTTCACCCACCTGGGTTTTGCTCTATAAAACTCCTCTGTAAAGTGGGGTTCCCGGGCGACCCGCTCAGGTACCCTCATGCCGCTCAAGAGCTAACCTATCAAAAAATATCTTCCTACTCTTAACCTTCATTGTTCCTGGAATTCATTCTTCAATTTTTAGAGAACAAGAGCTCAGCGTATCAGACAGCTAACAGGTTGGGAGAAATACTATTTCATATTTAATCTCCAGTATTATTTCCTATATCAATTCTATCCTTATCTTGAAACCTGGCCTCCAACAGATGTGCCTCTGGTCACAGTTGTAATGTATTTTCATACTCTGTACTGACTTCCTCAAGGGCCTAGCCCTGTCTGACTGCCTAGAATATTTTTACCTAATTTAGCTCTCTATAATAATCATAGGGACAAAAAAATAGATTAGTGGTCACCAGAGTCTGGGAATGGGGAGTGAACTACTCATGAGCCTAAAGTTTCTTTGGGGGTTTTTTTTGGGGGGGGTGTGAATTATTGATGGACCCTAGTTAGCAAGACAGACTCCAGCCGAGTCTAGGTGAAGGGGCCAGACGGGGCCTGTAGGTGGCGGGAGGGGGCCGAGCTGGAGCCAGAGAGGGTGCCTGGCCCGGAGACCCCCATCCTGGCGTACCATCCCGGTTCAGGGGGAGGAGGAGGATGATCTCCAGATACACTCAGAAGGCCGTGCCACAGAGCTTGGAGCTGAAAGGAATAACAAAACAGGCTCTTAATCATCATCCTCTTCCAGAGCAACTAGATGAAACTTCCTCTGCCAGTGACAGTCACGAAAAAGACACAAGTTCCCAAAGTGAATCTGACATCACCCAAGAATCACCTTTTACATCAACTGACACTGGGAATTCAAGGTCTGCTTTTCTGAGTTATACAGGCACAGGGATCTCTACAGAAGGGAGTTTGGACTTCTCCTGGGAATATGGTGTGAGTTGTATGTTATCTGATGGCATTCTTGGGAGACTGTTTTGGGGGTTGGGATTTGTCTGTATATTTCATTCCTTCATTTTCCTGCATTGGTTCTATATATTTTAAATTTACCACACTGTTCTAGTTGTAAAGAAGCATCAAACCTCACCTCCTGCCATTATTTGCTTTGTTCTATAGATACAGTCATCGAGCCTTAGAAATGCTTAGTGCTTGACTTAAATAGCTGTGGGGTAGTGTGGATCAGCTGTGCTCAGTACACTAGTGAGCCTGTCCACCACTTGTTAAATGAAAAAAAAAGATTAAAAGTAGTATGCATATGCCAGGGATTTAGCTCAGTGGTTTCGCCACCTGCTGTGCAAGCATAAGGACTCGAGTTCGATCCCCCATACCAAAAAAAAAAAGTAGTATGCATAGTATGGTTCTAATTTTGGTTTTATATATAGTTTTTGCATATAGAATCTGCCAAAAAGTATATACATCAGGTAAAGAAAAGTTTGTATAAATATTTTACCACTAAATTTATTCAGACATCATGACATTAATACAAGTTACTTTTAGCCTCTGCAATTATAAGAGGTGCTCAAAGTTGTGGCCATTAGCTTCCAGACATTTATTAGTACATCAAACTGCTGGAGTGTGTATATATATATTTTTGGCAGACTTTGTATATGAACAAAGGAGGACTAAGGATATTTGCTCAATATGGGTTTTTTTTTTGTTTTTTTGGTTTTTTTGGTACTGGGGATTGAACTCAGGACTTTCCGCTTGCAAGGCAGGCGGCGAAACCACTGAGCTAAATCCCCGGCCCTCGATATAGTTTTTATTCATTATTATTTAGGTGATGAGATGAGTGATTTTTATTTTTTTTTTTACTATCTCCCATTATAAAGCATTTTAAAAGACTAATAGCCTTAAAAGTAAATTTAAAAGATAAGTTTTATGGATAATTTTATCACCTAGATGCAATAGGTACTTTTAATTTCTATATCTTCTTTCACTGTATATTTAATTTGGCCAAGTTATAAATATGGTTAACATAAGAGTATAATACTTTATTTTTTTACTTAATACTACTATGTGCATACTATTTTGTGGTTTACTTGTTTCACTTACCATTATTTTGTACATGTTTACTATTTCCATATCAGTCCATTTGAATAGTTGTATAATATTTCCTGGGGTTTATGTAGGGTTAATATATCACATTTGGAGTTTTCCCTTCTTATCTGATATTTGGATTTTCAGTTTTCATTTATTCAGGCCACATTCATTGAGCACATTTGTTGTCACTGTAGTTGGCTCTGGGGAGATAGGGTAAGTGAGACTTACATGGTTTAATAGTCTAGTGAGGGAGACTAACAAAAGCAAATAAAATACAAAAGGTAGTAAGTGCTCTAGGGAAGATGATAGGGTGCTGGAGTAAAATACTATAGGGGGAGTTCACTTTAGGTAAACTTATCAGGTAGGGTAGATCTGAGATGTCAAGATTGAAAAGTTAACCACATGAAGAGTGACAGAGAGAACTTTCCACACAGATAGCAGCAGCATATGCAAAAGAACTTCATATTTCCGAGGAAAAGTATATACAATGTTCTTGAAACTGAAAAAAAGATCAGCATGGGTGGAGGATGGTGAAACAGTGATAGAAAAGCACAAGTGAGATCACACAGTAAGCAAGAGATTATGTAGGGACTTGCAGGCCATGGGAAGAATTTAAATTTTATCTAAGGAATTAATTTATTGATTTGATACCTTATCAGGAAGATCTAGTGTGCCAACTATATATTTCTATCACTTTTCTCTATATTGTGATTAGTATCTCTTTTTAAATTTATAAATGTCATACAGATGTTTCCCATTTCCTTGTTTTTTGTTGTTTAATGGATTTTTTAAACTCTTCAGATCCAATTATCTCTTCACTAGTCAAGATTTCCTTTTAAGAAAAGTGGAATATTATAAGGTCCCTTCATAGCTTTTTTCCTCCCAGTTCTTAGGACTGAGCCCAGGGGCCCTCTAGCTCTACCACTGAGCTATATCCCCAGCTCTTTTTTTTGTTTTATTTTGAGACAGGGTCTTGTTATGTTGCCCAGGCTGACTTTGAACTTGTAATCCTATCTCCGCTTCCTGAGTAGCTGGGGATTATAGGCAAGAACCACTGGCTTCTTCATAGCTTCTTTCCCCTGCCCTATGTGGGGCAGAGGATCTAAACCAGGCCCTTGTGTGTGCTAAGCGAGTGCTCTGCCACTGAGCTAAGCCACCAGCCTGGATTTTTTTGTAATGGATGAAATCAGGTATAAATACATTTTGATGTGACCAAACCTATTTTGTTTTAAACATTTTTCTATATTTGACTTAATTTCATGATTTTTGTTTGTTTGTTTTTTGAGACAGGGTCTCACTATTTAGTTCAGGCTGCACTTGAGCTCACTTAGCCCAGACTGGCCTTGAACTTGCAGCAATGACTCTGCCTCAGGCTCCCTGGTGCTGGGACTATAGGCATGCGCCACCACACCTGGAAACACCATGATATTTTAAAGACCTTTTAGGGCTGATTTATCTGTGCTTATTAAACAATATATTATTTAGTATTTGTCTCCACTAGTTTTCTGGTAAATTTTATTTTCATTTGTATCAAGTTTTATAAAATATTTATTATGAATTTAATTGATATTGCATTATAACCTCATATTAAATTAGGGAAAGCATAAAATAGGAACTAAAATTTGAGTTCTTAGTAGATGCCAGGTAAAATGCTAAGACTTTATATGTAAGTTTTAATCATTTGTCAACTTAAAATTCTAAGTAGAGATAGATTTTTATTTATTCAGATCTTACTTTGGTCTTTATAATTTTATTATTCAAGTAAATCACTTGTAAGTTAAATGAGTTATTAATTGGGTGTTAAAAACTAGGCTGACTGTGGTGGTACATACATATAGTACAAGCCAAGCAGGAAGCTGAAGCAGGAGGATCACTTGAGCTCATGAGTTAAAGACCATCCTGGCAACACAGTAAGACCCTGTCTCAAAAAAAAAAAGAAAAAGTTAAATAGATCAGCATTAAAATTGAATTTATGGGTTTTTTTTTTTTTTGGTACAGGGATTGAACTCGGGACCTTGCACTTGCCAGGCAGGCAGCTGCACCACTGAGCTAAATCCCCGGCCCAAATTTATGTATTTAATTATAAAAGTTTTCTTTTGTTTTTTTTTTTGAGACAGGGTCTCACTGTGTATGCTAGACTGTACTTGAACTCACTATGTAGCCAGGCTGGCCTCGAACTTGTGGCAGTCCTCCTGTCTCAGCCTCCGGAGTGCTGGGATTATAGGCATGTGCCACCATGCCCAGTTTAATTACAAATTTTTTATTTTTAGACTGTGTTGGTATTTTTGAGCTATCACAAGTATATAAGAATATGGTTCTTCCCCCTTCTAATTTAATTAATGGCCTACTACTGTGCTAAATATAATTATCAATCTGGGGCTTCCATCCTTATATTTCTTTTAAAATATTTTCAGTTTAAAGTTAATATAATGGTGTGAAGGAGCACTTTATTTTTTTATTCTAATTATACCATTTAAAATTTTATAGCCAACAATAAAAATAGCTATTTTAATTCTGTTCTTTTAGTTTTATATGCTTAGTGTTGATTTTCTTTATGTGTTTTTAATAATCAAGTAAAGTTTATTTAATGAGTATAAAAATGAATCAATATCTGTAAATGTATTAATATTATTAACATCAGTGAGTAAAAGGAAAAAGTATGATCAAATTGAATTGATTCCTTAGCTAACTTTGTACATTTTGATTACTTTTATTTTTACATAAAGTTTGTCATTGTACACTGTGTTCAGTGCCTTTGTTTTCACTTAATATATCTTATAAAACTCTTCTTTGTCGGGCTGGGGATTTAGCTCAGTGGTTTCGCCACTTGCTGTGCAAGCACAAGGACTTGAGTTCGATCCCTGGTACCAAAAAAAAAAAACCTCTTCTTTGTTCTTTAATGTCTCCAAGGCCATTGCTGTTAGTAAAAAAATTCTGCATTTTAACCCAGTTCATGTTTAATTTACATAAATTTTCGTATACCAGTATAAATTCAGAGAGGTAGTTTTGCTGATCAAAAGATACGTGTTTTGTAATTTTGTGTGTGTGTTTGTGTCAGAGTGTGTGTGTGTGTGTGTGCACGCGCCCATGTGTGTGATACTGGGGATTGGACCCAAAGCTTTGCACATGCTAGGCAAGCACTGTATCATTGGGCCACACCCTTAGCCCTGTGCTTTTATAATTCTGAAAGCTATGGCCAGGATGGTCTCTGCAGGAGTTAGTTATTCTACATGCAGTCCCACCTGGGATGTATGAAAGCACCTATTTTCTTACACTATGGGCAAATGTGAATTATCAAACTTATTCATCTACGAAAAAGAAAATGATGCAGTAGAGTTGGTTAAGGGAACATCTACATAACAGAAAAGTGCTTAAGTCATAAGAGAGAGTTTGGGCTGGGGATTTAGCTCAGTGGTTCCACCGCCTGCCTCGCAAGCAGAAGGACCCGAGTTTGATCCCCGATACCAAAAAAAAAAAAAGAGAGAGAGAGTTTGTGGGAGCATGGAGGAGGGATTGGGGAGGGAGAGAAAGGGGCGATGGGGAGAGGAAGGGAGGAGGGGAGAGAGAGAGAGGAAGAAACTAGATCAAGATACAGTCAGTGCCCTAGAGGCTCCTAGATGCCCCTTCCTAACCCCAAAGATAACCTCTATCCTCAATTTTGCTTATGTTTGTCCTTCATATAAATGGAATCAGAAATATTCGTTCCTCCTGTCTGGCTTCTTTTGCTCAACATTATGTTTGCAGCACTCAAACATGATGTTGCACATATTTATAGTCTGTGAATTGCCTCTCATTTATCTTTTGATTATTTATCATTTTCTTTGTTTTTTTTTGAGACAGGGTCTTGTTATATAGTTCAGGCTGGCCTTGAACTCACTATGTGGCCTGGGCTGGCCTTGGATTCACAGCAGTCCTCCTGCCTCAGCTGCCCAAGTGCTGGGATTACAGGTGTGTGCCACCAACCCCAGCTCATTTCCATATTGGTGGAATTTCTCTATTGCTTTTTTTTTTTTGGTGCTAGGTATTGAACTCAGGACCTTGCACTTGTGAGGCAGGCCCAGTGCCACTCAGCTAAATCCCTGGCTGGAATTTCTTTATTTTATTTTTTTCTGGTACCAGGAATCAAACTCAGGACCTTGCACTTGCCAGGCAGGTGCAGTGCCACTGAGCTACATCCCCCGCCCTAGAATTTCTTTAGTTTTTACCATAGGGATGGATGTACTTTTCTGTAAAGGGCCAAAAAGTAAATACTTCAGACTTTGCAGGCTTTTGAGAACCCCATCTCTGTCACTAGTAAGAAAGCAGCTGTAAGCAGTGTGTAAAGGGGTTGAATGTTTTGCAATGAAACTCTACAGTATTTACAAACAGGTGATGGGCTGGATTTGCACACTGGCCAGAGTTTGCTGATCCTGTTCCAGATACTTAAAACAGAAACTTACACAGACACTCCTCATTTAAGGACCAAGTTATGTTCCTGGGGTAAGGTAATTCACTGAATTGGTCACTAAGTGAGGAATTGTATGTAGTATCTATGAATGGTATGTATTATATTATGATGCATATAATATCAGAACAAAGAAATCATCAAAGGAGACTCCAACGTGATGACTTTGATTTTATTTGCATAACTCTTACATTCAGTACTGTATGTATAACAGAACATAAAACTACAGTACTGTTCTGTACAGTACAATCAGCAAAATTTACAGTACTGTATTAAAGATATTAAGGCTCTGTAAACAAGATGTACAGAACCGTACAAAAAAATGATGGATTGTAAGTCCAAGCAGCAGGTGGTAAGTCTGAACAGTCATTAAGCAGGTAGGCATTGAACAAGAAATTGCCGGGGATTTAGCTCAGTGGTTCCGCTGCCTGCCTCACAAGCATAAGGTCCAGAGTTCGATCCCTGGTACCAAAAAAAAAACGTAAACAAGAAATATCTGTGTTAGACATCATATTATCAAAATAGTTCAGTGAAAATGACCTTTTTTTTTTTTTTTAAGAACACATGCTCTCCAATAACCATTAAAATACAATACAGCAGCCACCAACAAATCACATCAGCTGGGTGTAGGCAATATTGATTCCTCACATGTCAGAAAAGGCAGGGATGAAAATCATTCAGAAAATCCAGGATATCTTACGATACAGCAATGATATAAAAAGTGCTCATCAATAATCATGATTGCAACCCATACATGATCCTTAGCAAATCAATAATGCATGGATTCCTGTATTTCCTCATGTGCCCTTTCCTGGCATCTTAGCAGCTTCCATGAATTTTTTAAGGTTACACTGATCACACGGTTTTTGCTGGAAGCTGCGTTTTGAATGGGCAATTTTGGCTCACTAATAAAGGAGCTTCTGCAGATCATTACAAGGGACCAATGAAACTAAAACACTACTAATAAGTCATCACAGAACCATGGACCTGGTTGACTCTGTAAAAATCACTGGAAATGCCAAATATCCTTGACAGTGAAACTGGTGTTAATGGAGCCACTGCTCTATCCACCTCTGCAGTAAATACTTTGGAGGACAGAAAGACAGGAAGTATGTAGTAAAGGAGCTTACTAGCCAGAAGTGTGAAACAGACATTAAACATATAAAACAATCACAGAGCCAAGAATAACAGTGATAATTAGTTGTTCAATGTTTCCCAGGGTTTGGAAGTGTCTAACCTTTGTGAAAATATGCGCACCCATAGGATATGAGACATTTCTGCGCATCAAGAAGTTTCAAAGGTAACATCACTTCTGAAGAGTTTGTTTATATCTGAGACTTTAACTCCAAATGAATCACTTTCATTATCACCTGAGGAACTGTTGGAAGCAAATAGCCCTTAGAAGTGAGCCCAATAAAACCGTGCTCCAAATCACTCCCTTCTGCATCAAAACAGGCAAACCATATGGTTTACAACGTATACATTATGGTTTAAAACGTATACATTTTTTGAGGTCAACTGAGAGTTAAGAACAGGGAAAGTCTGTCCTACTACAGAGATAGGAGCTGTTAAAGCCAGCAGCTTCACTGCTGGAGAGGGATCAGTCAACCTGGAGTGGAGCTTGAACAAATCCTATGCCCAGCAGCATGCCAGCAGCAGTAGCAAGTGTGGGAAGAACAGTGGCTTGGGAAGCCTGAGGTGTTTTAGCTGGGAAAAACAGTGGATTAGGAGATTATCCAGTGGGTTATGAGGGAGATCTGGGAAATAATATGGTAATAGGAAGCCTAGATAAGTTTCCTCACATCCATGATAGCAATTATAAATATATACACATCCAAAAACTGAGCCTTAAAGTTCATGAAGCAAAAATTGACAGATGTGAAAGGAGAAACAAGCACAACAATTATAGCTGAAAACTCAGTACTGGATTCTATAATACTTACAGAACAACTAGAGAGAATATTAAAAGATACAGAAGACGAATGACACTATGAACCAGCTTGGCCTCAATCACATTCTACCCAGTAACAGCAGAATATATATTCTATATACAGTCATAAAATAAGTCTCACAAATCTAAAAGGATTTAAATTATATAAGATGTTCTTCAGCCACATTGGAATTAAATCAGAAATCAACATCAGAAGTGTTGGTATCCCCAACTAGTTGGCAGTTCATGCTCTCTAAATAACCCATGGACTGAAAAATAAATCCACAAGGGAAACTAGAATAACTTTGAACAGAATGAAAAAGAAAAATTAAAATACTAAGATTTATGGGATGCAGCTAAAATTGTGCTTAGAGTAGTAAATCAATAACTTGAAATGTCTACAGAAAAAAAGGGGTCTCAAGTCAACATAATTTCTCACCTTAAGAAACTAAAAAAGAACAAACTAAATCCAAAGCAAGCATAAAATATAAAGTAGAAAATATAAATATAAAAAGTAGAAAATAGAAAGTAGAAATTGGCAGCCATGGTAGAAACAGTTCAGGTGCAGGTAGCTGTGGATTGGCTTCCATGATCTACAATGGCTCCACCAGTAACTCTCAATCTCAATAACGAGGTTGTGAAGATGAGAAAAGAAGTGAAGAGAATACGAGCTTTGGTCATCAGAAAACTTGCCAGGAGTGTTGGCAGGCTGAAGTCAAAAAAAGGTACTGAAGATGCACTGTTAAAAAATAAAAGACGGGCCCAATGATTGCTTGAAGAAATCCAGGCCATGAAGGAATTGAAACCTGATATAGCAACTAAATCTGCTCTTGGGGATGATATCAACTTTGAAAAGATCTGCAAAAAGCCAGATTCTTCTGCAACTGAAAGAGCAATTGCCAGACTAGCCAAACATCCTCTTTAAAGAAAAAAATAGATATACTAAAAGCTGCTGTCCAAGTCTTTAAAGATGCAAGACAAAATACTACTGAAGTTAAGAATACTACAGAAGGAAATCATTCTAAGGACACTTTGTATTCAGATGATGAAGAAAGTAAGTCACAGCACGAAAGAATTAAGACCACTGAACAGAAAGTGAAAGAAGCCAAAATACAGGCAAAGAAACCAACAAATAATTCAAAAGAAAAAATGGCCACAATGGAACATGGACCCAAAGCAGTGAACATTCCAAATTTTCTGTCAAAGCTTTTAGAAAAGGATTCTGTAGTTCCCCCTCAGACCCAGAAGACACCTGCTGACCCACACATGAAAACATTAAATAAAAAGAAAGGGTCTGAGAACTTGCTTGGTGATGACAGTGATAGTGAAGAAGAGTTATGTGAAGAAGAAAAGGAATATTTTGATGATAGCATAGAAGAAAGGTTCTACAAACGGTTTTCCATGTCTGAAGATAGTGATAGTGGTGGTGACTTCTTCATTGGAAAAGCCAGATCAACAAGAAAAAAGGAAAGTGATTGCCCTACTTCAGCTAAGGAACAAAAACCTCTCCACCAAGTGTTACCCAAGAAGATATACATGAAACTCACTGGGATTGCAATGTAAGAAATAGAAATGACCAAAACAAGCCAAGTACAGAAACCAGGAAGTTAGAATCAGTGTTTTTTCACTCTTTTTTTTTTCCCCACTCTTTATCTGGATCTAAAAGTTCTAGAAGGGAGCATAGAGAACAAGCTCCAAAAAGCAAAATCTCAGATTTTCCAGAAAATGAACCTCCAATTAAGAACCAGCTTAAAAACAATGCACAAAAAGGACTTAAAAATACAAAACAGCCATTAAACATGCCTCTTCATCCTTCATGGGAAGCAAGCAGAAAGTGAAAAGAACAGCAATCTAAAATTGCTGTGTTCCAGGGGAAAAAATTACATTTGATGATTGATTAGTACCTCTGTTTGTGAACTCTATCTAAAATAAGTTATTTCTTTTTTTTTCTAATCTATTTCAAACTGTATTTTTTATTCTGTCTGGAGGGCTTATAGAATGCTTGCATTGTATTTTTAGGTGAGTTTGTGTTTGTATAAGCCTTTTATAAATTGAGTACCTATTAAATTTATTTTAATGGTATGCCCCAAGTTATTACTTCCTTAAGAGAATTTGGGGATTTTAGCACTCTAAGCTTTTCTCATTTGGGCTTATCATGAAATATATTTTCCTGGGTCAGCCTTGAAATATCAAACTATAGTTAAAATAATGATAGATATACATGAATAAATCATAATTATTTAAAATAGATCACCTTTGTTATAAGTTATTCTTGTTAGCAAACCAAAAATAGTAACTTTTATTCTGGGTGTACAGATAATATTATGTAAATAAATATTTTTATTTAAAAATAAAGTAGAAATTAATGAAATAGAAAAACTATAGAGAAAATAAATACAGTCAGAAGTTGGTTCTTTGAAAACTTGTCAATAATGGCCAGATGTGCTCGTGCATGCCTGTTATGGTTTGTGTCTTGATGTCCCCCCAAAGCCTCATGCAGTCATAGGTGGGGCTTTTTCTGAGGTGGGTGAATCTAGAGTGTGTGATGCTAGGATTAAGGACATGTGATTACTAAATCACTACACGTGAGTGATTAGTTTGGTGCCACCCTAATCCCAGTAGTCTGAATGAAATAAAAGGAGCAGAAAGACACCGTTAAAGTCCCTTGTTACCTTTGCTACCTTGTACACACCATGTTGTTTCTCCTCTGTGATGCCTGTTTGCCATCCCTGCCTTGGAGCCAGCTGATTATGGACTGAAACCTCTACAAACTGTGAGCTAAAAAAACCTGTCTTCTTAAAAAAATAAACAAACAAAAAAAACACTTTCCAACAAGGTCCTGAGTTTGATCCCTGGTTCTGCAAAAAAAAAAAAAAA
>NW_004624747.1:6743143-6791241 GCF_000247695.1 Heterocephalus glaber | reverse complement strand
GGGTAATGGGGAAAAAATAAGAACCAAGATACATCACGTACAGGTACAAGCACCCAATGATAAATGTAAACATATTGTATACCTAAAATGTACCAATAAAAGACCTTAGGAATTTTTCAAAAAGCCACACAGTATTTTAGCAATACAATCATGATATTATCTTTGTAACACACTTAAATGTCCATCTTAGTATAGAATAATCTTTTAGTCAAACATCTGTATCTGATCACAAGACATTAAATGACCAAAGAAAATTCTCACCTAATTTGTTATCCTTTAATAGGATGTTATTTAAAAAGAATGTACATATCAGCCTATAAATGCACCTTAGAAGTTTATAATGTCTCTAATAATATGTGACATTGTTTGGACTGCTTGGTGCCTGAGCATCCTAAGTGTGGTGATGCATATAACATACACATTACATAAGTTCTTAAAAAAAACTATTATTTGACTGATTATCTCATGCCAACTTGACATGTACCTCTTATCATAAGCAGCTGGAGTGCAAGAGGCAGATAGATGACTAAAACAAAAGATTATTACCATAAACAATATCTTAGAAGACCTGTACACCTGGAAGGCATGAATGCACTTAATACACCATGAAATTAGCAATAATGAGTATCACAGTTATATGAAACCTTTTATCCCTTAATTTAGTTTCTTACCAAGAGCATCTTTTAACAAAACCTTGTTTTTTCACAGAAAACTCCACCTTTTGATGATGACCAATGTAAACATATCACAGTAATATGCTTAGTAATGTTTATTGAGGTATATTTCTCATAAGGCTATGGAAATAATTGGGGTCCCTTTTGTGAACAAAGGCTGGAGAAATATTTCCAGGCAGCTGCTCCCTTATTCACCAAGGGAGTCATCTAGTAGTTTCCTTAAGCCTAAGGGTCTCTATTTAGCTATCTTAACAAATTTTTAGATGAGCTATGAGAATGAGATCATAACAATTAATACATTATTTTTGACCAATGAAAGATTCCCAAGTTATTATACACAGATAACAATATGCATTACACAATAATATGCATTGCACTTATAATCCATATTGTCAAGACACCAGTCTTGACATCACTTTGATCACCTGGGAACCTGGGTGAAAACATGTCTTTAACTCTAATGACATTTATCTATAAGCCAACTTAAATTATAGGCAAATATTTTAGAAATCAAAAAAGGCAAAAAAGAAAAAATTGTTGAGCTCAAACAAAATAGCTGTAAGACAGATTTGACAAATAGGTGAACACACATAAGACAATTTGTTTAAAAAACAGAGTGGACTCAGATGTATTTGGCCAAGTCAAATTATAATAACCCTTTTATAGTTTTTAGGTTTGTAACTATAAATAAGACTAGTCAGGACTTTTGTAGGTCAATTAACAGAGATCTCTTATAATAAGAATCAGAAGGGCCGAGGATTTAGCTCAGTAGTTTTGCCACCTGCTGCACAAGCACAAGGACCTGAGTTCGATCCCCGGTACCAAAAAAAAAAAGAATCAGAAGAAAAAAGACCTTTTACACTTGTGAAAGAAAAGAAAGTTTTTAAGATGGGCACTAGGCTGATGGTTTATCCAGTTGGACCATTTAGCCACACAGCCTTTTTATTGTTGTTTTAATAGCCATAGTTGTTGAATAGTCAGTTGGTAGCCAGAACTGTTGCTTGATAGTCACATGTGACTGTTTCCTGTAGAGGGGCAAACTGTTAAAAGGTAATTTTAACTATTTCTACGTGTGGGTATATAGGCTAGGGCTGAGTGTAGAAAGAGACTAGGTCGCACCCATTGGACCCAAGTATGTCTTTTAAACAATTTTAATCTGTCCTGTTGTAGATACCTACCTATGACAGTTTTTTCATTTTGCTTGTGATCCTTGGGCCATACTTAGCTATAGGCCTTTCTTTTTTAGAGCCTTAGTTAGCATATCTCTAATAATAGTGGCTGGCCTGGCAAGATGTCTTGGAGAGAAATCATGACAAGAGAGGCAGTCCTCTGGGAACTGGGACTGTGTCTAGTCTTTTTTTTTTTTCAGTACCAGGGATCAAACTCAGGACCTTGCACTTGTGAGGCAGGCACAGTGCCACTGAGCTAAATCCTTGACCTGTGTGTCTATTCTTTAACACCTGTTTTTATTTAAAACTGTTGTTAAACTCATAAAGTTCCCTAGCAATGTTTTTTAAACAAATGTTTTGTTTTATCAATGAACTTATCTGTGTTATAAAACTTAGTCTGTCCTGTGTTATAAAAACCAATTAGCATTGTTCTTAAGGAGACAGGGAAGTAAGAGGAGTTAATCTCTAATTTTGCCTTAGGACTAAAAGGCAGATAAACTTGGACTAAAACTTTATATTTATTCTTTGCAAATTTCAGAATTAAATCTAGACCAATTTCTAAAATATGTCCCAGAGATGAGTGAAAGTCAGTTCTACTCTGGAAGGGTTCCAGGGAGGGGAAACTCACCATTTTGTAAGCTTGGTCTTGATATTCAACAGCCACAGAGGAGAGAATTGTCTTGAACCAAACCCTGCAGGAAACTGCATTATTTTTCAGGGGAAGGGCAGTGGAGAAAGGACAGAAAAATGACTAAGTATGGCACAAGAACTAACTCTTAACCATTTCGGGTGCTGAAAGACAATTATGATTGAGAGCTTTTTCTATAACGGATCTCTAATTTTAGCAAAACATGTTTCCAGAGACAAGAGCTATGGTTGATTCTAACTGTGTTGGCAAGCAGAAAATCAAACCAATAATCAAAGAACCTAAATGGCTGACTTTTTTAGCCTCTTGAAAGAGAGTGAGAGAGAAAATAAAGTTTTAATCAGGTCCCCAGATTAAAATATGGGTATCTGTCTTTTGGGTTTCTTTAGAAGCTGACAGAGGGGTCACACAATCTCACCATATCCTGCTATCTAAAGGTGACAAATGCCTGTAATCCCTAGGAATTCCCTTAGCTGTTATAGAGTCTTGGGCTGTTGGTTTCATTCTTTCTTCCCCCAGTCTTTAGATTCCCTTAGATATATAAGGGTCAAATATTTTATCTCAAAGCTGTAAATTTATTCTTTAGGTCTAGAAACCTTATAACCCCTGACTGTTAGAAAATTTAGCAGAGCATGGGTGCCTTCGTTAGGGAGCTCTTCTGAGGGGGCACATGACAGTATACTATGGACATATTGTGAGACTATGACTTGGGGAAAACTAGTATTTTCTTTATTCAAATCAGGAGCTTGGCGTGGCCTTATCTTTTTTTTTTTTTTTTTATACCAGGGATCCAACTCAGGGCCTTGCGCTTGCAAGGCAGGCAGTGACAGCACTGAGTTAAATCCCCGGCCCGGCATGTCCTTATCTTTCACCTGATAAATAGTTGACAATTTAAAATAACTGAAGGGCTTAGTTCGCATCTTTCTTAAGCCTTTGAGAATATATGTCTGGGACTGGGGACCTGCCTGACAAGTGTGAGGTCTTATGTTCGATCCCCAGTACCAAAAAAAAAAAAAGAATACATGTCTGAAATGTCAGACCCCAGCCAAGGAAAAAGAGAAAAATTTCCCAGGGCGGGCCAGGGATCTAGCTCAGTGGTTTTGCCGCCTGCTTCACAAGCACAAGGACCGGAGTTTGATCACCGGTACCACAAAAAAAAATTTCCCAGAGCAATGCAGTTACACATCCTGCAAGACATCAAGGATAACAGGAAGTTAAGGCCTGGGTTCAAGATAAGCAGCCTGCCCCATGCAGCAACATCTGCAGGTCCAGATACCCCTGGAGACCACCAGACTTCCTACCCCAGAACAAAATACTTCCTCTACTCCAGGACAAAACTTTCCACTCCTCCTGGCACTACCCCTCCCCTACCCAAATTTCCCTATAAAGTTTCCCCTCACCCAACCTCCCAGGTGATAGGTCTCCCACTACCTCAGCAGCTATTATGTATAGTAGCTGTCCTCTTCCTATGGTGCCTTGCCTCCTCCCCTGTGTGACATCATGCCAAGATGGTTGCTCCCACCAAAGAATAAACCCTTCTTCCCAGCATGCCCCTGTTCCTGCCTAGAAAGTAACCTAATACTCGCTCACCTCCTACCACCTAATGACATCACCAGCTCCTCCATTCCCTAGTCACTACCTCACTCAACCCCACCTCAGCCCCTACAAACCCCACCCCAGTCTCTATAAAAGACTCTCCCTGCCCCAGCCATATTGCTTTTGTCTCTCCTTTGTTCAGAGACAGCCCGGCAGATCTATTCCCCTAATAAAGGCTTGTTGTGGCCTGGTCTGGTCTTGGTTTTCGGCCCTTTTACCTGACACCAGGGTCAACAGCTTTGTCGCCTTTGACTAGCCTGCACCAGTGCAGGCTGAAAATAAAACTTCGCTTGTTGCTTCATTTTTGCCTGCTCTGGTGGTCTCAGTCATGCCTCAGTTTACCCTAACATGAAAGTCTTCTATTTTGTTTTCCTCTCTGGTTAGCAGGCTAGTGGGGGTCTTGTATAGGGACTGGTCTCTAGTAGGAATTGGCTGTTTCCCTGGCTGTCTTCTGACCTTCTAAAATTAGGACAGTATTTGTCTTTAAATGCAGTAGTAGCTTGTAATACTGTTTGTCTCTCACTAGAAGTCAAGGTTTGATTTAGGAATAACATTACATCTTTCTAATCTAGCTCATAGGTCTGAGTAAGTCCTCTAAAGACCTTAACGTACTTATTAGGGTTATCTGAAAAACTTTTCTAGGTCTCCTTTCTTTGATTTGTCTTAAGTCACTGAGAGGAAAGGACATATAAATGCAAGTAGTCCTGCATTTGCCTTTTATTTCCTGTAAGGGATACTGCCTTTGAGGGGCCTGAATAAGCTAAGGATGGATATAGCCTCATAGAGGTTTCAACAATGGCTGGCCTAGAAACCCCACCCTCAGCACCCAGTGGTCAAGGCTTTGAATAAAGTTGTCTTGGAAACTTTGTCCTCACGTTCTAAAGGGTGAGGAGTAACCTAAGGCTTAGTGGTACTGAATGCCTTAAGACTGAAGTGTCTGGTTTTCCTGTGGCTTACATTTACATTTTGAGCACAAGCAAGGATCACTTTTTAATGCAAAGAAAGATTGAACATAAGGCAATTTTGACCACTTTCTTTTGTATAGTATGATTTCAGTTGTAAAGCAGCATCATAATTAATACTTTCCTCTGTATTCTATTTTGGCTGTGGGGGTAGGCACAACACGTAACTTTTAAAAAAATTTTTTTAAAATAAAAATAAAATAAAATAAAAAAACACATAACTTTGACATTGAGTTCCCTGGAAGAAATCCAAGAGAGAATTGCATCCCTATACTCTTTACTTTATATCTATGGCCTTGAGATGTACCCCAAGTTGATTCTACTCCAGGGTGGGTGACTGCCTGCCATCTGGAGAGAGACACAGAAGATAAAATCGGACTGGACTGTCCACCCCTTAACCAACCACAATCTTATCTTCCCAGGAAACTCCTGTTCCTACCCCCATAGGTGCTCCTAAAGCACAAGTTGCCACTGATTCTGTTAGAAAAATCCAGAGCTGAAACCAAGACAAGAACCAAACAGGCCTTTATTGCAGAGCGGGGCAAGCTGCCGGGCTGTCTCTGAACCAAGGGAAAACAGCAACCGCGTGGAGGCTTAGCGCGGGGGTTTTTTAAAGAGTTGGATGAGGGTTAAGTGACCTAGAGGGTTCAGACTGGTGGAGGGGGGCGGGGCAGGAACGTGATGGATTATGGGAAGAAGAATGCTGATTTGGGCGGGAAGGGAGACATGTTGGGGCTGGGTTTAGGCGGGAACGTGAGGGATTGTGGGAAGAAGAAGACTGATTTGGGTGAGAAGGGAGACGTCTTGGGGCTGGGTGACCTATCAGATTCCAGTTGTAACAGCCATATTTTTGAAAGAGAGAGCAGAAATAGGTCATCAGTTAAAATAGAGCACTTTTTTGTCTGCAAAAGGGATTACCTCTAGAGACAGGTAAAGTATATGTCTTGGAGAGAGAAGCCTCTGAGACATTCCTGTTATCTAGTCACCCAAGGAACCTTCATTAGGAGCAAGACAAGGCTACTCCTTTAAGGACTGTTTTTAAATCATAGTATCAGAAACTCACAGGTTAAATTTATGTTTATCACCTAACAACCACAATTCACATGTTAGTAAAGGCACATCGACCAGTTCTCTATGTGCTCATGAAAAGAAAAAGGCTAAGAACTCCTTTTTATTCTAGTTAGCATATAAAAACACAAATACAAGTTGCTAGCTGATTGCTATACTCCACCTCACCACCCCCCCAAGACAAAACAGCTGTTGCAAGTTGCCTTAGCCTGACTTCTCAGAAGGAGGGGCGATTTGACTACAAGGGATTTGGAGAAAAGTTTAAGGGGAGTTTTAAACTCACTAGCAGAGAGAAAAAGTCCAAATAAAAGTTTAAGCCTTTTAAACACCCCCAAAAATCACCATATAGCATTTTACAAGTCTACAGTCGAAGGTTTAAAGCCCATAATTTATTATCAAGGCAAAGAATCTGTACTATCAGATTCTTTACTTTTTTTTTTTTTGGTACCGGGGATCGAACTTGGGTCCTTGCGCTTGCGCAGCAGGCAGCAAAACCACTAAGCTAAATCCCTGGCCCTAAAGCCCATAATTTATTACCAAAACTATTTTTTTCCTACATACATGAATGAGAGAGAAGGTTGGTATAAGGTCAGACTGAGGCACAATTGAGACCACCGAGGCAGGCAAAATTCAAGCAACTGGTGAAGAGTTTATTGCTGTCTGGGTGAAGATGGGCCAAGGGTGAAAAGGCAGTTGACACTGAGAGGAGGGTGTATGCAATTGTTACAGGGGAGTTTAGCTAGGGGAGGGGGCACTGGTCGAGAGGGTGGAAAATTCTGTCCTGGAGTAGAGGAAGTCTTTTGTTCTGGGGTGGAGGAAGTCTGGTGGTTTCTGGGAGTAGCTGGACCTGCATGTGTTGCTGTGTGGGGTGGGCTGCTTATCTCCTGCTTAACCTGGGCCTTGGCTTCCTGTTATCCTCTGTGTCTTCCAGAATGTGTAACTGCATTACTTGGGAAGCTTTTCTCTTCTGCCTGGACTGGGGTCTGACAGTTGGGATTTTCTCTTAAACTTATTTGAGATCCTTTCTTTCTTTAATTTTACATGCTTCTATAAGGAAAGTGTAAAGTTCCAAGGAAAGATCAGAAATAAGACCAGGAAAAGGAAGTCTTTTCTTCTCATACTCATGGTGAGTTACTGAGACAACTTGCTCATGAGTCATCAATCTCAGCCTGGAAGGGCAAGAAAGGAGAATCTCCAGAGCTAAGATTGCCTCCTCACCAGAGAAAGATCAGACCAGAAGGAAACAGAGGCAGAATAGGCCCAGCATTTTCTCTAGAGTGTAGAGAAGGATTGAACCAGAAGGTCTCAGTAAAACCTGTCCCCCAAGACTTAAGTATGGCCACTGACCTGTAGTGTTTTTATCTGGTGGATGGGGTCCCATTATTCATTAATAGTCATGTATATTTCTTAAATATAAACTAGATTTCATAAAAAGACTTCAATGGGGGGGATTGTAGTATATAAGATTTGCATAAATTCTTGAATTTGCCTTTGGGGCCAGGGATGTAGCTCAGCACTGCACCTGTCTGGCAAGCACAAGGTCCTGAGACCAATTCCCGGTACCGAGAAAAACAAACAAACAAAAAAACAAACCATAAAAAGACCCATTCTACAGCGTTTTCTAAATTTACTTGTAATTACTATTAAAATCCACTAGGAGGCGCTCTAGCACTACCGTTTTCCCTAACACTGTTGTCTAACAAAACAAGGAATGTAACTCAATCAACTAAGTCCAAATGCAACATATACAAAATGAAATTAAAATGTAATTTTAACAAAGGACAATGCATCATAAGAGAAACCATCAATTTGCAAGAATTTAAAACACAACCTAAAATTTAAGACAATTTTGAAACAAAAACTGGAAATCTATGAAACAAAGGCCAGGATTTATTAAACGAACAGAATCTATGAAACAAAAGGCCAGAGTCTATGAAACAAAATAATTTATAAATCAAGAACCAGAATCCATGAAACAAAGTTAGGATCAATGAAGCAAAAAGATCAGAAAGTTAGAACCTATGAAACAAATGCAAACTCTTAACCTCCATCCAATGACCTCCAGATGATAAAGGGTACCAACTAATCCAAATGAGCAAAATAATCCAAACAAGGGAAATATTATAACTCCCAACCTGCTAGATATCTGAAACATGAGTATAAACTCATATAAAATTGAAGAATGAATTCTAGAAACTGTTGTAGATGGCACACATGAATCCACTTGTTCTAATAGGCTTTTTTGAAAAAGAAAAGTTTATTCCAGTGAACAGAGACTAAAATCAGGGACGAAAATCAGGGAGATTCTAGCAAGTGCTGGGAAAAGCTGACTTCATTACATCCATGTGTGGATGGGCTGACACTGTTAGAGAGAAACAGCAGCAGCTACCTGGGAGAGATTTCATCCTTGAGTGGATGAGCTAACACTAGGAGAGACATATTAGCAGCTAACTGAGAAAGGAATTAGGCTTATATAAGTATTGAAGGAGCTAAGGAATCTTGGGTGAAATGTTTATGACTGAGTCAAGGACAGTCTGGGCAGGTGTGTAGACACTCACTGGACTTTTTGACGGGGAGATTGTCTTCTGTTTACTGAGAAATAGCCTGCCCTTTGCTAAAAGTGGACTGTTTGCTTGCCCTGTTTGTAAAGATCTCACTTAAGTCAGGAATGACAGGAACAATGGAAGTTAAGATTAGGAAAAACTAGGGCCAGGGATTTAGGTCAGTGGTTCCACTGCCTGCCTCGCAAGCTCAATGTCCCGAGTTCAATCTCCAGTGATTGAATTGGGTTTGGTCCCAGAGAGGGTTTGATCCAGAGATGGTTTGGTCCCCAGTTAAGGTGATTGAAGTCTATTTAGAATATCAATCACTGCTATTCATTCCTAGGGGAAGTATGTGGGTGTAGTACTTTCTCTCTTTTTAATGTTAACCTTCAGTGACTGTGCCTTGATTATTTTTTATGCTGAGGGCCCAGCCCTGTCCAACTGCCTTATAATTTCTAACTAATTTAACTGTCTGCAATATCTGGACAGATGTCCAGGTTCTTGTGCACAATGAACAAAAACTGGACATTGCAATCAATGGTAAGGCAAAAGTGCCTAAGTCTAATGAAGTTTAAGAGGGGAGGGCTGGGGATTTAGCTCAGTAGTTCTGCCTCGTGCCTTGCAAACAGAAGGACCCGAGTTCGATCCCCAGTACCAAAAATAAATAAATAAATAAATAAAAATAAAAGGGGAAGGTACACTCAGAGGGAGCAGGCTTGTAACAGCAGAAAGAAAAATGGCAGGAGCATAGAACATGTTTGGCTTGAGGATTTAAAATGTGTCCCTGTGCCTGACCTAGCACACCTAATTGACAACATGATTGACAAGGTGCTGAGTCATAACAGTTGTAGGCACTGCACAAGTCTTTTCCCATAAATTCACTCTGTTGTAATTGGATATATGAGGTGCAGTCCATATGTATGAACCTTTCATAAGGCCCAAGTGAAGAAAAGTCACTGTAAATCATGCCTGCAGATCTTGCATTTGTTAGATCTCCCTCACCTTAAAATGGCTGCTACATAAAATGGCAGCCTCCTCCTTCCCATAATACCCTGCTTCCCACTTAAAAATATGTCTTTACCCGCCAAAAGACAACCTTTTTCTTTCCAACATGCCCCTCTTCCTGCCAAAACAATAACCTGATACTTGCTACCTGCTAGCAACTAGTGATGTCACAGGCTCTTCCAATCCTTAACCACTACATCACTCAACCTCACCCCAGCTCCTATAAGAAGCGTTCCCTGTCCCAGCCATATTACTCTCTCTCCTCTGTTTGGAGATAGGCCAAGCAGATTGTCCCTACAATAAAGCTTGTTGTGGTTCTGGTTTGGTCTTGGTTTTTGGCTGTTTTACCTGGCAACATTCAAGCATCCTGGATTGGAAATTCAGAAATTTCCAGGGGTCTTTGTAATTTCTATTTCTGGTTTTGTTTTGTTTTGTTTTGTTTGTATTGGGGATTGAACTCAGGACCTTGTGCTTTCTAGGAAGGCCATGGCACCACTGATCTAAATACCAGGCCTGTTATTTTTATTTCTGCCTCTAGGTAGTAGGCCTTAGGACAAAGTTTAGAGGGGTTGGCCTGGGGCTTACCCAGGTTGGCCCTGGGGCTTTCCCAGGTAAGTGAAGGGGAATGGACCCATAATCCCTAATTGTACTATCTATATTAGTGACACTTCCACACAACCTTATGAATATACATAAAAATCACTGAATTGTACATTTTAAGAATGAAAGATTTATTGTTCATAGATTATATTACATCTTTAAAATATTTTCAATTTTAAAAAGGAGATGAAAGGGCCAGGGATTTAGCTCAGTGGCACCGCGCCTGCCTTGGAAGTGCAAGGTCCTGAGTTCAATCCCCGGTACCAAAAAATAAAAATAAAAAAAATAAAACAGGAGATGAGGAGGGCCCCGTGGGGAAAAAAAATGTGAAACTAGAAGGGAGGAAGGGACAAGGGGGGTGGGGGAGGTGGTAGAGGGTAAAAATGATCCAAGTAGTTACGTTCATGTATGAACTTGCCAAAATGAAACCCATTAATCTGTATAACCAATGTGTGGCAATTTTTAAAAATGTGAAAGAAGAGAAAAATGAAGATCAGGGGGTGTAGCTCTGTGGGAAGGCATTTGCCTAGCATGTACTAGGCCCTGGGTTCCATCCCTAGCACTGTAAATACATACATACATACATACATACATACATACATAATTTAAAAAATAAAGTTGCCCAAAGGTAAAGGCTGGAGACCAAACTGTCCCAGAGCATAACCCAGAGCACCACTGAGACTGCTGCACCCCAATTCCCTTCCCATCTCCCCTTTTTACCCCCCCCAACTCACATTTCTGTGGTCTGAACCCTGCCCCCTGCCCGAGCTTGCTTTGTGGCCCCAAGATGAGGCACCTTCCATCCCTGCCCCCTCTCCCTCTGGTCTCACTCAGCTGGTTCTGATATAATCTGTCCAGGAAAGGCGGGCAGGAATGTGCTGGACGTTGGGCCTTGAGGGGCAGCCCTTTCACATTTCCTAGTAACCACCTGGTAGGAGGGTATAGGGTGTGGTGCCAGCAGCTCTGTCTAACCCCCACCCAGGGCCTGTTTGTTTATGTTGTGGTTGTCACCATGGTCCCTCAAGGGCTAGACCAACACAAGCTAGGCCTTACTCGCACAGGGTATGTCCTGGGGGTTTGTGGACTGGAGTTGAGGCTTTCCTTCCCCAGGGCCTCTGTTTTGACAGAGAGCAAATTAATCCTGCGGGTCCCAAAACAACTCTGCAACCGAAAGGGATTGGATCCAATCTTCCTAAGCCATCATGGTTTAGACCATTTTTTGAGATAAATAGGCCCTCCATCTCCTCAGAGCTAGCTTTAAATAAATCCTTTTTTCCTTTTTACCCAAATGTATGGCCTGAGATTAGGAGCCTAAGCAGCCAGTAACACTTCCTTTCATCAGTTGCCACTGGCATCACAGATCAGGGTGACATGTAAGCCCAGGTCTTCTCCCTAATTAGCGTGGAAATTTCTGGAGCTGAGGCTATGGGATAGCCTTGCAGTGCAACAACAGAATGAGAAATCACCTGCGCTTACTCCTAGATATAATACCTAATGTCTCTAAGCCTCAGTTTGCCCATCCGTAAAATGGGGTGGACAATAGTATCTACCCAGCCCCAGGATGCTCTAGCATCTAAAAGAGGTAATGCTGGGCTGGGGATTTAGCTCAGTGGTGCTGCACCTGCCCAGCAAGCACATTTTCTAAGTTCAACTCCTGGTACCAAGAAAAATTTAAAAATTGAAAATAAATGAAAGAGGTAATGCTGTTAGAATGAAACCAGGCATGTAATAAGCCTTTAGTAAAGGTGGCTACCCTGCCTGTGTAATACACTGTAGTAATCACAGCCACACGGGTTGATTTAAAGTAAAATTAATTCAATTCAATCTTCAGTTCTTCAACTGCTACTAACGTATTTCCTGCGTGATGATGGCTACTGAATGTGTCTAATGGAAGAGGCCAGGTACAGAATGTGTCCATCATCACAGACAGTTCTACTGTCTGGCACTGCAGACAAGATGATCTGTGTATACGTAAAATTCTCTGTGTATTTGTGTCTGCTTCAGGAAAAGTGCTTGGAGACGTCTCTGAAGGCCCACAGTCCTGGAGGACCCTCAACCCTCCTCTGGGCCCTTGCTCCCCAGCCTCTGGTGCAGCCAGAAGGAACTAGGGCACCTTGCAGTAGAGGGATTAGGGTGAGAAAGGAGACTGGTGAGAAACAGGGGAGATTACAGCTAATGAGAGGGCAGCAGCGGAACCCAATCTCTGCTCTGCCAGCCTGACGGGGAAGTGGGTGTGGACTCAGCACCAGCTGTGCAGAAGAGGAGTCTAGAATGTGAAGTAGTGAGCGACTAGGGTGTGGAGAATTACCTAACTGCTCCCAACGGGTGAAGCAGGTGCCCTAGGCAGAGGGAAAAGGCCAGAGATGGCCCCTCTTTGTCCTTCTGGACCCAACTCTATCAGGGGCCTAGGCCACAGATGATGCCTGGACAGTGCCTGGTACTAACCCACATCAGCTTACATACAGAGGCCCCAAGAGAGCCCGGAATAGAGGCCTGTGATAGCCCGGGAATGGAGACAGGATGCTCCAGGGGCAGAGTCTTTGGCAAAGTGGCTTGGACTAGCCCAGCTGTAGGGGCTGAGGCTAGCCCAGCAGTAGTTTCAGTCCATGAAGATCCTCTTCAGGACTGGAAAATGATAATGTGGTGACTCCTTTCCTGACACTTCCCTTCTGAAAGAGAATAATCCCTTAGACACGCACAACCCTTGGCAGTCTATATATCTCATAAGATCTTCCCTCCAACCGCATAATAAGGCCAGGACAAGCAGTGACAGGACCACTTTACAAATGAGGCAAGTGACGTCTCAGAGCTGCCATCCTAAAAAGGAGGTTTCATGGGGAAGTGGAGAGCAGGGCTGGACCTGGCAGGCTCGTCTAATGGTGGGGTGTCAGGCAGCGTGAGGGAGATCAGCGGACAGAGGAAGCCTCTGGGGTTCCCTCTTCACCTCCCACAGATAGGCCACCAGCTCCCTCCCTCCCAGGTGGATGCCCCTAGGTGACGAGCTCCCTAAAATCCCAGGTGGTGAAATACACTCTCGCCACCCAAGGCTATCAATTTGCCCACCTCACCCTTAGAGAAGCTGTCCCTACCTGGAGGTCTATGGGACAAAGTCCCTTATTGTCCCATGACCTCGGCCATTAGAAGAGAAGACAGCAGGGTGAGGGATCCTCAGCCTTTTCCCTATAGAGGTTTATGGGGCCTCTGGGATGGCAGGCAGTGCTAGTGTAGGTTCAGGGTTCACCAGACCTCATGTATGCTGGACAAGCACTGAGCTATATCCCTGGTTCCAAAGATACCTCTTTTGGCTTCTTTTCCTCTCTCTTTTTTTTTTCCTAGCGTGATAGTGTCTCACTATATAGCTTGGCCTGGCCTTGAATGTGGAATCCTCCTGCCTCAGTCTCCTGAGTGCTGAGATTACAGGTGTGCATCATCATGCTGGCCCGAGGACACCTTTTGAGTTCTATTTTCTGCCCCAGCTCATCTTCTTTTTCACATGGATGAAAAGAAACGAGGAAATGAGCCTCCCTAATTCCCAGTAGAGTGAAGGAACTGTTTTCTTTAATAAATGTGCTCTGCCTAGCTACCCTGTGGTCAGACCCCTGCTCTGTTGGAGCGAGGTAGAGGAGTAATCTCTGGAGAACCTTAGGTGGAGTCTCTTCAATAGTGAGATGGAAGACGAGCTTCGGAAGGCCTCCCTCCCCCGAAACTCCCTCTTCTCCAGGAAGGTGGTCACTGGAGGCCTGCAGGCACTGATGGGCCCTCACAGGCACCTACTCTGAGCCACCAGGCCCTGCAGGCCAGCCTCCTCCCCTCCTGGCTTCAGCTGGCAGGGCGCCTCTGACACTCCCTTTTCATCCACCTGCCCTCCTGACCAGTTGCAGAGCCAAACACGGGACCTCGCTGAATCCCAATTACGTAATGTGCAATCCAAACATTCGGCCCAGGGGAGGCACCTGGAGCCACACCCCGGAGCAGGGGCAAAAGGCCCCAGCTGGCTCTTGGCTAACAGACAAGGCTGGACCTCTGCTCACAGCAGCCTCCACTCCTGCTCAGCCAGCACCATGAGCGGCCAAGTCGGAGACCTGAGCCCCAAACAGGCAGAGACCCTGGCCAAGGTGAGAGCCCTCCCTTTGGGGCCCAGGGGAAAAGGGCTGAGGGGTGAGAAGGCGTGGGATGAGAAGGGGTGTCTAGAACCCTGCCCCACTCAGTTGACTCAGTTTATCCTCAACGTTATCTCTTAATTGTGGCCTCCTGAAGGATCATGTCCCACAGTGCCCAGTGACATCAGCCCTGCCCAGGACAGAGGCTGAGGTTAAAGCATCAATTGTGGCAGTAGTGTGGGTGATACCTACCCAACACCAAGCTCGACTTCTCATCCAGGAGCCAGACCCATAGAGCTTTATCTAGAAGCTATCCCCACTACATCTTCTCTTCCAGGCCCCTTAGGTGGGAGCTGAAGGGTGCTGCTGGATTGCTCTCAGACTCTGTTCCCCTGCCTTGGACTAGGAAAGAAAAATCTGTAAGAGCCAGGCCAGACTGCTGTCATCCCCACAGTTAATGGACAAGAGGGCAAACAATCCCTAACCATGATTTTGTAGAAAATGGGATGAAAAAGGAAGATGTCTTGTCGACAAACACATGGAGGGAACTAAAATAAAATCCATACTCTGAACCACTTACCCACCTGAGGATTTATCCTTTCTTTAGCCACTCATTTATCTTCTCGCTCCTCTATACGTTTCTCCTCTCCTTTTACTCTCCATCTCTCCATTCTTCTATCCATCTGCTCAGTTCTCCTCCTATGCATTCACCTACCTTCCATCCATCCACCCACCCATCCATTGATTTCCCCTTCCTTTTTCTATCCATTCACACACTCATGCATCCTTCCGTTCTTCTTTCTATCCATTTACCACCATCCTCCTCCATCCTCCCATTTGTCCAACAATCCACTCTCCTTCTATCCATCCACCATCACGTCCTTCCACCAATGTGTCCAGACCGCACAGAGAAAGGGAAGAGAGGCAATGAAACAATCTTAGAGTCTGGAGGCCAAGGCTCAGTGCGGGAGAACCACTTTAACCAGCATCTCTCTTCTCAGTTCCGAGAAAATGTCCAGGATGTGTTGCCCGCGCTGCCCAACCCTGATGATTATTTCCTTCTCCGCTGGCTCAGAGGTGAGGGCGCAGTGGAGGAATTCAGAATGAGCAGTCAGTGAGCAGGGTCTGGTCCATAGTTCCAGAATGACCTGAAGCTCTCTTAAGCCAATGATCTTGCTTCATGAGTTCAGATCTAGGAGAGGGGAGGGGACAGAAAAGCAAGGTCCTACCCAGGGCCCCGATGTTCTCCATAGCTCCCACTTACTAGAAGCCAAAGAAACTTCTATCTCACACATATCTTTCCATCTTCACACAGCTCGGAGTTTCGACCTGCAGAAATCGGAGGCCATGCTCCGCAAGGTGAGACCCACCTACCCTGGAGATTTGGGAACAGGCCTCATCCTCATGCCTCATGCCCCTACTTCCATCCCCTTTGCAGAGTGCTTGGAGCTCCCTTGGGGTCTTACTACTCCTTCCCTTTTCAGTACATGGAGTTCCGGAAGACCATGGACATTGACCACATCCTCGACTGGCAGCCCCCAGAGGTGAGCCGATGTCCCTAAACACCTCAGTCTTTCAAGGACAATAATATCCATGCAGCCTCTGGTCACTGGGGACCATGAGTGAAGGGCAGCAAGGCTGGGCCTGCAGGCTTTCTCTTGTACTAATAACATGTTTCCTGGGGCCTTACAAGACTGGCCCAGTTTAAGAGTTCATAAGCACGGGATCATTAATAAGAAGAGCATGTGAGTGGGGGCTATTGTTCCCACTTTACAGATGAGGACTCCAAGGCTCAGCAACTTGCCCAAAGTCCCACAGTGCTAAGATGGGGCTGGCATTTTATGTCAGGCCTGTCTAGCTCCCTGAACCTGGGTTCTGAATCACCACTAGGGGCTCTGTGCCCCTCCACACTAGGGCTTTGCTCAAAGCATCTTGCCTGGGTGAGAAAGAAGCTGCTCACCAAGGCACATTGAAAACAGTGCCACCACTGGGGTCACAGGAGAGTAAAGTTCTCGGCTTCACTTGTGGGGCACATATGCTAGGCATGGCCCTGTACTTTCCAGCATTGCCTTGGGTACTTCCTCCAACAGTCCCAAGGAGGAGGAATTATAAACCATTTTATATACGAGAAGGTAGAGTGGGGCTCAGAGAGGTGGTCTCACTTGCACCAGAACATAGCAGGGAAGCAGCAGTGTCTGTATTTGAACCAGATCTATTGACCTTCAGAATCCATTCTCCATCCATGCCAAGGGATATGGGAGGCACTGGGAGCAGAACCAGGGAGCCCAGAGGCCTTAAGCCAAGCCCTGCAGAGACCAGACTTCTCTATTTACCTGATATGAACAAGGCCATCCCCTGGAGGACTCTCAGTTTTCTCACTTGGGACAGGAACGCCCCCTCCAAGTGAGAACTGGTGCTTTCTACCATGGTGAGCATAGGCTTGAATCCCAACCATTAGCCCAGTCTGGGGGTCTCTGAGGAGGTGAATAATTCCAAGTTCTGTGTATCTTTCTATACCCAGGTAATCCAGAAATACATGCCTGGGGGTCTGTGTGGCTATGACCGTGATGGATGCCCCGTGTGGTATGACATCATTGGGCCACTTGACCCCAAGGGGTTGCTCTTCTCAGTCACCAAGCAGGACCTGCTGAAGACCAAGATGAGGGACTGTGAGCGCATCCTGCATGAGTGTGACCTGCAGACAGAGCGGGTGAGACCCAGGTCAGGGGTGGCTGGGGCAGGTGAAGCTGCCAGGGGACACAGTCAGAGGACACACCTGTGCTCTTCGATACCGTGGTCAGAGGGCTTTCGGGTCAAACACCTGGTCTACTGCTTGCCAGCAGCGTGGCCTGGGAAAGCCACCTCACCGCTTTGAACCTCTGATTCTTCACCTGAAAAGTAAGGATAATAATGAATAATGGTTGCAAAGGTTATATGAGATAATAATGCAAGTGCAAATGCTCTTCAATTTACAAAGGAGTTGCATCTTTTTTTTTTTTTTTTGGTACCAGGGATCAAATTTGGGACCTTTTGCTTTCTCTGGTGCCAGAACCTCTGAGCTAAATCCCGGCCCCTTGGAGTTGCATCTTGATAAACCCTCATAAGTAAGCTGGTGGCGTATGCCTATAACCCCAGACCTAACTCTGGGAGGCCAAGGAAGGAGGATGGCAAGTTCAAACCCAGCCTGGGCTACTTATCAATTTAGCAGGACCCTGACTCAAAACAAAAAATAAAAAGACTGGGAATATAGTTCAGTGAGAAGGCCCAAGGTTCAATCCCCAGCACCTCCAAAAAAAAGTCAAAATGCATTTAATATAGGCAACATATCAAACATCAGAGCTCCCCCTAACCTACCTTAAATGTGCTCAGAACATTTATATTGGCCCACAGTTGGATATCATGAGAATGTTCTATTGCATTTCACTACCATGGGAAAAAATAAAAATTCAATATTTGAAGGATTGTTTCTACTGAATGCATGTCATATCTGCACCACTGGAAAATTGAGAAGTCATTAAGTGAAACCAACTTAGTTGGAGACTGACTTAAATGGTTTAGCTCATGGACCAAAGGCATATCGCTCAACCATGGTAGTTATTCCTATTCCCTCTGAGCCTTTCCCCCTGCTGCCTTCTGCCTGAGTAGCCCAACCACCCCATCACCACCACCAAACACAGATACCTCCCACAGCTTCCTTTGGCTCTCTCCTATCTATCCTGTAGGTTTCACACTGAGATATCATCTTCTTGGAGGCCTCCATCTAGATTAAATACCCCTCTCCTCTGCTCCCTCAGCCCCTGTGGTGTTACATAGCAGTACTTATCCCTGGATCCAGAGATCCTGGTTGCTTATCATCTCCTCAATCACCCTGTGAACTCTTTCAGGACAAGAACTATGGATTATTAGGCATTATTCATTGCACTTTCAATGTCTGGCACAAAATAAGTGCTTAAGAAATATCAGTTGAGGGGGCCAAGGATTTAGCTCAGTGGTTCTGCCACCTGCCCTGCAAGAGCAAGGACCAAAGTTTGATCCCCAGTACCAAAACCAAGATTAAGAATTATAAGTTGAATAAATGGAGGGATGAATGGATGAATGAATGAAAATATGAACAGTTGGATGGGTAAGTGGCTTGATGGGAAAACTGATGTATGGATGAATGAATGGATGGACAGATGGATGAAGAAATGCATTCACTTTTGTCTACTTGTTCCTCTGAGGACAGAGAAGGGGGATGGGTGAAGTTCTTGGGGGTCATGTACTTGGGTTGCCATCTCCCAAGCCTTCACTCTGTACCCTAGAACTATTCTTGTTCATCTTTGCAGTTAGGGAAGAAGATTGGAACCATCGTGATGATATTTGACTGTGAGGGCCTGGGACTGAAGCACTTCTGGAAACCTCTGGTGGAAGTTTACCAGGAGGTGAGGAGAATGCTCATGAGCATAAATACACCCGCGCACACGCACACACAGACACACAGACACAGACACAGACACACACACACACACACACACACACAAACCTGCTTAGATGACCAGCAGCTTGGCCTGGTGTGAACTTGCTGCTCATTCACAGCCCAAAATGGTAAAAGACAGCTGCTCTCCTAGACCCCTTACAAAAGTCCTTAATATGTTTCCCAGAAGATCTCACAGAACAAGCCTCAGAGACGCTACCCTGGGACCATAAGAGCCACTTTCCACCAAGCCCTTCCCAGCCCTGTCACCCCAAGCTCTGCAACTTGAGCAAGTCAGTTCACCTCTCCATGCCTCAGTTTCCTCACCCCTAAAGTGAGGATTGTGATGCAGGGACATTACAGTGAATGTTATATAAAGTGTAAACACAGTGCTTGGAAAACAGTGAACATTTAGCAGTAGTCATCATCATTATTATATTATCATCACTATAATATTTACTCTAAAAATGATTATTATGTAATTATTATTAGGGTGTGCTTATAACAGTCTGAGGTGAGAAGATCCCTTCAAGGGTCAGAGGAGATGATGGCAAAAAGAAAAACCTCTCACGGTTCTCTGAAACCTCCTTACTGGAGATTGCAAAGGAGATGGGGGGAGGAGAAAATGAAGTTTGGGCTCTGATGAGGTCTTTCTCGGTTCCACAGTTCTTTGGCCTCCTTGAAGAAAATTACCCAGAGACCCTGAAGTTCATGCTCATTGTGAAAGGTGTGTAGCAAGTGACTTATCTGTCCACCCCCCTTCCTCATCTGTGCCCTGAGGGTAATAGTGCCTTTGTCCCAAGGCTATTGTGAGGCAAGTTGGTTGCTTGTAGTATGGAGTATCTGGCACAGATTAAGTGCTCAGTAATTGGCCTTAGTGCAAGAGAAGACAACCCCAACTTCAGTTCCTCCAGGAATCCCCCTTCATTTCTCTCAGTCACAAAATGATCTCCCCCTCCCCAGGCTGCCTTTGGCACTGGCAGCTGGTGCAGCCCAATTTTGCCTTTCTAGTTTGCTCCTTTCTGGGGGTCTTCATTGTCTTATGTGTTTTCATTCTGTTTTTCTGACCAAGTTATGTGCTCCTTGAAGGTAAGGGCTCTGATTCTTTCCTTACAGGCCTGGCACTATGGTAGATGCTCTATAAGTATTTGGGTGGTTGTTATTTAGATAGGTTGGTAGATGAAAGGATGGATAGATGAAAGGTTTGACTGGTTGGTCAATCAGCTGTTTGGTTGATTGTTTGGTTTACTGGCTAGTTGATTGCACCGCTAGTAAACTGTTGATTGATTATAGAACTGGTTGGCAGGTTGGTAGGCTAGTTTTTAGCTTGGTTTACTGATCAGGTGGTTGGTTGGTGTTTTGATTGATTGGTTATTTGGACTGATTGTTTTGGGTTGACTGCTTGTTTGGGTGGCTTGTTGGAAGACTGATTAGTTGGCTGGTTAATCTGTTGTTTGGCTGAATCACTGGTGGTTGGATCTCTGGATATTTGGATGGATGGATGGATGAGTGGTTGGTTAGCTGGACAGGGCTGTTGTTTGGATGATTAGCTGGCTGTTCTGTTGATTGGTTGGTTTTCTGTTTGGCTGACTCATTAGGTGGTTGTTTGACTATTCAGTAAGTTGGTTTATTGATTGGCTACTTAGAAGAAGATAAATTAGCAGATATTTGTTGGCAAGTAGTCCGGTTTGTTGGATGTAGCTGGTTGACTGTTTGGTTGGATGGTTTGTTGGGTGCAAGGCATTGGAAATGGCCAGAGGTAATCATGACTCTTCTATATCATTGGCTGTGACCATTATGAAAGTACCCCAATGGAATTCTTTTCTCCTCATTATCCATATTTGTATCTCTCCAGCCACCAAACTGTTCCCTGTGGGCTACAACCTCATGAAGCCTTTCCTGAGTGAGGACACACGGAGGAAAATTATAGTTTTGGGAAGTAAGTAGTTCCAGCACCATTTCCTCTGCCTGTATGTGAGCTTTGGAGTGAGGTTGGCCCATCACCCATCAGAACTTGACACATCACCTGGAGTCATAGGCTCCTATTCCCAGAGATGACTCTTACCCAGTAAAGCATGTCCAGTTACCTAGATCTTATTCTCCGCCAAAATCCTTTAGTGAATAAGACCTTTACACCTACCTCTTTTATTAGTTTCAGTTTAATTGTAGTCAGTCTCTGGTCTATGGGCCTCAGTTCCATTTCAACACTCATAAACCCAGTTTTGCTAAAGATAACTTGGGTTAAGGAGGATGAAGAAGAAGAGCAGGAAGAATACCTATGCTTCAGAAAAGGGAGAACCAAATAAAGGACTGGATAAGCAAATAATGGTACATCCATTCAATGAATTATAGGCACCATGAAAAATAATGCTGTGCATGAATATTTAATGTCATAGGAAATATTATTAAGTGAAAATGTAGATTTACTGCCATGTAGACTGTGTGACCTTGCTTTTGTAAAAACAAACACATATAAAACAAATATATGTATTTCTAAAAAGAAGGACAACAAAAAAATTAATTAATTAATTAAAAAATTTAAAAAAGAAAGACAGCAGAATATTGACTTGTTAATGATGAGAAATCATGTAATTTTTAATATTATTTGTAATTTTCCAAACATTTTAAATTTTCTAAAATAATAGTTAATTTTGTAGGTAGGGAAAATAATAGCTATTTGCTTTTTTTTTTTTTAATAGCTATTTTCTTAAAGTTACAGGATGAGAGAAAGAAAGAGGAAAAATAATCATTAAACCCAAATCAATGGAGGTTGGAGGTTGGAAGATAACTTCTCCCAAGCAGAAGGATCAAATCATAGAATTAGGAAAAACTAGGAATCTGGGTGGGTATGTGGGTCTTACAAGTCCTCACCTTTTTCTCCCTTCCTGACACTCAGTCTTCTGCCTCTACCCAATACCACTAGGTAGGAGTGGATAACAAGGTAACCTGATTTGAGGGCCCCAGGACACTGCCTTCTAAGCTCACCAAATCTTGGAATAGTGTGGGTTACTCCACACCCCAGGACGTACATCTATAGCCCCACCCCTCTTCGTGTCCCACAAGGCTCAGTGCATTTGGCCCCAGTGCCAGGCATTGTGGCTTTTTCTCTTACCCCACTAAAGGGAAGGAATATCCCATGGCCATGAAGGTTAGCCTGGGTTAGCCACAGGCCTAGACCAAGGTAACACCCCAGGACCCTGGAGCTTTGCATAGGGTTTGAATAATAGTAACAGCCATTAGACATTATGATTGTGATGATTAGGGAGGGAGGGTTCCATCCAAAGGCACATAGATATCCATCTTCTACCAAGAAGTCTGACTTACTCACTGAGTGAGCCCAACAAGGTCCTCACCCTCATAGAGCTTTAAAGTCTCCTTGAGACAATTAAACAACTCTTAGGTTTGTTCTTTAGGAGTTTACTACTTGTGACTAAGAAATCTTCAAGGATGTGCATACCCATCAGCCAAAGGGAAACACATTTCCATAGCAACAGGATACTGGGAAAGATACTTACTACAGCCTGATGTGCTGGAAAATTGGCTCTGGTAGCCTAGCTCCCACAGGACTTGGAGACGCAAGTTCAGGGCACTCTAGTGGGCTTGGGAGGCTGATTTGTCCTTTCCATACATGATAACCACCCTTCAATCTCTCTGCTCCCAGACAGCTGGAAGGAAGGTTTGCTGAAACTTATCAGTCCTGAAGAACTGCCTGCCCACTTTGGGGGGACCCTGACTGACCCAGATGGAAACCCCAAATGTCTAACCAAGGTACAAAGAGCCTAGGACAGAGAGAAAGAGGATAGATCTGGGTTTCTTTCCCACTTCATTCATTCCACAAGTATCCGTTAATAGACAGTTGTGTGTAGAAACAGGGTGTTAAACTGGAAGTTCCAGCCCTGCTCTTAAGGGATCTCTGAGCAGCTGTGTGGACAAACAAAAAATGAAGACATTTTGAGCTGGAAGAGGAAGCTCTTGGAGAAATCCCCGGCCCAGCCTGGAGGGTGAAGGAAGGGTTTTTTTTTATAGCTATAAAAATACCAAGTTGATAACCTTAATTTCACAAAGATTCTTGATACAATTATTATAATAATCCATACATTATGGTTTCTAAACATTTACCCACTAATGGTTTTTGTGAGAGGCTGTTGTCCTTCATGGTTCAGGGATAGTTTAGATGGCTGATGTTTGTAAGAGCCCAGCTTTTCTTCCTTTCTACTCAGCAAGTTAGCCTTTTCAGAAGTCTTGCCGGATGTTTTCTTTGTTTGCTTCTCCCTGTTGCTGCTTAATTTGATAGATTTCATTTTCTAGTTGCACAATAGTCCATTCAATCTCATATTTCTTACTGACCAGGGACACCCAATTTGACTCCATTTCTCTCAATTTAGATCCAGCTGTGAGTTGCATGTTTTTCCACTGCCAGTTTAAATCTTGAATATGTTTCCTTAACTTCTGAAGCTCTTTCTGTGCTTGTTCAATCATATGAACTATATTTTCATTATATACTTTCCAGGCATTACATCTATGCTGTGACATTAGCTCCAGATCCTCAATTCGTACTGCTTGGTGCTCTAATTGGGCCATAGAATTGTTTACACATTCTTGCCATGCAGTAATGTCATTTTTCTGACCTGAGGAAGGGGCTGGAAGCTCATATCATTTCATACTGAGCAATTCAATTGGTTGTCGAGCAGCCAGTCTTTCAAATTCATTTCTCATTATGTCAGTTTTGAAAGCAGAATAATCCAGGGCTGTTAAGTAGCTCAGGTAGTTCTTGGTAGGTCGGTATCTGTGAGTTTCCTCCTCTACCAGAGCTGCAGCCGCTTCCCGCACGCCTGGTGCCTCATAGCCTTGATCAAAATACGGCACCACATCCACCACTGCCTTTCCAGCCACCAACCCCGTGCCTGCCATGGCACAGAATGCACTCCCACCTGCGTTTTTTGAAGGAAGGCTTTGAGGGAAGGGGAACGGGGGAAAGGATGTGTAGGATGTTTCCTGGAAATGATGAAAGTGTCACAGGTAAGAGAAACAGCATAACATAGCCAGGAGAGGGGAACAAACTGCTTCACCCTGTGTCTGCAGATCAACTATGGTGGAGAGATCCCCAAGTCCATGTACGTGCGTGACCAGGTGAAAACCCAGTATGAGCACTCAGTGCAGATCAGCCGCAGCTCCTCACACCAGGTGGAATATGAGATCCTGTTTCCAGGCTGTGTCCTCAGGTAAGGACAGACCACTGACTCATCCTTCCCTGGGCCATAACCCCTCAGGGATTCATCAGAGTGAACAGCAGCCTGTCTCCTCACAGGTGGCAGTTTGCCTCGGATGGTGGGGATATTGGTTTTGGAGTTTTCCTAAAGACCAAGATTGGGGAGCGGCAGAAGCCTGGGGAGATGACGGAGGCGCTGCCCAGCCAGCGCTACAATGCCCACATGGTGCCCGAGGACGGGAGCCTCACCTGCTCGGAGGCTGGTGTCTGTAAGTCTTCCCCAGCTGGACACCAGCTCAGAGGGCAAGAGCCACCGGACTTGTGGCTTAGAGGAGGAAACAGAGGAGTGACCCCTCAACACATACACCCAAGGACACATGGCCCAGCCTAGTGCTATTCATTCCCACCCAGACTGGCACTCAGGCCACAGGGCACAAAGAATGATAGGGCAAGTGTAGCTTTCCCCATGAGGAAACTGAGAGGTGAAGTAACCTGTGTAGCACCACAAACCTGAATGTGATGCGAGTGTCCCCTCTTGGCCCCAGCATAGCTACATATCCCCGGGCAAAATTCTGACCAATAGGAAGGACCCTTGTTTTGCTCACCTGTTAACAGAGGCTAAAATCCTTGCCTCTTGGGGTTGCTGTGAGGAGGCACAGAGTATGCAGCAGGCTGGCCCAGTATGTACTTTTCCAAAGTGGGCTGAGAGGACTTTGCTATTCTCAATTGTCCTACTTCACATGCGCATTATGGTAGCAACCAGGTGTGGAGACAATGGGATCCAATGACTATTGTTCTCACAACTTACTAAAGGTGCAACTAAAGCCAGGCTTGGGCACATGCCAGAAGGAGGTCAGTGTCTGTTTACAAGCACTTCCCATGGCTGACAGTTCCCATGGGGAAGGCAAAGGTGTGGTCAACACTTGAGTCTACTTGGCAAACAAAGCTGGTGGGAACTCAAGCCTGTCCTCCCTTGTAGTCAGGGTAAGGAAGCAGAGAATGTGAAGCCAGACCAAACTGCCCATCTCTCCTTCTGTCCCCTAGATGTCCTGTGCTTCGATAACAGCTATAGCTTTGTCCACGCCAAGAAGGTCAGCTTCACTGTGGAGGTGCTGCTTCCAGACGAGGGCATGCAGAAATATGATGAGGAGCTCACCCCTATCTAGGTGGCCTCTCCACTTCTTAAAGATCCCTGGCTGTTTTCTCTTTAATTACCCTGCTTTCCATCCCTGACACTGATCATTAGTCCTAACTCTGGGACATTTGTAAGTAGAGAAAGATTTCCTGGAGAAGATTCATCTATGGTGACCAAATCAGGAGAGATATAATATACACAGCACTGGAGGGAACAAAAGTTACTGAAGAGAAAGAAGCAAGAGGCAGTTGTCACTGAAATTCAAGAATAGGGAAATGAATCTCCTAGCCTTCATCCCTGCCTATCCTAAGGCATTTGTGTGTCCTTGAATTCCTTCCCTGTGGGATGGGAGAAACTTGTGTTTGAGATTTATCTAAATCCTTTCTACCTCCACTCCCTATATGGTAGATACTTGGAGTATACTTAAGAGTTGAGTGGAGGACCAGAATGTAGATTAAGTGACTCATGGTTGTGTGTGACAAGAAGGAGGTTTCAGCACCTTGGACAGGAACAGAGTGTGGTGAGGATGGATTTCTCCTGGAGACCTGGGCAATCCAGCTCCCAGATTTCTGGCAGTGACTTCCTCTTGGGAGCCCACTCACAAAATCTCTGTGCCTCTGACAGGAAATGCCCTCATCAGATGTCTAACTCAGGACATTTATTTTCTTCCATCCGTTATTACCACCCTCACTTCCTCCCTGTGAAGTTCACAGCTTATATATTAAGCAATTAAAGGAGCTTTCTTCAAAGCAAAGGAAGCCACATCTGACTCTAGCTGCTGCCCAGCATAATAAAAAATAAAAAATCACACCTGTCATGTGGTGAGTACCGGTTATGTACCCAACACAATGTTAAGTGCTTTATGGACTTAGTTCATTTCATCCTCATACCATTCCCAAGGCCACTTATCATGGCCATTTTATAGATAAGAAAACTCAGGCTCAGAGAGATACAACCACTCACTTAGTGTCATATGGCTCTTAAATGGAAGATCCAGGGTTCCAGTTTTTTGTTCTTTATTTATTCTAAAGGTATTGCTCTGAATTGCCCTATAGTACCACCTCCTAAGACCCTACCTTTACCAAGGAGGAGACAAAGGGTGAGTTGATGGTCCTACCTCTTCCAGTAGAAGTGCCTGTGCCTTCCACTCCAATCCCTGTTTGTAGGTAGAGGAGATAATAGGCCTACTGGGCAACAATGCTTAAGTGGTTTGTCCAGAGAGACTCACAGCAGAGGTGGGCAGGGTTGTCCTATACCCAGCATCCTGTTCACCACTCACATGGCATCTGTGAAGCATGACCACCTGACACTCATCATGATGCTGGGTGATCAGGGGAAAGGAGAGGGATTCAGAATTTCTTTCTCAACTTCCTGCTGCAATTTGGGGACACTGAGATCTCAGCTTGACCCTAGGTCCTAACACAACTTTTGCCAAAAGGAGCCAGATTATCCCAGAGAATGGGGATGGATGGGAACCAAAGAAAGGCTTTCACTGGTGTCATGAGAGGCACCTTGGGGTCATGCTGAGGCTCAGCCAACCGGGTCTGAACCTGCCTTGGGAAGACTATGAAATCTGACTCAGAGGTCCATGTGGCAAACATTCAGCAGCTGTGAGCATTTTTCTGAGTGCATTTATGAGCACAGGATCTTACCACCATCTCTTAGAAGGGAAACTGAGTCCTCTCCCAAGGGCACTGGCCTTATTTCCTGCAGCCTATGGGTGGCAGAAATAGGACTGGAGCAAAGATGTCCACCCTGTCTTCATCCCCAGGGGTCTGTAGTGACTTGCCAGAACAGGACAAGACTCTCTCCCTCCTGAGCTGGGGAGCAAGGGGAGCTGCCAAAGAGGAGGAGGGGGAGGGGGAGGGCTGTCAGATTTCAGAAGGAAAAAGCAGTATTTGAGACATACTTAAAATTTACTCATTATCTGAAGTTAAAATTTAATGGAGTATCTGGCACCATAAATGAGGTCTGATGGAGAGAAGAGGGAAGGCAGAGAAGAAGGAAAGAGTGGAACAGGTTCACTCTTTTAGACTATGCTGGTTGCACCTGAAATTTGAGCCAAGCCTGTGGTGGGCTCCTTGGAAGAGGATGGCTCAGTGTCACTGGTACAGGGTGGAGGAAGAGGACGGTATTCCTCTCTTGCACACTGAGGCAGCAGGGTTGGAGGACAAGGATGTAGATCCTGTGTGTCTTGGTGGATAAGGAAGCTGTGAGCAGAGCTTTTGTGTACCATCATTTGTCAGGGCTCCTCCTTTGGAGCTGAGCAGGGGACTTGTTACCAGGAGACCAAGGCAGTGCTGGGAGCTCAAGGACAGGACTGGAGCTGAGATCCAAAGTGCCCCCTTGACATCCACTAATGGTCAGCATTGGTCAAAAGCTCCCACTCTGCACCCACCGAGCAGCCCTCCCTGGCTCTAGCCTCCCTCAGGGACCAGATGCTCAACTCCAGTTTCAAACATCCAGGAGTCAGCATGGGGTGGGGGGAAGAGACTTGATTTGTAGCTTTGGCCAGTACCCATTGTACTGCTATATTAATGTGTATATGTATAGCAAAAGTCACCAGGATGGGACAACACACTAAGATGTTAATTAACAATTACATGGGTGGCAGGATCATATCTTGCTAAAGGATCTGAATTTTCTAGAACGGTTCTGTATTTTTATTACATTTGTTTGGTAAAGGTGGTCAGGGAATAAGTTATTATAACCTAGTACATAAGCCCCTTCCAAAGGGGACTGACTCATGGCTGAGCCCACTCACACCAGGATTTCTTCATAGCCAATCCTACTGTGCCCCTGACTCATCATCTCCCCCTGTTCCCATCCCAGAGCTTATTCCCTTGGTGGATGCAATGCCACTCATCTGCCCACACAAGCCAAGAGCCCTCAGGTCTTCCCCAGCAGCCACCCTGACCTGGCATCAAACAAGGGTGGGATTAGCTGAGGCCCCAGCAGTCACAGAGAGAGATTTCCCACTTATTTGCAAGATGCAAGCTCCCAACAGTCCAGGCTGAAAGACACACCCAGTCAGAAAGTAGGGAGACAACAGGCTTCCCAGGTGAGAGAACCTAATCTAAGCTCCAGTTCCGGCATAGCTATCTTAGCTGTGTGACAGTGGATGGTCATCCACTTCTCCCCTTTGCCCAACTTCTGGGCCTCGGTCTCCAGCTGGCAGGACCCTGGTCATGACATCTAGGCCCATAAAATGGAAGGAATTTTCCCAGTGTCCCATAGTTTGAAACAGGGAGAATTCTCCTATATGAAGAAGTGTAAAAACTGGATTTCCAGCAGAATTCAAGGCTCTTGACTAACACTAGCAGTTTAGGGCCAGCAACGTTTGGCTCTCTCACTTTGTCCAGCAGATGATATGATCCTGAACAAGGAAGAACTTGGGACAGCCAGGCCTGGCTAACATTACGGCACATTTATCTTCCACCAATGGAGTGCCACAGGGAGAAAGTGAGGTCTGCCTGTGACTGTCACATTACCAGCCCATAACAGGCCCTGGAGTCAACTCTCCTCCTGGTTTTCACTTATCCATGAGCATTTTGTCACTGAAACACTGGTTTAGAACTGGGACAGACTGGAACCCTTGAGCAGCATCTGGAATAGGACTCTAATTAGGTTACACTTAAGGGTACAAAAATGTGTTTGCCTATGCATGAGATGTGCTTAAGAAGAGTGGGGGGTTGAGCATCTTCTACATAACAGCACATAATCCTATTTTATAAAACATAAACTTAACATATGCCCAAGTGTAGATGATTCTCTGGGTTTCAGGATTTTCTTTTCTAGGGCTGACTCACCAAAACAGCCCTGGGGGGGGAAAGAGGAAGAAGAAAGCCCCAGACTTCCAGGAGGGCCTGGGGCACTTCTGGAGTCCCTGTGCTCACCCACCACATCATCATGGAGCATGACGCCTTCATGCTGTACCACAGAGTCTCATCACATTACTAGGCCAGACTTGGGGCCTATAGACAAGCACCTGGGGGCCAGAGGAACCATCAGCTGGGAGTAGGAACCAGTTTCTTGGGAAGCCACAAGAGGCTCACACTATGGGACTCTCTTACTCCATAAAGCCGCATTCAGGAGTATCCGTCCCATTTCCAAAGTTCTGGCCAGATACAGTTCACTTGATCAAAGGGCAGATGTCACAAAGTCACCTGAGTGGCAAGATGCTAAGGTCACTGCAGCCTATCCTTTGCCAAACACTTGCACTGTTTGGGAGGTGTGTGGAGTGTCCAGACTCAAACAAGGTCACCAATGTCTACCTGTAGACATGACTACAACAACCAAGTGTAACCAAATAAGGAGGCAGACCTCCCCACACTGGCCCATGCCCGGGGGCCAGCCAGCCTAGATCCCAAAGGATCTGGGGCTGGGTTCCTACTTGTTAGCAGATCTCCGCCCTCCACCTCCTACCTCTGCAGCTGCATGGAGCCCTGACTGAAGAGAAGGTTGCATAGCCTCTGGAGCAGTGCAGATACGGGCTTTGGGTGCCCATGCAGTGGTCCACACACAGCTTCACAGCACAGCTTAATTTGGGCTGGATGCAGGCTTCTGGGGTTGACCATGAGCCTTCCACATTAGGAGGGCATCTTGTGTTCTCAGTGCGGGAAGAAGCAAAGGACTCCAGGGAGATAAGAGGCACTGGGAAGTAGGACTGAGTTTCAGAGAGCACCCAGCAGAGCGACCCCCAGGCCATTAGGAAGTGAGCCTCCTCCTGTTTATATCCCTGGGATGCCAAGTCCAGCTCCTGCCACAGTGTGGGCATAGCTGGTAGCTGTCCTTGAGGGGACTCACCAGGTGCATGGTTAGCAGGGCAAGGCAAGGTTCTAGGGCAGAAAGAAGAATGCTCCATTGCCTAGAATTTACCAAGCAGCAAGACCACAGTAATCAGCAGAAGCCCTTTTGGGGCAGCCACAATGAAAAGGAACATGGCCCACCACCCACAAGCCTCCTTAAATGGGCCCAGAGGGGACTGAGAAAGGGACAAGGCTCACTTGTATCCCACAGGTAAGCCTAAGGCATGGCTGAGCTGGGCCCAAGCCAAATACATTCAATCCAAATACGTCTATGTATGACACTAAGCACCACCTACCTGCAGGGGCTCCTGATTTAGGAAAGGGTCCTGTGTCCTCATCACTCACACGGGATTGACTAAGGCCAATGAGAGTTGATGCTGACTAAGGCTTATTTTGTGGGAATTTGATGCTTTCACCTGCCACAAGGTGATAGTAGTACAAAGTGGTCCATTGCAATGTTTGGGACATACTTCTACTAAAATGTTACTCACTGACAAAGAGTAAGGGGTGTAATGGTCCAGTTGTAGGAATGTGTTGTGGTGAGAAATGAGACTGCTGAACTCTGAAAAGAGAAATTGAAGAAGATATAAGAAAATGAAAAGACATCCCTGTTCCTGGATAGGAAGAACAAATATACTGACAATGGCCATACTTCCAAAACTGCTATATAGATTCAGTGCAATCCCAATTGAAATTCCAGCAGAATACTTCATAGACCTTTAGAAAACAATCCAAAAATTCATTTGGAACAAGAAGAAACCTAGAATAGCAAAAGCAATTCTAGGCAACAAAAACATGACAGGGAGTATCACAACTTGAAACTATGCTACAAACCTACTGTGATAAAAACAGCATGGTGCTGGCAAAGAAAGAGACCCGAAGATCAGTGGAATAGATTAGAAGATGCAGAAACAACTCCAGACACACTCAGCCACTTCATCTTTGACAAAGGAGTCAAACACCTTCACTAGAGGAAAGATAGCCTATTTAATAAATGGTGCTGGAAAAACTGGATTTCAACCTGCCAAAGATTAAAACTAGACCCATGTCTTTCACCATGTACTAAACTAAAATCGAAGTGGATCAATATTAAATATTAAATATTAAAACAGAAACACTAAACTCGCAGGAAGATAGGTTAGGTAGAACTCTTGACATTGGCATAGGAAAAGACTTTATGAACAAAACCTCAATAGCATGGGAACTAGCACAAAGAATCAACAGCTAGGATCTCATCTTATTAAAAAGCTTCTGCACTGCAAGAGAAACCAACAACGTAAAGAGACAACCCAAAATGTGGGAAAAATTTTTTACCAGCTGTTCCTCAAACAAAGGACTACCATCTAGAACATATAAAGAACTTTAAAAATCAGATCCCTCAGATTGAAAGGCCCAATTCATGCCAACTGGGGCTGGGGATTTAGCTCAGTGGTTCCGCCGCCTGCCTCACAAGCACAAGGTCCTGAGTTCAATTCTCCATACAAAAAAAAAAAGACCCAATTCAAAAATGGGCATCTGAAATGAACAGGCATTTCTCAGACAAAGAAATAAAAGCAGTAAATAAACATATGAAAAAATGTCCAACATCACTGGTCATTCAAGAGATGCAGATGAAAATAACACTGAGATTCCATCTTACTCTGAAAACAATGGTTGTTATCAAGAAACAAACCAACAACAAATGCTGGCAGGGTTGTGGAGAGAAAGGAATCCTTCTCCATTGTTGGTGGGAGTGCAGACTGGTGCAGCCACTGTGGAAATCAATATGGAGGTACCTCAAAAAACTAGAATTATAGGTCCCATTTGACCCAGCTAGTCCCCTATTGGGTATCTTCCCAAGGGAATTAAAAGAATCATACCACAGCAATATATGCACACCCATGTTTATGGCAACATAGTTTGTAATAACTAAAACTTGGAAACAGCCCAATTGCCTATCAACTGGTGACTGGATAAAGAAAAAAATTTTTTAAATAAAATGGAGTACTACTCATCCATAAAGAATGAGAAACTACAGAAATTTATAGCTAAATAGATGCACATTGAGGCCATACTCTTAAGTGAAATAAATAGGACACACACGTGTAAATACCAAATAGTTTCTCTGGTGTGAGAAACAAAGTATAAATGAGGATCAAAATAAATATATAAAAGAGGGGCCGGGGATTTAGCTCAGTGGTTCTGCTGCCTGCCTTGCAGGCACAGGGTCCTGAGTTCGATCCACGGTACCAAAAGTAAAATAAAATAAACCAATAAACAGAACTGAGGGTGTAGCTCAGTGATAGAACACTTTCATAGCATACATGAGGTTTTTGGTTCAATCCCTAGGATAATAACAATAACAATAATAATAATAATGGCCAATATTTGTAGAGCTCTGGCTGAATGCTTTTCCAGCCATTTCCCCTATAATCCACACAGCTGCTTCAGGTAATTAAGGAGAACTGTACATTAAGGAAACCAAGGCTCAGAGAGATCAGGTAACTTCCCAAGGTCATACAGCTTATGAGGCAACTGTCCCTGACTGTGAGGGTCATGGGCTGGAAGGCAGACAGCATGGAAGCCGACCTGGGCTGGGAGAGGTAGTGGGAGGCCGGGCCCGGTGTAAGCTTGGACCAGTGACTCCAACTCCAGGAAAGAAGGAACTAAGAATACCCATCTAATGACAAGTTCTAAAGATTAAATTAGCTACATCACATGAAGTATTTAGGACAGCACTTGGTGCCACTAGAAATAGTTCACTAACATGTTACCAGTGACCTGTTTGAACCAGCCAACATAGGCATGTTGGGAGGTGCTGTCCCCTTGTGGTGGTTGTGAGCATTACAGGAAGTTACAACTTTCCAGCCAGATTACCAATTACCGATTTCCAGCCCGTTCCAGAATAAAAGCTATGGCCAGTGATTTACCTCAGTGGTTTCGCCGCCTGCTGCGCAAGCACAAGGACCCGAGTTCGATCCCCAGCACCAAAAAAAAAAACAAAACAAAACACCCCAGAATAAAAGCTACAAGGCAGACATCTCTCTCCCCTCTACCCAAGCAGCTCTGCTTTCGTGCAAGGGGTCACCTCAGCATCTGCCACATCCCATATGGTTCTCCTGTCTCCCTACCCATCAGAGGGGATATTTCAAGTTAACACAAAACTGACCATCACTAAGAATTGTCTCCCATCCCCTCCCTGGGAAGAGGCTGGCTGGAAAGAGTTCCTACCTCTACAGGGCCGCTGTATTTGCAGGAGACATTTCAGCTCCACAGATGCCCCTATAGTAGGGTTGCCAGATGAAATATAGGTATGTCCAGTTTAATATAAATATATCCCGTGCAATGTTAGGGACATACTTTTACTAAAACATTACTCATTGTTTATCTGAAATTCAAATTTAATTGCACTTCTTATTTTATTTGCTAAATCCAGGGGGTTTGGAGAAAAGGTAGAGGGCTGCCTGGAAGTGGGCAAACAACTGTTTAGTGCCATGGGCTTTGGGCATCTCATGGTGGTATCTTTGGCTATCAAACTGGTGGATGGAGTCTCTGTTGTTATCTCACTTCTCTGCAAGGCCACTGGAGCTCCTGCTGGCTGAAAGGTGCAGGGCTGATGTGTGCAGGGTCCTGGAGGTGAGCTGGGCCCTGGCCATCAAAGTTCATAGAAGGAGGAGCCCAGAGGAGACTCCTGAGCCAGCCCTATGGGGCCTGAGCCTCAGAGGTGGAGCCTGACTTCTCTGGCCATGTGATGCTCTCAGTGGACTACCTACCTGCATCTTTCCCTGCAGATGTCTGGGGTTTACCATCAGTGCTATCAAGCTTCTGTGGGGTGGGCCTTGCCCTCTTTCTACAAGCTTCCTGCTGCACTGGCCCCTCTGGGAGGGGAGCTTGCTGGCCAGGTCCCACCTGAGCTGAAGCTGCCTGAGATGTGACGGGAGCCTCCACCTGACTATCACAAGAGCCTCCAAAAAAAAAAGCCTCCCATGAGGACCCTCAGGAGTTCTGGAGAGAAGAAAATGACTAGGAAACTGTCCATCACCTCATCCCAGGATGAAGGAACAGCCTGTTTTCCTTCTGGTATCCCTACAGCTACTGAGTGATCTTAGCAGCCATCAGCTCAAAGAAACTGAGAGGTGAGACACAGGGCTGCAGCAGACCTTGGTCCCTCTCTTCAGCTCTGCTGTGAGCCACAAGGCAGGTCCCACTGAGACTGCAGCCTGGGGGCAGCCACGTGGGCCAACCCCATCACAGTGAGGCAGCCTGCATTGGTGGGGGCCTCAGCACCAAATGGGTGGTCAATTGGTGAGACAGGATGAGAGTTCTGGTGTTATTAAACTTTTTTTTTTTCAGTACCAGGGATCAAACTCAGAACCTTGCGCTTGGCATTATGACTCTGCTCTGGAAACCTCAGGCAAGCTTTTGGTTAGACCATAGAAGACCCTTCAGCCTCTGAGCCTCCTTAGAGTAAAGAAGAGTAACCGGGGGAGGAAAAGGGAGGGAAGGGAGAGTAAAAAGAATCAAGATGTGTTATGCAACTTTACCAACTCCCCATGATGAACGTAATCATTATGTACTGCAAACGTGTACTAATAAAAATATTTTAAATTTTTACAAATTTAAAAAAGAAGAGCAACTACACTCACTGTCGATTGTTAATAAATGCTTCTCTTTGTCACCTGCCTGCCACAGGATGCATTGGGGCTTCCATTTTTCTGTTTAATCCTCCCAATAACCTTCCTCAAATTCCTATGCAATAGATGCAATCAGCCCCACTTTATAGAGGAGGACACTAGGGTTTGAGGTCACATAAGCACATTTGAGCCCCACTACCATTGTCTCTTGGTATCTAAGTAAGATTGGTTTCAGGGCAATGCTCACCAGCCCTCAGGATACCCAAATCTGCAGATATTCAAATGTCTGGTGTAAAATGCCATAGTGTTTGCATAGAACCCATATACACTTTCCTGTGTACTTTATTTATTTATTTATTTATTTATTTTGGTACCAGGGATCGAACTCAGGACCTTGCACTTGTGAGGCAGGAGGTGGAACCACTGAGCTAAATCCCTGGCCCTCTCCTGTGTACTTTAAATCATCTCTAGATGACTTATAATACCCTGTCAACATAAATGCTATGTGAGTAGTTGTTATACTGTATCATTCAGGGAAAAATTACAAGGAAAAATGTCCATACATGTTCAGTACAGATCTGATATTTTTCCCAAGTATTTTCCATCTGTGGTCGGTTGAGTTTCCTGATGTAGAATCTGTGGGTACAGAGTAATAACAGTATCCTGTGTCCTTTCCCACGTGAACAACACAGGATGGGAACCATCACCTGGACTCCCCCCTGTCCCTGCTGTCACACTGCCTGTCTTCCCAGGCTCTAACTAGCTTCTGCCTCTCATACCAGAAAGCCACCTCAGCTCACCAATGCTGCTGATGTCAGGGACCCTGTTCATGATGGTGTCGATGTCTGTCCTGAGCATCGGCATCGGCGTTGTCACCCACTGCCGCTGGCTCAGGGGCCAGCTGCAGGACCCAGGGGAACAGCAGGGTTTGAGGAGACCCCTGAACTTACTACCAGAGTTTTCCAATAAAGAGAGATTCATTCACTCAGGACTTTGGCTCTCATGACCTAAGGCAAGGCCTTGAGAATGAGGCCCACAGCACAGGGCCTCCTGTGAGGGGACAGGGCCTGTGTGGGCCAACTGGATTCAGACCAGAGTAGAGGGTGACAGGTATGCATTGTCCTCAAACCTGTGGCTGCCTAGAGGATGGTGGGATCATGGCCCCTCTTCCTCTGTCCATTAATGATTGATGAAGGGTGCAGAGGCCTCCTAGGGCAGAAGTTGTCTCTTGTTTCCTGGTACTGGAATTGCACCCAGGGCCTCATACATTCCATCCAAGTGCTCTACCACTGAGCTATTTTATTTTGAGACAGTCTTGCTAAGTTGCCATTGGGGTTTATATCTAGGTGCACCCCACCTAGAGCCTCATGCACCCATGGGCAGGCCCCCAAATTTTTATTGTTTATTAGTACATATTTGTGGTACATAACGATTACATTCCTCCTGGGGACTTGGAACATGTACTTAACACACTGAATTCTTTTTTAATCCCTTTCCCTTCCCCTCCCTCTCCTCTTTCCCTCTTTTCCCCTCGTCTCTAGGTCCCCCTCCCATTTGCAAAAGATCTGTCTCCCTACTTTCTATCATCCACCTTTTATTTTGCTCTTTATATTTTGGTTTTCTCATATAAGAAAAGCCATGCAATTTTTTTTTTCATTTCAAAACTTTCTCACTTATTTTTTTGGTACCAGGGATCGAATTCAGGACCTTGCACTTGCGAGACAGGCATGGTGGCACTGAGCTAAATCCCCGGCCCTCTCACTTTTATTTAGGATCTTTAACAACAGTGAAGAATTTGTAAAATGTCATTAAATTCTATTTGCTATACAATAGCCATCTATTTCCAAATAGGGTATACATTCCATTTGCACAGTAACCATTTAAATATGTAAATTAGCTTTAATTGCTACTATAAGATTTTGAGAAAATAACAAAACATCCTTGCAATAAAAATGACAGTGTAGCTTAAATAGCTTATAGGGTTTGAAAAATGCCTCCTGAAAGAAATGACAGTGGTCATAAATAGACACCTAGGAAGGAACATCACACCACTAGAAGACATGCACTTCTTCCATGTCAGACTGCCACCACTTAATGATGACTTATGATATATAAGAAAATACAGTATAGCCCAGCCCAAGCATGCCTTTTTTAAAGTCCATGCTCCTTCTGTTTATAAAATCTTATTTAATGATCAGAAACTCTTGGTTGTCACTCTTCAGGTTACAACAGTCTTCCTTCTGAACTGCTACTCACTTTTTATATAATAAGCAATAGAAAAACCAAAGAAATTATGCTAATCTTAGTTCTTGCCTTTGACACTATAAAATGTGAACCTTTTTAAAAAATGAAACAAATACATCCAAAGCTCAGTACATTCAAATGAGCTGAGTTCCTTGGAGGTAGTCACCTTGGAAGGCCACAGTTCACTGTCTTAACTACACTGCCACTGCACAAAACACTTTTCAAATTCTTTTGGGGTTGCCCTCAAAGCCAAGTGTGTACTTTCTGCATTACCTCAAAGTTAGATTTAATTTTTGGAAACTATCACTTGGTGCCAAATAATGGTAACTAAAAACAAATTTGGCAATGCTGTTTTTTAAAAACAATGTATAATCAAAAAGTTAAAAATGAGAAATTAGAGACATTTATAGCTAAATGGATGTACATTGAGGTGATACTCTTAAGTGAAATAAATAGGACACACATGTGTAAATACCAAACAGTTTCTCTGGTGTGAGAAACTGAAAGTGTAAATAAGGACTAAAAGGTATAATAGATAATGTGAAATAGGAAGAAAAGGGGCAAAGGGGAGGGGGAGTTGGGGGGGTAGGGGAAAGGAAAGAAGGGAATGGAATTAATATGAAAAAATGAAAAAATGGAAACAAAGTCTTTGTAAATAGGGAGGGATGGAGGAGTTGAATGGGGAAAAAATAAGAGCCAAGAGATTATGTAAAGGTGCAAATTTCCAATGATGAGTGTCATTATATTGCATACCTAAAATGTACTAATAAAATTAATTTTTAAAAAATACAGTATTTTGGGCTGGGGATTTAGCTCAATGGTTCCGCCACTTGCCTCACAAGAGCAAGGTCCTGAGCTCAATCCCCAGTACCAAAAAAAAAAGAAAAGAAAAAAGAAAATACAGTATGCTCTTCAGAAGGAATGAAATGAAACCTCTCCTGAAGTCCTGAAGAGCTTTTCAGAGAATATAACCTTAAAATGGGCAAAAATCATTTATATGACACACTAAAGGATTCCCCTGCTGGGGATGTTGCTCAGTGGTAGCTTAGTGGCACCAAGCCTGCCTCACAAGCCAAGGTCCTGAGTTCGATCCCAGTACCAAAAAAAACCCCCAAAACAAACAAACAAACAAACAAAAAGGATTCCCCTATATTACAATACCCTGTTCAACTGTAAATACAAATAAAATATAAACACACTTGCAAAACTGATTCTCTCAATCAAACATTTCTTTATCACCACACTCAGCTACTAGTGGCATTTGGATGCAGAGGTTTAACTCATGCCAATCTGGATAAGCCAAGGCAGAGACTCTGACTTGGGGACTTAATGACCATCCCTCCCAGTGGGCTGCTATCATTGCTGCTACTTCCAGATGCCATTTTATCCTGAGACTGCTGCACATCATTGGTGAGTATTGGATGGTCCTTCACTGATGAAGCTAGAGCAGCTTCTAAGCCTCTGTGGAAGATCTTGTGATCTAAAGCCACTCTTTTTTAGGGGTTTTCTCTTAGTAGGATAGTTTGTCTTGTTTTAACTCTTTTGGTGTTATTCTGGATTTCTTGCTTAAAGGTACAGTTGCAGAAATAAAATCATCATTGCCATCAGAATCCTCAAACTGTGAATAATTGACTGGTTTCTTATTTCTGTGACCTCACAGGGCATGCCATGGTCCTCATCAAGAGTGTGAATCTGCAGCTCTCAAGCTCTCCTCTGCAGCAGTTGAAGCCATGCAATATTTAAGTGTGTGTGTCTGATTTATTTCACTTAACATTATATTCTCATTTTCCTACAGATGACTTAAGTTTCTCCTTCTTTACGGCAGGAGTGCTTCTTTGTACATAAATATTGCATTCTCTTTATCCATTCATCTGTTGATGGACATATAGGCCTCTTCCAAGATTTAGCTATTATGAACTGTGCTGCTGTAACCATGAGTAGGCAGGGCTTTTGAAAGGTGATTGAATTGTGGGGACTCTATAGCAAAATGTGATGTTAGGAGGTAGGGCCCAGTTAGAAGAGAGGGCTTACTGGGGTTGTGACCTGGAAGGGTCTATCTCCCTGCATGGTTCCTCCCTCTGCCATCTGTTTCCTGGTGGCCATGACATGAGCAGTTTTCCTCCTCAGCAGGCCCTTCCCTCATGCTGCTTATGTCCTGAAGCCAGCTAGCTATGGATCAAAACCTCTAAAAAGCATGAGCCAAAATAAACCTCTCTTCCTTTAATTTATTGGTGTTTGCTATGGACAGTTGCCCAGGCTGACCTTGAACTTGCAATCCTCCTGCCTCAACTTCCCAAGTAGCCAGGATTACAGTTGTGCACCACCATGACCAGCCACAGGTTGTGTTTGATTTACTTGCACTCCTCTTGCCTGTGGTCTAGTGAGTGGCATGTGGACAAATTGGTAGGGGCCAGAGCCAATTGTTAGCTTGCCAGGAATTTTGTGAGCTGGTTGTCAAACATAGCCATTATTAAAAATTAAATATTAACAAAAAGAAATGAGGGCCAGTTGTGGTGGCACATGCCTGTAATCCCAGCACTTTGGAGGCTGAGACAGGAGAATTGCTGCAAGTTCAAGCCCAGCCTGGGCTTCATAGGGAGTTCAAGACCAGCAAGAATTACAGACCGAGACCCTGGGTCAGAAAAATAAGTAAATAAATAAATAAATGATATAAACTTTGATTTAAAGAGATATCACTCACTTAACAACCAAGTTATGTTCCTATGACTAAACTGTTAAGTAAATTGGTCACTAAACAAGGAATTGCATATAGTAGGTACATTACAACATTCAGAACAAGGAAATGGTAGAAGTGGTCAAGTGAAATTCCAACTTGATCACTTTGCTTGTTTTTTGTTTTGTTTTGTTTGATTTGGTTTGGGTTTTTTTGGTACTGGGGATTGAACTCAGGACCTTGTGTTTGTGAGGCAGGCAGCAGCACCACTGAGCTAAATCCCTGGCCCTTTGTTTGTTTTTACTTTGCTTCTATTTGCACAACTCTTACATGCAGTACTGCAATGTATAAACATAAAACTACAGCACTGTACTGTACAGTACAGTCAGCAAACATTACAGTACTATATAAACACGGTGTGCTGTACAAAAAGACACTGAAGCTCTATAAACAAGATGTACAAACTGTGCCAAAAAAAGAGGGGTCTTAGGCTCACTTTGGCAGCACATATATGGCCCAAAAAAGGGTCTTAAGTCTGAGCAGTGGGTCCTTAAGTCCAAACAGCTGTTAAACACGCAAGTCATTAAATAAGGGATATCTGTATATTATATTATAAACATAGGGGCTGGGGATTTAGCTCAGTGGTTTCGCCGCCTGCTGCGCAAGCGCAAGGACCTGAGTTCGATCCCCTGTACCAAAAAAGAAAAACATAGTAAATACTCAAATGCTGCTTCCAAATTACCTGGCTACACTTTACTATTATCTATACTCTTGAAGTTATTTATATTTATAGCAACCACCCCACATCCACAGTTTTAGTTACCCATGGTCAACTATGGTCCAAAAATATTAAACAGAAAATTCCAGAAATAAACAATTCATTTTTTTATTGTTGTTGTTGTTGGTAGTGGTACAGGAGGTTGAACACAGGGCCTTCACAGTAAGCTGCATCTCCAACTCTTTTTATTTTTTTTTTTATTTGGAGACGGGGGTCTTGTTATGACACTAAACTGCTCAGGCTGGGCTGGAACTTGTGATCCTCCTGCCTCAGTCTTTCAGAGTGCTGGATTACAGGCATGTGCTACCATGCCTGACTCTAAAGCTATATGGTGGTGGTGGGTTTTGTTTTTGGTTGGGGGAGTTGTTTTGTTTTGTTTTTGGTACCAGGAATAAGGATTGAACGCAAAGCCTTCACTGAGCTACATCCCAGCTAATTCATAGTTTTAAATAACTTTTATCATAATATGTATAATTGTTCTAATCCATTGTTATTATAGTTATTGTTGTTAACCTCTTTCTATGCCTAATTTATAAATTAAACTTGATCACATGTAATATGCACAGGAAAGAACATAGTATATGTAGGGTTTGGCACCATCTGCAATTTGAAGCATCCTCCAAAGTATCCCCTTGTTTGGCACCTGCTGCACAAGCACAAGGACCTGAGCTGGATCCCCAGTAACAAAACATCAACAACAACAACAAAGTATCCCCTTGAATAAGGGGGCCCTACTCTACTACCTCTACTGGGAACGTTATAGTGTGCCACTGGGCATCATGTCCCAGCTATGTTCAGTAGCTTCATGTGCGTGGCTTGAAAAAGGCCTTGTCAGGAGCAATTACACCGGCTTGACAAGTCAAATTCCCCTGCCCCAGGAAGCCCGTGGTTAAACATTTACCACCACCCCACTGCCCTAGCTCTCCTGCTAATGCAGGAGGTAGGTAGATGTAGCACCATCTCTGTTCCATACCCAAACTCTAAGGATCAGAGAACCCAAGTGACCTGGCAGAGGCCTCAAAGCATACAGACTTAAGCCTGGTCTGCTCTTCCTTCCCTCAAAGCAACCAGCTAAGGAGACAGTGGTTTTGGCTATGACCCTTGCCTGGCTGGAGCCCTCCCTCTGGATTTCTTCCCACTTCTTTGGCTGCTGCCCCAGCACTGGGTGCTTGGGCTCAGGCCCTCCTCTCTTCTCTAGCTGATCCCATTCATTCCTGTTCCTTCTGTTCCCAGTGTTCTCCCACCATATCTCCCATCTGTGCCTCAGGCCTGGACCATGGCAGCAGCCAGTAGATTGTCCCTTGCTATGGTTTGTGTGTGTCCCCCAAATTCCAGTGTCTGAGCTTAACTCCTCAATGCCGCAGGGTTGGGAGGTGGGGCCTAGTGGGAGGTGTCTGGGTCATGGAGGCAGAACCCTTGTGAATGAACAAATGAATGCATGAATGCCTTTCTCATGAGAATGGAGCCCCCTTTTCTGGCCTCTACACACACTCAATTCCATGTTCTGTCATGAGTTGAAGAGGCTTCAGGCCCTCGCCCAAAGCTGCAAAGATGCTGGTGCCATGCTCTTGGACTTTCCAGCCTCCAGAACCATGAGCCCAAATAAACCTTTATTCATAATAAATTATCCACTCAAGTCTTTTGTGATAGCAACAGAAAACAGACTAAGATATCCCTCTCCAATCTTTGCTATCTGGCCAACTACTTCTTAACCAGCCCAACGCAGTCGAATCTTCCCCTTGGCCCACAGGGCGGCTGGTGATCTGGAGGACACCCTACTCACCTCCTCACCTAATCCCTTATTTCACCCCTTCTGTTCATTTTGGTTCCTTGGATCTGATGTTTCTCTCGACTGGATCTGTTCATACACTGGTCCCTCCTTGGGATACTTTTCCTTGCTTTCCCCTACCTGTTCCTGCAGGCCCAGAAAGCCCTCCCCTGACTACAGTCCACTCCTCTCGAAGTTTACCTCCTCCAAGAGAATCCCTGCTCCTACCACCACATCCCTGTTCCTCCCCCCATAGAGAAGAAGAAAACTCAACTTCTTAGGGGTTTATTGGCCTGGCCAGCACCTGGCTCAGGACTGTCCTGCCTTTAAGCCAGGCCCCAGCAGCCCATGCACCAGGGATGGGCTGGCTAGAGAATCTGTCTTGAGGTTTCCAGCTGCTGTACTTGTTTCTCCCTGAGTATCTGCGGTCATCCATCCATGCTGCCATGAAGTGACTCAGCTGAGTAGCTGGGCATCCTGGTAACCAGCTTGCCAAGCAATACTGGGCATTTTCCTTAGCCCTCCCTGGGTCTCAGTGGGCTTATCCTCCATGGGAGGATTAACTTTGTCATCAAAAGACAGAGGCAGACCCACCCAAGTCCACTCTGCTTTCAGTACAATAGATTCTATGGAAGTTGATGCAGTCAGGTCCTGCTATAGCTACTGCTCCTTGAGATCTTTATCTCTAAGCTTCTGTCCAGCTCACATCCACTCAGGTGCCAGGGCCAAGGACTCCGGGAAGCCAGACATCCACACTCCCTGGCACAAGGGGGCCAACCCAGGGACCAAGCACCAGGTAGAGTCAGGAGGAGCTGGGCTTCCCCTCTGATGGGTAGAGCTTGCGCAGGCTGGAGTCCAGGAGGAAGTCCACTGACCTATAAAGAGGATACAAGTAGTGAGCAGGTAGCCAGGGGTGCTTATGAGGGATTAGAAGGCAGGAGACCAGGGATAGGAGAGGGACTCCGGGCTACAGGGCACAAATGACATCAGGTGGAGATCTATCTCATCAGGCTCCTCCCACTCTGGACTACTTGGCAAAGCCACACTCAAATCTCCAGAACAATAGCCATCTTCCTTTTCTTTATCCAGTAGAGGAAACTAAGGCAAAAACAGGGTAAAGGACTTGTTCTAGGCCTCGGGGGGAAGTTATGTTCCCCCAGAAAAAGCCTCCACTTACCACTCTATATTGGTCTAGTTGGATCAACACTCATCACTAGTTCTAAGAGCAAGCATAATGACTCAAGCCTGACCAATCAGAAAAGGAAAAATGGCTCAGAGGTGGCCATCTACTCTTGATGAACCAATAACAGCCTCCATCAGGCTTTTTGCTATTACTATTAAAAAGCTTCTGCAGGAATTGGTATGGTGGTGGGATGGAAGCTGGGAGCTATCTCTACTCCCTCAAGGGAAAAGTGAGTGAAGCAAGGAGTACATTGGGGTGTACAGGAGAGCAGGATGGGGAGACCCAGATCCCCATGACATCATTTGAGTACCTAGATTTAAGCATGCCTGAGAGTAATCAACCCTAGGCTTTATTCCTCTCACTTAACTGTTCAGTTTGAATTGTGCTTCTGTCACCAATACCTCCCCGAAACCCACCACACTAGGATGGTAACTGTTTTTGCCTGCCTCTGGTTGTTGTGTAACACCAGACTTTCTGGAAACTCACTTGTCCTGTGTCCCATACCCTCAAGGCTTCCCTCCTCCTTTATTGCCAAAGTGCCTGCTGGATGATATGAAAAGGTCACAGACTATCCTTTCTATCTCAGGAGCCCCGAGTCCCAGTCCTGCTTCTGCTGTCATTATCCTGTGCCACACACCTCTTAGAGCCTGACTACCTGTAGAGTAGGTGATCCCTGAGGCTAGGAGGGCACCCACCTGTCAATGGGGTGGATGATGATGGGAATGGCCAGGAGCCCAAGTGTGGTGGTGGTCCACTTGCAGACAGCCACAGGCCAGCGGGTGGCAGTGCCCAGGACATAGAGAGAGGTAGCACATATACGGTTGATAGTGAAGCCTGGAATGGCCACGGAGGCCAGAGCCTGCCACATGAAGGTGTCCACCACAGCTACAGTCACCCTGGTGCTGCGACTGGCTTCGGGGCTTGACACCTGGTGGGGACAGACACTTAATGCAGCGGAGGAAGAGGCAGGAAATTCTGTGGACAAGATCATGAAACCGGACAAGGCAGGGGGAAGTGGCCAATGGGGAGGGGACATTAGGGCAGAAGGAACTGCCCCAGTTTTGGGTTCTGAACTGTACCGTTCAAGGCTGCAGGAGGGACACTGTACACATTCAGGAGTGGGGCACAGATTACCACTTCCAGGAAGGGGTGGAGATGTGGAAGTGCACTGTCCCACAAACTAGAGTATGGAGTCCACTGGGGCGAGGTTGTGGGGATGTGACTGTCCCACAGGGACTTTGGCACATGGTAAGGCTGAAGACATGAGCTGGAGTGGGGGCTGGGAAGGTAAACTAACACTCACCTCTCTAGCCTTCTTGCCTTTGTCAATGGCATCGGCCAACACATAGGAGCTGGACACACCGTAGCTCAGCCACACCACAGCCCTTGGCACCAGGGAACGGAAAGCCTCCCCCACCTCATTGGCATACCCTGGAGGAAGGGGACATTTCTCAGGTCTATGGTCTTTTCCACAACAGGGCGCTAGAGAGAAAACTGGTTCTCATCCTAGACTGCTAAATTGCATCTGCATGATCTCAGCCAAGTGATTTACCTTTCTGAGCCTGGGTTTCCGGGCTGTAAACTAAGATGACAGCCTCCTCGACTCCAGGGCCATAAGTGGGAGGGCTGAGCAAACAGTCACCATTATCATGGCTCCCTGGTTGTATTTCCTAGCCTTGGTTCTGGGAGCCTGAACTCAGGTCAGCCAGAGATTGACTCGGGGCATCTTCACTGACCAGACACTCCCCATGTGCCAGGTGTTTTTGTGCCTTATCTCACCCCACCTTACTACCACCACCCAAGGAGGAAGACCATCCTGTTCAGCCCTGTTTGTTGAGAAGGAAACAGGCTCACACAGAGCCAGGGAGCGGCAGGACTGCATCGTGAGTTCATCCTTGGAGAACTGGCCAGCCGAGACCCCGGGGCAGAGGTGAACCCATGAAAGTTGTATGACCTTGGGCAAGTCCCTAGCCCTGTCCTTAGCCCAGCCAGCCCTGACCCAGGCAGAATGAGAACCAAGACCCTCGCTCATCTCCAGGCCCTGGGGCAGGCATCTGGCGACCCCTGCTCCTCCCCCTCCCACCACCACATGGGTCGCCGCGCCAGTCACCCCGCACTCACCCAGGTATCGCACCCACGTGTCCCGGTAGAGGTCGCGCTCGGCGCCACGCAGCTGCGGCTCTGACATGACGCTCCCGCCTCGGCCGGGCCACTGCAGCTAGCACTGCTTCTGCCAACCCCTTCACCACCACTACGGTCGGCCAGGGCTGGACCCGCCGCAGGGCTCGATCTGAAGGACGGCGGGGGCAATCTCCGCCGGAAGGGAGTGTCTGCAAATTGCCTCGCTCACCCAAGCCCCTCTCCCAGCAGGCTTGGGTTTTACCAATTGTCTAGTTTTCCCTGAGTAGTTGAAGCAAACCTTTCCCTGGACTGACTGTAATTTGGGGAGCCAAACAGGCCGGTACTCATAGCGAAGTGTCCTGGGGCCAAAATCTACTTCTCTAAGCTTCACTTTGTTCTTGTGTAAAATGGGGGGAGGGGGCCGCTAATATCCACTCTCTGGGATGATCTCGAAGATTAATTATAAGTCATCAAAGCTTATTTTCTTAAACCCTCCCACCAGCGTGGGACCCCGTTTTATAGAAGAGGTAATAGAGGCACAGAGAAGGTGGGTCACTTGCCCAAGGTCACACAACCTTCGTGGGCTCAGCTCTCCTCTGGAGGTCTCTGCTGGTCAGTTCTCCCAGGACAGAAGCCTCTAAGTGATGACGCTGGGACTTGAATCTAGACTATGTGACTTTAGATCACCTGCTCTTAAGGAGACTAAATAAATGAAGCTGGAGTATGATGGTAAGGGCCCGAGAGAGGTGGGTGCCCGACTCAGCAGGTGACACGTTTGTCTCTCCAGCACCCGCATCTAAATGAATCAGCATAACCCCGGACTGAACCTCTTGGGAGGACACTGAATGAATAAATGAATGAATGACGCACAGGAGACAAGACTCCAGAGAAATGAGCAGAACGCAGGGGTCCTGGGGTTAGTGACTGCAACAGGGGGGACCAGCAATGAGAGCATTTCCCTACAACTTGGTGAACCCTTTGGGGCATCAGTGAGAGCACGGCGCGGTCACTGGAGTCAGTCAGTCCTGGACTCAGATCTAGATTGTGCCGCCTATTTGACGTTAGCCTCCCCAATCCCGTTTCCAGGTGTGTAAAAACTGAGAATAACCAACATTTACTGAGCGCTGACTTGTACCAGGCTCTTGTAAGCGCTTTGCACTTATTATCCCTTCAATTTTTGCAACAACCAAAGGCAGTAAGCACGAATTTTGGGTGGTACTTGGTAGAAATTCATTAAGAATTCATTTTTAACATCATAAAAAAAATAGTAAAATGAATACCAACTTCCTGTTGAAGTCAGATTTCAACCCTAGGCTCCTGGGTCCCTGTAGGGTCTTGTGGGGGCCGTCTGTGGGTCAGCGGTTACCTCGAGGGGACTGGGCTCGGTGGGGGAGGGGGAGAACCAGAACGGTCCTCAGCCCCGAAACACCGGCAGTGGCGGTACGGAATTAGAAGACGGTCCCTAACACCACGTGATCCCCGCTCCTCCGCCTCCCTTCTACTTTGGGCTCCCCGCGGTAGAGCCAGAGCTCACCGCGACACACACGTGCTGCTGCGCTCGAACTACCGCCGGGTATGGAAGAGCCGAGTGGGGCGGGGCCTCCGCCCTCACCGTGAAGGCGGTCAAAGGCACGTTTCAAGGCCTGAGCAAAGATGGCGGACGACAACCTACGAACTGGTCCAATCGGGAAGCAAGTGGTAATTGGTCCTCTCGGGAAAACTCGCGCGAGAGGAAGCAGTTTGAGGGTTGCGCATGCGTCTCATTGGCGACGAGCTCCCACTGCCCTCCTGGGAAGTTCAGGTTTGGGACTCCTGTTTAGGAGCCGCGGGCATTGAATTCCACTCCTTGTGCACTGAACGTTGCTTTATTCACTAGATAATTTTGCTAACAGACCATTGTAAACCAAGGCCAGGATGTCCTCCCGAGCAATCTGACTGGAGCCGCCGGTGCGGGCCTTTGCTCCCTGTAGTCCACGTTAGGCCCTGTCCCTTCCCCGAGCTTCCTCCGCTTCGCAAGACAGCTCTCCAGGCTGGGCCAGGACTTGGAGCTGCTTCCCGAGCTCTGGGCAGCCCAAGGGGTGCCACGTCAAGGAGTGCGGCCGTCCCCAGCCCCTGGCTCTTCGAGATGCTGGCCTGGTCTTTTGGCCGCCTACCCAGTCGGCCGCTCATGCTAGCTACCTATATTCACAGGCACGAGGAACCCACTGCGCCTGCACATACGCCTCCCACGGAGATGGGACTGCTAAGCCCTGGTCCAGGTCAGTCAGGAAGCCGGTTGGTGAGCACTGCTTGAGGCTGACTAGGAAATGCTCAGAGCCTTGATCCCATCATTTTTGTCTAGGGTGCCCACGCGGAGGGGTATGTAGTGAGAGGCTAGTGGCACCGAAAAGGGGATGGGAGCCTCCCTTTTAGGACTCATTCCCATCCCCAGCCTCCTACCTCCTAGCCCCTTCCATGAACAGTGGTCCCCAGAGATAATCACCCTTGTGCTTTTTTTTTTTGTATTGGAGAGCAGTGTCTGGCTACCAAAGTCCCTGGAAGCCCTGACTCATTGACAAATCATTAATAATTAAGGAGGCAGGGCCAGGGATTTAGCTCAGTGGTTTCGCTGCCTACTGCGCAAGCTCAAGGACCCGAGTTCGATCCCCGGTACAAAAAAAAAAAAAAAAAGTAACAAAAGAGACTTTTAGTGCTGGGGATTTAGCTCAGTTGCACCTTGCCTGCCTCGCAAGCCCAAGGGCCTGAGTTT
>NW_004624747.1:6676579-6743043 GCF_000247695.1 Heterocephalus glaber | reverse complement strand
GGGATTTAGCTCAGTGGTTTCGCTGCCTACTGCGCAAGCTCAAGGACCCGAGTTCGATCCCCGGTACAAAAAAAAAAAAAAATTAAAGAGGCAGCCCAGAAGTTGCTGAAGTTCTCAAGGTGAGAGAGAGGCATGCCTGCCTACCTCCCAATGGGAAGATCGGTGCTGACTTGGGCCACTCCTGAAACTTGGTAAAAGCCAAAAGATACTTCGGCCTCAATGATAAAAAAAGTTTGGAAGAGCTTCCAGTCCCCACCATAACTCTAGCAACCAGCTACCTTGCTTTCTTTTATTACGATCTCAACTTCCATGTTCATTTGGGAGCACGTTTCTCCTCTGCAGCTGGCTTCCCTGAAGTATTGGGTCTCAATCTCTCCCCCTTTTTCTAATTTCTTCCCTGCTGCTGCCCAGTGGTACCCCACTCCCTGCCTCGGCCGTCACTGGAAAGGTAAAGTTGACAAGGTTTTCAGGACTGATAGATCCTACCACTATGACCAGCCCTTGAGGACTCCCTGGTAATTTGAGAAGCAAGCAGAGCCCCTCCAGCTACTTGCCCTCTTCCTAATTCTGATGCAAAAGTTCCCAGATCCAGCCAGAAATCTTCCCTCCAGCCCAGTTTCTTTGGGCTGCAGGGTTGTAGAAAAAATGACTGCTACAAGGAAACCCGACACTGGGGCCAGGCCTGGAGGAGAAGGCATTATTTGGAGGTTTCTGCCCCCAGCTGATTCATCTTCTCTTCTGAGGCTTTGTCTGGAAGCAGGACCTCCACAGTGAAACTGACCTTCTTGGCATGAATGAAGCTGTAGGTGTTGTCAAACCGCAAGACATCTAAGGGGAGGCAGAAGACCAGACATTCAGGTGGTTCTGACAGAGCACTCAGGGATAGCAATTTTTATTGGCTGAGCAAGGCAGCATGACAGTAAGGGCATGAAGGTGGTATAAGCTACCTTCTGAAACCTGGTCTAGTTCTTGGCCTTCGAAAACTTAGTCTTAGCTTCAATGACAAGACATTCATGTGAAAAGCATATGAGACAGAATATGTGAAATGCCAGTGAGTGACAGAATAATATCTATAACAATTTGGAAGCATAGGTCCCCTTAGACCGAAATTGTGGCTTCTCCCAAGGTAAAAAGCTTGAACTGGGCTATGAAGGGGGAGTAGAATTTGTAAGCAGCAGCAGTAGTTATAAAGGTAGTAATAATAATAATAGCTATTTATGTGTTGCAGCACTGGCTTGGTAATCTATATAATCTCATTCTTGCTCACAACTCTGAGTTCAGCATTAGCTTTGTTTTTTGTGGGTTTTCTTGGTACAAAAACCTTGTGCTTGCGAAGCAGGCAGTGGAACCACTGAGCTAAATCCCCAGCCCTAGCATTAGCTTTGTTTTATATCTGATAAAAAGGAAGTCTCTTATGTCACTCAGTGAGAAAAGATGAAGCTAGAATTTCCCTCTGGTCTGCATTCCTGCCCTTGTCCCGGTTGATTTGGGCCCTGGGAAGCCCAGCCTTGTTCAGTTGCTGGGAAAAGGTAAAATGTGCATTCTTTGTGAATAAGGAATTTATTCCAAGGAAGATAAGTAGATGAGTGGTCATTACAGACCTGCTGATAATAATAAAAGACGGGGGCCGGGGATTTAGCTCAGTGGTTCCGCCGCCTGCCTTGCAAGCGTAAGGACCCGAGTTCGATCCCCGGTACCAAAAAAAAATAATAATAAATAATAATAATAAAAGACTGGGAAAACTCAATGTTTATCAAAGAGAACCTGCTTAAACAATTTATGTTGTAATCCATATAATGGAATACTATGCTGATTTAAAAGGAAAGAGCAAACAGATATGTCGATGTGCACCTATAATCCCAGCACTGAGAGGCTAAGGCAAGAGGACTGCAAATTTAAGCCTAGCCTGGGCAATTTACATTATAAATTCTTTTTTTTTTTTTTTTTTTGGTACCAGGGATCGAACTCAGGACCTTGCGTTTGCGAGGCAGGTGGCGGAACCACTGAGCTAAGTCCCCAGCCCTAGCCTGGGCAATTTAGTTAAGTTAGCAAGACCTTGTCTCAAAATAAAATATTAAAAAAAAAGAAAGGCTGAGGATGTAGTTCGGTGTAAAGACCCCCTGGTCCAATCCCTAGCATGGCAAAAATTAAGTAATTTAAAAAAAATTTTTTTAAAAGTTTGGCTCTGTATTAACAACCAGGGGAATGTCTACAATAGATCCTAAAGCCAGAAAAGCAAGTTCTAGAATAGTTTGTAAATAGTTTATAACATTTTTTATTACTATATATGTAAAAATATATATATTTTTGACTTTGCTACTTGTCTGTTTACACTAACAGTTCTCTTTGATGGTGACAGTGCCTCAGAAGGAAAGTTTTTCTCAAATTCTATGAGTTTTACAGTTTCAGACTTCTCTCCAGCATACACTGAATGACAGACAAAATTCCTGTGAATGTGTCTGTGTGTGTCCATGCCCTGTTTATTAGAGTAATGTTATACTTCCAAAGAGATGGAAGATATTTGGTAGAATAGACAAGACCTGTTAGCAGTCATTTCCTCCAAGAGGAGGAAATAAGAAGTAGGCATGCAGTTGACAAAGAACTTCCAAGCCTTGGCAGTGGAGCAGACTTGCTTTTTATCTAACCCTGTTTCTCTGAGAAGCTGTTCCATTTCGGTAAAATATCCCTTGGAGAGAACTAAGCATGAAAACAAAAATCCTAGCTCTGCCCTTTCCCTATGCTGGTCTTCTCTACTTTTCCCAGCAGGAAAAAAGACAAAACAAAACCCACCTGTATATTTAGCCTAAGACCTCACCTTTCCTCTTTCCTGACCCTGGATAAAATGCACAGCTTAGACCAGTGGTGGGTACACCACCCACTAGTATCAGCCATCTGTTTTCTCTATTCCAGAGGTCCTAAAGGACCAGTAGGCCTTCTGGAAAGGGTGAACCTCTCTCTGCCTGGAAAACACAGCCTTGGCTACCAGAGGCAGTCATGGTAAAGGACCAGTCCTTTGGTCTCCTTAGACCAAATACCAGGATTGAGGTGACTTTGCCTAATGAGATACTCTGCCTGCCAGAAATTTACCTCAGTGGCACCGTACCTGCCTCACAACCACAAGGTCCTGAGTTAGATCCCTGGTGGTGGTGGTGGGGTATTCTGCCCTCAGAAGCAAGGAAGAGGTTAGAGACACAGGCCCCAGGGAAGTAGAGTTACTGCACCTCTAGTCTGAAGGCTGTTTTGTTTTGATCTGATTTTGAGATAAGGTCTCGCCCTGTTGTTCAGGCTGGCCTCAAACTTGTGGTGATCCTCCTGCCTCAGCCTCCTGAGTGCTGGGATTATAGGCATACACCACCACACCCAGTTTGTGTGATTCATTTTTAAATTTTTTAAAAATTTTATTGTATTTTTTTTTGCAGTTTTTTGGGGGGGGAGGGGGGGTACCCAGGATCGAACTCGGATCCTTAGGCTTGCGCAGCAGGCTGTGAAATCACTGAGCTAAATCCCTGGCCCTGCATAGTTCATTTTTAACTAAGGCTCGTGGAGCACTCAGATCTTCCAGGTTAGAGTAGAGCTCAACTTTTTTGTTGTTGTTTTGGTACCAGGGTTCGAACTTGGGACCTTGTGCTTTCAAGACAGGCACTAGAACCACTGAGCTAAATCCCTGGCCCCAGAGCTCCTCAACTTTTATTGGGTAACTCCCCCCCTCCACTTGAAAATCTGATGAAGATATACAATTTCAGACCCTCTGGAGATTTTCACAGTCCCTCTGGGGCAGTGGTTCCCAATTGGAAAAATACTGTCTGAAGTCAAGTGGAGCAGTAGGTAAAAGCTAGTCCTCTCCTTTATGTAATGAAAAAATAAATATTCTAGAGCCACTGTGTGGTGGCACATATCTATAATCCCAGCACTTTGGGAGGCTGAGACAGGAGGATCAAAAGTTAAAGCCCAGGGCTGGGCATTTAGCTCAGTGGTACCTCGCCTGCCTCACAAGTGCAAGGTCCTGAGTTTGATCTCCAGTACCAAAAAAAAAAAAGTTAAAGCCCAGCCTGGGCAACTTAATTACTAATGAGAACTTGCCTCCAAAAAAAATTGTTTTTAAGACAGGATAACTCATGGCAATCCTGCCTCAGCCTCTTGGGTGCTGGGATTATAGGTGTGCACCACCACACATAGCTCAAAAAAGTTTAAAAAGTGCTGGGAGGGCCAGGGATTTAGCTCAGTGGTTCTGCTGCCTGCCTTGTAAGTGCAAGGTCCCAAGTGCGATCCCCAGTACCAAAAAAAAAAAAAAAAGTGCTGGGAATATACTTCAATGTGAAGGCCCTGGGTTCAGTCCCCAATATTGAGAGAAATATATATATATCCCCAAATGAGCTTTATTTTATTTCTCCATATTACTGTTACATTACACTGATACTTAAGTTATGCATATGGGTGGGTTATATTATCTATGAATTTCATTTCAGAACAGTAAAGAGGCCATTACACTCTTATTAGTTATAAAAGGGGAATATTTGGGCCTTTGAGTTTAGAACCACTGCTCTGGAGAGTCCATGGGCCCCAGATTAAGATCTTCTCTAGGGCCGAGGATTTAGCTCAGTGGTTCCACCACCTGCCCAGCAAGGACAAGGATCCCTAGTTCGATCTCCGGTACCAAAAACAAACAAACAAAAAGATCTTCTCTAGTCTACTACTCTATTTTAAGAAGGAAAGTCAAATCTAATTCTTTTTTTTTTTTTTTTCCCTGCAGTACCAGGGATTGAACTCAGGACCTTTCGCTTGCCAGGCAGGCACATTGCCACTGAGCTATATCCCTGGCCCAGTCAAATCTAATTCTTAAAAGATACCTGTTCAGGGCCGGTGATGTAACTCAGTGGTTCCGCTGCCTGCCTTGGAAGCGCAAGGACCCAAGTTCGATTCCCGGTACCAAAAAAAAAAAGACACCTGTTCAAACACTCAGAGAATTGGTGGCAAGGCTGGACTTCCTCAGGAAGTAGGCCTCCTTGTTCCTGCTGGGCTCTTTCCACCTCAGCACTATCTAGCAGCACCATGTCACCTTTGCAGGGTTTTGGGTCTGCAGGGTTTGGGTTCTGCAGGTCTCTTGGTGGACAGACCCTAGCTCTTTTCTCTGAATCTTTCTGTTCCATACTCAGTAGGCTCTCAGTAGATATTAGGTAAGAGAAAAAAAGTGAGATCAGTTCAAACTTTGGTCCCCTCCTTGGTCATTTAGTACACTTGATCAAGGACTGGAGGCCAGGAGATTACAGGACTCCTGCAACTGGGGGTGGTGCACCCAGAGGTTAAATTTCCCCCCTGGATGATTGTGTTGTAGCAGGTCACCTGGGTCTCCAAAAGCACTGCCTTCTCACAGGTGAGCTTGGGGGAAAGAGGGTGGATGCTGTGGCCTGACTCTGCCCCTCCTGGGAATGAGCAACAAGCTGATCACAAGTGAGTAAAGAAAAGTTCTTGTCAGAAAGGTATTCAAGAGGAGCTAAAATAATTTTGGGATTTGCAAACCTAAGCCCAATCATGTTCAAAGGTTCATGGTCCTTTCTCGGGCTGTCATCCCACAGATAGTAAGGACAAGAGAGAGGGAATAGGTGAAGTTACAAAAATGGGTTGGAGTCTCCTACTGACTCATTGTCCTTGGGGAACTTACTTCTCTGGTCTGGGACTCTACTCTGTCCTTTGTCACATCAAGGACAGTTGTCCTGATCATCTCTAGGACAGTCTATGGGCAAAAGTTCCCACACTGGGACTCTAGGAGTTTCTGGTGTCTTGTGTGGTCTACATAAGTTACTTTGTGAGAAAGAGAACACTCTTTCTCTATACTTCAGCTTCCCTGTTCTTTAAAAAAAAGAAATTGGAGGCTGGGGATTTAGCTCAGTGGTTCCGCTGCCTGCCTTGCAAGCGCAAGGTCCCGAGCTCGATCCCGGGTACCAAAAAAAAAAAAAAAAAGAAAAATTGGAGCCGGGGATTTAGCTCAGTGGTTCTAGTGCCTGTCTCACAAGCATAAGGACCTATGTTCGATCCCTGGTACTAGAAAAAAAAAAAAAAATTGTCAGGGCCAGGGATTTAGCTCAGTGGTTCCACCGCCTGCCTCGCAAACACAAGGTCCCAAGTTCGATCCCTGGTACCAAAAAACAAAAACAAAAAATTGTCTTATGTGTACAAAATGGGTGACAGTGTCAGAGCTGGTGCTAAGCCTTGTTCTTGCTGAAGCACCCAGTATACACCTCCCCAGGCACCTGGCTCCTCACTAAGAGAATACTCACCCTCCCTGGGGAGCCATATTGTGCCACAGAGCATCTGTGGGGAGGGGGCAGGAGAGACTGACAGTTGCTGGGTTGTGAGGGAGGCTGAATTTCAGATTGGGTGATGCTGTGGACAAGCACAGAGGCTAAGACATTTGTGGGATGAGTTCAGATTGGCCAGTGGTGCCTTAGACATGGGGTACAGGGCTTCTCCCATCTTGCAGCATCATCTCCAGGATGGCCTGTCCCCCTCCACCACTTACTCTAATAATAATAATGATGGTCACCAAGTATTGAGTGCTGGCTATATGCCAGGCATTGTACCACTTAAGTGCCTTAGAGACCTCATCCCATGTAATCATTGGGTATCCCTGTAAGATCTCCATTGTAGTAATTAGAAAACTGAAATTCAAAGAGGTAAAATCCCTTGCCTAAGGCCAGGCAACCAGTCAATAGTCTGGTCCAACTTCATTCTGATCAAAAAAGGGCCAGCTCTCCTTGGTTTTCCATCCCCAACCCTGTGGCTCTGCCAGAAAGGAAACTGGAAATTCGACTGGCAGACATGGGTGTACGCGTGTGTGAATGTATGTGTGTGCATGCTTGTTCTGCTTATAAATGTAATTGTGAGTGCAATATATATCATGCGCAGAAATGAAAGCCCTCTATAAGCATTCTACCACTCATGAGAGAATTACTGTTCAGAGTTAACATAGATATTCTGGGAGGCTGAGGCAGAAGGAGTTCAATTTCCAGCCCAGCCCGGGCAACTTAGCAATTTAGTGAGAGCTTGTCTAAAAATTTTAAAAAGGCTGGAGATGTAGCTCAGTTTGAAGACCCTAGGTTCAATCCCCAGTACCACATATACACAAAAAAGGAATAGATTCCCCAGAATTCTTTTTAGTGTACACACTTTTTTTTCTTGGTTTTTGAGACAGGGTCTGGATATGTAGCCTAGGCTAGGCTTGAACTCACTGTGTAGCCCAGGCTGGCCTTAAACTCGTGCCAATCCTCCTGCCTCAGCCTCCCCAGTGCTGAGATTACAGGTACACGCTTTTTTTAAAAAAACCAAAGTTAAATATATTCCATATACCATGTTTTATGTTTATTTGTTCATTGTGTATCTGATATTTTACATACCAACTTAGTCTCTTTAATGACAACAGAGTATCCCATTGTATGGCTGGACTATATTTAATAAGACCTGATGGCCATTTGGTTTACTGCCACTTTTTCATACTGCCAATAACATCCTTGTCTTTGTGTATTTGTGTAAATAGTTCTGTAGGATACATTTCCAGAAGTAGAACTTCTGAGTCAAAGGGAATTTTAATCGATACAAAGTTAAGTGAGGTTAAACACTTTTTCAAATGTGTATTTGCCATTCTGATTTCTTCATGTGTAAACTTCCTGTTTACATTCTGTGCCCATTCTTTGGTCAACTTGGAGATAAGTGACACTCAGAGAGGTCAAGGCTGGTTTTCTTGTTTTTTGTTTTTGTGGTGCTGGGGATTGAATCCAGGGTGGCACGCATATTAGGCAAGTGCTGTACCACTGAACTGCATTCCAGCCCAAGGCTGGTCCCTTTTCAGCACACTGCTCACACCCTGTGATCCCTACAGCCAGGCAGCCAAGTCTACCGTATGGTAGACTCTGGCCCGTATAGAAGCAAGGATCCCCAAGAAACATCTGGCTGTAGTCACAGACCTAGTGAGGCCTGGGCCCGAAAGAGGAACCCCTGTGCTCACCTACTACTGTGACTCACCTGTATATTAACCTGTTAGCCCCTTCTTTTTTTTGGTACCAGAGATCGAACTTGGGACCTTGCACTTGCAAAGCAGGTGCTGGAACCATTGAGCTAAATCTCCGGCCCTGTTAGCCCCTTCTGTTAACCACCTGGGTCACCTTGAACAAGTCACTGCACTTCTCCAAGCTTACTTTTCTACACCAAGAGAGGGCTGAACTGGTAGAGTTCCACTTCCGGGTCTAACACCAAGAGCCCAAATCCATGGAGGAAGAGGAACCTCCCAGGCAGAAGGCTGGACAGGGACTTCAAGGTATTGCCAAAACAAAGATACTTACAGATGCCAGGATCACTGCAGGTAAGGGTCCCATCCTCAGGGACCAGATGGGAATTGTACCTCTGGTTGGGCAGCACTTCTGTCATCTCCCCTGCCCGCTGCCGCTCCCCCATTTTGGTCTTCAGGAAAATCCCAAAACCAACATCTGCTCCCTCTGACATAAACTGCCACCTGCGGGTAACATCAACCCATTTAGACATAATTCCATCTGTATACATGCATCTCTCTGGCACCAAGGCCTCTTCTACCCCCTCCCACCCATGGCACCTATGAATGAAAGGTTCAGGTCTGAAGAAAGGGCCCGGTCCTACCTGAGGACACAGCCAGGGAAGAGAATCTCATACTCCACTTGGTGGGAGGAGCCCCGGGCAATTTGCACACTGTGTTCATACTGCTGCTTCACCTGGTCTCGCACATAATACTTCTTAGGGATGTCACCCCCATAGTTGATCTAGAGGCAGAGCATGGGATCAGCTGGGCTGTGCATTTAGACCAGGCTTCCCTGCTTACCTCCAGCCTCTGGTGGCCCATACCTTGGATTTGCACTTGGGGTTTCCATCTGGGTCAGTCATGGTACCTCCATACTCCACAGGCAACTGGTCAGGGCTGACATGTTTCAGTAAAACCTCCTTCCAGTTTGCTGGGTAGGACAGAAATGTGTCACCATTAGGCAAGATTTCACCACATCCCTGGTGGTCTACACTGAAGAAGAAAAATTTATGCCTGTCCCCTCCCCTTAAAAAGGGGCATTAGGAGCATGTAACACACACACAGTCCTGCAAGGAGATTGGTAAGAGCCGTCACCCAGAGGATGGTCCTCCCTGGACCAAGACTCAGGAGATCTAGGTTGTTTTCCTTGCCTCTGGCCAGCTAAATAACCTTAGGAAGTCACTTCATCTTGAGCTAGTTCTTCCTGCCCTGCAGGGTTACAGTGGGAGTGCAATGAACTTAGTATAATTGAGAAGGCTTTGTAAACTGTAGGTATACTACACTCACTATTATCAACCCCCAGGAAGGTGATACAGATATTAAAGTACAAGGGGCCGGGGATTTAGTTCAGTGGTGCCACCACCGCCTGCCTTGAAAGCGCAAGGTCCTGAGTTCGATCCCCAGTACCAAAATAAAAGCAGTCTTCAGATATTAAAGTACGAGAAGGAGGGAAACAGAGCAGGGAAGGGAGTTCCATGCAGAGGGAACAGCATGTGTACCAGGCAGGAAGGCTTGAATCCAGAGGCTCTGTCCTGGTCATACTGGACTCTGACCTTTTTCCTGTACCTAATTACGCTCAGTTGTGACTTTGTGAATGAATACATCACCGCAGAGTGAACCCTTAAGTAGGTTCCTTTGGCTTTACCCCAGCCCCAATCTCATTTCTGTTTCTGTTGTCTTGGGCAATCTAGCTGCTTTTTGTAACCAAGTCCTCCTGACCAGGAGAGTTTGAGTCTAGTACATTCATTGCCAAAAAGCGCTTCTTCACCAATCTAAATTGGCAAGGAACTATCAGCCAAGTACAATATTTTGGTACAGGAAACCTTTCATGATAGGCACCAGCTCTAAGCCATGAGGGACTTCCCAGTGTCCTCATGCAGTGCTGACTGGAAACCCACAGACACTGTCCAGAATCTGCCTGCCCTCAGATTTTTAGGGACCCAAGACCATGCAGCTCCTGAGAACACAGTGTCTGTGGTTTGGGGGTAATTTAAGCTGCACTGCTAAGCTCCAGTGACCAGCTCAGAGTGAATGTCATCCTCCTTGGTTGAAAGAGTGTTAGGTGTGGGTAGAAGAACAGACTGAACCTCCTACATAGCTTGGCTGCCAGGAAACCAAACCATCTCATGCACGTGGTGGGTGGTAGCAGCAGAAAAACCAAAAATCATAAAAACCTTTTTTGGTCTGATTTTTTTTCTTTCTTCCCCCAGCTCAGCTGGAGAGTTGGAACCAGGCCAGGGAGATCCTTCCCATCTTACAGACAGGATAACTGAGGCACCAAGAAGCAAAATGTAAGCCAGGCACGGTGTTGTACACCTGTAATCCCAGCACTCTTCAGCTCAGGCAGGAGGATTGTGAGTTCAAAGGCAGCTTCAGCTACATAGCAAATTCAAGGCCCAGACTACATAGACCCTGTCTCAAAAAAAAAAAAAAAAAAAATGCGGGAGAAGCAGAATCTGTCTCTACCAGACCTAGGATTAAAACCCAGAATTCCTGTACTTCCCTGATGACATCATGCCACACTCCCATCTCACTAGCACATATTTGAAAAATCACCTCTTTCAGTGTGTCGCCCAAAGGTGAACATTCAGAAACCTTCAGAATCCCTATTATCTACCCCTGGTTTGACTCCATGGGTAGCATCAAGCCTTCCACCAGCCCATCCCAATCTACCTTTCTACCCTTCTCCTTCCTACCACTCCACTTCTTGCTCCAGCAAAAGAGAACTGCCTATCTCTGGCTGACTTGATTGCTGTTTTGTCTTCCTCTTGGGTTTGGGGTCACACTTTGCCTTGTGCCTTCATGTCCTTCCTATTTCTCTACATTATCTACTTCCTGTTGACCTACTTCTCTTCCAGCCTCATTAATCATGTCTCATTGTCTCTGGTGGGCTCCTCCTTCTCTAGAACTTGGATATTTCCCCTAGGATTCAGCCTCTGCTCTTCCCTGGGAAATCCTCTCTGCTCCGAAGGTTTTAGCTGCTGCCTTTATTTGGTAACCCCCAAATCTCCAGGCTGGAGTTCTCTCCTAAGCTTCAGGCTCATGTATTCCTGACAGCAGTAGGTCTTGTTAAACTCCTCAACCTCGAGCTGGATTCATGAGTTTTCCCACACTGAACTACCATCATGATCTTCTCAGTTACTCATGCCAGATACCAAGGAGCCATTCTAGATTTCTCTTTCTCTCTTAGCTCCTACATTCAGTCAATTGAGTTCTGTTATTTTACTTCCTAAATATGTCATAAATCTAAGGGATGGCAGTAGCGTGGAAACTGGTATTTGCCCTTTATGATCTTACCAGTAGAACATCTCAGTTTAAAATCTGATCTCAGTACTCCCCTGGCAAGAGCTCTTCTCTGGTTCCTGGAGCATGTGGAGTCATGTCACAGCTTCTCAACATGGTGTCCTGGGTTCTCTCCACCCTTGCTCTTGCCTCCCTCCACAGCGTCTCTTGCTACACCTGCCTTGTATTCCATGACAAATGGGAAGGTCTTTGCTCAGTGATCCTCTTTCTGCCAAGAAGCTTCCTGCCTTGTTCCCTGTGACTGAGTCTTGCTCATCCCACATCATGGAGGTTAGGTAGGCATCGCCTCCTCCAGCTCAGGACCTCCAGGAACTTTATGGGTCCCTTCTTCCATTAACTATATTATACTGATAAATATTTGTGCCTCCCTTTCTTGAGAGCTCTGCAAGAGTCTCTGTCTTATTCAGCTTTGTATCCTGGCACCTAGCCCAAGGCCTGGCCCAGAGAAGGTGCTTATCACATAAAGCCACAGCTGCACCCAGAAGCAACCTTGCTCCTGTGACTTCTATGGCACCTTCTCAATGCTCTTTCTAGTGTCTTCTAGCTTATAGCTCTGCTTTTTCTCCCTGGGTCGTCTCCCTCCCATAATACTGCAAGCTTCTTAAGAACAAGGACTGGAGTTGCATTCATGTTGGAACCTACAGTGGTGAGCCTAGTTCTTGCTTCTAGAATCTGAGAGAAAAGAGTTCTTGTTGACTCTTTTTTTTTTGGTACCAAGGATCAAACTCGGGTCCTTGCGCTTGCACAGCAAGCGACGAAACCACTGAGCTAAATCCCCGGCCCAAGAAAAGAGTTCTTACGAAAACAGACAAGAGGGCCCCAGCTTTGCCCCTTGTTCCTGGGTTCCCTTACTACCAAACCAGCAGAGGGAAGCTTTGTCCAGGCAGTCATGGTCACGCCTCTAAAGCCCAAACTAGGTGAGAAGTCTAAGCCACTCACCTCCCAGAACCATGATCTTCTTTCGAGTGTCCTCACTCAGGAAAGGTTTGATGAGGTTATAGGCCACAGGAAACAGCTTGGGGGCTGAAAGAGAGACCAGGCCACGTGAGGCCAGAAAGCACTAGTCAGTCCCTAACACTCAACCACAGCCCACCTCTCAGCAGTGCCCCTGAGTCACGTGTCCCTTGGTGCTGTGAAGCGTACATTGGCAGTTCAGGGTGTGAGACTGAGCATGGTATCTGCTTTTGTTTGGTTGGTTTGGTTTTGGTTGGGGGGGATTGTTTTGGTTTTTAGAACTAAGGATTAAACCCAGGGCCTTCTCACTGAGCACATCCCCAACCCACTTTTTATTTTGGGATCAAACATGGGATCCACCTGCCTCAGCCTCCCAGAGTTCTGGGATTACCATGTGTGCTACCATGCCTGGCCACAATACCTATTTGAGGTCCAACCTTCCCATCTGTACAGTGGGTCAGGCCAAAGGAGGCAATAAAAACTGTACTGTAAAGCATCAGTGTCAGTCTTCAGAACGTATTAAGCTCCTCCTTCGGCTCACTTATTTTACTCTCCACAGTCTGGCCCAAGTAATATTCTTGGTTCTTCTTTCCCATTTGGCCACATTACAGAAAATTCCCAACTTACCTTTAACAACAAAAAGACGCTTCATTGTTTCAGGATAATTTTCCTCAAACATGCAGAGAAACTGTGGAAATAAAATCACTCTGGTCCAGCAAGCTGAGGCCTCTGTGGCAGGGAGAGAGACCCTGCTTCTTCCAGGCTAGAATTTGTCCCCATCCCACAGGGCAGCCTGGCCAAGGGGCCCCTCCCCCTGCCACTTACCTCTCCATAGGCTTCTATTGCAGGCTTCCAGAGATGCTTAAGGCCAAGGCCCTCACAGTCATAAATCATGGTGATGGTCTCTATTTTCTTCCCCAACTGTAGGCAACAGACAGCAGGAAGTCACATTAGTCTGTCCTACTACAGAAGCCCATCCTATTTCAGGGCCAATATTGGTTGCCCCATACCTACAGTCTAGGCCCTGAGTTTCCCAAGTGGAGATAATCACTGATAATCACCCCAGCTGGAATTGTTGCCTAGCCAAGTGGTTCCCCCTGCCTAGGTTTCCATGTTCTTATCGTAAGTGTCTGGGTGGATCTAGATTACGTCTGAGGTCCCCTCTGTCCTACAGGGTGGCCTTCCTCTTCCTCTGAATCACTTTGTGCTCTTCGAGCAGCACTTGGACCTGAGCTACTTCTCTCTCAGGCATAGGTGCTCTGTCCAATCCAAGGCCTGAGGGTATAAATAGGTAAAGTGACCCCTGCATCCCTGACCTCTTGAGGTCTCTGCATACAGTAGCCTCTCTATAGTCATTTAAGGATGACACTGTTAAAAAGTCCCCAAACTTTATTACATTGGTTCACTGAATCTTTTTGTTTGTTTGTTTTTGAGACAGGGATTGACTAGGTAATCCAAACTGCCCTTGAACTCTCAAGGCAGTCCTCCTGCTTCAGCCTCCTGAGTGCTGGGATTACAGGGATATACCACCTTGTCTAGCCTGTTTCACTGAATCTTTACAACTGCTGAGAGGAAGGCAAGAAGGCCAGGGTGGCAGCTCCAACTTGTTCCTCTTTGTCAGTAAGGGAATCCACTGTCCTAATCTCTCTTGAATACAAAGTTAGAGAAGCACAGAATATGAGCTTATCTACCAGTGGTACCCCAATACTTCCCCAAATGGGTTGCTTCATAATAGAGCTTCAGTAGTCCCAAATGAGAAAAATAATAATATAGTTTTTTATGAAGCTATCCCATTTTTTAAAAAAGTGATTTACTTCCTTTATGGGAGGATTTTCTTTTCTTTTTTTTTTTTGCTACTGGCGATAGAACTCAGAACCTTGTGCTTGTAACGCAGGCACAGTGCCACTGAGCTAAATCCCCAGCTCTGAAACTATTCCATTTTAAAGAACTGCCTTTTATTCTGAGATTATGCCACTCTTATAGTTTGAGGTATTAATTATGGCAATAATGGACATTCTAAATCCTGGCTTTGCAAAATAAAAGTTTGGCAGAATTGTAAAAGGAGAGAAACTACACACCCTTGTACTTCCCCTGGGGATGAATAGCAGTGATTGATAGTCTAAATAGGTATCAATCACCTGGGTGGGGGGTCAAGGTCTTAACCCAGTCTCTCCAGGAAATATCCCTGACCCCCACCCTTACTGAAAATCCTTGTTCGCTTGCTACGTGCCTTGCTTCCCAGTTGGACCACCATTACCTAAATGGCTATTCTGGTAACCTTACTGGATGTTCATGGCTGTGGCCCACGTTGTACCCACATGGGTTTCACCCTATAAAACTTCTCTGTAAAGCAAGGTCTTGGGCTACCAGCTGGGGACCCCTGCTGCCCTTCAGGAGCTTTACTATCAATAAATATCTTCCAAGGCCAGGGATTTAGCTCAGGGATTAAGCTCAGTGGTTCCCGCACCTGTCTTGCAAGTGCAAGGTCCTGAGTTCGATCCCTGGTACCAAAAAGAAAAATCGTCCTACTTTAAAAAAAAAAATAATAATAAAAATAAAAGTTTGGCAGACAGGGGACATAGCTCAGTGGTAAAGCACTTGCTTAGTGTGCTTAAGGCCCTGTTTCAATCCCTGGCACCACAAAAGAAAAAACAGCCAACATCAGGTCAGACTCTTAAAACTTTTCAATTTTATACATCTACAAAAATCTAAGGTCTGGGGATTCAGCTCAGTGGTGCCACCACCTGCCTCACAAGTGCAAGGTCCTGAGTTCAATCCCTGGTGCAAAAAAAAAAATCTAAAAGTCTATCAAAATTGGCGGAAGGGAAAAAAGAAGCAAGATATATCATGTACAGGTACAAATTCCCTGTGGTGAATGAGATCATTATGTATAATCTAAAATGTACCAATAAAGGTTTTGCTTAAAAATATGTATCTAAAAGTCTGGGCGTCAGCCCAGAGATTATGCTTCCGTCCTTTTATGACATCTCTACTTCTGCTTGAATACCTCCACCACAATCAACTCATCCCTAACCACAGCAATCTACCCACCTTTGTGGTCTGGCGGGCACACTCCTGCAGAAGCAGCTCGCAGTCCCGCATCTTGGTCCTGAGCAGGTCCTGCTTGGTGGCTGAGAACAGCAGACCCTTGGCATCCAGAGGCCCAATGATATCGTACCAGACTGGGCAGCCCTCCAAGTCATAGCCACACATGCCACCTGATAAATACTGCTGGATCACCTGGGCACAGTGGAGAGGAAGTACCTGGTTGGCAGGCCCAGTGCATCTGAACCTTCCCTGGTTCACAGCACATTACTCTGGGTTCATCAGTCTCTCCTTCCACATCCCTTCTCTGGGTGCCAAGATAACCATTCTGCCAGCCATCAGAGCTCCCACCACATTGTTAGACTTGTTCTCTGAGGGCCCCAGTCCAGTAGACCCAGGACACTGGCCATGGATCTAATAGTACCAGTATAGGGATGGCCAGGATCATTTGTCCTCACCTCTGGAGGCTGCCAGCTAATGATGTTATCAATGTCTTTTTGCTTTCGGAACTCCACATGCTGAAAACAGAGAAATTTATTTTATTTTATTTTTTGAGACAGGCTCTTGCTTTGTAGTTCAGGCTGGCCTTGAACTCACTATGTAGCCCAGGCTGGCCTCAAAGTCATAGTGATCCTCCTGCCTCAGCCTTTGGAGTGCTGGGATTACAGGTGTACCACACAGGTCATCATACCCAGCCACAGAGATATTTTTTTGTTTTTTGGGGGTTTTTTTGGTTCCGGGGATCGAACTCAGGTCCTTGTGCTTGCACAGCAGGCAGTGAAACCACTGAGCTAAATCCCCGGCCCCACAGAGATATTTTTAAAAGCAGGAGATAGGGAGGAATGGGTGGGAACCCTTAATACGCATTTAGCAATAAATGACAGCATGTACCAACCACCAGACCACAGCTGGTCACTAGAAAGCTCTAGGCAAGAATGGAACAGAAGACCCTACCTGTTTTAGAAGTCTCAACACAGCAGATTATCATCCTTGGCTGTCCAAGAACTATGAAAGCTCTGCATTTCCCAGAAAGGGAATGCACTTTGTCCCACAGGGATAAGGCAACAACGGTCAGCTAATACTCAGATATGTCACACAAGCCAAAGGCTGCCACTGGAGTGGGTGGGGGTGGGAAAAGAATCCAAGCAAAGTATGCTTCTGATGGGGAGAAACTGAGGCAAAAAGCCAGACAGATCTCACCTTCCGTAGCATGGCCTCTGACTTCTGCAGGTCAAAACTTCTTGCTGTAACAAGGAAATGTGGTGAGGGTTAGGCTAGTGACCTGGGCATGCAATGGAATTAACCTTTTCCCTTGCTGCAGCAAGTCCTCTTGGTACATCCCCCCCACCCCAGCTGACTCAGGTCATCCCATGCACAGTAGCTAACATAAGGTTCGCCACCATGGGCTTCCAAGGCACCACAGCCCCTGGGCTTGTCAAGAGAGTAGGTCAACTTCAGGGAATTTCCAGATGCAGCAGTGCAACCCCAGACTCAAGAATTTTACCCTAGTGGATGCAGTCAGGTAGAGGGTCTTATCTCTTCTCAGGGAAACTGAACCCTGGACCCCTTTATCATTTGCCCTCTTTATCTCCTCCATAGTCTAATATCCGACCCTGAGAAACTGACCCACAGTTCAAAGATGAACATAGCTGCCCTGTAATCTGGAGCAGGGCTGGCGGCACATCCCAGTGAGAGAGAGAGGAGTGGATGAGCCTCCAGTCAATCTTCTCATGTCCTTAAAGGATCAACACATACCTGAAAGGAACACAAAGAATTCTGGAAGGCTGAATTAAAAAGTTCACTTTAGGGGCCAGGGATTTAGCTCAGTGGCACCGTGCCTGCCTTGCAAGTGCAAGGTCCCAGGTTCAATCCCCGGAACCAAAAAAAAAGTTCACTTTATTTTATGCATGAACTCCAAGCTGTCCTGCTCATATTTGAACACAATGACCTCACGGTCTCCCAGGGCCACTTGTTCTCAGACAATCACAGCTGCCACCTATACTTACTTCTCTTCCTGAGCTGAGCTCCACTTTTGAGACACTCAGAAAACAGGGCTGCTTCCATAGCCACATGACAACCCTTCCAGCACAGGCAAATTCTGGGCTGTCACCTCAGATCTCCCTACTACCATGCTAGATGTCCTTGGAACCTTTAACTGTTCCTCCTGCTCGGCTTCATCCAAATAACTTCCCTTTGGATGTTTTCCAGTTTGCTAGGGCTTCTCTTGGAGCAAGCTACCCAGAGCCAAGCATACTCCCAGGTGTTGTTTTCCTTTTCCAATAAAGCATAAGAATTTTCTTGGTAATGGTAAAATCCTTAGCTCAGTAGAATTTAGTCAACTGAAACCCCCAAATCCTTTGCACCTGTGCTGCCACTAAGCCTCTGTTCCATACATGAAGAGGTGGGACCTTTGATCTATCCCTATCAGATTTCATCTCCATACAGTAAATTTCATCTCTTTTGAAGAGGTTTTGAGTTCTAGATTATAACCAATTTGGCATCTGACCTATGAACTGTCCCTCCTACCTGTATATGATCCATGGACTTGATTGGCATCTAGATCTGCTGACAGCCCTAGAACCTGGGCCAGAAAGGTCACTGGTCCCTTCATCATTACTCTCCGGGAGCAGCTGAGCTCATTCCCTGACTTTACTGTTGTGAATTCCAGTCCTGTCTCCTAGGCCCAGAGGTTGCACCAAGAAGGCTGACCAATGCCGTGCCCATGAAAGGTACTGGACACATACTGGCAGAATTCAGCAGCCACCCTTGAGACCTGGTCTTGGTTCATTCCTCCTGTGCCCTTCCTGTGCCATTCTGGCAGCCTGGGGAAGCATTTAGAAAAATATAGTGTGGGTTTGCATCCCAGCTCTTCTACTTTTCTGCTGGACCTTGGACAAAATGCTGCACATCTCAGGCCAAACCATCTAACAAGCTAGAAAGAGTAAGATGCAAAACATCCTCTCATATAGAGGAACTGGGGGATGAAAATGGAAATCTGCCATAGAAAGAACACTCCTCCTCTTCCTAGAGAACCAGGGTGGAGTGGTGGTAATCTGTGAGCCCCCTTATCTGGGGGAAGCTCTCCAGTTGGCCCTTATCTGCTAGGGTCCAACTCCAATGCCTTCTGCAAGGGCTCTCCCTGAGTAGCCACTGTCCTGGCAGCACCTCACCTGTTCCTGCTAAGTTGGGCCTCTCCAGGGCTCCAGCTTCCCTGCTTCGAGGCAGCTCAAAGCCTGGCTCGAGGCCCTACAAGAGAATCTCACCTTCAAGCAGCCACCCTGCTTCCTTTTTACCTACACCTTAGTGCTGTAAAATGCTGAGACTCAGACTTGCTCTGCCTCCCTCCCAGGGTTTCTACAAACTCCTTTTTTCCTCCTCTTTGCTATCTGACCCTTCTTGCTGGGGTGCCCAGAGCTCAGCCCCCACCGTGGAGAGGCAGGAAGGACTTGTGTACCTGCTTTAGCTATCTAGGGGTCAGCGAAAAACTGAACCCAGGCCCAGGGATTTAGCTCAGTGGTTCCAGCACCTGCCTCACAAGCGCAAGGTCCCGAGTTTGATCCCCAGTACCAAAAAAAAAAAAAAAGAAAGAAAAGAAAAGAAAAGAAAAGAAAACTGAACCCAAAGCTCACACTTGGGTTAGAGAAAGATATTCTGCTGGTTTGCAGCTCACAAATGTCTCCTTTAGATTCAAAGGGAGAAAAGGAAAAAGGATTTTTTGTTTTGTTTAAGGCAACAAAAACCCTGATTGAAATTCATAATAGGGTCTGACCAGGCCTGAGCTCCTGCCCAGGAAATGTGAGGCACAAATGAAATAAGGAGGAGACACTTCCTCTGTTTGCAGAACTTGGCTTTAGGAGCAGCTCTGGCTTACTGGAGAGGATGCTGTAGTGTACGGGAAAGGGTACTGGCCAGGAATCTAAGTGTCTTCCCTGACTCTGCTTTGTACTGGCTGTGTGCTTTGGGTAAGTCCCTCACCTTCTCTGAGCCTTATTTTTCTTCTGCAGATCGGGGTGACCACACTCTTTGACAGTCCTATGATATGTGTGCTTGGTGAACACATATCAAGTCTTATGCAAAAAGGAGTTATCCCAGGACTTAGGAGCTAGGGAGGGTTAGGTGTCTGGGAGACTAGCTGCCAGGACCCCACACCGGGCTCTTCCTAGATAAAAGAGAGCTACGTTGCTGTTCAACAGTTCTCTGAAACCACACATCTCCTAGCAGCATAGTTGGTTTGATGAGCTTCCAGCTGGCTCTTTAAGGAGGCCACTGTCTTCCCACTCTCTCCACCCACCTGCTTTCAGCTCTAGCCTTTGTCAAATGCTGGGCCAAAATTTCCTCCACCCTGATCTGAATCCACTCCCACACCCACGCTGCCCCTCCACCCTCTCTGGGTGGAGTTAGACGGAGGATGTTGGGGGTAGGGATCACAGCTTTTTGGGGAAATAGATAAGTGACACTTCCACAGGTACATGAGGCCCCACTTGGCTATTCTGGATTCACCTGCTCTCAGGTATTTGTAGCAGGCCCTCAAGAACTGCCAGCTCTATCAAGTTTCTGGAAAGGGAAACTATATTTTTCACCTGTCCCAGGATTCCTAGGGCACGTAGATTTATGTGTCCACAAATAAATAATGCTTTAATATTTGGGGATATGATTCTACATCACAACTTGAGCTGTACTAATCTAACACAGTAGAATTTTATTATTTCTATGTCCGACAATAAAAATTCTATAAAGAAAAAAAAAGCCAGGTGCAGTGGCACACATCTGTAATCCCAGCTACTCAGGAGGCTATGGCAGAAGAAACTCAAGTTCAAGGGCAACCTGACTAATTTAGTAAGACCCTGTCTCAAATGAATGGGCTGAGAATTTAGCTTAGAGGTAGCGCACTTGCCTAGCACGCATGAAGCCCTGGATTCAATCACCAGAATCACCGCCAGAGCCAAAATTATTTTTAAAAGTATGTTAGAAGAATCCCTGGGCACCACCTGACTTGACTCACAGGAAAGGAGAATGGAGAAGTGAACAGAAAGGCTTCAGGAGTTGGAAGTGGGCCTGAGTTTGATCCTGATGATGCTAGCAGCAACACATATGTGTCATCACCACATGCAGGGCACAGTCCTGTCATAGCTTGCAACAGGCAGGGTGTCAGTTCTCATCTTGTTTTGCAGGGAGTTGCTTAGGGAAGACGTGGGACCTTGGCCCAGATGCCAGGTCAGGGCAGAGCCTGAGCTAGAACTCGAGCCCTAGAACCTGGCAGAGTGTGAAGAGTCTGAGCCCCCACGTTCTCAATGCACACTGCCCTCCTTCAAGATGCCTGGGCTCCTAGAAGCAGGGAAGGCCGTCACCCAACAGGGCACAGAGCAGGCCAGCCTCTCCCTAGAACCAGAACTCTGCCTCTAACCCAGGCACTGCCTCCAATTTCCCACATGGCCACTTTTCCTCAGTCCATTTCCCCCAGTCCACCAGCCAAGCCGGTTTATGGAGCAGATGGAAAGGGTGTGGGGCTGACAGCATACCAGGATACCAGCATACCACTCTCTTCTGCAGAGAGTGTGACTTGAAGCAAGTCACTTCACCTCTCTGAGCCTCAGTGTCTCTATCTGTCCAATAGGAGGACTGAGTTTTGTAATTGCCAAGCACCTTTTTGACTCTAAAGGCTGATCACCCCAAACTCTCAAATTCAAGGGTACCATTCTGGTGTCCAGAGCCAGCCTCTGCCCTAGCCTCCCACAGCCCCTCTTCCCTCACCTCGGAGCCAGCGTAGGAGAAAATAGTCATCTGGATTCGGCAGGGTAGGCAACACGTCCTGGACATTCTCCCGAAACTGTAGGGAGAGGCAACTGGGTGAGTGGTAAATCCCACCTTGAGAGCTCTCTGGCCAGGAGTCTCCATGACAGCCTTTGCTGAATCCCTCTTTTACACAGTTGGCTGAGTACTGGTGCTGCATGGAGCACTCTATCTTGCCAAGGGGTGCCTGGTAGTAGGGGAGATACAAAGGGTACACGACACTGCCCCTGCCTTTCTTCGAGCCCTTCTGCACACCAGTCTGGAGGTAGGTGGGTGAGTTCCTAGCTAACTGTGATAACAGGTCCTCTGGCACATGCTACTCTAAAAGGTGTCAGTACCGCAAGCATTCCCCACCTGTACAGCACTGAATCATTCACTTCTCACTCAGGGACCCCAGTTGTCACCATCCCCGTTTTACAGATGAAGGAATGAGAGCCCAGAGAGGCTAAGTAACTTGTCCAAGGTCAAAGAGGCAGTAACAAGCAGAGCTATAATATAAGTCCAGGTCTGTCTGGGATACACACTCTTTCAACTGTGGTCTTCTGCCCTCTTGGTTCTGGAATGGGGAGAAGTGTGCTGGGGAGTAAAGGAGGAGGGTGTTTTCGTGACTCTACATAAAAAAATGGCACTGTGGCATTTGAGCTGGGCTTGAAGCGCTTCAAAAGCAACAGAGGGAGGGGGCAGACCATCCAGGTGGGGGGAAGAGTTCCAGCAGGAAGTCATGAAAGGTGAAAGTTCAGGTAGAGCCAAACAAGGGAGCGGACAGTGACCCCAAGGGACAGCCACACCCACCTCCTGTCTCTCACTGCCTTGCTGATGACCAGGCCCCCAACTGCCCTCCTTGAGCCTCCTACCCCAGCCACTCACCTTTCCCTGGCCACTGACCTACAGGACAACCCCAGCAGGGACCAATGAGGGGGGCCACCTCTGCCCCTAGCCTAGGTCAGCTGTGTACTCAGACCCTCCCACTCCCCAAAGCAGCTAGGAGTGCACCACAGAAACTGCTCGTCAAATTGCAGGCCTGCGGCTGGGGATGTAGCTCGGTGGCACAGTATCTGCCTGGCAAGCGCAAGGTCCTGAGTTTGATTCCCCAGTACCAAAAAAATTTTTTAAAAACAAAAAAGCCCCAAAACTTCAGGCGTGAAGCCACCCTCACCAAGGACCCTACCCAGGCCCTGGTTTCCAGCCTAAGTAACACTTAATCCCTCTTCTGCCTGGCTTCCCTTGCAGGTCGGCAGGAAAATCTGAAGGCTCCTATCCAGCTTTCTTGAGATGGAGAAGGGGGGGCTTCGAAAAACTTCATGGGTCCAGTTCCCCCACAGCCACCTCCACTAGGGCAGGAGACATCTGTCCCCCTTTCCCAGGAATGGAAAACGGTCCAGCTGTGGAACCTCCAAACCTCGGCCCAGTCAATCTACACTGCCCCAGAGAAGAGCCGACCTTCCCTCTCCCGGGACAACGGGGAAGAGGTGATGGAGTTGGTGTGGCAGGGGTCCAGCCCTTGGGCTGTTGTCTCTCACCTCCTTGCCTTCTGAGAAGTATCAACTTAAGTCCCCAGACAGGCAGCGGTCTGAGTTGCAAGAGAGAGTAAGACAGGTCTCTGCTCAAACTAATGTGAGTCCCGGGGAGGGATCTCAGGCTCACTCACAGAGATGCTCCCTTCAACACCAGCTGCTCCAGCCGCCCCCCCGTGCTTTACCTAAGGAGCAGAGAAGGACAGGGCTTTGCCCAAGGTCGCACGGAGACTTGCTGCCCAGCAAAGGCTGTCCGAGTCTCCTAAGGAGCTGTCCAGGGCCCTCTCCATCAACCGCTGCACCAGCAGGAGGAAAACCTCCGGAAATGGGAGGAAACCTGGGGCCCTGCCCCTGTCCCGGCCTGGCTGCCAGTTCCTGCCAGCCCCGGGGATGAATGTTGCCTTTGTGCCCTCAGCTGCCTCTGAGGGCTTCCAAGCAACCACTTCTTCCCAGGTGGCACTGCCAGGGCTGCTTGGGGCTGAGGCCGGGTGGCCAAACTTTCCGGGGTCCCCTAGGCGGGCAGAGCAGCCGGCTGGGCAGCAGCCAAGCCGAGGCGGCGGATGCTCCCTTATCGCCCGCCCGCGGGGAACATCCCTCGCCCCCCCCCCCCCCAGCAGCTGCTTCCACCGGTGGGCGCCGGCCACAGCCCGGGGCGGGGACCTGGGTCAGGGTGAGGGCTCACCTTGGCCAGTGCCTCTTTCTGTTTGGGACTTAGGTCTCCCACTCTGCCGCTCATCGTAGCTCCGGCCCGGGCGCGGCGGTGCGGCAGCTGATGCGGAGCTCGGGCTGGTTCTCCGCTGCCGCCGCGGAGTGAAGTCCCAGCCTCCTGCCCGGGCCGCGGGGCGGGCAGCCAAGCTCCGCCTCTTAAAGGATACCGGGGGCGGGGCGGGGCGGGGCGGGGCGGGGCGGGGCGCACCGAAGCTCTGACTCTTGCCCCTTGGGGGCGGCGGGAGGCCAGCCCGAGTGCCCACCGGGACGACGGCCACGTGGCCTCCCGAGGTCAAGAGGCCCGGGGCTGGCTCCTAAATGTGCCGTTAGAGCTCAGTGTGACCTAAGGTGAGACTCCTGAGTTGCCTGGGCCCACTTCCCTGTCGGAATTACGGAACTACGAGGAGACTGAGGGAGACTGAAAGGCACTACGTAGCTAATGACCTCATCTAAGAGCAGACTCTGTGGGGCAGATCCTCACCGCTCCTTGCCTCCTCTCCTCCCATCAGCCATAGAGAGTGGCACCTGATGCCCCTGTGAGGGGCCACGTCCTCTAACCCTAGCATCTCTCTGTCTCTGAGAGCTGTGGTGTTGGCCCTTCCGCCCTGGTGCACTTGCCCTCCATCTGTCCTGCAATCTTTTTATGATTGCTGCTGCCAGCCCTGCTTGGGGTCTTTCCCCTCCACCTGAAAAGAAAGCAGGCCCAAAGAAAGCAGGCCTGTCTGGCATCAGCTCATCTGCTTCGTGGCTCTCACTCATGGGCTGGAGCTACGGCCTCCTGGGTGGTGGCAAGTCTGACTTGTGGGATGGACGCTCTGGTCTGGGAAGGTAGGGGGAAGAACAGGGCAGACAGAAGGGAAAGGAGGCACAGACCTTGGTCTGTCCACCCAGAGTCCTGTCCTCTGCTTTTGACTTTCCTCCTCTTGGGAAGCCACTCCTGAGGCCTCACACCTCAGCTGGCGAGGAGGAGGGTTTCTTCTCTGGCAATCAGATGGCTTGGGTTTGAATGCCAAATTCTCCACTCTTGCTAGAGATTTCACCAGCAAGTGACTTTGTTCACCAATTGGGGAAGATAATCCAGACCTCAAGTCAGTAGGAGGCTAAGGGGAACTAATAGACAAAATTCACAACAGGTAACACCTAGCACAGGGCTGCCTTCTGGTAACCGCTTCCCAGCCTGCCCTGTGCAGCCTCCCTTTGTTGCCTTCCTGGCCAGCCTTCACCTGTGGGTGGACACAGAGGAAGCCACAGTGAAAGCAGTGGCCCAAAGAAAGCAGGCCTGTCTGGTGTCAGCTCATCTGCTTCCCAGCTCTCATTCATGGGTTAGAGCTGCAGCCTCCTTGGTGGTGGCAAGTCTGTCTTGTGGGATGGATGCTCTGATCTGGCAGCAACAAGCCCACAGATTCCTGTCTGGCCTACACCATCTAACTGTCCAGCCACACCTCAGTCACTGCTTCTGCCCATGAGGCCATTTCCTTCTTTCAGTTCGAGCTCTATGGCCTTCCCCCTCTGTCTGGGTCCCCTGCCACTTTAATCCTACCTCCACATGGTACCACCTGGTCATGTGCCTCAGGCCACTTTTTCCTCCTACACCATGCCAGGCTGCAGGTACTGTTCTGGAGCCCAGAAATGATTTGAAGCCACCATGCCCTCCCAAAAATAAGAGATGGACACCCACCACTAGAATACAAGAGAGAAATGTCCTGAGGAGAGGCAGCAAGTGTCTGGGAATTTAGAAGGGACAGAATTTGCTTTGGATGGAAGAATCATACAAGGCTTTATGAAGGGAGTAGCATTTGACCTGGGCCTTAAAATATGGGGTAGGAGGGGACATGGAAGGGAGACTCATTCAATCCATGCTAACTAAATGGCATGAGCTAAGTTTTGTTGGTTGGTGGGAATTGAGGTTACATCTATAGAGGTGGGGAGAGAGTGGGCAGGGAGGGTACCTTATGTGGCCTTGCTTAATAGCATCTGCCCTACTAGGTCATGAGGTCCTTGGGTTCAGTGCCTTGTCTCACTCATCCATGACCCTACAAGGCCCACATCCCCAGCACAGCAGCCTTCATACAGGGATTGTTAATAGACATACAATGAATGCACAAATGTAAGAAATGCTCCAATATGGAGCCAAGTACAGGTGAAGGGAGAAATAATCATACATCATTCAGGGCTCACACAGCTTGTCTCATTTAGCAGGGGAAACTGAGGCCCAAAGTCGTTAGTGGCATGACAGATGTAGAGTGCCCAGTGCCTGGCACAGAGCTCAGGCATACCCTCGTCTTCCTGGAATTAATGGAGAGCCAGGCCGGAGGAATTTACAGGCATCCCATCTCCCATATCTGTGCCCCAACTACCTCAAAATGCTCTCCATCTCTCTCCTCACCCAGAGGCAGTAGAAGGCAGAGACAGGAAGCAGCAAACCTGTTAAGGACACCTGGAAGATCTCACCCTTCCATGTCCCCTCCTACCCCATGTTTTAAGGCCCAGGTCAAATGCTACTCCCTTCATGAAGCCTTCTATGATTCTTCCATCCAAAGCAAATTCTGTCCTTTCTAAATTCCCAGACACTTGCTGCCTCTCCTCTGCTGCATGCTACAGAGTGAGGGTAGGGGGGTCCAGCCCTATGGCTGGGAGGCCCCAAACCCCACCTCTACAAAGAGTTTTCTTAAAGTCCCTCCAGTCCTGCCCTAGTTGAAGCCCATCTGATTTTGGCCTGGGCCATGGTAGAGCTGCCTTCCTTACTAGATACACTGTGAAGAGCTTTTTCTTTTTTTACACAGTACTGGCGATTGAACCCAGGACTTCACACTGAGGTACATTCCCAACCCCTTTTATTTTTTTACTTTGAAACCAGATCTCACTAAATTGCACAGGCTGGCCTTAAACTTGCAATCTTCCTGCCTCAGCCTCCCAAGTAGCTGGGATTATAGGTGTGCACCACCACTCCTGGCATGGCTAAAATCTTTAAGAGCCTCCCAGAGGTTGAGTCTTTACAGAGTTCTTTACAGAGCAGAGTCTACTCAAAGGAAAACATTACAGCCCCTGTTTTGGGTCAGTACTTTACAGTTTACAATGCACTTTCAGATCTAGCTTCTCAATTAAGTGTAGCACAATTCTCTAAAGTGGGAAGGTTGCTGGGAATGGCGGCAATGCCTATAATCCCAGCACTCAGGAGGCTGAGGCAGGAGGATCTCTGAAAATTTGGGGACTAGCCTGGGCTACATAGTGAGTTAAAGGCCAGACTGAACTACAGAGCAAGATTAAAAGAAAAAAAAAAAAAGTGGGCAGGTCAGGTGCCCTCAGGCCAAGGTACGGACTGGCCTGGGCTGTCTGCAGAGGATACCTGGGAAAACACAGCAACACTGTCACCTACCAGGAAACAGTCCCCAACCCCACCCAACTCCATCAGCCCTGAATTTAGAGTTACTCAAGATAAAACCCCAAATAAAAAACTCTCTCTCCATTCTGCCCCTTGCAGATTCTGCGGCTGCCTGCTTCTCCTCCTCCACTAATGCTGGACTCCACTAACACTAACTCCTCCACTGGCCCTCTGGGAAACAGTTAGTTAATCTGATAGTATAAATCCTAGATAAATAATCTGGTAAACTCCTCCGAGCTGGTTATTAAGAGAGAGTCTCTCCTTACTCTCACCTGTTCTCGATTTCCCATCCCCTGCCCTATAATTCAGCCTCCCTGATAGGTATGTTGGGGTCCTTCCTTCAAGAACCTTCGATGACTTCCCAGTTCCTTCTGAAGTCACCCCAATCCCACTGACTTGCATTCAAGGTCAACTCTGCATCTCTTTCCAGTATCCCTGTAGCCTCATCACCACTCATCCCCTTCCACACACTTTTATTTCAGTCAGAGCTGCTCCGTGCTGTTCCTCAAACACATCTCTGCCCTCCAAACTATCAGAGTTGTTCTGTCCTGTTTCCTCCTTAGCCTTCAAGGCCCTAATCCAGTGCTGTTACCAGGAACTTCTCTCTGAACTGCCAATGGGGCATGAGCTCTGCCAACCAAAAGCCCCCTCTTTCCTGACCTTGACATGGACTCCTTTGTATTGTGCCAGGGGACATTCTGGCCCAACAGGAAGAAACTGGCCTCCTGGGTCAGGCAGGCTGGAGGTGAGATCCTGGTATAATGGGGTTATTGTGAGCACAGCCTTGCTGGGGACTATTGTGGGGGGAAGCATGAAAAGTGTGAATAGCTGAAAGAAGGTTGCTGGGGTGCAGGGATCTAGGAGGGGTGTGTTGGGGGGCTCCTAGTTTTGGAAGTTGGGGCTGCAGAGTTTAGATTCTTCTGGGAGGCATCTCTAGGCACAGGGATGAGCACTGGAGTGGGAGTCCAGAGTCTGGGCTGTACACAGTCAGATCTCTGAGATCACGTGCTGCAGTGACTATTCAGCAGCCAGCATGCATGGGGCCTGTTGGAGCTGCTTGTCCATGCCCACTGGGCCTTGGTGACTTCCCCACAAAATAGAGTGCATTGGCTTGAGATCAGCCCTCATCGTCTGTGCCCTGACCTCAGATCTGGTGATGTCGGTGGAAAAGAGGGTGACACAGAAATCAGAGAAGTGATTTGAGAGTTGAAAAGAACGGTCTTTTAAACCCTTCAACAAATATTTGTGGAACACTCATTTCCACTGGGCCAGAGCAGCAGGAACTCTCTGGAAAGCCCTTGTGCTCACTGGCAGCGGTGCAGAAAGGTCCCGACCTGATCAAGTCTGCTCCCCTCCTCCCAGCCCTGCCATGTGGGCCCCAGCTGCCCTAGGTCACCAGCCTTCTCCAGGAGCTGGACCTTGGGGAGAGAACTAATCCTTGCCTCTCTTCCCAGAGGCCACTGTGAGAATTCCAAGTAACACAACAGTTGGCAAAGTGGTAGCCACACAAGGGGAAGGGATCAGTTATCATTTCTTTTATGGATCATTTGTGAAGGGACAAACAGTGGGAAACTGAACCTTTCCCACTCCTCCCCGGGAGCTCCACTTCCTACTCACTTCAGCAGTCCACCCCAGCTTTGTGAAGACACAAATCCTCTCCCAGCCCCATTTCCCACACCCAAATGCCCCGTTAAGTCCCTTACCTTCCTAGGTATCAGTGTCTAATCCCTAAGCCCTTTCTCACCAGTCTCCAGTTGTCTCAAAGTCAAATCCCTTTAGAATGAGGTGGCCCAGTTAGCTGTGAACTAAGAGGCTGGGGCAGGGAACTGGGACCTCCGGACTCCCCAAGAAGGGACAGGAAAGCAGCAACGGTGTTGAAGACCCCATTCCAGTTCAGAGACTTCCTTCTGCCACTTCTGCTCCCTCCCCCTATATCCAAGATGGAGTTCGGGTACTACTACCAGCCATTTTGAGTGACTCAACAGTGACTTTGAGAAGCAGGACAGTATGGGAGTGAGCCCACAGACTCTGGAGCCAGACAACTTGGGTTGAGTCCTAGGTTTATGATCTAAGAAAGTGACCTGACTTCAGTGCTTCAGCTTCTCATGCAGAAAATGTCAATGATAATCTATCTCCAGCGGCAGGGATGAGATGAAATGAGCTAATGTATGGAAAGGGCCTGGAACCTAGAGAATGTGTCACTATTTTCTACTTGCATTTCCTCTTTCTGCCCCCAGCTATTATTGCCATCCGGGCGTCCACCCACGCACCACCTCTCAGAGAGGCCTTCCTGCCTCTGGTGCTGAGTCTGAAGTAGCCCCCGATCCCTCTCCAGCGCTGTTTGTCTCCTTCATGTGCCACTTATCATGGCCCAAAATGATCCTGTGGTATGTGTGGTTAAGTTTTACTCTCTGTTCTCAAGAGCAGGAGCCACTTCCAGTCATGGCTGCTGCTCTGTGCCCAGTGCCTGGAACCCTGCAGGCCATTAGAGGGCAAGACCTGACTCTCAGATTATCCTTGGAGCGCTGGGCCTGCCAGGCTTCCTCTCCCCCACACCAAGCTGGCAGCTGCTACTCTGCATCTGCCTTGTGTGATCTTGAGGGAACAACTCACCCTCTCTGGGCATTGAGATGAATGGAGAGAGGCAATGATGAAACTAGGCAACTAAGAGACAATCTGAGATTTTCTAAGGCTTCTTTTTTTTAAACATTTTGGGGGCTCATAAATACAAAGTGACAGGACTTCAGGGACTTCCAAGTTCTAAAAATACCACCATACTCAGGCTAGCTCTCTCTGGCTGCCACTGAGCCCGCATCAGTGGTGAGACAGTGTGAGTCAGGCACTTCCTCCTTTTAGTACAAAACAACAACATTGAGCTTCAATTTGCCCCCCCCCAACCAGCCTGCCACCTGGTGGCAATTTGGTGGCATTGGTTCTCTTCATGTTCACTGGAACAGACACACACTGTGAACATGGATTTGCCCTCCCTGCCCTTCTATCTTTCTGTGAGCACCACTGGGGTGCAATCAGGACATATCCCTCTGACTTTTCTGTTTTGTTTTTGCAGTACTGGGATTGTACGAAGGGCCTTCAAACTGAGCTACATCCCTAGCTCTTTTAATTTTTATCTCCACCCTCTCACTAAATCAGAGTTGCCCAGGCTGGGTCTAGCTTGAGATCCTCCTGCCTCAACTTCCCAGAATGCTGGGATTACAGGTGTGCAACACCACACCTCACTCCCCTCTGTTTTTAGGGGCGCATTCTTTTTTTTTGGTACGGGGGATCGAACTTGGCACCTTGCGCTTTCGAGGCAGGAACCAGAATCACTGAGCCAAATCCCCGGCCCTCCCCTCTGTTTTTATGGCATGTGCCCAGCCTAGTATCTGATCAAAGAATTTATTTCACAGCACAGAAAGAGTAGAGGAAGGCTTGTGTTCATGGAACTATGCCCCTCATTCCTGGCACCCATTCTGAAACATTCCACCACCCACTTCCATCCATCACTGGGGAAGCCATTTTGTGCCCCACCCGCTCATTAACTAACAACTTCATTTCTTTCCAGATCCCCCTGAATCTTTAGGGGTTGAGGAGAAACAGAGGAATGGCCATCTCCTCCATAGAAATTACATTCCAGGACCGGGGATTTAGCTCAGTGTTTCCAGTGCCTGCCTCTCTCAAGCGCAAGGTCCTGAGTTTGATCCCCCCCTCATCCCACCCCGTACCAAAAAAAAAAGAGAAACAGAACCAATATGGTATGTGTGTGTGTGTGTGTGTGTGTGTTGGGAGAGAGCCACCAAAAAAAAAAAAAAAGAGAGAGAGAGAGAGAGTGATTACAGTCCAACCCAGGGCCAGGATACCTTGTATTCCAAGAAACAACTTAGTTGGAATCACAGCACTTCTGATGAAAAGTCTTCCCAAAACCTTTTGTCCAAGTGCCCATATTATAGTTGGGGACACAGGCCAAAGGGAAGCAGCTTGCCTGGAGGTGTATGATAAAGTGACAGTCCTCTCTCCTCTGACTCCTCACTCTGCCCCAGAAGTCAAGTGTGCTGGGATCTGTGGACTTGGCTCCTCCCAGGGGCCCTGAAGGGCCGAGCAGCCTGTCTGCCCATTCCTGGGAGTGGGCAGCCTGCCTCCTAGGGGCCTCCTCAGACATTCTACTCCAGGCAGGGCCTATAAGTCACTCATCTCCTTGCAGTCAGTTCCCTGTCCTGGCTGCTTTCCTTCCTGGGCTTACACCTCCCACTCCCCAGAGGTTGTTCATCTTCACTGCTCTTCACACACCCCCTACCCACCTCACAGCAGCAAGGGCCTGGCTCAGCTGAGCCACGTGGAACATCCTCCACCTCTTGCCTTCAGGAAATCCATGGGTTACCCTGTGGGATGATGCACCACAGTGTACCTCTGGGCACACCAAGTTGAGAGAGCTCAGCTCTGCTGACAGAAGGCTAGGATGTGGATATTAGGATGGATGCCAAAATGTGCTTTAGGTGGGGACAAGGGTGAGCAAGCTTCTGCACCCGGGTGTGGTGTAGGTTGAGGCCATGAGGACCCTCTGCCCAGGTAGGTGGGGTGGGGAGTGGGGAACAAGTAATGGGAACAGGCACAGGTAGATGGTGGAGCCAACCGGCTGGCTGATAACAGTGTGTGTTCTAGCAGCCCTTTCACTGGGGCTAACAAGTGGAATGACCTTCAGAGAATGGGAGAAACAAGACTCTCAAATTTTGCAACTTATGAAGAGTGATTTCATGTACATAAAAGAATGTTGGTGGGCTGGGGATTTAGCTCAGTGATTCTGCCGCCTGCCTTGCAAACGCAAGGACCCAAGTTCAATCCCCAGTATATATATATAAAAAAAGAATGTTAGTCATATATGCAACAAATACAGACATACCTCATTTAACAACCAAGTTCCATTCCTGCAACTAGGTTATTAAACGAATTCGTCGCTAAATGAGGAGCTGTCTGTGGTATGTACATTACAATATTCAGAACAAAGAAATGGTCAAAGAAAACTCCAACTTGATAATTTTGCTTTTATTTGCATAACTCTTCATGCAATACTGTAATGTATAACAGAACGCAGAACTATAGTACTGTACAGTACAATCGGCAAAAATTATTGTATAAACAAGGTGTATTGTACAAAAAAAGACATTGAGGCTCTACCAAGATGTATAGAACTGTACAGGTCACAAGTCTGAGTAGCAGGTTTTAAGTCCAAACAGTTGTTACACAGGTAGGTCGTTAAGTGCGGAATATCTATAAAGAATGTTGTAATGAACATTCATGTGACTTAAAAGCAGTATGTCAGAACCTGGCATGGTGGCACATACTTGTAATCCCTGTACTTAGGAGGCTGAGGCAGGAGAATCGCCATCAGTTCAAGGTCAGCCTGGGAGACACAGTGAGTTCAAGACGAGCCTGAAGTAAATTGCGAGATCCTGTCTCCAAAAAAAAAAAGCAGAATGTTAGGTTTGCGGTACACAGTACATACTTAGTAAGTATGAGGCCTTGGGTTTGATCTTCCACAATGCCAAAAAATAAAAAATGTGTGGGAGGCTGATCAGTCCTCCAGATCTGCCTAGAAAGAAGTGTGGCAAGGGATAAAAAAGAAAGACAAACAGACACACTTTCAAGGTTCCTGGTAGGCTAGGAGGTCAAGGGCAACGTGGGCAAAGACAAAGACATTCCGAGCTACCACTACTTATTGGGTACACACAATAATCCAAGGACTCAGAAGGCAGCAGTGATCTTAGGCTGATGAGGATCTTAGGTTGATGAGGATCTTATTTTGATGAGGATGGTGAGGGGCAAAGCATTCTTACAATAGTAGGTGGGATGAGTTAATTCTGGTACCCAAAACAAAATAAAAACAAAAACGGTAGCTGGGAGGGAGGAGATATCAGGCTAATAAAGAATTTGTCTTTCTCTTTTTTTATTACTACTCTGTTCTCAAGGAACCAGGATGTCTTCAGCTGATTCATCTTGCCCTGGAGCATCACAGCATCACTGGACCATTGAGGCCTCTACTGTGACCGGAGGCACACAGAGTCATGTTTCCTCACACCATAGTGCATACCATAGCTGGTTCAAAGGCAAGACCGTGGGCTTTAGACAAGCTCTAACCACAATTTAATTATGAAATGATTTTTCCCAAAAAATTATATAGAATGCAGGGGATTTAGCTCAGTGGTTCTGCCGCCTGCCTCAAAACCGCAAGGTCCTGAGTTCAATCCCCAGTACAAAAAAACCCAAACTATATAGAATGGCTCTTGACAAAAAACAATGTCCCCAACACCATTGAAACCACCTAGGTACCCCTTCCCAATTACATCCCACTCTAGGGAGCTGAATTTTGTGTTTCTAATTCCTTTGATTTCCTTCATAGTTCTGTTACATATAAAAGCACTTCTTAAAAATATAGTCAGGACTCCACAGGCATTGGGCCACACACCAGTGGCCTCCCTGGATTGCAGGCCTTCACTCTCTGACTAGAGTTACACCGTCTGCTTTCCTAGTTCTGAGGCCTTTGGATTTGGATTGGCCCAGTTACCAGCATCGTAGATCCCTGGCTTGTGGACCGCCAATCATGGGGACCCCTCAACCTCCATAAATGCCTGTGGCTAATGTTTCCAGAACTAATAGATTAGAAGATGCAGAAACAACTCCAGACATACTCATCCCCCTCATCTTTGACAAAGGAGCCAACCACCCTCATTGGAGGAAAGATAGCCTATTTAATAAATGGTGCTGGAAAAACTGGATTTCAACCTGCCAGAGATTTAAACTAGACCCATACCTATCACCGTGCACTAAACTAAGATCGAAGTGGATTAAAGATCTAAATATTAAGACAGAAACATTAAACTTGCTGGAAGATAAGTTAGGTAGAACTCTTGAAGACATTGCCATAGGAAAAGACTTTAAGAACAAAACCTCAGCAGCATGGGAACTAGCACAAAGAATCAGCAACTGGGATCTCATCTTATTAAAAAGCTTCTGCACTGCAAGAGAAACCACCAACAGAGCTAACAGACAACCTATAATGTGGGAAAAAATGTTTAGCAGCTGTGCCTCAGACCAAGGACTACTATCTAGAATATATAAAGAACTGAAAAAAATCAGACCCCCCCAAATTCAAAGACCCAGTTCAAAAATGGTCATCTGAAATGAACAGACATTTCTCAGACAAAGAAGTAAAAACCGCAAATAAATATGTGAAAAAATGTTCAACATCACTGGTCATTTGAGAGATGCAGATGAAAACAACGCTGAGATTCTACCTTACCCCAGAAAGAATGGCTGCCATCAAGAAATCAACCAATAACAAATGCTGGTGGGGGTGTGGAGAGAAAGGAACCCTTCTCCATTGTTGGTGGGAGTGCAGACTGATGCAACTACTGTGGAAATCAGTGTGGAGACACCTCAAAGAACTAGGGCTAGAGGTCCCATTTGACCCAGCTGTTCCCCTGCTGAGTATCTTCCCAAAAGAATTAAAAGAATCATACCACAGTGATATATGTGCACCCATGTTTATAGCGGCACAGTTTGTAATAGCTAAAGCTTGGAAACAGCCCAAGTGCCCATCAACTGGAAACTGGATAAAGAAGATGTGGGTTTTTTTTTTATAAAATGGAGTACTACTCAGCCATAAAGAATGAGAAACCAGAGACATTTATAGCTAAATGGATGCATATTGACGCCATACTCCTAAGTGAAATAAATAGGACACACATGTGTAAATACTGAAGTTTCTCTAGTGTGAGAAACTGAAAGTGTAAATAAAGATTAAAATGATTAAAATGAATAACTGATAATTTGAAATAGGAAGAAAAGGTCCAAAGGGGTAGGTGAAGTGGGAGGGGAAGGGGAAAGGAAAGAAGGGAAAGGAAAAATTATGAGAAAAGAAAAAAAATGGAAATGAAATCTATGTAAATAGGGAAGGGTGGAGGGGGTGAAGGGCGCACAGGTAATGGGGGAAAAGTAAGAACCAAGATACATCGTGTACAGGTGCAAGCACCCAATGATAAATGTAAACGTATTGTATACCTAAAATGTACCAATAAAAAAATTTAAGGGGAAAAAAAATTTTAAATATGTAGTCAGTACTGCGAGTAGGTGTTTTTAAATTGAGGTAAAATTCACAGAACATAAAATTAACAGTTTTAAAGTAAATTTAGCACATGCCTGCAATTCCAGCTACTTGGGAGGCTGAGGGAGGAGGATCTCAAGTTCCAGGCCAGCTGAGAAACTGCCAACCTGGGCAACTTAGTCAGACCCTGTCTCAAAATAAAAAGTTTTAAGGGTTGGGATGTAGCTCAGAGGTAGACTGCTTGCCTAACATGTGCAAGGCTCTGGGTTCAATCAATTATTATAATCAATTCTTGCAAAAGAAAAAGAAAGAAAGAAAGAAAGAGAGAGAGAGAGAGAAAGAGAGAAAGAAAGCAACCAAGCAACCAAGCTCATTGGCATCTATTATATTCATAATGTGCAACTATCACCTCTGTGTAGTTCCAGAAAGGAAACTATATCACAATGAGCAGTCTCTCATCATTCTCCCTAGTCTCCCTGTCACAAACAACTTTTCTGTCCCTATAAATTTGCTAATTCTGAAAATTTCATATAAAAGGAAGCATAAAACATGTAACCTTTAGTTTCCATGGTTCATCCATACTGTATCATTACTTTATTCCTTTTTTTTTTTTTTTTTTTGGTACCGGGGATCGAACTTGGGTCCTTGCGCCTGCAAAGCAGGCGGCGAAACCACTGAGCTAAATCCCTGGCCCCTTTATTCCTTTTCATGGCTGAATAATATTCCATTGTATGTGTCTTGTGAATTGTTCATTCATTTATGGACAACTGAGTTGTTTCCATCTTTTGACTATTATGTCTAATGCTGCTATGATTACTGGGATACAAGTATTTATTTTTTGTTTGTTTTTTAAGTGTAGGAAAAATTTATTTAGAGAAAGATAGCTTCTGTCTAAGAGAGACAGAAGGGAGACTGGGAAATGGGTTGCCCCAACAATTATTTGTTTGTGTTGCTGATTTCAGTTCTTAGGGGTATATAACTATGAGTAGAATTGCTGGGTCATATGTTAATTCTATGTTTAACTTTTTGAGAAACACCCAGTAATGGATAAGAGTTCAAATTTCCCCACATTTTTACCAACATTTATGATTTTTTTTTTTGGTACTGGGGATTGAATTCAGGACCTTGTGCTTGCAAGGCAGGCAGTGGCACCACTGAGCTAAATCCCCAGCGCAAGTTTTTTAAAGGAACTGTCATAGTAATTTCTCCAGTGTGGCACCACTTAACATTCTCACTGTTGATCTTTTTTTTTTTTGTACAGGGGATTTGACCCAGGTCTTCAAGCATGCTAGGAATGTGCTTTACCACTAAGCTACACTGCTCCTTCTCTTTTAAATTTTTTTTTGTCAGGGAGTACCAGGGATGGAACTCAAGACCTTGTGCTTCCTCTCTTAAATTTTGAGGCAGAGTTTCACTAAGTTGCCCAATCTGCCCTCAAACTTGAAATCCTCCCACCTCAGCCTCCTGAGTAGTTGGAATACAGATGTGTACCCACCACACCTGGCTTCTTTTTTTCATTAAGTTTATTGGTATATTTTAGGTATACAATACAGTTATATTCATCATTGGGATGTATCTTGGTTCTTATTTTACACCTGGCTTTGTTGTTGTTTGAGACAGGCATTTGCCACCATGTGAAGCTATGCCTAGCCTTTGCTGATTAATTTTGAGTTAATTTTTGCACAAGGTATTAGGTAAGGGTCCAATTCCATTCTTTTGTGTATGGATAGTGAGTTGTCCCACAGCCATTTGTTTAGGAGACTGTTCTGGCTCCCAGGGCATGATCCTGGCACTTCGTTGAAAGCCAGTTTGCCAAGGATTTAGCTCAGTGGCACCACGCCTTCCTTGCAAGTGCAAGGTCCTGAGTTCGATCTCTGATACCACGAGAGAGAGAGAGAGAGAGAGAGAGATAAAAAGAAAGTCAGTTCCACAGAGCTTTATTTCTGGACTCTCAGTCCTATTCCACTGGTCTCTATGTCTGTCTTTATTCTAGTACCACACTGTTTTGATTATTGTCATTTTGTAAGGTCAATCCTTTTCTCCTCTTCCTCTTGCTCCTCTCCTCCTGCTCCTCCTCCTCTTTTTCTTTTCTTTTTCTTTTTCAGTATGTTTTGGCTATTTGGAGGTCCCTTACAATTCATCTAAATTTTGGGATAAGCTTTTTTCCCATTTATTCAAAAAAGATCACTAGAACTTTGGTATACATTGCATCCAACCTGTAGATTGCTTTGAATCGTATTGCCATCATCTTAATAATACATTAGTAGGAATGTCTTTCCATTTATTTAGTTCTTCTTTATTTCAACAGCACTTTGTAGTTTTTGGTGCACTAGTCTTTCACCTCCTTGGTTATATTTATCCCAAGGTATTTTATTATTTTGGAATTGTCCTAATTTTATTTTCAGATTGTTCCTTGCTGTTATATAAAACACAACTGACTTTTTGTGTGATCTTAGAAGTCCTGATTTCTTTCTTTCTTTCTTTCTTTCTTTCTTTCTTTTTCTTTCTTTCCTTCCTTCCTTCCTTCCTTTCTTCCTTCTTTTTCTGTACCAGGGATCAAACTCAGGACGTTGCACTTGCCTGGCAGGCACAGAACCACTGAGCTACATCCCCTGCCCGGCCCTGATGTTTTTGAGTTTACATAGTTAGTATGTATTATTTGGAAACTTGCATTTTGTGCTCAGCATTGTAAGAATTATCCATGGTGCCAAACATAACTAGTTCATTCATGTTTTTCCTCTTGTATGATATTCTACACATGAAGATATCACAGTTTATCTCTTCTCCTAGTTGGGCTATTTCCAAGTCTTTCACAATGCAACACTGCTACTCTGCATATTTGGGGGAAGGGCTGGGTTCTGAGCCAGGCCCGCACACTTATCTGGTGTGCAAGCCTTTATAACAGAAACAAAGTCTCACCTCCAGAGATTATGATTCAGTTGATCCAGTGTTGGTTGTCAGTACTTTTTTTTTTTTGGTACCAGGGATCAAACTCCAGACCTTGCTCTTGCAAGGCAGGCGGCAAAACCACTGAGCTAAATCCCCGGCCCTATTGTTGGTACTTTTAAAAGATCCTTAATGTTCATTCTGTGTGGAGAATCCCTATTCTAGGACATATACTTCAGAGTGAAATACCTAACTATGTTCACTTTCAGTTTTATTTCAGGGAAAATAGTTTTCCAATATGGCTGTATTATACCAGCCTTATCAGCAGTATACATATTCCATTGCTCCAACACTTGGCATTGTCAGACTTTTGTTGTTGTTTTGAGATGGAATCTCACTGTGTAACTCAGGTGGATCTTGAACTCAATATCCTCCTGCTTCAGGCTCCTGAGAGGGGGATTACAGGTGTGTACTGGCATCCTCAGACTTTTAAATTTTACCACTTGATCTCTGATATGATTTGACTGATATTATTTCTAATTATGATTAAATTAGATTGAATATTTTTTGGAGACAAGTTCTTACTATTTAGTTGAGGCTGGCCTTGAAATCACTATGTAACCCGGGCTAGCCTTGAACTCATGGGGATCCTCCTGCCTCAGCCTCCTGAGTGCTGGGATTACAGATATGTGCCACCATGCCCAGCCTTGAACATCTTTTTTGCTGTTGCTGTTTGTTTTTCAGACTGGGGATATACCTAGGAGCCCTGCACATGCTAAGCATGTAATCTACCACTGAGCTACACCCTCAACTATCTTTTTTATTTTTAATTTGTTTTGGGGTAGTGGGAATTAAAACCAGGACCTACACACTGAGCTGCATTCCCAGCCCAATTTTAAAAATTTGTTTTTAAATTTTGAGACAGGATCTTGCTAAATTGTTAAATTACTAAAGAGCCAGGGATTTAGCTCAGGGGTTTTGCCACCTGCTGCGCAAGTGCAAGGACCAGAGTTCGATCCCCAGTACCAAAAAAAACCAACAAAAAAACTAAGATGAGGCCTGAACTTTGGAACCTCCTGTCTAAACTTCCCAAAGTGCTGGGATTACAGGCATGCTGTACCAGGCCTGGATCTCTTTATATTTGTTTGTTTATTTGGTTTTTTTTGGTACCGGGGATCAAACTCGGGACCTTGCACTTGTGAGGCAGGTGGAAGAACCCCTGAGCTAAATCCCTAGCCCTGGATCTTTTTATATTTATTAACCATTCTTGCTTCCTTTTTTGTACAGTGCCTATTTATATCTTGTGCTGATACCCATATATTTATATATTCTGCATATGAATAGTTTGATTGCAAATATCTTCTAGTTTGGGCTTGTTTTGACATTTTATTTCAGTGTTTTAATTAACAGAAGTTTTTCATTTTATGTGGATACATTTTTAAATCTTTTCCTTTGCAATCTGCTTTATACTATATGAAATGATCTTGAAGTAATCAAATATTCTCCTGTTTCTTTATAAGAAATGTTTAAAAGTTTTTACTTTTTTTGGAGACACAGTCTTCCTGTGTAATTCAGGCCGGCCTTGAACTCACTGCAATCCTCATGTCTCAACCTCTGGAGTGCTGGAATTGCAGCCATGTGCCACCACACCTGGATTAAAGTTTTACTTTTCATATTTAGTTGTTTTTGTGGTACTGGGGATTGAACCCAAAGCCTGTGTACTGAGCTACATCCCCAGCCTTTTTTATTTTTTAGGGTCTTGCTAAGTCACTATGTCCCAAGCTGGGGTCTAACTTGGGATCCTCCTGTCTCGGTTCCCCAAAGTGCAGGGATCACAGCCATGTGTCACAAGACCTGCTTCATGTTTAGGTCTTTTTGGGGGGGGGGCTTACTGGGGATCGAACTCAGGTCCTTCCGCTTGCGAGGCAGGCGACGGAACCACTGAGCTAAATCCCCGGTCCCATGTTTAGGTCTTTAATCCACATGGAGTTGATTTTTATGTATACGATGTTCAATAGGGGCCCAATTTTGCTTTTTTTCCTAGTGGTTAACAGGATTTCTTTTTTTTGGTACAGGGGATCGAACTGGGAACCTTGAGCTTTTGAGGCAGGCGCTGGAACCACTGAGCTAAATCCCCGGCCCCCGTTAACAGGATTTCTTAGCACAATTTATCAACAAGTCTATCATACTATCCCCTTCTATCTCCCCAACTGAAACAATTCTTCTGACATGCAACAGGTTTATACGTGCTTGTCCATGTCTGGGTTGTTTCATGCCCAATTTGCCTGTTTTGGGGCTGATAGCAAACTATCTTATTCTCTCCATTTCACTCTTCTTCTGGAGCATTTTAGCTACTGAATATTGGTAATTAGACAGATGTTTACTGTAAAAATGTTTCCATTTTTCTGCATGTTTGACTTTTAAAAATAATAAACTTGGGGAAATACGGCTCTCTCCTAGCCTTTGCCTTTTTATCCTGGTACAATATGTAAAAGGCTCAGGTTTCAGACGGAGTCAGCTCTCTGCAACCTCAACCCTCAGAGAAAAGGACAAATATTAGGACAGTAATCAAAATTTCACATTTCAGCAGGCAAGAGTAAGTGCTGGGGTGAGGCAATGCTGGTTTTATACCGAGCCTACTTCACAGATGAGGAAAATGAGTCTCTCTGCCTAAGAGTAGGCTTCGTTTAGCCTGGGGCACCTAGCCCTTCTCCCTGGCCCTTTGAGACTTTTGCCTCAATCGTCCCCATTTGCCTCCCATGTCAACCTGTGGCTCTCCTCTTCCTGTTTGGACTTGAGGAGAAGAGGATGCCCAGGGACGAGAGCGGTGTGACATGGTCCTGGACACACGGTTCCTCCCTCGTGCCTCCACAGAGGGATTTTTAGCTTAGTGGTTCCGCCACCTGCCTCGCAAGCGCAAGGTCCCGGGTACCAAAAAAAAAAAAAAAAGACCCACCCTTAGGCCACAAACGTCCCTCGCTCCTGCCCTTTTCAGGTCCTGATTGTGTCTCTGTCTCCCCAGGCCGCCTTTTCCAGCTATTTTCCACCATCTACTCTGTGCTTGGCTCCGCTGAGTCATAATCTCGCTGGCTAGGGAGCGCCTCAACTCCGACTTTCAACTCAGCCCTGTGACTCGGGCTCCGCCCCCTTCCTGTTCCTCGCCTAACGCCGGGATTCTTCGTGGCCACCAGGGGGCGCGCGCGGCCCAATGTGGGCGCGGAGCCGCCAAGGGCCCGCCCTGCTCGCCCCGACGCCCCGCCCTGTCCGGCCTCGGTCCCGCCCCTCCAGGCGCCCCGCTCGGTCCGGCTGCGGCCTCCCTGCCTCTGCTCCCCCCCTGCGCCCGGGACCCCGGGTCTTCGTGTCTCGCCAGTTCCGGCCATGGGTTCCGCCTCTCACCACATGCGGAGGTCGCTGCCGCCGCCGCCTCCGCCACCCCCGTCGCCGCTGCTGTTGCTGCTTCCCCTGCTGCCTCTATGGGTGGGCCTGGCGGGGCCCGGGGCCGCGGCAGACGGCAGCGAGCCGGCGGCCCGGGTGGGGCGGGGCGGAGCCCACGCCGTGCGGGTGGACGTGAGGCTGCCACGGCAGGACGCTCTGGTCCTAGAGGGCGTCAGGATCGGCCCCGAAGCCGACCCGGCGCCCCCGCTGGGCGGCCGGTTGCTGCTGGTGAGCGCCGTCTCCGTCTCCACCACCCCTGCATAGACCCGGCGCCCAGACCGCGCCGTGCTCCTAGAAGGAGCCCTGACAGCTCAGCGACCCCTCCCCAGGCTGCTTCGGCCCCCAGGATTCAGGATTCCAAAACCTGAGACGCTGTCCTCTCCATACTCCCTCCCAAGACCCTGACCTTGCATCCTCCATGGCCGACCCCCGCTCCCACTTCCACCTCCCCGTCTCACTCTGCTCATTGGCCCTCGCTACACAGATGGACATCGTGGATACTGAGCAAGAGGTGCCCGTAGAAGGCTGGATTGCAGTGGCATATGTGGGCAAGGAGCAGGAGGTCCAGTTCCACCAGGAGAATGAGGGCAGTGGTGCCCAGGCCTATCCCAAGGCGCTGGTCCAGCAGGTGCCGGGGGTGTATATCTATCGGGGAGAGGGCCTGGGGGAAAAGACTCCCAAGACATCTGCTAGAGACAGGCTACCAGGTGGACCCTAAGGAGAAACCCTGGGCCTTTGTGGGTCCGGGGAGTCCAGTTTGGAGAACCAGGCAGTGTGGTGTAGAACCAGGCATGTGGGAAGGGACTCTGATTGCCCTGTAATCTGCACTACACTGAGAAGCGAGTCATAGAAGAGTTGGGTAGAAGGACTGCCTCAGAGGAACCAGGAAAAGGGCAGTTATTTGGACTTTACATATCAGGAAACATGAGTTTTTGTCCTTGACCTCAAAAAGCTTATAGCTAGTCCAGAGGAAAGGCTTACTGCAGAATGGAAAGCTAAGAGCACTAGGGCTGCAGAAAGTGAGGCAGGTGTGGTAGGGTATATACCAGCCTCCTGCCTCTGTCCTCCTGCAGATGCGACGGGCCCTCTTCCTGGGAGCCTCGGCTCTCCTTCTCCTCATCCTGAACCACAATGTGGTTCGAGAGGTAAACCAGTGCAAGCTGTGAGGGTGAATGGGCTGGGGAAGGGAAAACCAGAGCCTGCTGACCTCCCTGTCCCCTCCAGCTGGACATATCCCAACTTCTGCTCAGGCCTGTGATTGTCCTTCATTATTCTTCCAATGTCACCAAACTGTTGGAGGCACTGCTGCAGTGAGTTGGGGTTTGGGCTCCAAAAAAAAAAAAAAAACACCGGGTTTGGGAGCCTGGGTGCTGAGGCTCGCTGGCTTTCCAGTGGGTTCAGGGGTCTCAGGAGCAGGGTGTCATCTGTTAGTCTTAAAGCTGTACTCTCCTTGCCTGGAAATGGGGAAGAGGATGGGAAGGAGGCACCAGGCCCTGGAGCAAGGAGCGAGGAGTTGGCTCTATGGACAGAGAGGACCAGCCCTACAAGTGGGAAGCTGTATACCTGATTGACAAGCTCTTGCTTGGTCTGGCTGTGTGAGAACTGGAAAAACCAACAGCTAGGAAAGGATTGGGAGCCAAAGCAGAAGGGCTGAGTGAGCGACATCGCAGGGCTGGGGTGGGTGAATCTGGTTCTCCTTCTGTCTGTCCCCTTTGTGACTTTCCCTCTCAGGAGGACCCAGGCCACAGCTGAGATCACCAGTGGAGAATCGCTGTCGGCAAACATTGAGTGGAAGCTGACTCTGTGGACCACCTGTGGCCTCTCCAAGGATGGCTACGGAGGATGGCAGGACCTAGTGTGCCTGGGAGGCAGTCGTGCCCAGGAGCAGGTGGGTACAGGTGGATTCTGCTGGGTCCCAGGCAAAGCAAATCCTGCCTGGGGTCTCCTCGCCTTGGTGGTAAGGGTAGCCCTTCCCAACTTACAACTGATGTGTTTAGTGACACGATGTAGGGGGCCCTCCATAAAGCATCTGGCCCAAGGTTGTGTGCAGCCAGGCTTAGTTGCTGTCATCACTATTCTCTTCTCCCACTCAGCAGCCTTCTTTGGCTCCCTGTTGTCTTTAAAGTTCAGACTCTTTAGTCTGGCTTTTCCAGCTCTCCTCATCACTTACCTTTTCTAGCCTTTTTCCTATGCTCTGGCCACCCTGTGCCATTCACTGGCCTTCACATGTGCTCTGTCCCCTGCTTCTGGGCCTTGTCCATGCTTGGCCCTAGGCATTGATCCTGTTTCTCCATCTCCGTAGGGCCTGGTCTAGCAGCACCTTCACAATTCATGCTGCCTGCCTGCTTTGGAATGCTCCCTCAGACTCTCTGATCAAAGACCTCTCTCTCTGCTTGGTCACGGCAGTGCTTTGCCAGGCCTTTCCCAGGGCTCTTAGGACAACCCACCCTGTATGCGTTAGGGAGCATGACTTAGTCTCCTAGTGGCCAGGGCTGTGTTTTGTATCTAGATTTCCCAATGCTTGGCATCAAGGGGTTCAAAAATGGCCACTGGGGGGCCGGGGATATAGCTCAGAGGTTCCGATGCCTGCCTTGAAAGCGCAAGGTCCTGAGTTTGATCTCTGGAACAAAAAAAAAAACCAAAAAAAAACCGTTAAAAGTGGCCACTAGGATTTCTTGAACTCCTTTTCTATGCTGGGCAGGCATGGTTGGTGAGTAGCCTCCAGCAGGTGTCAGTCAACATGGGCCATGTTAAACAGCTTCAAATCAGTCAGACTTGGGTTCACATCCTGGCTTTAAAACCTTAGGTGAATGATCATTGGTCAAGTGTCTGATCTCTCTGGTATCATGTTCCTCATTTGTGGGTAGGAGCAGTACAATATATTTATCCTCCTCATGGGCATCCCATACAGATCCTCGGGCAGGGCAGGGATTTGATGTGGGGCCAGAAGAAAAATCCAAGTTGGGAGGGAGGGGAGAAGAGGAGCAGGCCAAGGAATGGGCCCCAGGAGGCATAGAGTTGAGAATGCCTACAGTCTGCAGTTAGGTCTGGCTGGTAAGAAGGGAAAGCTGAACAGCCCTGGTCATACTGCTGGCCAGGGTGGGCATGGTTCATGCAAGTATTAGGTGACCATGGCAGCTGAGGTGTCCAAAGGGGAGTTAGACAAGCATCTCAGTTGGCTGATGGACACTGGACCCTCAGCCCTGACTCCAGGGCCCAGGTACCACACTGAGCCTGCTTTTCAGTGGTCTTTGGGAATCCAGAGCTGTAGCACCCCTGGTACCCATGTATCTGGAAGCTCAGACCAACTACATTCCTTTTTTTTTTTTTGCGGTACCGGGGATTGAACTCAGGACCTTGCACTTGCAAGGCAGGTGTGGTGTCACAGAGCTAAATCCCCAACCCCCAGTTACATTCTTGATAACAAGCCCTGCCTCGGCCCTCCTGCCTTTTCTGCCTCCCCCACCCCTACACTGAGCCTAGCTGTTCCAAAGCAAGGAGCTCTGCAGCAGGCTGTGTCCTGGAGAGCTTATGCTGTAATGGCCACTCAGCAAGTCCTGGCCCATGTCAGCTTGCTTCAGAATGGCATGGGACACTGAGCAGGGCAGCTCTAGACCTGGGGTCATAGGACCCAGTCTGGGGGAATGGATAAGCAAGAAATACTGTTATACTTCTGGGGTGAGGGCTCAGCTGGTAGTGGGCATAGGACCCTGCAGGTTATAGCAAAGGCACCTGAACTCAGCCTCAGACTTGAGGGGAACTTCCCAGATCAGGTGCCACCACTCCAATGAGAAAGGAGGGAAAATGGGGGCAGGCTCATAGACATCTCTCAGTAATGGTCCCCAAAGTACCTCCACCTCACGCGAGAGCAATGTCTTGTGAGTCATGGCCTTTTACCATCAAATTGTTTCTCACCTCCTCTCCTCTGTCATGATGGGAGTTGAACTTCAGCATTGGTCTGGGCAGAGAGCTACCAGGACTGCTGAAAGCTTTTAAATGAATGTGTTTATTAGTCATAACACATTTACTAGTCATGTGAAATAAGCTTCTGTGTGGAGAGCATGTTTGTGTTACTGTGTCATGTCATCTCCTGAGCTGTCTTTCTCTTCAGTGATCAAAACCTAGAGCCATGATGCATGTGGTGGGAGCTAAGTCAGGATCAGTGTGGTTCCCCTAGCAATCTGAAACCCTCCTGGGGCCTGGGACCCCTAGGTTTTACAGTGATCTCTCAGTTGTGTTTCCTAACTCATCTAGTCTACAGTTGAACTCCTAGACAGAAGTGTGGGGATAGTGTGGCCTGAGCAAGCAGACCAGGAGGAAGTGCAGGTTGAGGATGGGCTAGGAGAGTGCAAGGGACAGATGTGGCTGTCCTTGCAGCTGGGTGAGGCAAAGGCAGCTGGGACAGACCCTGAGGAACACAAGTGTGGGAGGGACAGGGGCTTGAGAGAAGGAATTCAGGAGTCTGCGGGGACATAGAGGCCCCTAATGCATGTCACCGCCTATTCATGGGAGTGCTTGCTCCTGAGGGAAATACAAGGAATAGCTCCAGCACCCCTAACACCTGCTTCCCTCCCCTAGAAGCCCCTGCAGCAGCTGTGGAATGCCATCCTGATGGTGGCCATGCTCCTGTGCACAGGCCTTGTGGTCCAGGCCCAGCGGCAGGCATCACGGCAGAGCCAGCAGGAGTCTGGAGGCCAGGTGGGAGCCAGACCATGGAAACTTGGGTGCCCCTAGCCCTCGGGCCTATGAGACTGTGGCTGTCCTCTTGCCACAGGTGGACCTTTTCAAGCACCTGGTGGTGCAGAGACTGGCATCCCTCAAGACCCGGCGCTGCCGTCTGAGCAGAGCAGCACAGGGCCTCAAGGAGCCTGGCACTGAGACCTGTGCTGTGTGTCTGGATTATTTTTATAACAAGCAGGTTAGTGGCCTGGGCAAGACCAGCCATCAGCTGACCTGTGACTTCCCTTACTCCACTCCTAGGAGACCTGGGGACCACCCAACCAGGCCCTTCCCAACCCCCATCAGGACTACAGAAAGCAGAATGGGGTTGGGGCAGCAGGCAGAGGTTGGGGCAACAGGCTCCAGAAGAGTTCAGTTCCCCAGCTCAAGTGAGGGGTATGGACCCAGGCCCCCCACCTAGAGCCCTGGCCCTTGACTTGAGCCCCTCTGCACCCCTGTAGTGGCTCCGGGTGCTTCCTTGTAAGCATGAGTTCCACCGAGACTGTGTGGACCCCTGGCTGATGCTTCAGCAGACCTGCCCGCTGTGCAAATTCAACGTCCTGGGTAAGCACTGGGGTGGTGCCCTTGGCTGTCCCAATGGTCCTACCTGATGACTCTCTCCATATTGTTCCTCCTCCTCCTTCCCTGCAGGGAACTGCTACTCAGATGACTAGCTGCCCCACTGGGGATTCTGTGTGCAGGAACAGACCCCTCCGCTGCATCCTGGCCCTTAGCCTGGGCTCCTGGACAGGATGGTGGAATGGACAGGGCAGCCAGCCCTGGGGGTGGGGGAAGGATATGGACCCCAGCATACCATGCTGGGAAGCAGGGATCTGCAGCCCTGAGCAAAGATTCAGGGCCAGGACCCACCAGGCCAGGGTGAGAAGTTACTTTGTGGCCCTTCTCTGGAGTCCTGGGACATTGTATCTGCCCTGCTCACATGCAGCTCCCAGGACAATTGGGTGAGAATATGGGACCAGTGTAGCCAGGGGATCCCTGAGGGCTAAGACTACAGTGGCTGTTTTATGCTTATTTGGGGGGGTGGGGGGAGGGGGGATTGAGGAACAAGCTGTCTGGCCTTGGGGCACCCTGGCTTGACTATCAAGATAGACCTGGTCAAGGCTGTCATGTTAAACCCAGAGACCTCTCTACCACCTCGGTAGTGCTGTCCTTGGTCATTGGGCACTGGGAGCCACAGGCCCTACTGCTGTCCAACTGGGCTCCCATCCCAAGCCTGGTTGGGACCAGAGGCCTTAGAAACTTCTTGTACTTCTTGGCTGGGCTATATATCACTCACCGAGATACTGTACTGTACTTGAAGCCACGGGATAAATGTGGTGCATCTTCCAAGGGCATCCATTTTTTAAAGAGTTGGGGCAGGGAAATTTTAATAGTAAAATAAACAAGGATATATTTTAACATAAGATGTAAAGTTTATGTGGATGTTTTAAGATTTTTTTTAAGTTGTCTTGGGTTCTACTGCCAGTAGTAGATGGGGTTCTCAGATGGCCCTCAAGATCCCCCCCAACCATGAACACTCTATATAACCTATGGAATGGTGACTCTGTGGGATATTACCCTCATGATCAGGTTATGTTATATGCACAGCTGACCTTAAGATGGGGAAAGCATCCTAGTGGGCCTGACCTACACATAAGCCCACTAAAAGCAATTTCCTCTGGCTGGTAGAAGTCAGAGACTTGAAGTGCAAAGGGGATTCAATGCAGCAACATTCTCTGCTGCTTCCTTGAAGATGGAGGGGCCATGAGGTAAGGAAGATGGAAATGGGGACCTCAGTCCTACAGCCATAAGGATTGAATTCTGTCAGTAGCCAGAATGAGCTTGGAATGGGCCTGGGGATTTAGCTCAGTGGTTTTGCCGCCTGCCTCCCAGGCGCAAGGACCCAAGTTCGATCCCCGGTACCAAAAAAAACAAAAAACAAAAAATAAAAACAGAATGAGCTTGGAAGATTATTCCCCAAAGCTGACAGAAAGAAACGTGCTGGGTTTAATACCTTGATTTCAGCTGTGACAGGGCTTCCCCCTGGACTTGGCCAGACCATCTGCTCAATGAGCCACCCTCAATGGCTGGCTCTCCCCTTAGAGGTGGCCCAGGGCATCCCAGCCTCTTCAAGAACCCTGGAACTTCTCAGAAGCAAGAGTTAGGCAGACCTAACAGTGCTGGCCCTGCAACATATGTGACCCTGCTCTTGATTCTTCTCTGTAAACTTCAGTGTTCCACCTGATGGCCTCACCATCCTCACCAGGAAAAATGCCATAGAAGGCTGAGAGCACAGCCTAAGTCCTTAGCAAGGGGACTGGGGTAGCTCAGTGATAGGTAGAGTGCTTATTGTGCCTGAGGCCATGGATTCAATCCCTGGGTACTAGAGAAAAAAAAATGTTCTCAGTGAGGTCTCTGAGCCTATCCTTCACAGACAAGGGAGGACTCGTTATGAGCCAGTGGCTTCTTGAGGACAATGACCATTGTGTGCCTATGGTGTTTGGTGACATCAGTGCTCAGCCACATGGCACCCTAGGTTGAACAGCCCCCAAGATCTAGGCCTAGTAAAGTCAGGGCTGGCTAAAGTGTCCAGAGGCCTGGCCCTGCCTTTGGTGGCCTCTGGGGCTCTGACCTTTAGGATGTAGACAACTCCTTTGTCACTCTCATGAGTTCCTAAAGGCAGGGAGTTCCTCAGTGAAAGGATTCCTGGTGTTCTTCAGTCCTTAATGCTGCCAGGCCCAGATTTAAAGGCAGGATGGGAGGCTGAAGGCATCACTGTCCTCTGCCTGCTTCAGTGAGTCCAGAACCAAGATCCTGGCCTTGGATTCCTTGCTTGTTTCAATGTCCTTTCTGGCCCTCCCCCATACACCATCACCTTGACATAGGTGGCTCAGTGGATACCAGTCACTATATCCAAGTTTGCCCCTTGACCCTTGCTGTGATAGTGGAAGGACTGCTTTTCACCTGGCCCAGGTGCTAGAAGTTTCTTTCTGCCCTTGATGTGCTCTCTTCTCCCACAGCCTATCCAGAGAGAGGCAGAAAGCTCCCCCTTACCGAGGGCACACAGTGCCAGGGCTCTGCTAGCCAGGTCTCTCCTGACCAATGTCCTGCAAAGGGAAGGAAGGACTGTCCCTCCAGTTCAGCCATGCTGTGAGGCCAAGAATGCTGTGGGCAGATGGCTGGGACTTTATTCCATTGGGGAGTTGCCAGCCACCTTCCCTGCAGCCCCTTCCCTGCTGCAAGTTATGTAGGCCGCTCCTGGGGCTGTTGTGCAGAGCTTGCCCGGCCCTGGTTTGGTGAAAGTCTCCTCCTCAGCCTGACCAAGGCCCGGATGGGGTTCTGAGCGCAGATGGCAGAGTGGGTCACATCCTCAAGGGAAGACTTGCTGGGCCAGTTGGTGGGTTGCCGAGGAGGGGATCTTTGGGGATGGCCTGGCGGGGTCCTGCCTGTGCTGCCCATCCTGCTGCTAGGAAGGTACCGCCTGCTCAGGGGCCTGAGGGAGGACCAGTTCACAAGATCCCCTGTAAGTGAGAGAGACCATGACACCCTTGCCTGCCCTACCTCAGGCAAAGCCTTGCTCACCTTGGGGATGTCCTCTGGGCCTGGGCAACAGGTTCTGCTGTCTTGCCTGGAGGGAACCACAGTTGGTCCTGCGGGATTAGCTGCAAAGAAAGCCAAGCTCAGAAGGGCCTGGGAGTCCCCTCCCCACTGTATAGAGAGGGTCTCATGGCAGGGACAGGGAGGGAGGGCCCAAACTCATACTTGTCCACTTAAAGGACAGGGAAAGCTATCTAGGGCTTCCTCAGCTGCAAACCTTTAGGCAGGCAACACATGTGAGAAGGCCCCAAGTTACACTGAAGTAAAGATGTGAAAGGCTCTAGGGATACTTGGAACCAGAAGGCACTGAATCTGTAATATCCTCACACCCTGACGTGTGGTAGAAGTTTCACAAAAGCATAGCCTAAAGCCACATGCTGTGAGGCTGGCACTCAGCTCTTGACAGGTTCCCAGGGCAGTCTAATGATCTCTGCTGGGGTCCTTCAATCCCCAGGGCCCACCCTCAGGCCCACCTTGAGGCCCCCCTGCTGGGCCACCTCATGGATTTTGGATAGCATTGACTGGAGCCGCCCATTCTCCTCCTGCAGGATGTGGATACGGATGTCATTGGCCTGTATTTGCCTCTTCATGTCTTCTGTGACATTGCCAGAGCCTGTGAGAACATGATACAGTACTTGGGACCCGGCCTCACCAGGTCAGCCTCTTGTGTCCAAGGGACAGATCTCAGAGGCCAGACACAGGTGGCTGGACAGTGCACTGGGCCTCCCATCATATCTTCCTTCTCCTGAGGTCTTGTTCTCCTTCCCTGTTCCCCTATCTGCTGTGAAGGTGACATAGCATTGTCATCGTAGAATCAGAGAGCTGTGTGGGTCCTAGAACTCACAGATGATTTGGCAAATTAGCAAGAGTGACGGGCCAGGGATTTAGCTCAGTGGCTCTGCTGCCTGCCTTGCAAGTGCAAGGTCCTGAGTTCGACCCCCAGTACCAAAAAACAATTTAGCAAGAGTGAATCTCTTAGAGAGAGAGAGAGAGAGAGAGAGAGAGAGAGAGAGAGAATCTTCCAAGGCTACCTGTTTTGGCAGGCCAGAGAGATACAGTGAGTTGTCCAAAACATCACCCAACCAACTCTGGAAATGAGTCAGAGGAATTCACCAAGGACATTCTTTCCTATCCTGTGGTGATGGATACGTACTTCCAGCTCTCTAAACCTTGGCAAGTTGCTGCCTGCTCTGGTTCTGTTTTCTGCTTTGTAAAAAAAGGGACTGCTGCTCACCTGGTAGGGCAGTTGTGAGGTGAGAGAAGGGCCTGGCACTTAGTGCTCAGGAATGGTGACCTGTGACCACTAAAGTACACAGGATTTTCCTGGCACCTCTGAGGAGGGATTCATCATAGATTTAGAGGGCTAGGACAAGAACCCAGAATATTTGACATCTGCTTCTGGACCAGTACAGGAACCTACCACTCCAGACTGTGGGCATCAGGACACCACACTGCCCTGTGGTGTGAGGAGATGCCAGGAGGAGGGACACAGGGAAGTCAGGCAAGGACTGGCTTGTGATATGGTGAAGTACATGCTTAGAGGCAGCCAGACCTGTGACTAGGTTCAGCTGTGACAGCCAACGGCATTCACCTCACCTCTGGACTTTCATTTCCCCTGTGCACAAAGGGCTGAACAACACAGGAAGCACCTGCATGCTGACTGGCCCCTGCTCCACTCCCGGCAGTCTGAAGGAGCTGTCCTTCCGAGCTGAACCCTCAGCTGCCTACCCAGGCCCCCTATGCCCTTGGCATCAAGCTCAGGCCCTTACTTTGGATCTGGGCCTCCACGGGCCTGTGCAGGTCAGGGAAGGCCACCAGCAGCCGCTCCTGCTCCTTCAGCTCTGCCATCTCCCGTTGCAGGTCCAATACAGTCAGCCGCAGGTCTGTTGTCTCCTGTTCCAGGTCCTGCTTCTCCCGCTGCAGGCCCTGCAGCAGCTCCTGAGGCATGGAGAGGCTCAGACCTAGCCCCAGGATAGCTCCTGGCTGTCTGCTCGCCTGGGGACAACATCCCACCCCCAGGCACAGGATACACTTGCAGGTGCTCAGCAGGTTGGAGGCTCCTCTGCTGAAAGGGAAGGGCCATCCCCACCCTCAACCTGCCCACTTGCACCTGATGGGCCTGGAGCTGGCACTGTCCCTGCTCCTTCTCACTCCGCAGGCTCTGCAGTTGCTCCTCCATCTGGGCCCGCTGGGCCTCAGCCTCATCCAGACCGCCCCGCAGCTCCTCACGTTCCTGGTCTAGGCTGTCCAGCTGCTGTAGCAGGGCCCGCTGTTTGGCCTGCAGGGACTGAGTGGGAATAGACAAGTTGTGAAGCCCATAGGCCTAGGTCAACAGCCATATGGGACTAAAGAGGGTACAGTATCCCTCTCCCTCTGAACCTCCCCTTATGCCTCATGTCTGTGCACAAGGGAGGCCATGCACACACATAAAGGGGCAGAAGGAAGACAGTGGCAGATACACACCAACCTGGTCTAGGCTTGGGCCCTCAGCTTGCAGACTGCACACCCTTGAAAGACAATTGGCTGACCATGGCAGCCTCATCACACATACACTCCTTTCCAGTCAAACACAGTGCCTACTAGAAAGGGAATTCTGGGAAATAAGCTTTTCTCCTTATGTCTTCAGTGTCACATTAACCTGTGTCACTGAAACCCACATTTTCAACATCCACTAAGTATAAAGCAGAAAGAAACAATGGTGTTCTGCTGTGAATCCTGGCTCCATCTCTTGCTAGCTGTGTAGCTTGGGGCTACTTCCATCACAGCCTCAGATTCCCTATCCATGAAATGGGACTGACAAGAGTATCTACCTCCTGTTGTTATGGCAGGGAGCAAGGAGGACAGGGCTGTATACATGGCCTAAACCCCAGTACCTGTGCCTTGGGCCTTACCTCCTGGTGGCGGACCATACTGTCCACACGGGCCTTCTCCTTATCCAGTTCTGTGCTGGCCCAGCGGATCTGCTGGCCAGCTCCATCCAGCCGTCCTGCCAGCAGCTGCACCTGCTCCTCCAGCTGCTGCACCTGCCTCTCGGCTGCCATCCTGTGTTCAACTTCCTCCTGCAGCTGCTGGGCCTTTGCCTCTGCAGGATTCAGTGAGCAGGCATGGGGGCCAGGGTAGGGGTGCAAGTCCCTGCACTACCCCAGACCCAGGAGGGGATCCAAGGGGAGATTCCTATCATATCTCTGGGCTTCAGTGTTCTCAGTCACAACATGGGACTCTAGATCCCTCAGGTGGGTCTGGAAAACAGAAGGTTTTGGGGAGGAGGTGGCACCCAAGCTCAGATGGTTGTCCAGTAGTGCTGATGGTCAGGCCCACCCTACTACAATTATCCTCAGAGATGGAGGACACTTATCCAGCCATCATTGGACTGAGACATGGCACAGGGACACACAACAAGGGTCCTTACCTACGGCCAGCATGGAGTCCTGCTGCTGCTTCAGCTCTCCCTTGAGGTTAGCCACCTGCGTCTTTAGGTCACATATTTCTAAACCAACCAAAAGAAAGGCCTTTCAGAGGAGCCCTTGGGACTGGTTAGTATCCCTCATGCCCAGAGCACCATGCAGAATGGAGGCAGCTCTGCCATGTGAAGAGGCCACCTGAGGTAACAAAGTAACAGTGGGGAGGTGCCAGGGAAGCTGGGACCTCATCCTGCCTCTCACTGGCTGGCTCCCATGGGTTGACATGTCTCTGGGCCATGATGTACTCCACAGAGGCAATGGCAAGGCTTGGGAAGGAAAGTGGCTTGCTCCAATACTCAAAACATTAGTGAGCACTGGCAACTTCCAGCGCCAGGACCTACATCACTTTTGCTTAATAGCTTTTTCCAAAGCCAGAGAGACTGCTCTGGTAGGATGCAGGTGCCAGGGGAATGAGCTCCCCAGAAGTAACCTCAGTGATGGTCAAGAGCAAGTGGATTAGTAGCCCAGCTCCCTCCCCCTCCTAATGGGACAACAAAGGCACACACACTACCCACTGTCTGCTGGTGTTCCCCAGTGGGTCTGAGCTCCAGCTTGGAGTGCTGTTCTTAACAGCTATGTCATGTGGGTCGTGAACGGGAGGCTCAGGAGTTCACATTGCTCCTCATGGGCAGTATTACCAGCTGGATGGACACATCCTTTACTGCCTTTCCTTTCCTGCTTCTTGCCCACTCCCCAAGCCCAAGCTGTTTCTTCCATACAAACCACCGGACTGTCTCAGGTCTCAGGGTATAGCAGAGCAGGGGCCGGGGATTTAGCTCAGTGGTTCCCCGACCTGCCTCGCAAGCACAAGCTCCCGAGTTTGATCCCCGGTACCAAAAAAAAAAAAAAAAAAAGCAATCCAGGGTATAGCAGAGCCCTTGGACACTGAATGTCCAGCCTATGGGCCACAGACCTGCAAGTAGTTGCTGCCTGTCACACTCCCACTTGGTCAGGTGCCGCTTGGACTCTTCTTCCTGCTGTTGCCGCTCACCCTGCTCCTGCTGCAAGTCCTGCTCCAGCTTGGCCACCTGCTTCCTCAGGCCATCCTTCTGCCCCTCGCTCTCCTCCAGCTGGGCCCTGAGAGGCCCAACAAGCTGAGTGAGGGCCCCCATGTGCTTACTGAGGCGAGTCAGGTCTTTGCTCTGTTCTTCTGCCCAGTGGCCCATGGTGGTAGCCGGCAGGGGCCTGATCCCCATGCTGTCCTGCACCAGCTGCTGGAACTGGCCCAAAGATGAGGGCAAGTTCTGGTTCTGACAAAGGCTGATGACCACCTTGCCCACTTCCCTCAGGCTGCCCTGGACACTGGTGCATGCATCACAGGGCACCAGGGCTGTTTCAGTGGTCTGGGAGTGGATGCTCTTGGTGTTCTCAGAGGTCCTGGCTGGGCACCTCAGAGAGACAGGAATGCTCTGCGGCCCTTGGCACGTCTGGTGTGATGATCCTGATGTTGGAGAGGGAGGCTTGATAAACTTGGCAGTAACACATTCAGGGCTCCTGGCTGACTTGCCCTTGGCTGTGGACTTGGAGGGGGGGTTCTCCCCTTGGCTTGCCCTTTTCTGGGGTCAAGAAAAGAAAGGAAAGCAGGTGAGAGAGATGGGCCTGTGAGGTGCCTGGTTCCCTGGGGATGTTCTGTGACAGCCTTCAATACTTAGATCCTTAGATGATGTCTGACGCCAACACAAATAGGAAAGAACCTTTTCCCTCTTTTCCTGTGACTCAACTTACCAAACCCACTCCTGGCTTAATATATGTGTAGCCTTGGTACAATGACAGTGACAGCTGCTGGTTACTGGGCCCTTGCTTGCTCTCGAGCCACCATAACCACCCTCAGTTTTAGTTTCCTCCCCCTCATGGTGACAGCTGTCCTTCTCAACCGGGTGGTAGTAATGATTATAGGATAACCTGTAACAAATGGGGCTCATATTCACCCTCATTATATAGAGGACAAGAGTTGGGATTTTCTCAAAGTCCCACAGGGTAAATGGCAGAGCTAGAAAGCTCAGACATGACCCCTATGGTCTGTGTTCTTTTTTTTGTGTGTGGTACCGGGGATTGAACTCAAGACCTTGAGCTTGCCAAGGTCTTGCCAAGCAGGCGGTGGTGTCACTGAGCTACATCTCCATCCCAGGTCTGTGTTCTTAACATCATGACATGTGGCTCAGGAGATCACATTGCTCCTCGTGGACAGCAAGGAACCAGGGATGGAGGCAGTGCACAGTGATGCACTGGAAGCCAGGGCAGGGTGTGAGGGTGATCACAGTTGGGGGCTGGGGCTAACCTACCTGGGAGGCTGTCTGCTGATAGAGCATCCCTAGCCTCAGCAGGCTGTTCCAGAAGCGCCGCACTGTGAGCCCCACAGACATGCAGGGCCCTGATGCCTGGTAAGTGGGCATCATTTGCTCTGAGCCAAGGTTCTCCAGGTAGCTGCCACAGCTCTGAAGAAGCAGCAGGAATCTGTAGGCAGAAATGGCAGGGTGGACTGGGGCTGAGATCAATGTGTCCTCACACCACATATCTGGCAGTTTCTGGCCTAGGCATCAGGGACTTGGATAGTCTCTGCATATGCTGTGCCAGGCCATCTTTATCACAATCCAGGAGCTACTTCCTCCAGCCCCAAGTTTGGCTCAGGGACCTCTTCTAGGCCACCTGGGTGGCAGCACTTCTGTCTGGCTATTTCCCAGGGAGTGCAGGGAGTCTAGCCTGACTTCACGTAAGATGTACCATGAGTGCTTGGAAAGTTATAGGTGTGTAGCAGCCTTACATCGAGTGCCCAGAGCCTTCCTTTTACAAATGACAGAGCCAAGACTCTGAGAGGGAAAGACACACTCCAGCCCCCCCCCCCCCGCAGCAGGGGGCCAGCAGGGCGGGGCACATGTGCAGTTTTCAGATTCTAATCAGGGGCTTCTCTCACAGATGGAGCTGCTTCTGAGACCATGGAAACTTGAGTGAGGACAGCTGGGTCTATATGCTATTCTGAGTTCAAAATTAAGAAGTAGGCTAGTGGCTGGGGATGTAGTTCAGTCATAGGACATATGCTTAGCATGCAAAAAGCTGTGCGTTCAATCCCCAGCACCAGAAAATAAATACTAGAGGTAGGTACTAATTTCAAGGGAAAGGGGTGTGTTGGCAAGATAAGTTTACATTTGCATAGACACTGATTTATTTTAAAGGAAGCAGTATTGTGTTTACAACACATACAGGGAAGATAAGTGACCTTATCTTGTTGCAGTTGCTGGGGAGAAGGGGTCATCCCAAACCCCTGGGGCCTTGGAGAAGAGGTGCCAACTGCCTCCTGGTTCTACCTCATGTCAAGCACCACTACGGAGTGAGGAAGCACCTGGAAAGAGAGCAGAGCAATCTATCTTCTCAGACAGAGAGACTCACATGGTGGGAGATGCTGTGCTATCTACATCCTTAGCCCTGTTCCCATCTCAGTGTGACATAAGCATCTCTAAATGCCACACTGTGAGCTGGAGGCCATGCCCTGACCTCCAGGGTTCCCAGGTGGGTCTGGATCTCAGATCCAGTAGCCTTGGCAAGAGTTACACACACAGGAGCCCAGAGGAGGCTCTACCTCACTCAGCCAGAGGTGGCAGGGGGTCAGGGAAGCTGGGAGCAGCTTCACAGTGACAGCTTCACAGAGGAGTGGGTAAACAGGGCCTTGATGCATGACGGGGGGTTGGCCAGGCCAGGAAGGCTTGAGCAGGGTACTCCTAGTTAAGGCCCAGAATAATGCAAAGCCATATAGGATGGAAGGTGTACTCTATGCTCACATCTCTCCAGGCCACTGTAGGTCATAAATGGTGCTTTCATACCCAGAGCTCCTCTGGGCCTCTGAGTAGTAACCCTGTCATCTCCATCCCCAGGCAGGTCACCCCACAATGTCCCTGCTGCCTGTCAGGCTCCTGTGGATTTACTGGCATGGAAGGTTTTTGAGAACTGGGTTGTGATATCCAGAAAGTAGAAAGCTGATGATCATACTAACTTTATTGTTGTTGTTGTTGCTGCTGTTGTTATCATTGCTGTTGTTGTTGTTATTAATATTATTATTATTTTGGCGGTACTAAGGATTTTTCCCAGCCCTTTTTATCTTTTATTTCTTGCTAAATTGCTAAATTACCCAGGCTGGGCTTGAACTTGTGATCCTCCTGTCTCAACCTCCCTGAGTGCTGGGATTATAGGCGTGTGCCACCACACACAGCTCTTATTATTTTTTGTGGTGCTAGGAATGGAAGCCTGGGCCTCACACTTGCTAGGCAGGTACTTTATCAGCTGAGTATACCTGAGCTGCACCCTCAGGCCAATCCCATCCCATTAACTTTAACAGACAGCGGGCCGGGGATTTAGCTTAGTGGTTCCACCGCACCTGTCCAGCAAGCGCAAGGACCCCAGTTCGATCCCCGGTACCAAACAAACAAACAAAACAAAACAAAACTTTAACAGACAGCAATAGCATGTCAGAGTGCTGGAACTGCAGGGAATCCATTAGCCTCTTCCTAGGGGTGGGGGGTAGCATTGGAAAAATACATCCTCTGTCTGGCCTTGTGAGGCATACCCACAAGACACCAGGAAAAATTGCCTGGGATGGAAACTCTGAGTAGCAGTTCTGGAGTCTCAGATACACAAAAACCTAAGGAGGCAGTGGTTAGAGCTGCAGTACCGTGGAGACCAGAAGGGGCTGGCAGCAACTCCCTAAGCCAGACAGGATAGGATAGCATAGCAGAACACAACACATAACACAACAAAAGGTGAAGTAACAGCCAGGCATGGTAGTGCATGCCAGTAATCCCAGCACTCTGGGAGGCTGAAGCAGGCAAATTACAAGTTCAAGTCCAGTCTAGACAATTTAGCAACTTAGTGTGACCTTGTCTCAAAAAGTAAAAAAAGGACTGAGGATGTAGCTCAGTGTGAAGGCCCTTGGTTCAATCACCAGTACAAAATTTATTTTAAAAGGTGAGTAACTTTGAGGGTCCTGAGCTGATCTGGCTCCTAACAGGTATTGAGTATATGGTAATTATTGTTACTACATTGCCACCATCTCTACAAGGCACTCCTGTGGCTAGTACTGCTGTAAGGCACAAATGGAAGCACCCTGAGATGTCCAGGTTCAGTCAGGGTCCTCACCTGTCAATGACCAGCTCCAGCAGCACAGCATGGGACAGCTGTGTGAACTCAGGGTCACCCGGCACATGGTCATAGTGCTCTAGCAGGGCCACCATGTCGAGGTCACAGGCTACCTGGTCAGGAAACTTCCAGGAGGGGAAGTGCACTGGCCCAGCTCGAGAAAATACATCCACGATGGCGCCCTGCAGGTCGGTGAGGTCCTTGCGCAGGCTGTCCATGCAGGCCTGGCTGCCCAGCAGGTGTGCCATTCTCACAGCTCCTGGGGCAGGCAGAGAGGACTCAGTTAAGCCAGAGAGATGTGGCTGCAGCTGGAGGAATCTTCTGGAAACCTAATCTACCAGGTTGTTCCTTAGCAAGAAGTTTGCCCTGACCTTGAGAGAAGTCTGTTAATTATCTGGCTGACAGTCTCTTTCCCTGTGAGCTCATGAACTGTCACCTTTGAGTTCACTGTTATATAACCTGGCAACTTGGGCTGAGACGCCTGAGAAACAGCCTGTCCCCACAAGTGTTGGGAAGCTCAGAGACACCCAGGCCTGGTCCCTGAGGGCTGAAATGGACCCTTAGTCTCCCAGAACAATGGACTCTGGCTTCACCTCTCACGGGTGCCTGCCTGTGGAGCTACAGCTATGAACCGTGTCTGACTCTTGGACTAGACTGTGGGCTCCAGAGCTCATCCAGGTACCTGGCTTCCTGTCCCCAGTGCAGGTCTGACCTCAAACAGCCCTCTAGTCCCTGGAATGGATGAAGGTGACAGTGAGTGACCACAGGGATTCCTTAGAGACAGGGTGGAGGGTGCCTAGGAAGAAAGGGAAAGTATTTCAGGCTGGAGGAATAGGGTAAGCTACATCCCCAGCTCATTTTTATTTTTCATTTTGAACAGAGTCTCACTAAGTCATTGCCCTAGCTGGGCTTGAAAATTTGAAATCTTTTTGCCTCAGCCTTCCAGAGTGCTGGGATTACAGGTGTGCACCACCCTACCTGGCCTCAGCCCTTTTAATTTTTTTTTTTTTAAGATACAGTCTTGTTAAGTTACCTGGACTAGCCTCTAATTTGAAATCTCCTGTCTCAGCCTCCCAAGTAGATGGTATTACAGGTATACACCGAGCCCAGCTACTTTTTTTTTTAAAGTCACAAAGTCCAGTGTTTATTTGACCTTTATGGCAATTTGCACCAGACAATATTTCAAATGCTTGAAAGCCATATGGGCTGGTATAGTGGTCAGATGTGTGTTCCTTCAACAAAGAGTGATTGAGTATCCACTACCCCCTGGATGCTATATCAAGACTAGGTAGGGAGCCGAGCATGTGGTGCATGCCTGTAATCCCAGCATTCTGGAGGCTGAGGCAGGAGGATCACCAAGAATTTGAGGCCAGCCTGGGCTGCATAGTGAGACCGTCTCAAAAAACCAAACCCCCAAAAAGACAAGGGAAAAAGCTGGGCATACAGAACCCTGTCTTCTGCGAACTATCAACTATATCTGAGTCTTTACAAAGAGTAAACTTGGATGTGTCAGCTTCATTCACCACAAAAGCTGTTTGTTGGCATTTGTGTATACACACAAACACACACTTGCTTGCACCTTACATACATGTTGTTTTGGCAACTGCCTCTCATGAGATACTACTGCCTATGAGATTTTGTGTCCCCAAGGAGTGAAGTGGAAACAAAGAGAAAAAACAGACCAAAACATTTGAGTTTCCTCCCTGGAATGGGCATGAAGGGAATAAAGCAAGCAAGCAAGAAGCTCCAACCTGGGAGGAAGCAGGCAAAGCACCTGAATTCATAAGCTTGCTTGTGAAGGCTTATGAAGGCCTCAAGAAACATTTGATCTGTTCACCTCAAATGAGGTACTAGCAGCCAGGCATGGTGATGCGTGCCTGTAATCTCAGCAGTCTGGGAGCCAGAGGCAGGAGGACTGCAAGTTCAAGCCTAGCCTGAGCAATTTAGCAGGTCCCAGTCTCAAAAATTAAAATGGCTGGGAATGTAACTCAGTGTGAAGGCCCTAGATTCAATTCCCCAGTACCACAAAAAACAAACACACTACATTAGCCATGTTTGGCCATCTCACATACCAACTGACTCACATTCTGGTTCAGATAGTAACAGCAAATGTCAAAGCATCAAGAATATCCAAGGTGGGGCTGGGGATTTAGCTCAGTGGTTCTGGCGATTTAGCTCAGTGGTTCTGGCGCCTGCCTCACAAGCGCAAGGTCCCGAGTTCAATCCCCGGTACCAAAAAAAAAGAATATCCAAGGCTATCTGTAATCTCAGCAACTTGGGAGGCTGATGCAGGAGGATCACAAGTTCAAGCCCCTCCTGGACAATTTAGCAACTTAGTGAGACCCTGTCTCAAAAAGAGATCAGGAGGGCCGGGGATGTAGCCCAGTGGCACTGTGCCTGCCTGGCAACCACAAGGTCCTAAGTTCGATTCCTGGTCCAAAAAAATAAAAAAATAAAGAAAAAGAAAAAGAGATCAGGATGTAGCTCAGTGTGAAGGCCCTGGGTTTAATCCCCAGTATAAAAAAGAAAGTTAGTCCAAGGTTAATTTTTGTAGTTTTTCCTGAAAACTGAGGTTATGAAGATGCAGAAGTTTGAGAAGCACTTAGGCATATAGCAAATGAAGGAGGATTTAATATTCTCTGTAATTTTGGGGCCTTGAGTAGAAGAACCCTCAGCCCTGACCTATACCTGTGGCACACATGTGATGGCAGTAATTTAGCTAACAATGCCCTTAGTAGGGTTAACAACTTACTCTACTTCCCTTCAGTTCCCTAGGATTCAGGGTAAAATTTTGACTTGCAGAGAAGAGCAGGAGCCTTTTCTCCCCTCCCATTCAACATTCAAGCCCCTTCTTTCTCTCAGACCTAGCAACCTACCCCACTGGTAAAGACTGCCTCCAGCAAACACCCAGTCTCTGTCTATAAAAGGAGTCAGCTGGTGATAATGAATCTTTATGTCATCATATTATGGGGAGAAGATCGAAGTGAATGCATACTCCCCATCAGTCACCAGTGATAACTCAAATCAACAGGACATGCTGACCTGGATCAATGAGTCTCTGTAGTAGAATATAACAAAGATGAAAGAGTTGTTGTACTCGGGGTGCCTATTGTCAGTTTATGGATACGTTCTTCCTTTGTTCCACTGCCTTAAAGAAAGCTAAGCTAGAGTATGAATATATCCAGAACTTCAAAATACTACAGACAAGTTTTAAGAAGATGGGTGTTGACAAAATAATTCCCATGGATAAATTAGTAAAAGAAAGTTTCAGGGCAATTTTAATTTATTCAATGGTTTATTTTTTTGCTTTTTGTTTTTTGAGACAGGGTCTTTGTTATGTAGCTCAGGATGGCCTCAAACTCATGTCAGTCCTCCTGCTTCAGCCTCCCAAGTGCTGGGATTACAGGCATGCACCACCATGCCCAGCTCCTTTCCTTTTAAATTATTTATTTATTTTAGTGGTATTAGGAATTGAATCCAAGGACTTCACATTGAGTTACATCCCCAGCCCCTTTTATTTATTTATTTCAAATTTTTAGACAGTCTAAGTTGTCCAGGCTGGTCTCAAACTTGTGATCCTCCTCTTGCCTTAGCCACCCAGAGTGCTGAGATTACAGTCAGTGCCACCACACCTGGCTACCTTTTTTAATATTTTTATCAAAACACATGTGTGTCCAACCTGCAGCCCAAAGGCTAGACACATCTGCTAAAGCCACCTACATGGAACTTATCATTCTCTGACCTGAGATTGCTAATTGCATTAATCCCTGGGAACTCTGAAGGGACTGAAGAAAAAGGAATAACCATTTGCACTAGTCAAGAAGACTAGCCTGACCATACTCTTAAGTGAAGTAAATAGGACACACATGTGTAAATACCCAATAATTTCTCTAGTGTGAGAAACTGAAAGTGTAAATAAGGATTAAAACAATTAAAATGAATAATTGATAACTTGAAATAGGAAGAAAAGGTCCAAAGGGGTAGGGGAGGTGGGAGGAGGAGGGGAAAGGAAAGAAGGGAAAGGAAAAATTATGAGAAAAGAGAAAAATGGAAACAAAGTCTATGTAAATAGGGAAGGGTAGAGGGGGTGAAGGGTGCACAGGTAATGGGGAAAAAATAAGAACCAAGATACATCATGTACAGGTACAAGCACCCAATGATAAATGTAAACGTATTGTATACCTAAAATGTACCAGTAAAGAATTTAAGTCCATATTTTTTGCTGTTGTTGTTGTTCTGGTACTGGGGAATCAAACTCCGGACCTTGAGCTTACAAGGCAGTCACAGCAGCACTGAGCTAAATCCCCAGCCCTCAATAAAAGAATTTAAGCAAAAAAAAAGAAGACTGGCCTGAGTTCAGATTCCCATCCTACCAACTCTGAACTTCACAATTCTCTGTAAATAGGTTGCTACTAGGAATCATTTATGATGTAGTGTTTGACACACGGTCTGGCTCTCAGTAAATGTTCAATATATCCATCTTTTTTGGCCCCTCACTTCCCAGAGACACACTTCCAATCCCGCCTGCTTCTTATTCTTACTCTGCTGAGATCCTGTTCTTCCTGTCCAGTCTCCTCTCCCTCTCAGCTCTGGAATGAGGGAAATCAGCTGGGACCCCCTGTCTGGACTTCAGTTTCCCTTCCTGTGAAATGGGGCAGTGATAGTTTCTCCCTGAAGACCCCCACCTCCTTCCCTCCACACTGTAGCCGGTTTATGTTATTGTTGGTGTTATTAACGTAGAACAATGGTAGCTAGAGCCATGGCGGATGTTTGTAGCCCCGGCTACTCAAGAAACTAAGGCTGGAGGATTGCTTGAGCCTAGCTCCGGCAAGTGAGGGGCACAGTCTGCAGACAGCACCTGTGGAGGTCAAGACTGGAGCCTCAGGAAGCAGCACAATTTGAGAAGGGGTGGAACCTAGAAAAAGCAGGCCCGTGGAAAAGAGACGTGGGACTTAAGGGCATGCGGTTTGAAAGGTGGAACTTTGAGGTGGTGGGCCTAGAGGGAAAGGGCTCTCCAAAGTGAGAGTCCAAGGAGGGAACCTCAGAAGTCCGGGTCAGAGGGAACAGGAACTGGCCTTGTGGAGTAAAGCGGAGTGCTGAGGCGTCTGACGGGAGGTGTAGAACATCTCACCTGCCTCCGGCGTCGCCGCCCCGGGTTCAGTGTCTGACCGGCCCAAGGAACCGCCGGCGGCGCGCCTGCTGCTCGAGGGATGCTCCAAAACCCACAGTCGGGTTCCCACACTGCTGCCATGACAACGGTGTTGCGCGGCCTTGCCCCAGAGGAGGGGCGGAAACACGCCACGATGAGAGGGCGGAACCGGAAGTTCGTCGGTCTTGCCTCCGCTGCAAGGTTTCCCTCGGCGGCTGCCATCTTGAGAGCTCGTCTGACCTTTGGCGAGGTGTCTCTTCACGCAGCAGCGGTCGTCTACACTGAGGCGGGCTGGCAGCCCTAAGCGTCGCAGTCATGCCGGCCGGACCCGTGCAGGCGGTGCCTCCGCCGCCGCCGGTGATCACCGAGCCCAAACAGGTACCGCGTCTCCCGCACCTCGACGGGCAGCCTTTTCTTAGGCCTGGGCCCTCCCCTCCGTCGCGGGCGCTGAGTCCTTCGGTAATGTCCTGCTGCTCTGAAGTCCTAGGAGGAACTACAAGTCCCAGGAGGCAGCGCGCGTCCTATGGTAGCCGGGCAAGCCAGCTGAACAGTGGTTCTAAGTAGTCACAGGTCGAGCAACCAGGGTATCACCCTGGGAGGTTTTAGATGTGTAGAGTCCACCCTAGATCTAAGTAGGAATCTGCATTTTAACAAGATCCCAAGGTGATTCGTTAAAATGTGAGAAGCATTGATCCAAGCTCTTGCGCCCGCTGCCCCAGTCTTTTCCCTGCAGTCCCAGCCCTGGTGTTTACCCAAATCCAGACATCGTGCCAGTGTCCATCTTATCAAAATGAATGAGGCACAATCCCCCACCATAGGAGAGCTCCTAGACTAGTAAGAAGAGAGGCAAGCGGGAATACTCACAAATGTTTATATTGTCTAGACCACAGTAAGTGATAGAGTGCCAGTCAGATCCTAACTCTCAACCAGATAAGGGGAAATATGCATAAATAACTGCAATACGGTGTGGTATGAGCCATAAGAGTAGTAAGGAGATGGTAACCTAATGATCAAGTTAAGAGAAACCCACAGACCTGAGAGGTAAATTGCTTTTAGCAGGATGAATAGTTCTTCAGAAGAGTAACTGGGTGAGGGAAATGGCATTCTTTATTCATTTAACATTTATTGAGCACATACTATATGGTGGTCACTGTTTTGAATTCAGAATACTGAAAAGAATATGACAATACAGCAAGGAACATGATAGAAGTGGCCTATGCCCTTTCCACAAATGGTTAAGTGCCTGTTTGTGCCTGGCATTTTCCTAGTCACCAGGGGAAAATAAACAGATAATTTTAAATAATCAGTACAGAAACAAGGCAAGAGATCATGCTCTCTCTGGTGATGAATAAATAACCAAGTGCAGTTGAAGGATTGGGAGAATGGTGGCAGACTAAATTATAAAATTTGAATTTGTAGACAGTGGGAGGAATGGAAGCTTTTTTAGATAATGACATTTGCGTTTGAGAAATTAGGTGGGCAGGAAGTGATGTGGAGAGTTGCTAGGATGGAAGACCAGGCACTATTCAAAAGATGCAGAGGGCCAGGTCTGGATAGGGCAAAGAGGATGGGCAAGTGCTTGTCACAAAATGGTCAGTGACTCAGGGTCGTCAGCCAGATGTGTAGGAATCCTGATTCTGTCAGTTAAATTCTTCTATAATTTGGGGGTAACAAGAGTCATTACCTCATAGGCTTTCATAAGAGTTGTAAGAGTTAATAAATTTAAAGTGCTTAGAAAAGTGCCTGGGCTGGACATGGTGGTGCACTCCTGTAATCCCATAATCCCAGCAATTTGCTCATAATCCCAGCACTCTAGAGGCCAAGGCAGGATGGCCATAAGTTTCAGGCCAACCTGTTCCACATAGTGAATTCAAGGCCAACCTAAACTACATAGCCAGACCCTGTCTACAAAACAAAACAGAAAAGTATCTGGCCCTACTTTGTGCTTAATAAATATTGTTATCATTGAATGAGGAGGGCCGCAGATTCTGGCCTATGTGAGTGGGAAGTCATTCATGAGGTTAGAGATGGAAGTGCTCAAGAGTCCACTGGATCTAAAGTTCAGGAGTGATCTGGGACACTGATTTGGGCTGGATTGTTTAGCTTAGAGATGGTAAGGGAATTGAAGGGCATGGTTGTGAGTTCCTGAGAACCAAGTGGATACTGTGAACAGAGTTTTGGAGTTCTCTAACATTTTAGGGCAGGAGGTAAATAGGAAGAAGGAATGGTGAGCAAGAAGGAAAGACAGGTGAGAATGAGGCTTAGGAGTTGACAGTTTTGTAAGGGAGTGGTCACCTCATGCTAAGATGACAGCTGTTGCTGACTCTAGGCAGTCATTTTGAGTTTAGCAAGAGCACTTGGGGTGAGTGGGGACCACATGAAGGTGAGGAAGTGGGAACTCAGGGTGTTCAGCTACCAGAGAAAAGAAAGGGAGAAGGCAGGAGTACAACACAACATTAGGGCAGGGAAGAAGCTTTGTTTTTCTGAGACACTTGACCCTTTGGTAAGGGAAAAAACTGGGTTAAGAATATGGGAACTACTTGTTGGGCATGGTAGCACGAACCTGTAATCCCAGCTACTTAGAAGGCTAAGATGGGAGAATCACAGATTTCAGGTGAGCCTGGGCAACTTAGCAAGATCCTATCTCAAAACATTTTGTTTTTGGTACTGGGGATCAAACTCGGGACCTTGTGCTTGCGAGGCAGGCGGCAGCACCACTGAGCTAAAGCCCTGGCCCTGAAAACAGTTTTTTTGTTTGTATATTTGTTTGATTAAGACTAGGGTTGTAGCTCAGTGGTAGAGTACTTGCCTAGCATACATGGGGCCTTGGGTTCAAATTGCTAGCATCTAGCACTGGAAGAGTATGGAATGTTATGAGACAATTGGATATTCCAGTGGAGTTTCACAAGACATTTGTGCACTGAATAGTGGTTAAGACTGTGGAATGGCAAAAAACAATAGCCTTCTTATATGCGAATAGCAGACCCATTGAGAGAGAAATTCGGGAAATAATTCCTTTTACAATACCATGTAAAAAAATGAAATATCTAGGAATCAACCTAACAAAGGAAGCAAAGACCTCTACACTGAAAACTACAGCACTCTGAAGAAGGAGATTGAAGAGGATATATAAAATGGAAAGATATCCTTTGTTCCTGGGTAGGAAGAATCAATATAGTGAAAATGGCCATACTTCCAAAACTACTATATAGATTTAATGCAATATTGATTGAAATTCCAACAATATACTTCCCAGAACTA
>NW_004624747.1:6517335-6670385 GCF_000247695.1 Heterocephalus glaber | reverse complement strand
ACCACTGAGCTAAATCCCTGGCCCTCACTGATTTTTTTTTTTTTTTTTTGGTACAGGGGATCAAACTCAGGACCTTGCGCTTGGGAGGCAGGCAGTGGAACCACTGAGCTAAATCCTTGGCTCACTGATATTTTTAAAACAAATAGGAAAACGGATGTTGTGTGAAAAATCGCTACAGTCTATCAGATTAGTTTCTATCAGCTGTTTTTACTTTTTCCTGTTTTCTTCTGGACCTTGGCATCCTCTTTTGGATCCTTATAATACTAGCAGAGATACTTCCATATCTTGCTTTTGTCTTCTGGACTATATGTTTGGTGGGTTCTTTTGGTACTGGGGATCAAACTCAGCACCTTTTGCTTGCGAGGCAGGCGCTGGAACCACTGAGCTAAATCCCCAGCCCTTCTGCACTGTATTGTAAGCACTTCTCATTGCTCTTGGTCTTCCTCATGCTGTGCATTCTTTTGAGATGTAGCCAGATGACAGGTCTTCCCTGACTTAGCTGTCAGTATTTTCCTTTAAGATTGTTCCCAGTGTTTCCATTTGGTAAGTGAAACTGAAGGGGACTCTTTTCCAAGTTGCTTTCCAATAGTTTTGTCCCATCCCCTGCTACCACAGAGAAAAAAATTTATCTGCGTCACTTTCTTTTTTTTTTTTCTTCTTCTTTTTTTTGGTACCAGGGATTGAACTTGGGTCCTTGCCATTTGTGCAGCAGGCAGCGAAACCACTGAGCTAAATCCCCAGCCCTGCCTCACTTTCTTTAAAAAAAAATTACATATGTGACTAGATGGATTTTTTTTTTTAATTGGCTTTTATAGCTTTAAAACTTGTAAGCTTGCTTTCCTCTATGTTGTGTGAAGAGACAGGCCATTCTTTTTTTTTTTTTGGTACTGGGGATCGAACTCGGGCTAGTGCTTGTGAGGCAGGCAGTGGAACCACTGAGCTAAATCCCCGGCCCAGGACAGGCCATTCTTTCACTGTGAGGGAAAGCCACCATTCGAGACTCGACTCTGGTTCGTTTGGGACACATGTGTTTTGCAATAGGCAATAGACATCTGCAACTGGGTGTGGCTTTCCAAAAGGAGCTTTTTGTCTCTATGTTGAGTCCTTCCTTCTCTGCTTTTTTCTGTCAAAAAGCTGAAGTGGAAAATACCCTTAAAAAGTCCCACCAGCTGAGTTGAGTCACAATCACATCTTTTTCTACTGAAATCTATTCCTTATGCTAGAGGAATTCTAAAATTAACACTAAGCTAACTTAAAGCAACAGAATAACTTGGAACAAACATGCCTGCCTTCTCATTGTGTATCTTTCTGATTGTTCCCAGATGTGGTGAGGTTATGGCTTGGGAAACAACCAGAGCCCCCTTTTGTAGCAGTCCTCAGTTTGCCGGTCATGGTAACCTAGTTTAGCAGAATTTAAGTGTGCATTCACCACTCTCATGTGGTGCATTATGTAAGGAGGTGAAAAAATGCTTCTCGAAACATGAGGTTCTAGCCAGGCATGGTGGCACACACTTGTAATCACAGCACTCAGGAGGCTGAGTCAGGAAGATTGCCATGAGTTCGAGGCCAGCCTGGACTACACAGTGAGTTTGAGGTGAGCCTGAACTACATAGTGAGATCCTGTCTCAAGAAAAAACAAAACAAACAAAAAAAAGTCCCAAGGTTCCAGTTGGACTAGTGCATTGTCAAATTGAGACATGGTATTAGTCACACCATAGAGTGTGGCCAGGATTGGCCCTGAGGGGCTAGCCTGGATGTTGATGACCATTAGCATGGCACATGTGGTGGCTAATCTGGGATACAGAGTTGCCTGCATCCTGTCTTCTGCCCTCTTTTCACTGACAGTGTCAGGGCTATGCAAATCTGAGGGAAGTGGAGTGATTCGGCTGGCACCAGCTGCTGGAGCTGTTCTTGGTGTATTCTGGGCACCTCTGAGTGCAGGGTTCTGGCCAGAGGAGCAATGGAAGCCTCACAGATATCTCCTAATACCCGTTTTAAATGTTTGTGGAACTGCCTTTTCATGGCAACAGCCCTATGTATTTGCGGGCCACTGCATGATTAAAAAAGACTTTGCAGAGCAGGGGATTTAGCTCAGTGGTTCCTCCGCCTGCCCCGCAAGGACAAAGACCCGAGTTCGATCCCCGGTACCAAAAAAAAAAAAAAAAAGACTTCGAAGTTGGACATGTTGGTACCTGTAATCCTAGCAGTTGGGAGGCTGAGGCAGGGGGATCATGAGTTCAAGGCCAGCCTGAGTGATTTAGCAAAAATACATCAAAAAATAAATAAATGAATGAATAAAAAAATAAAACTTTGGCATCTCCTTAATTTGGTCTCCTCAATAATACTTAAGGTTCAAAGGAAAGGTGATACTAACATTTTACACATGGAGAAATCAAAGTAGAGAGTACTTTGTTAACTTGTTCTGGATCTAAGTCAGTCAGTATGAACATGAAACTCAAATGTCTTGCATCTTTTAAGTTTCATATGCTTTCTGACTGACACATGTGTTATATGTAAGTGTGGTTCCTTGAATTAATATCATCGGGACTCTAAAAGTCATAGTTCCCTAAACATCATACCAGGGACATTTTTCATTACCTTCAGGTTTTGAAGGCATACCAGCTGGGGACTTTGGACCTATCTGGAGAACAATCCCAGGTAGAGAAAGCAGTGGGTGTCTTGTCTCCCTACCTCCCACCTTCGCTCAGCCAGTGCTATATACCTGGTATAAGCCATAGGGACCTGAACATGGTCCCTATGCAGCAGTGTTTCCTCTGTGGGCCTCCCAGCAGTAAATTAGGTGATTGTAGGCAGTGCTTGGACAAGGCATTAAATTAAAATCACCTAAATTTTCATGTCATTCCCCCCCAGTACATATTTTTTTTTCCCAGTCCATATTACCCAGAGGACAAAAACTCAGTTTAGTGTTAATACTGTATATCTTTAACATTTTTCTAGTGTTATCACCCCTTTTAGCTAAGAGAACTAATCTAAGCAAACTGAGCTAAACAGCTTTACTTAACCTTTTGTTAATAAAGGCATACTAGTTACTTTGAAGTAATATATACCTTTTAAAATGTATACATACATGTGTGTGTGTGTATATATATATATATGTATATATATATTGGGGGGGGTACTAGGGATCGAACTCAGGTCCTTGCGCTTGCAAGACAGGCGGCAGAACCACTGAGCTAAATCCCCGGCCCAAAATATATTTTTAAAAAGTAAGTTTTGGGCCGAAGATTTAGCTCTGGTTTCTCCACCTGCTGCGCAAGCTCAAGGACCCGAGTTCAATCCCCGGTACCAAAAATAAAAGTAAGTCTTATTAAAAGAACAGTAGCCCGGGTGATTGTGAAAGATGGCAGAGCTGGCAGAAGAGCCAAGGAATGGCAGAGGTCAAGGAGGCCCTGTGGTAGAAGTCGCTTGGGCCAGGCCCAGAGAGGCAGATAGCACTGACTCCTGGTGCATGGAGGCTCAAGGAAGTCTGTCATGAGGGGTGGGCTTTTGTGCACAGTGGTTGGTTCCAAGAACGGGGCTGAAATGGGTAATGTTCTAGATCTGAGCAGTCAGTCACAAGGGCTGTGGGTTTAATTCTTGTGTTTTTCCCTTCTTCCAGAAATGGGCCTGAATTTGAAGCTAGGATACGACAGAATGAGATCAACAACCCTAAGTTCAACTTCCTGAACCCCAATGACCCTTACCATGCCTACTACCGCCACAAGGTCAGCGAGTTCAAGGAGGGAAAGGCTCAGGAGCCCTCAGCTGCCATCCCCAAGGTCATGCAGCAGCAGCAGCAAGCCACCCAGCAGCAGCTGCCTCAGAAGGTTTGGAGCCCAGCACCTATCCCTAGGCCACAACAGGGAGGGGGAATATAATTGATTTTGTGGCCTATACCTTCAACCACCCAGGGAGAGAAGTGAGGGTGTTCTCCCCTTCTTACAGAGGCAAACACTAAGGCTCAGACAGTGAGGTACTGATGAGAGTTGGCATTTCCTGAGAATTGCTTGTCAAGCTCTGTGCTCTGTTCTGGGTTTTTTGTTTTGTTTTGTTTTGCACTGCTGGGGAATTGAACCCAGGACCTTAATATGTGCTAGGCAAGTGCTCTGCTGCCCAGCTACAGCCCCAGCCTGCTCTCTTCTTTATTGACTTCTGGAGTCTTCGTGGGGAAGCCAGCAGAAGGACCATTCAATAAAGATGACAAATCTGAAGCTTGTAGAAGTATGATTTATCCAGGGCCAGCTTTGTGCAGTGGCAGTATCGTAGCCAATGAGGTTTATCCGAGGCGTGATTATTGCTAATTGAAAACTTATCCAGGGCCTTGACCATGACATGACAGCAGTGCCATGATATGCGAAAGATCTCCTGCCTGGCTGAGCTGAAGGAGGGGCTGTGGCCTGGGCCCCTCTTTGTACTATCCCTTCCCTTCTGTCTGGTCTGCCTTAGTACTACCCTGCCTTTACTAGGCTTAAGGTGTGAATGAGGACAAGAATGACCAACACATTTTGTTCCATGTAGACCTGGTCTGTCCTTTCATTTTGCTGTACTTCCAAATGTGATGGAAGAGACAACTGCTTATCTTACAGTAGGAAGTACAGGTGGGGGTCTGTTCTAAGACCTTCTGTTGCAACTTAATATTCCCAGGGCCTCAGGGTACCTCAGTTTGCTCATCAGTAAAAAGGATTTATAATACCTGTCTACCTCATGGTTCAGGTGGAGGTCATAGAAGTACTTTGTACAGTGTGATTCTCTGCACATATGTAGGCCCTATTGCATTTTTTACCTCCTTGCATAGGATTTAATAGGCTGGGTTTCTGTCTCTGCCACACACTTTTGGCTCTTGATTTCAAGGCAGAAGCAGAGATACAGATGGGCACAGATCTCACACAAAGCCATTCATGGGATTGAAGCCACAATTGGCGAAGAAGCTGATCCTTTTATGATTTCAGATTCTGTGGCACCAAGTGCCAAGTGCTCTTACACAATTAATAGAGCATTGAAGTCCATGGCCATTCTGCAGGGAGGTGTTGCCTCTCTCTCAGCAAGCCGGTCCACTTCCGTGCCTCTTGCCTCACACTCCTTCTGCATCTTAGGTCCAAGCACAGGTGATCCAAGAGACCATCGTGCCCAAAGAGCCCCCACCTGAGTTTGAGTTCATCGCTGACCCTCCCTCCATCTCAGCCTTTGACCTGGATGTGGTGAAGCTGACAGCTCAGTTTGTGGCCAGGAACGGGCGTCAGTTTCTAACCCAGCTGATGCAGAAAGAGCAACGCAACTACCAGTTTGACTTTCTCCGCCCACAACACAGCCTCTTCAACTATTTTACGAAACTAGTGGAGCAGTATACTAAGGTGCTGGGCAGAGCCAGGGCCGGAGGCTGGGGGTGGGGACTAGGAGGGAGGCATTTCACCACTATGACCACTCTGTCCACTCATTGTCTCTGAGGATACCAGTTCTCTCTGGCCCCTGGGCAAATATTACAAATCCCAAGTTAATGTAAAGTCTTGATTTCTACTTAGTTATTTCTTTAAAAACAACACAGACCTCTTGTTCTAAAGAAAAATGAAACATTCAAACTACCCTTAGTCACTTACTGCCGCTTGATAAGGCCAGGTGGTGCCAGCTGGTTCTAGGTACATAGACATTTTCACTTGCTTAGTACAGGGCTTAAAAAGGAAGCAAGCCCTTGTTAATTGTCTACTGTTACCTAGTTTAGTACTTACAAAGACCCATGAGGTATTTGCCCCTTTTTAGCAGCCCCTATTATGCTCACTTTACAGAAAATTAAGACACAGAAATACTAACTTGGCCAGGTTCACACAGGAAGTACAGAACTGGCACTTTTTTGCAGACACTATGATCATAATTATTTGGCTATACTGCCACAGTCCAGAACCTGTATAATTATGACAGATTTGGTGGTTGCATATATGTTCTTGATCTAGATAAAATACCATGAATATTTTAAGTTCAAAGGACCCAAGGATTTCTTTTGATTTCTCACTGTGAATACATGTATATAATTAGAACAAATTGTAAAAATGTGTGTATTTAGAAAATGAACAAATCCAAAAGTTAGCAGAGCAGCTAAAATAGCCATAATTGAAGGTCAAAGAGTTTCTGTAAGTATACATTATCAATTTTAAAAGAACGCTAGGTTAATTTCCCTCTGTGGACTGCCTCCATGGTGAAAGGTCCTCAGAACTATCTCTCTTCTCACTTTCCTGTTTGTTCTTAGAATTTGAGTGTTGGCATTTACTTGAATGCACTGGTGACTACCCATCGAAGACTCTGAGCAGATAGATTCTAGGGTTAGAGGTACAAGGAGGGTCAGGGTGAGATGGAGCCTCTTTGTGAGTGAGAGTAGATATGGTTGGGGCAGTTGGAATGGCTGGCTTTTTAGAACAAAGACAGTATTCCTTTTCTCAGAAACTACATTGTCAGACTTATTCAGAGTGCTGGAGTTGTAGTGGTGAATAGAAGACAGAGCAGTCCCTGTCTTGTGGAGTTGGGGATCTAACACAGAGGAGACAAGCAGGTGCAATGTTAATGGATGTCTAATGGTAATAGATATCACAGAGAAAAAGCAGAAAATTGCAAATACAGGGAATGGGGCAGATAGACTGCAGTCTAAATAGGGTAGAGAGGGGAGGCTTTTTTTTTAACCAAAACATTGATTAGTGTGTTTTAGATATACATAATGATAACATTCATCATAGGGAATTTGTACCTGTACAGATTTTTCCCACTCCCCTCAAGGGGAGGCATTTTTAACAGGGTAGGAGCAGATCAGTATCATGAAAGCCTCATGTGTTGACTGTTCTGGGTAACCTGTTTACTGCCTTCTGTCAGTGTTTTGCATACTTTTCATACTTTCTTGCTGATCCTTTTTTTCTTAGTGTTAAAGTGTTATGCCAAGTGCAGCTGGAATTTGGGCCCAGAATCCCATCCTATCCCATTTCCTGTGCCATCTCTCAGGCTCACCAAGGCCAACTCTTTGCTTTATACTATGGTACCCTGACAGTTGCTTTAACTCTTTTGTTTCAGATCTTGATTCCACCCAAAGGTTTATTTGCAAAGCTCAAGAAAGAAGCTGAAAACCCTCGAGAAGTTTTGGATCAGGTAAACAATAGAATGTTTTTGAACCAGTTACTAGTAGTGCAGGTTCCATCATGTGGATTTTGTGTTGTGTTTAGAAACAGTCCCTTAGGCAATACAGGTTAAGTATCCCTAATCTGAAAATCCAAAATGCTTTAAAATCCAAAACTTGACCTGACGTCAACATGATGTCAACAGATGGAAATTCCATACCTGACTTCTTGTGTTGGGTCAAAGTCAAAACACAGGTGCAGATAATGCATACCTGTAATCTTAGCACTGAGGAGCCTGAGGCATGAGAATTGCCACAAGTGTGAGGGCAGCCTGAACCACATAGTGAGACTCTTTATCTCCAAAAAACAAAACATAAGTGCAAGGTAGGTGTAGTGGTGCATTTCTATAATCTCAGCATTCTGGAAAACAGGCAAGAGGATCACAAGTTTGAGCCCAGCCTGTCTCTAAATTAAAAGGGCTGAGATGTAGCTCATTGAGAATGCTCTAGGTTCAATTCTTCGTACTGGAAAAAGAAAAGGTCCACTAAAAATATTGTACAAAGTTACCTTCCGGCTATGTAAAGTGTATATGAAATGTGAGTAGATTCTGCATTTAGATGGGTCCCATCCGAAGATACCTCAACGTGCATGTGCAAATATGTATTCTGAAATCGGAAACATTTCAGATAACGGATATTCAGCCTATACCTTGTTATGATGTAGGCACAGGAGTGATAAGAAGAAAGTGTTACAAAGAGCAAAGATATTGTCTGTATCTGGGTTCCATGTTTCCCAGCTTTGCTCTCAGCATCACTGGGTCTCTTCTCCATCCAGAAAGGCATATCCTGAGCAGGCATATTGGTGCTGGCTGCAGGAAGGCTTTTGATTCTTAGCTCAGTTGTCTCCCATCCATGCAGGTGTGTTACCGAGTGGAGTGGGCCAAGTTCCAGGAGCGTGAGAGGAAGAAAGAGGAGGAGGAAAAGGAGAAGGAGCGGGTGGCCTATGCTCAGATTGACTGGCATGATTTTGTGGTGGTGGAGACAGTGGACTTCCAACCTAATGAGCAAGGTAAATCAGAGGAAAGTGCCTCAGGTGGGAGCCAGGAACCGTGACCCATCCCAGGAGACCTCATACAAGTATTCCCAGGAGCAGAATCTCAGAGGGCTCCATTAATGTCTGTTGCCTTTATGCTTCCAGGAAATTTCACTTCTACTACTTGTCCCAAATTAAATGAAATTCAACAACTATTTTGCCAGCCCCCAGATAGGCTTCCGCAGAAGGAAAATCAGATTTCCAGCCCTTGGAGAATTTAACAGACAGGGAAGACAGATGGGCCTTTGATAAGGATCCCTTTGACTTTGGTTCATCCCTGCCAGGGAACTTTCCTCCCCCCACCACGCCAGAGGAGCTGGGTGCCCGAATCCTCATTCAGGAGCGCTATGAGAAGTTTGGGGAGAGTGAGGAGGTTGAGATGGAGGTCGAGTCTGATGAGGAGGATGAGAAACAGGAGAAGTCAGAGGAAGCTCCTTCCCAGCTGGACCAGGATACCCAAGTCCAGGACATGGATGAGGTAAGCTCCTGTACAGCCTTTGGGCTGTCCTTGCCCCTGGAGCCTAGGATGTTGGGATGCTGCTATCCACTGAACCAGAGGCCCAGCTCCCTTATAACCCTGGAGAGGAAGGAGACATGGCCCCTGAACAAAGCTGGACTGGCTGTGCTGCTGCCCGAGCCCAGGCAGCTCATAGCCTCTTTCCAGCTCTTGCAACAAAGATTCATTCACACATAAGGATATAAAGGTTGTGCTGACCCTGTTCTGTGCCCTTTCCCTGGGCTCAGCGGCCTTGCTCCCACCTCCCTGTGCCAGTGTGGTTAAGGAATTGCATTACCCTACGCCTTGATGCCTTTGGAGCTCTTAGGCCCAAAAGATGACTAGTTCCCAGAGCTTTTCTAAATGTAGCCTACTCTTCCTTTCAGATATCCCTACCCCCTTCCAGCCAGTCCCTCCAAGTAGGCACAGAGTCTGCAGAGCCAATCTGTTCTCCCTCAGAAAGAATTTGTGTGCAGCCTGAGAAGAAAGGGCCCCTGTGTCTGTGGGAATTGAGTTTTTTCCTCCCTCCCAGCATTTCTCCCTGAGCAGCTACCATTGAGTGCCGACTCGCCCCCCTTCACCCCTCCCCTGCATGTTAAGTGCCCTTGGCCTCTTGGGACTGCCTGGTGCCAGCTGCTGGAAATGCCTGGGAGGAGTGTTAGCAACAGGGCCCCCAGCTATCCCATTCATGCTGTGAGGAAGCAGCCTGGCCTGCTGCCGGCTGGTGTCCACTGCCCAGAAGGCTTAGCACATGGACACTGGCTGGCAGAGGTCAAGGCTTCTTGCCACTCTGAAGGCTGCCAAGGCTCAGCTTCAGGGAGCTGGCCTCTCATGACCTCTCCAAGTCCTGCCACTGCTCTGTTTTTCAGGGTTCAGATGATGAAGAGGAAGGGCAGAAAGTGCCCCCACCCCCAGAGACACCCATGCCTCCACCTCTGCCCCCAACTCCAGACCAAGTCATTGTCCGCAAGGACTATGATCCTAAAGGTAAGGTCTACTTCCCAGCCCTTGGGCTGCTCTGGAAAGTCCTGCATGTCCTCATGTTTCTCAGACTTCACTATTTCTAAGAGTTTATAAGGGCATTGGTAAGCCCCTCTGTTACAGGCCTCGTGATGGGAAACGGCTTATTCTCCAGTGCCTGATGCCACATACAAGAGTGGCAGCAAATGTGTGTGTCTCCAATGAATGATGGGTGGATGAAACACCATTTTCTTTTGTTTTTTGAGACAGGGCCTTGCCAGGTAGTTCAGGCTGGCCTGAACTCACTATTAAGCCCAGGCTGGCCTGAACTCCTGGTAATCATCCTGACTCAGCCTCCTGAGTGCTGGGATTACAGGCATGTGCCACCACCATGCCCAGCTTTGAAATACCATTCTCTTTTAACCTTAGCTGCTGCCCACCATTCTCATTCTGACATCTGTATCCTTTTAGCTTCCAAGCCCCTGCCTCCGGCTCCTGCTCCAGATGAATATCTCGTGTCTCCCATTACGGGGGAGAAGATTCCTGCCAGCAAAATGCAGGAACACATGCGAATTGGGCTTCTGGACCCCCGCTGGCTGGAGCAGCGGGATCGCTCCATCCGAGAGAAACAGAGTGATGATGAGGTTTACGCACCAGGTGAGGTGGGGATTCCTGGAGAGGTCACAGCAATGTTCAAGTTACAGTCAAGGGCCAGGGAGTTAGCTCAGTGGTTCCACCGCCTGCTTTGCAAGTGCAAGGTCCTGAGTTTGATCCCTGGTACCAAAAAAAAAAAAATCAAGTTACAGTCAATTTGCTTTATGCGGATAACAAAAAGTAACAGTTAAGGTTAATGAAAACTTTTGAAGGACTCTGGAAGAATTCTTTATAAGCACACCTGATGTAGATTACATGTCTGTTGACATCCCAGGCAAGATCCCAGCAAGATCTGGCCACAGCTGGAAATAACGCTCATTTCTGTTAGACTAATGGCAGGAGTACTCTTATTCCTTGAATGAGACCCATTGATCCTCTTACTACTTTTTGGGAAGCAGTGGGATAGGGAGGGGACTACCTGGTCAGGGAACCAGACTTTTAGTCCTGACTGCTGAGTGCTACTCATATGTCCCTGTCCACATTGCAGTCATCATCTCTGGTCCATTATCCTTTTATAAATCAGAGGGATTGGACAAGCACTGGGTCCATAGGCTTAGTGCCAGTCAGGCACCCTTCCCCAGGCTTAGAGCCAGCCTTGTGGACCCGTGGGTCCAGCCATACCCTGCACTCATGGAAAACTGTTGCCTTGTTGGAAGGGCACCAGGTAGGTTAAGCCTCCCTTTCTCTCCTTCCATTCTGTGACCCTGTATAGGTCTGGATATTGAGAGCAGTTTGAAGCAGTTGGCTGAGCGGCGTACTGACATCTTTGGTGTGGAAGAAACAGCCATCGGTAAGAAGATCGGTGAGGAGGAGATCCAGAAGCCAGAGGAAAAGGTGTGACTCAAGTGGATCCTAGCCCTGCCCACCATCTTCCACACTTTGATTTAGTTCTGAGAGACTGTGCCTTTGCTTTCCTTTGCAGGTCACCTGGGATGGTCATTCAGGCAGCATGGCCCGAACCCAGCAGGCTGCCCAAGCCAACATCACCCTCCAAGAGCAGATTGAGGCCATCCACAAGGCCAAGGGCTTGGTGCCAGAAGATGATACTAAAGAGAAGATTGGCCCCAGCAAGCCCAATGAAATCCCCCAGCAGCCACCACCCCCATCTTCAGCCACGAACATCCCCAGTTCGGCCCCACCCATCACGTCGGTGCCCCGGCCACCTGCAGTGAGCAAACAGCCATCCTATGACTGCCTTTTTTTTAAAGCTTGGCTCTTGCTGTTAGGTGCTATTGGCCTAGAAGGGCAATAATGCCTTAGACTGGGTCCTGAATGCTAAGTGAAACAGAAAGAACCCTTTAAATGAAAATCTCTAGCTTGATCTTCCATCTGCAGAGAATTACACAGAGGGAGGCAAGAGGCAAATGAGAGAAGCAGATTTGTATCAGAGAAAGGTTATGGCGCCTAAAGGATCTCTGAGGCGTGCTGACCTCTCCAGGAACCTGAGGTCAGGGTTAACCTATTCAGTGACTTTCAGTGTATGCCATGAGCAACTGGTGGAATCTGATTCACAACTCCTAACTGGAAGATTCCCCCATTCCTCCCACCAGTGTAGTTTCTGTCATATATCTGATGGGAGGCTGCAGTCTTAGCACCAGGAGGGTTGAGTCAGGGCCATTTACCCCCTACCCCAAAGCTGCAGGTGGTCAGTTGCCAGCTGTGTGTGCCCTTGCAGTTGAGTTGGCTTCCTGAGGTTTGTGAATCTCTTTCTCCTACAGATGCCGCCTCCTGTCCGTACTACAGTTGTGTCTGCAGTGCCTGTCATGCCTCGCCCGCCAATGGCATCTGTGGTCCGGTTGCCCCCGGGTTCAGTGATCGCTCCCATGCCACCCATCATCCATGCACCCAGGATCAATGTGGTGCCCATGCCTCCCTCTGCACCTCCAATCATGGCACCCCGTCCACCCCCCATGATTGTACCAACAGGTCAGTGTCTCTTGCACCGCTTTCCAGGCCTTTGGGTCAGGGACTATAGACTAACCATGGTCCACAGAGCAGTGGCCGATGTTAGTAGCAGCTGTTCCAGGTAGGTGCCTAGCCCAGAGGAAAGCCCTGGCTATACACATGAAAGATTGTCAAGCTGGGAGCTGAGAGTCATAGTTCCTGGGAAAGATGGGAGGCTGAAATGGGATAGCTGGTGCCTGTACTCAGGGTTCAGGGCCCAGATAGGCTAAGAGGCCTAACAGGTGCTTGTCGTCGGCTGGTACCTGCGCTGTCCATTAATCCTGTCCTTCCTCCAGTCCTCTGCTGCCCAGTCTGGGCAGCCTCCCAGGGCCCCCTGCCAGGGTACCTGGTAGCTTCCAGTCACAGCAGGGAGTGCCACTTCACACTTGAGTGGAGCAGCCTTTGCAATCTCCCCTCTCTAAACCTCACCAGTCCTGAGTCCTAGGCCCTCCCCAACTCGTGGGGCTGCTCTTTGATGTCTTTGCAGCTTTTGTGCCTGCCCCACCTGTGGCTCCTGTCCCAGCTCCGGCTCCAATGCCCCCTGTGCACCCTCCACCTCCCATGGAGGATGAGCCTGCTTCCAAGAAACTGAAGACAGAGGACAGCCTCATGCCTGAGGAGGAGTTCCTGCGCAGGAACAAGGTCTGTGGTTCAGAGTGCTGTCTGTGGCCTGGAGTGTTTGGTTCCTAGGGTTTTAGCTTCTGGGGCCTAGCTTAGCCGTGGAATCCTCCTGAGGGGTTCTCAGCACACATGAAACATGGCAGCAACTGGGAAGCAGAGAGTAGTGGGTGTCTTCCGGTGTGAACTCAGTAGAGGCCAGCAGGGAGACCAGCTGCACAGGTAAAATGACCCAGCTCTCAGAAGACTGTCTCTTAGGGTGGGACCTTGAGGGGGCTGTTAGAATGGGATCCTTGGTCCGGCTGGTACCTAGGGATGCTATTAGGCTTCTGTGAGGAGTCAGAAACAGGCCCAGCTCCCACTCCCCGAAAGGATTTGACCAAATCTGTGTGGTTTTGCTTCTAGTGCTATTTCCTATCACTTGAGCACTTCCTCAAGTGTGGGGATAAAGCTAAGCATTTTATAGTATCTTTCCATTTGGTGCTCACAACAGCACTGTGTTGTAGTTGTTGTCAACCCTGTTTCACAGGCAGTGATCTTGAGGCTCAGAAACCTAATCAGCTGTGAAGCTGAGTTGGGAACCCAGAACCCAGGTCTTCTGACCTCACAGGTCAGTTCTTTGCCCTCGTGCTTCCTGGAGGATACAGAGCATTTTTATCCCAATTCTTTTTTTTTTTTTTATTGGTACTGGGGATTGAACTCGGGACCTTGTGCTTGCAAGGCAGGTGGCAGAACCACTGAGCTAAATCTCCAGCCCTTTTTTTTTCCAGAGCATTTTTATGTACCTGCCTGGTCTTAGCCTCCAGAGTCACCCGAAGGCAAGGCAAAGTCTCTTTAGAGAAGAGAAATGATCTGAGTGTGGTGGCACTCAGTACTTGGGTGGCTGAGGCAGAAGAATTGCAAGTTTGGCCAGCTCAGACTATGTAGTGAGACTTCATCTAAGAAAAGAGAAGAGGGAAGAAAAGGAAATGAAATCTTGAAAGGGGCAGATGATTTGTACAATGTCACAAATGGTGTCAATAGGAATCAGGGATGGTGGCACTCACCTATAATCCAGCACTGGGGAGGCTGAGGCAGGAGGGTCACAAGTTTAAGGCAAGACTGGACTACGTAATGAGACCCTGTCTCAATAAACCAAAAAAATAACAACAAAAGTTGGAGGGAAATGGTGTCAGTAATGAATCAGGGGGTCAGAATCCAGGAGCCCATAGCTGGGCTTGGTGGCTTGTGCCTATAATCCCAGCACTTGGGAGGCTGAGGCAGGAGAGTTGCTATGAGTTTGAGGCCAGCCTGAACTACACAGCAAGCCCCTGTCTCAAAAAAAAAAGTAAAAGCCCAGATGGATAGGCCTGTGCGAGCCCTGTCATAGTTCCATCTTGGCTCAGAGTCCTCGGGGATAATGACTACCTCCTGTTTTGCAGGGTCCGGTATCTATCAAAGTACAGGTGCCCAACATGCAGGACAAGACGGAATGGAAGCTGAATGGGCAGGTGCTGGTCTTCACCCTCCCGCTCACAGACCAGGTACGGGCTGCTGTCCCCAAGTGCTATCAGGTGCATGGGAGCCAAGGGGTTGGGGACAGTTTCGTCTGGGTGGCCTTAGCAAGGGTTGAATGACCTCTCTTTGGTCCCACAGGTCTCTGTCATCAAGGTAAAGATTCATGAAGCCACAGGCATGCCTGCAGGGAAACAGAAACTACAGTATGAGGTGAGTCAGGGTGTTCCTGGTCCCCTTGGATCCCTGGGTTCCTTGGATCCCAGCACCTCTGCCATCCCAGAAGCTAAGTCTCCCAGAGCAGGATGGAGAGAGACCTGGGCATGGCCATCTGAGTCCATGCTACAAGTGGTAATGCTGGCTGGCAAGCCTGACCGTGCAGGTCCATTCTCGTGTGGGGTCTGGAAAACCCTTTGCCTTGATGACTAGGGGTATAAGACTTGAGAATGTCTTGGTGGATTCCTGACCCAGTGGTGGGGCCAGCCCAGCCTGAGACCTGCCAGGTCCACAGGGGTGCTGCATTCTCTTTGAGCTTGAACACACCAGCACTCTGAGCCTCATTTCTATAAAATGAGGCTGCTGGGTGGGGTGATCTCCGAAGGTCTTGTCATTTGAGATCCCCACTCCCACGGGAGTTCTTTAGGGCCATTGTCTTAGGAAATTGAGCTTTGAGCCCAATTGACCAAGGAAAAGATCATCAGTTGGTGGGAAGGAAGGAAAACATCTAGGAAGAGTCAGAGCCTTCCAGTCCATCCCAGCTTCCCTCAGGCTGCTGTATTGGCTTAGTTCAAAGTGTGAACCCAGCCAGGTTCAGGGTTGAGAGTCTGCAGTGGTGTGCTCAAGGCCAGGCACCCTGTACTGAGGCATACCATCTGTTTTCCAGGGCATCTTCATCAAGGATTCCAACTCTCTGGCTTACTACAACATGGCCAATGGTGCTGTCATCCACCTGGCCCTCAAGGAGAGAGGTGGCAGAAAGAAGTAGAAGAGAGATCTGCTATCGAATCCCTGTTGCTCATCCTCTTCTGTTCTCCATGTCCTGCTCCTGACCCAAGAGTACCTGAGACATCAGGCATCACCTATGCATTTATTCCCCTCCTACTCAATTGTCCTGCAGAAGTTTGCCCCACCCTCCCACACATTGGTAAGAGCACCAAGGCTTTCTGAGCCAGTGTCTGGAATCCCTTTGTGTTAAGAGTCTTGATTTGAGGGCCTTCTTTTCTTCCAGCAGCCTATTAGAAGCTGAGAGTACAAAGATGGCCTACAGAGTAGTTTCACAGTGCCATGTAGCGCTTGGCTGATAGACTATGATTGTTATCATTATTCATCATTTTGTATCTTTCAATGGTGTCTAATAAACTCTTGGACCGTTCTTGTGAAAGCAGTGTAATAAGACTTGTCCCTTGGCCACCTGTGCTCTGTCCTCACTCGGGCAGTGGGAACGCTGTAGAGTGCCATGTAGCTCTTCTCTGCTCTGAGGAATCCTGGGGTTTGTATGTGAGTTCTTCCTACCATCCTATCTTTCATGTGTTAGTCTTCTAACTTTTAAAAAACATTATAAGGGCTGGGGATTTAGCTCAGTGGTTCTGCCGCCCAACTCACAAGCACAAAGACCCGAGTTCGATCCCTGGTACCAAAAAACAAACAAAAAAAGAAAAAACATTATAAACTGGATGTGGTGATGCATGCCTATAATCCCAGCACTTGGGAGGCTGAGGCAGGAGGATTGCTGTGAGTTTGAAGCTAGCCTGAACTAGATAGACCCTGTCTCAAAAAACAGCATTTTTATGACCCTCCAGAGGCCTAGCGCTTTGTATAAAGGACTAATACAAGATTCCTTCAGCATGGCATGTATCATAGAACAATAAGGATAGCATCTCGGTCCCTGGGTTGTTGGGCAGCAGGGACACATGTAGGTGAGACTCTGGGTGGCGGCGTTCTACAGGCCTAGAATCACTTATCGCCTTATTGGCTCAGTTCCCTGTGTACACACCTCACCCAAGGTGAGCAGTGTTTTGTTTTTTTTTTTGGTACCGGGGATTGAACTCGGGTCCTTGTGCTTGTGCAGCAGGCAGGAAAACCACTGAGCTAAATCCCTGGCCATGAGCAGTCTTTAAAATATATGTATTTAGGGCTGGGCATTTAGCTCAGTGGTTCTGCTGCCTGCCTCGCAAGTGCAAGGACCTGAGTTTGATCCCCAGTACAAAAACAACAACAACAAAATATATATATATGTATTTAACAAATAATTGTATTAAGGCCATAACACTTCTAAGGACTTTAATGTCTAGTCCTTACTGTTTGAAGTACTTTATCATTTTAACTTTTCTAATACGAGTATTCATATTTAATATTAAAGTAAACTGAAGCACAGAGCAGGTGAAGCAGATGCCCATAGTCACAGTATGAAGATGAATGTGTCGGAATGCTTGCCACAGCCCTGGCCCCTGAATTGAGGGCCAGACGCAGGCTTTAATTTTTGGAATCACACAGTGGGGTAGGTGCTTCTGTGGGTGTTCAGAGGCAGGAAGGTAAGAACTGGTTAATAACCATTTCCTGGTTTTCAACCTAAAGCCAATTTCATTCTGAAGAGTACATGTGTTTGAAGCCCCCAAGAGTTAACGCTTTATTTTTCAGACCCTCCATTTGATCCTCCTGCATGCTCCATCAAGTCTTCCAGGGATCAGAGGTATGAGACCATCCCACAGAACCAGGGTTCTAGTCACCACACCGCCCCTCTGAGCCAAGCTCAAAGCTTCTGACCCCAAACCTGAGGGCCAAACAACACCTCTGAGTGCCAGTCACGTGGCTCCGTTCCAAACTGCTGGACCCCTCACATTTCTAACTTGCTTGATGTGATGTCATTGCTTACCCTGTGTGCATTACTTCTGACCTGGTTGCTGAGTTTGTCCCAAGGGCCAGTGCCAGCATTTGGCTTCCTGAAGTGGATATCATGGCTTGGGTGCCTCTAGGGAGCCCCCTGCTAGTTCCTTCTCTGTGGGCAACACAAAATCTCCTGAGCACTCGAAGAGGAAAGGGATCAAGAGATGAGGGAGTCCATACAAGCCCTTTCTGGGAATGGGGACAGGGCATGGTGTCAGGACACACGCCTCCACAGCCTGGCAGACCCTGCAGGGCCTCCATGACTGAGGCTGTGACAGGAGGTCAGGAATGCTGCTGGGTGGAATGTGAGTGAATGGGTCCTTTGAGCTGGACTTGGAACAAACTGATGTTCTGGGAGTTTCTGAATGAAAATCTGTCCTGGTTCACTTAGTCACAGGAGACCCGTTGACCACAAGACCTTGTGAATATTAGTGACCACAGACCCAGCATTCAGCCTGGCACTGCACTTCCTATTTAGGGCCTGCAGCCTGTTGATAGGGCCTCGCTGGTTTTCGTTTTGTATTGTTTTTGCAGTACCAGGGATTGAACTCTGGGCCTTCACACTGAGCTACAGCCCCAGCCCTTTATTTTTTATTTTGAGACAGGTTCTTACTAAGTTGTCCAGGCTGGACTCAAACTTTAATCCTCCTGCCTCAGCTTCCCAGAGTGCTGGGATCACAGGTGTGGGGCACCACACCCAGCAAAGGGCCTTGCTGTTAACAAAGTTGCTTACACAGCTTTTCTGATTCTCAATGTGATCTCCGAGGACTACTCACCCTGTTTATTTTTCCAATGAGGTGGTCATGTAGCCTGTGAGGGTTTAGGGAAGTCGAAACAGCTCATCCATTCCTAGTGACCACCTTGTCTGTGTGCTTTACCAGACCAGAGTGAAATGGGCAAAAATGTTCCTCTTGTGGAGCCACTGGGGAAACCAGGCAGCAGGACTTGACTTTCAGAGGCACTGTAATTTTTTTTTTAATAAATGATGTCCTGCCATGTTGCCCAAGTTGGCCTTGGACTTTTGGGCTCCATTGATCCTCCTGCCTCAGCTCCCTGAGTTCCCCAGACTGCTATAATTTTAAAGAATTGTACTCAGAGAGTTCCATGAATTGTAGAAATTAAGGAATTTCACTTTCAATTCTACCTGCTGTTTGAAATGAGTGATTGTCATATAGCCCAAAGGAAACCACTAATAATCAGCACCATTTCACTTCAAAATTATGTATTAGAGGATATATACAGTAGCTTGTATTAAGCTATGTTAGGATATATACATGAATGGAAACATGTACTGTTAACTATAGCAGCCAAATACTTATTTCTGTAAAGAATCAGGCAAGTGTAAGAGCTTATATTTAAGAGTCAACATAGATAACAAATACATAGGGTTTTTAGCTGGACGTGGTGGCTCATGCCTGTAATCCTAGTACATGGGAGGCTGAGACAGGAGGATCACCTGGGCTACATAGTTCAAGGCTAGCCTGAACTACACAGCAAGACCCTGTCTCAAAAAAGCTAACTTTTGTTTTTATTTTTGGGGGGACAAGGTCTTACCATGCATTTCAAGCTGGCCATGAATTCACTATGTGGTCCCGGCTGGCCTCAAAGTCCTTGTGGCAATTCTGCTTCAGCCTCCCCAGTGCTGGGATTACAGGCATGCACTACCAAGCTGGGCTATTGAAATATTTTTAAAACAACAGGATATGTAATTTGGGGAAGTATTTGAGCTTCTTCCTACTTCTTATTTATCTCTGTTCTATTTTGCTCTTTGTGTGTGTGTGTGTGTGTACATATAGTGTTTCTTATATAAGAGAAACCATGAGATATTTGAGCTTGTGTGTCTGATTTATTTCACTTAACATGTTTTTAAGTTGCATCCATATACCATCCATTTTTCAGAGACAGATTTTTTTTTGATACTGGGGATCGAACTCAGGACCTTGTGCTTGCAAGGCATTACCATCCATTTTGTACCAATGCCTCAAGTTATCTTTCTTTATGGCGGCATAATATCCCATTGTGTATAAATACCACATTTTCCCTATCCATTCATCTATTGATGGACATACATTTTCTTTCCAAGACCTAGCTATTTTAAATTGTGCGGCTATAAACATGGGTATGTATGTATCTGTGTAATATGATTTTAACTCTTTTGGGAAGATACCAAAGAAGGATAGCTGGGTCAAATGGAATTTCTACTTTTAGTTTTTTTGAGGAATCTCCACACTGATTACCATAGTGATGTACTAGTTTACATTCCCACCAACAAGTAGTAGAGTTCCTTTTTCCCTGCATCCTAACCAGCATTTGTTATTATTAGATTTTTTGATGATATGATGATAGCCATTCTTTCTGGGGTAAGATGGTATCTCACAATTGAAGTTTACTTTTTTTTTTTTTTTTTTTTTTGTACCAGGGATCGAACTCAGAACCTTGTGCTTGCAAGGCAGGCGCTGGAACCACTGAGCTAAATCCCTGGCCCTCGAAATTTACTTCTTAAAAACAACAGTAAAATGTAAGACCTTGACCAGGCATGGTAACACATGCCTATGGTCCCAGCACTCAGGAGACTGAGGCAAGAGGATTGTGGAGAGTTCAAGGCCAGCCTAGACTACATAGTAAGACCCCGTCTCAAAAAAAGACCTTGGAGTTATGATCATTAACTCTACCTGATTTGGGGATTTGCTCTTAACTATTCTGCATCTTTTGTATTTTAAAAAGAGCAGGTAAGAGGGCTGGGGATTTAGCTCAGTGGTGCCACGCCTACCTGCCAAATGCAAGGTTATAAGTTTGATCCCTGGTACCAAAAAAAAACCAAAAACAAGTAAGCAAATAGCTCCACATACTCCTAGGCCCCACAATTCATGAAACAGGATGAGATAAACCGTTCCTTATATTGCAGAGGGCCTACTTTTGCCTTAAACTGAGTTCAGTTAAACCAGCAGTGTTCTTTAGCCTTAAGCTGAGATGATTAGGTCAGTGATAGGTAGGTGAGCCAGTGTATGACCCAGTATGAAAGGTTGAATAGGAACCACCACCAGACTTGAAGCACCTTTAAGAAGGAGATCAGAGGGGCCAGGGATTTAGCTCAGTGGTTTTGCCCCCTGCTGTGCAAGCGCAAGGATCCGAGTTTGATCCCCAGTACCAAAAAAAAAAAGGGATCAGAGAGACAAGAAGGAATAAGAAAAATGATGCTGTAGTTCTAGTAATATAACCTCTGGATCACACTGCTCCTGAAGAATACCCTACCTATAATTTTTTTTTTTACATTTTATTAATAAATTTTATCCCATTCCCCCCTCAAGCCCCCTCCCCCTATGTACAAAAGCTTTGTTTCCATTTTTTTCCTTCTATTTTCACTTTTTTTTTTTTTTTTTCAGTACAGGGGATTGAACTCAGGACCTTGCGCTTGCAAAGCAGGCGTGGAGCCACTGAACTAAATCCCTGGCCCTTTTTACTTGTTTTTCTTTTTTTGGTACTGGGGATCAAACTCGGGTCCTTGCGCTTGTGCATTCACTTTTTTTCTTGTCCCTTCCTTCCTTTCTCCCTCCGTCTTCCTTTATTCCCCTTCCCACTTGAACACTTTCTTCCCATTTCCCAACATCCATTACATATCTCAGCACTTATTTCCACATTCAGTTTCTCACACCAGAGAAATAATGAAGTATTTAAACGTGTCCGATTTATTTCACTTAAGAGTATGGTCTCAAGGTTCATTTAGCTATAAATGTCTGAAGCTTGTTTTTTATGTCAGAGTAGTACTCCATTGTATAAAAAAACCCCACATCTTTATCCACTCGTCAGCTGATGGACATCTGGGCTGTTTCCAAAATTTAGCTATTACAAACTGTGCCCCATAAACATAAGCGTGCATGTATCACTGTGGTATCCTACCCATAAATTTTTTAAACCTATAGAACCTACTAAATATAGTTTTAAGGTTTTTTTTTTTTAGTATAAGGATCAATCTGGGGGCTCTACCACTGACTACATCTTTAGCCCTTGTTATTTTTTATTTTGAGACAAAGTCTCAATAAATTGCTCAAGTTGGCCTCAAACTTTCCAATCCTCTTGCCTCAGCTTCCCAATTAGCTGAGATTAAAGACGTGCTATCACACCTCGTGCAGATTTAAACCTATTTTGAGTTGTGTTTTCTGCCACCTGGACCAAGAAATTCTCAACTATTATCCTCTGTGTTGAGATAACTAAGGTTTATAAATTTGCCTGCCCTTCATAAGTTTCTGGACACTAGTTGTCTGCCTTCTGAGCATCAGCTCTGCTCTTACTATTAAGGCCATGGCACGTGCTGACAGGACTGAACATTCTGGGATCCAGGGAAAGGGATCTATTTAATCACCTTTGACCCAATTTAGAAATGACCCTAGGAGGATATCAGTAAGTTCCTGTATTCCTAGTAAGCATCTTACCTTCAAAGAATGTGCACAGCAGCCAGTCTATCAGGATGTTCCACAGTGCTCTGTAAGGCCTCTTGTACTTTGTCCTACAGTGAACCACTGGAAACTGGAGCTGTCCTTTTATTTGTTTTGAGACACTCTGTTGCCTGGGCAGTCATGAATTCGCAATCCTCCTACCTCAGCCTTCCAAGTAGCTGGGATTACAGTTTTGTGATTACAGTTGTGCACCACTGCGCCATGCTTGGGACTCTCCTTTTTGATAATGTATTCATTTGTTCATTCCTCTCCCAGTGGTCTCACTCCAGTCTTACTACACCATCTTTGTTTTGTTTTTGTTTTTGTTTTTGTTTTTTTTGAGACAGGGTCTCACTATATAGTTCAGGCTGGCCTCAAACTCACAATGTAGCCTGGGCTGGCCTTGAACTCATGGCGATCCTCCTGCCTCAGCCTCCCCATTGCTGGGATTACAGGTGTGTGCCACCACCCCTGGTTTACCACACTATCTTTTAAAATAATTTTTTTGGTACCAGAGATCAAACTCAGAACCCTGTGCTTGTGAGGCAGGTCCCGGAAACACTGAGGTAAATCCCCAGCCCCAACCACACCATCTTTTGAGCCTACTTCAAAGAAGTTTCGTACCTGTACCCTCCTTCTTATACACTATCCTCCCAGATCCCACCAGAGGAGCTCCTGCCTCTGCCCCAGCATCACCCTACTTTCTTCCTGATACTGCCTACAAAATGTTCAATGCTGTTCATCAGTTTCTCGCTCCTCCACTGGACTATAAACTCTGGGTTAATTTAATTTATTTTATTTTTTGTTGGTACTGAGGATTGAACTCAGAACATTTATACTGAGCTATATCCCTAGTCCACCCCTTTTTCCTTCCTTCCTTCCTTCCTTCCTTCCTTCCTTTTTTCTTTTTATTTTGAGACACAGTCTTGCTAAATTGCCCAGGCTGGGGCTCGAACTTTGTGATCCTCCTTCCTCAGCCTCCCCAAGAACTAGGATTACCAGCATGTACCACTATGGCTGGCTAACTGTAAGTTCTATTGAGCTAGGATTTCATTTCATTCTGTCTGTGTCTCTTTGTGGGCTGGGTATGCAACCCGGGGCCTCATGCATGCTAGACAAGCTTTGTCACCCCTAGCCCTTCATCTCTCTTTATTTTTATTTTATTTATTTATTTTTTTGATACAGGGTCTCGCTATACAGTTCAGGCTGTCCTCAAACTCACAGTGATCCTCCTGCCTCATGCTCCCTAGTTCTGGGATTACAAACATGTGCCACCATGCCCAGTCCTTCATCTTTCTTGTTCAATAACGGGTGGTCCACTATAAGTGTAAAGTTAAAGAGCTCTGGAGTTTAAAGGAAGTAAAGAAACTAACATATATCAAGTGTTTGTTATGTCCTAGAGGTTTCAGAGACATAGCTTACTGACTCACCAAGTAATTATTGACATTCCTATTTTTCAAAAGTGGAAATGAGGTTCTAAAAAGTTTAGCAATTTTGTATATGAACACCGAGTTATTGAGGGGCAAAGCCATGAAGCTTCTCCCAAGTCTTAAGCTATTGATTAAATTAACTTCCCTACTACAGCTATGGGCTGATGGAAAATATGACAATAATTAAATTTAAAAAGAAGCAAAGCAAAAGAAGACAATAATGAATTTTCAAGTATTTTGTAAAGTACATATGCTGTGACACCTGGCCACTATTTACTGGGCATCTCCATGCTCAGCATATATTTTTTCAGTATTTCCTTTTATAGATGAGAAAATAGACTCAGAGAAGCCAGGCACAATGGCATGTGCCTGTATTCCCAGCTACTCAGGAGGCTGAGGCAGGAGAATGGCTTGAGACTAGGAGTTTGAGGCCAGCTTGAGCAATTTAGCAAGACTCTGTTCCACCCTCTCCACCTCCACAAAAAGAAAGAAAGAAAGAAAAGAGAAAGAGGGCCAGGGATTTAGCTCAGTGGTTCCACCACCTGCCCTGCAAGTGCAAGGACCTGAGTTCGATCCCTGGTACCAAAAAAAAAAAAAAATGGCCTCAGAGAAAAGTGATTTGCTCAAGGTCACAGCAGAAATTTGAATCCTGGTTGGTCTGATATAAGATTAGAAGCTGTGGCATCAAGCCATTAACTGGAGTAATGTTTATCCAGTCTTCCAGTGATGGACACCCAGGTGCCTCTAATGTGTCCCCACCCCCACCACAGTACCCTTGTGGTGAATAAGAATATGTTTGGGATGTGCTAGGACCAGTAAGTCAGAGGGTTGTGGATACTTTGCTTTGCCATGCTTGCAGCATGACATTTGTTCCAGGTACGCCTGGCTCCTCTCCTTGGAGCTGGGACCAAAGAGCCCACCACTCTGGAGCCATTGGAGAGGAGGAGAGTCCTCCCAGACAGGATTTAGAACCAGAATAGCCTGTGCCCATTCCCATGTCTGCTGTTGCCCTGTTTATGGAAAACCAGAAGCCCATGGAATGTGAAGACTGACTGCTTGGTGAAATCTTTAAGAATGTAGGGGATTTAGCTCAGTGGTTCTGCTGCTTGCCTTGCAAGCACAAGGTCCCGACTTAGATCCCCGGTATGGAAAAAAAAAAAATGTCTGGGTCACAAGGAAACAGCTGGTAAAATCACTCAAGTCTCAAGCTCACTCCCCCCACCTCACCCCCCACCCCTGCTTGCTTTCCGTCCCTTTGAGGCCTACTTCAGGTCCTGCAGCTCAAACCTGTCTCTTCTGGTCCCTTTCCCTTTCTAGTCCTGTCTCCCTCGTTGGTTTATAGGGCCGTGTCAGATGACACCATGGTTGTGACTTGTAAACCATAAAATACTAGATGTAAGTGGGGGAGCTATCACTACAGCTCTACGAGCTGACAATCTCTAGAGTCAAAAGTTGGCTGCTGGGGACTAAGTCCATATAGATACAATTGGTCTGTTCTGGCAAACATAAGCAGTTGGTAAGAGGTAGGTTCAAATCCTGGCTCTACTATAAGCTGGTTCTTGGACCTCAGGCAACTGGACCATTTGCTAGAACCTCAGTTTCCTTACATGTAATAGGGAACTAATAATAGTATGTATCTCACTGCTAAAACACAACCAACATGGAAAACAATTTGCCAGTTCCTCCAAGTTAAGCAGAGTTACTATTATGACCCAGAAATCCCATTCCAAGGAAATTCTACCCAAGATAAATTAAAATATATGTCCATTCACAAACTTGTACCTGGCTGGGTACACACCTGTAAACCCAGCTACTGGGATGGGCTGAGGTGGGATGGGAGGGCTGAGGCTGGAGGATCACCAGTTTGAGGCTAGCCTGGGCAACTTAGTGAGACTCTGTCTCAAAATAAAAAGGGAAGGGCCAGGGATTTAGCTCAGTGGTGCTGCCGCCTGCCTCAAAAGTGCAAGGTCCTGAGTTCGATCCCTGGTGCCAAAAAGAAAAAAAAAAGCTTGTACTTGATCAAAGCAGCATTATTCCTAATAGCTAAAAATGGACACATCTAAGGCTGGGAATTTAGCTCAGTGATTCCAGCACCTGCCTTGAAAGCACAAGGTCCCGAATTTGATCCCTGGTAACAAAAAAAAAAAATGGACACATCTAAGTGACTGTCAATGTGGTATATCCATATAATGGAATATTAGTCATAATAAAAAGAAATGAAGTACTCATAAGTGCTACAATGTGGATACATCTCAGAAACATTAAAGAGAAGGAAGCTGGACACAAAAGACACATACTGTATGATTCCATTTGTATGAAATGTCCAGAAAAAGGAAAATCTGTAGATAGTAGATTAGTGGTAGCCAGGGTCTGGGGAGGGACTGCTATTGTAGGAGTTTCTTTTTGAGGTGATGAAAGTGTTCTAAAATTAGACTGTGATGGTTACAGCTCTGTAAACATGCTAAAAACATATGGGATTGTATAATTGTTTTTTATTTCTTTTTATTTGTTTTGTGACGTTGGGGATCAAGCCCAGGAATGCTAGGCAAGCACTGTACCACTGGACTATATACCCAGACCTTTATTTTATTTTGAGATAGGATCTCATTAAGTTTACTGGGCTGGCCTCAAATTTGTGATCTTCCTGCCTAAGCCTCCCCAGTAGCTGGAATAAGAGGCATGTGCCACCGCAGCTGAATGTTATTCTTCTTTCTTTTTTTTTTTTTTTTGGTACCAGGGATTGAACTTGGGACCCTGCGCTTTCGAGGCAGGAGCTGGAACCACTGAGCTAAATCCCTGGCCCTCTTTTTTCTTTCTTTCTTTCTTTCTTTCTTTTTTTGAGACAGGGTCTCACTATGTAGTTCAGGCTGGCCTCGAATCGCAGCGATCCCTCTGCCTCAGCCTCCCTAGTGCTGGGATTACAGGTGTGTACTACCACGCCTGGCTAGATTATTACTCTTAATAAGTGTCCCACAAGCTAATTTAAAACCCCAGAAGCAGTGATCAAGCAGGTGTGCTGCCAAACTTCTAGCTAAGGCTGAAAAGAATTTTTTCGGTTTTTTGGTACCAGGGATCGAACTCAGGACCTTGCGCTTTCGAGGTAGGCACAGCGCCACTGAGCTAAATCCCCGGCCCAAGGCTGAAAATTTAATCTGCTCTGGGTCCCACGGGAGAGTTCCTAAACACATATGGGTCTCCTCAGAGTTCATAAATGAACGGATGAACAATCCCACCCACACCCCTGGGGTCTCTTAAGAAGCCGCCCTCAAGGAGGTAGACGCGGAATCCCGGGGGAGACCTAGGCCTTCTGCCTGAGAGCTTCTGCGTTGACAGCCCCGGTCTGGCTCAATCCGGAAAGGCCGGAGGACATTGTCCAGGTGAGTTCTCGTGATTGGCAGCCCCGCGCTCCCGGTGACGGCTGCCCCGCCTCCTCACGTCGGGCTTGTTGGCGCCAGACTGGGGGAGTGGGCGGGGCCCAGAATCTCCGGCTGCCTTTGGGCTTGGGGGGGGAGCTCCCCGGTGGGCCTGGAGCCCCGCCCCAATATCCTGGTGGCCAATGGGCGCGACGCGTGGGCGGAGCGTCGGCGGCGTCGGAGGAGGCGAGGAGGCTGAGGCAGCTGAGGTGGCCGAGGTGGCCGCTGGGGCAGAGGCGGCGGGCGCGCCCGGGATGGCGAAGAGCAGCGGAGAGAATGGGCCGCACGCGCCCGCGACTGCGGGGAGCTTGTCGGGGACCCGGGAGAACCTGGCGCAGGGCCCCGACGCGGCAACCGCCGACGAGCTCAGCTCTCTTGGCTCCGACTCGGAGGCCAACGGCTTCGCCGAGCACCGTATCGACAAGTTTGGTTTCATCGTGGGCTCGCAGGGGGCAGAGGACGCGTGAGTAGAGCCGGAACCAGGGCCGGGGGGGGGGGGCTCGGGCCAGGGCGCGGGCTCCGCGCGGGTGTGGGCTCAGGCCCGGATTCGGACAGAGTCGCCCTGAGGACCGACCCACACGTCCTTTTTCTAACAGGGATACTCGACCTCTTCCTCCTCTGCGCCACCCCCATTCCGTCTCTTCCCCCAGGAACCTGTCCCTGTGGGCAGTGACAGCCCTACTTCCGACCTAGGCACCGACAGGCCATCCTACCCCGTCTACCCCATCCCTATCCTCTAGACAAACTGACCCGCCCCCAGGGAGGACCAGCTTATCTCACTGTGGGCCAGTGATGGACACCTGACCCATACCCACCGCTGCCACCCTGGCTTTAGGGCTGATTGACTTTGCCACTTCCTGGAAGGCTCACAGATGGCTACCCTCCTCCCCCATACAGATGTTCTCCATCCTTCCCCTCCCTTATGGACCCATACCTTGTCTCACCACCCGAATACCCCCACACCAGCAAACCCTAGACAGACTTTAAAAGGACTGACTTCCCTGTCCTCATGCCATTCCAGGACAGACTGATTCTCAAGACAACAGACCTCTGGCTGGACTGATTCTGGTCAGCCCGCCCCCCCCCCCCCCCCCCCCCCCGCTGGACTGATTCTGGTCAGGGCCCCCCCCCCCGCCAGTCCCATCCTGGGACAGACAGTCCTTTCTCTCATGGGAGGGGAGGGTCAGAGTGTTCCTCTTCCCCCTCAAAAGCAGCTTTCTCCATTGTCACTGGCAACAGGTAGGCAGACGCTCTGTCTTCCTGGTAGCTACAGGGTGACAGCACCTCACCTCTATCCAGGATACACTGTCAGCTCCCACAGCCACAGGAGCCAGGAGGGAGACTCCATGGATGCTGTAGGGATGTGAATCTTCCTCTCCAAATCCAGATCTGGAGTAGTGGTGGGCAGGGAGATAGCAAGGTCCCTGCTCAAATAGCATATCCAGGCACCCCATTCTGGGACATTCAGATGGCAGATGGTGAAAACTGAGGCTGTGTTCAGCACCTTCCCTCCAAGTTGGGCAGGCTGGGCAGCCACACTCTGCCTCCCAGAACCCACTGTGCCCAGTGCTCCCAGCGATCATTATGTGCAGGCTGATGGTTGCCTTAGGAAAGATGAACTGCAGACCCCACTTCCATCCCAGCTGTCATGTCACATGAGACCAGTGCTGCACACAGAAATGACAAGCCTCCCTCCTGGTGTGACTCCTGTTCAACAGAGTCAGCTCATCAGTTATCCTTGGGGGCTTTACTCCAGAAGGTATCCTTCTTCCTCTCCTCTGACCAGTTGTGATTGCCCAGGACGCCCATATCCACTCTTATGACTTATGAAAGTGCCTTGTCTAAGAGCCCCACCCCATACTAGCAACCCCATAACTATCTCTTCTGGGATTTTCTCCGGATCTAAATCGTCTTATTCACCAGACCATTCTTCCTAGGAGAAATCTAGGCTCCTCCCCTAAGGGGAGTTTCTTCTCACCTGCTGGATCTGTCTCCTCTAGCCCCCCCCACAGCCCCCCCACAGTTGCTCATGGCAGGCACAAAGCCAGGACTCAGAGAGCACCCCTGATTCTCATCCTTCTCCCTGACTTGATGCTTTATTCCATTTTCCTCAGGATTAGCTTGTGAGAACCCAAAGGGGACTTTGGATATGTTTTTGAATTGGGGAACAGTTACCAGGGCTCAGGGAGGGGTGTGGTCTTGAGAGCTGGGGAAGGAATTCTCAGTTTCATTTGTGGGATCTTGAAAGGAAGAATTCAGATTTGTTGTTGAATTCTAGGGCATGAGAATTCCTACTACCTGCTTACCAGGCAAGTAACAAGATCTCAGGATGCAGAGCAGTGTAATGTAGTGGTAGAGGCTGGATATAAGAATCACACTTGCTGGCTGTGAGGCCAAGGGCAAGATCCTGGATCTTTGAGCATGTTTACTTACTGTAAAGGGCAACTGTAGCATTTACTTCTAACATTACTAAGGGCAGAGGGTGTGTGAATAGAGCTGAGACCTGGGCCAGGGGTCGGGTGAGAATTGGGTGTATGAAGATGCCTAGCACACAGTGCCTGGCATAAGCCATGACCCAGAAAATGTTAGTTTCCTTTCTTTTCCTTCTAAGGGCTGGAGAAATGATGAGAAAAATGAGGGCATACCTCTGGTATTTATGGGCAGAGAGAGGCCCCAGTGGGAGCACTTCCCTCTGGCTGTAGTCCCCAATCAGGCAGCCAGACATCTGTCTTCCCCACCCCTCCAACCACAAACCCGGGATGTGGCTCTGCAGAGGCCCTCTACATTTTTGATGTCTGTAGGAATAGAGCTGAAGTGGAATCCCAAGCCTACTCTTCTCTCCCTGCCTTACTTTCTTGAGGCTGTCAGTACTAGAAAGCTTGGATGTTCCTTGTTTAATCTTATGGTTCCCAAAAAGCCAGGAGTGAATCTTGCCCAAGGCCATAGGAGGGAAGTTATATGAAGTTTCAGGGTGACTGGCCTATACACAGTCCCATGAGGGCTAGGAGTCCATGTGCTGTCCCAGAGAAGTGAAACATTAGCACTGATGGCTGTGGCAGAGATGGTGGGAACTCTGGCTTAAGATTAAAGGTCCATTTCTGCCACCCTGGGCCAAAGGTTGTCTCAAGAGAAGTCACTTTTAATAGTTCCAGGGGATGGGGGAATGGGAAAAAAAGCAGGTTGGAGGCTACCTCCTGCTGGTAGCTGTTTGAGCTGGAAGAGATCTTAAGAAGAAATTATCAGTTTAGCCCTTACTTATTATACAGAAGAGAAAGCAGGCCAAGAGAGGAGAATAATTTGCTTAAGATCACACAACATACTTAGGATTTGAACCCAGGGTTTCAGATTCCTAGGTCAGAAGCTGGGTATGGTGGCACATGCCTATAATTCTAGTACTTGGGAGGCTGAGGCAGGAAGATTTCCATGAGTTCAAGGCCAGGCTGGGCTACATAGCAAGACCTTGTCTCAAAAACAAAACAACCAGACTCCCAGTTCACCATGTTCACTATTCATAAATATGCCCCATGGCCCCAGGAGGAAATCAGGTGGACTGAAGATGTCTACCAAGAACCCACTTGCCCTCATCTCCAGCTTAGCTCAGCACTTTGATTTCCTCAGCAGTGTAGGACGTTAATAGGGATGGCCCAGAAGGATAAGAGTGTGTTGTCTTTACCAGTATATTAGCCTCATCAGCTTAGGACTAGGGACAAGGCTTATTTGTCTTTTTCTCTTCAGGCCTGCAGTGGAGGAAATGCTCAATTAATATTTATATTACTGAATGATTTACTGACAGACATTACGAGTCAGGTAAGAGTGGCGTTAGAAATGGCCATCACCATATTGGTAGGTAAACTGAAGCCTGAGAGAGACGATTAGCCTTTCCAGTCTATTAGGAACAAAGCTGAGAATTGAACCCAGAACATTTCTCAAGCCTAGGCCTTTCCACTTCTTCACCCTATCTGTCTTTTCAGCCCACTCTGCAGGGCACCTTTAGTGGGACTGAAGTTTTCCCTGCCTGTTCTGGAGCAGTAGTAGCCATAGGCAAGAAAGCAATCAGCTAGCAAATGACTCTGTGGGAGGCTTGCACAGACAGAGGTGCTGGCAGCATTAGTTCTGGCTTGGTTGAAGGCTAAAGTGGGTGTTGAAGCCCAGGGAAGACCAGGTAAGGAGAAAGAAGTGTTCTCCGCAGGAAAAAGTGGGAAGAATGATGTTACCCTTTCAATCATTTTGGAATAGGAAGATCAAACCTGTTCAGTATCCCTTCTGCAGCTTAGAGGAAGTGGTCAGGAAAGTAAAGAAGGATGTAAGTTGAATACCAGGTCCCCTGATCCAAGGGAAATGGCCTGAGAGGTGGGTCTCTGATTTTCCTCTCTTCTTCCCATGTGATTGTCAGAACTGGCCTCTGGAGGCTTGAGTGTCCCACCCACCCTCAGTGTGCTCAATCTGCAAGACAGATGAGGTGATGAGCTATGCTTTCTGGGATCCTGTGGGCATTGACTTCCTGTTAAGGGAGTGAGGGATCTGAGCTAGACTCAGAAAAACATCTGGAACAGCAATATTGCCTTCTTCAGTTCCCCTGTTCCCTGAGCCCTCTACTTTTATTTTATTTTTTTAGCAAAACATTTATTGGTATACATTTAGCAAAACATATTAGATATACATAATGATAATATTCATTATAGGGAATTTGTACCAGTATAAGATATATCTTGCTCCCCCGCCCCCTTCTTACCCTCCTTATATACAAAACGAACCCTCTACTTTTAGCCATCTCTGACAGACCTACAGCTTTAGAAATCATAGAACTGGCTTAATCAGCATCCCTTATAGACTGCTGGTGCCAGCTGAGGTGGGACCAGGGCCATCCTGGCAAGCTAGAGCCTGCCTCCTTGCTTTCCTACCACCTTCTCTAGTTTGTAAGCTCAGAGCATCCACTCTTTTCTTGAACTATTACAGATCCCAGGAAATCATGGAACTTACATTGAGTGGTCCCTTGGGTGGCCCATCTGGAAGGAAGCAGCTACACATCTGGGGCTCCGCTCTGTGACTCTAGACCACAGGCCCTCCCCTGCTGTCTCCCTCTTTCCCTCTCTCAACCTCAAGGGAAAATCCAGTTTGGTAGCCCTGTGGGTGTTTTAGGGCCTCAGACAAGACCTGACTTGGTAAAGGAGAGGACCAGCTTACCAGCTACTGCCCTGGGAAGGTGCCTGTATGTCCGCTTGATATGAAACCCTAAGCTATGGGAAAGAGATAAGACAATAGAGCCTGCTTGATGTTTTGTCCTCCTTGCATCTGGTCTGAAATAGGACCTCCAGGGGTCAGTGAGGCCTGGCTTGGATCCAGCTACTCAACCAATTTACAGTGAAGTGGGGGAAAGAAAATGCCCTGTTTACTCTCCTGACAAGAGCTCTGAAGTCTCACTGTCTGTATTACCTTGGACATGTTGCTTCACTTCTGAAACTGAATTTCTTTTCTTTCTTCCTCTCTTCCTCTTTTCCTCTCCCTTCCCTCCCCTCCCCTCCCCTCCCCTTCCCTTCCCTTTCTTGGGTCATGCTTGCAGTATAGTTCAGGCTTGAACTTACTGTGTATCCCAGGGTGGCCATAAATTCAAGGTGATCCTCTTGCCTCAGCCTCTGGAGTGTGTGCCACCATGCCCAGCTATGGGCCTGAATTTCTTACTTGCAAAATGGCTATATGATAATACCCACTTTGCAGGGCTGCTGACAGGTCTTCCCCCTCTTGAACATTGGTCCTGCCTTTTCATTTTCTACTTCTCATCTCTGGTCATGATGATGAGTAAGGCCTCATCCCTGTGGGAAGGAGTGACCCTAACCCAGGAGGTGTTGGCCCCACTCTGGATGAGCACACTAAATATCTGAGAAGACAGTGCCCAGAGTTTGCCACCTGATAAATGATAGAACTAGAACTAGAACCTGTTTCTCAGCACTGTGACTAAGCCTTGCTAAGGTGTTAGGAGGCAAGGTGTTAGATCCTCATCATCCCTGAGGTCCCCACACCCAGGGCAGGAGTTAGCAGGAAACTGGCTGCCTCCCCATCCCCCATCCCAGTGTGAAGGGCAAGGTGATTCTTGGTAGTGAAAGTTCTTGGCTATCAAAGTAGGAGAAAGGCCCAGAGAAGAAGATTCTTGGGGAGGCCCTGGAAGCATGGCCTAGCCCTCTGATAGGCCAGAGTCTCCATTGCATTGGTCTTGACCCCAAAATATTGTAGAATGCCCAACTGACTTGGATATCTAGTCTGTGCCTTTTGGCAGAAGTGTTTGTAGTGTTTGGTGGAAAGGCAAGAATTGTGTTCCCTTTACAGTGAGGAACCTGTGCCATGGAGAACCCTTGCTGTTAGTTTACAGGAACCAGATCAGAGAGGGATCCTAGGTCTTCCTACTGTCAGCCCAGGGCTCCAGCTGTGTGGCACTGCCCACTTTCTTCCTCACTGTAGAGTGTATGGAGCTCCAGGCCCAAGATGCATTGGCCATCAGAGCAAGACCTTGCGTTGTCCACCTGTTGTCAGTGCTGATCACTTTCTTTATCCTGCAGATTGTCCACTTGACAATGAGGAAGCCTCTTTTAGCCAATTAGTCTGCCCCTGGCAAATCTGTTGCTATTTTGGATCCAAGGACCCTCCTTGGAGGGAGAAACCTGGCTGCCCTGTTGGCAAACCAGCACTCCTCATACTTAACCTTCTTAGGAGCACTTACCTAGGATTTTGGGGCAGCTGCCAACTTTGGCTTTCTCTGTTTCAGCCTTCTCTTCCCCACCTTTCCTACCCATACCCTAATCCTATTCCATTCCATGTCCTGTCTTAGCTCCTTACTTCTCTCAGGTAGGGAAGTAGGCAGTAGACACAGCAGCCTAGGTGAGCAAGCCAAGGGTTATTTTTGCTAGCTTAGCCCTTTTAGCAGTGAGCTTATTTACTAGCCATTTTTTGAGCATCTACTCTGCCAGACCCTGTGATTGGGACAAGGGATGCATAACTGAACAAGACTTCTTGCCTCAAGGAGTTCATAGATTGGTTGGAAAACAACCACAAACAAATCTTTGAAATGTTGAGTGATAAAAGCTGTAATTGAGGTATGCAGTTGCTTGCAAGTATATAGGAGGAAGCAGCCATCTTCTACAGGAGCCTAGAAAGAAGGGGACTTTGATCTAGGACTCAAAAGGGCATTCCATTGGATGGGAGGAACCCATGTGCTATATTCTCCCCAAAAGCTGTTGAGAAATGTTGCGCCAAGGGCAGTGATAACAAGAAGAGTGGCAAGCAGAAGGATAGTACAAGGGTAGCTAGGAAAGGAGGTTAGGAAGACTGAGGCTAGCCTTGAATGTCAGGCCGAGGCCTACTGTATTTCAGAAAGATCAGTCTGGCTCCGGTATGGAAGATGGCAAAAAAGGAGCAGGACAACCGGCTGTGAGACCTGTGAGAGTATCCAGGATGCTCCAAAGGAGTTAGAGTGAGACCTAGGAGAAGTCTGGCGCTATGAGGGGGAAGAGGCTGACAGGTTTAGGGCTTAGTCCGTGACTGGCTGTGTGGACTAATGAGGCTCTTACAGAGCCCATGCTGGAGCCTTCTGGCTGTAGGGAGTCAAGGCCAGCTGTACCTTCCTCCACAGTGGCTTGCTGGTGACTCCTGCTGCTGACTAGGCTTTGTCATAGCACTCGTAGCACTGGGCTCCCCAAGGTACAAGGCCTGGCAGACATGCCCAGGGCACATCAAGGGGCTCTTTGTTTCTGTCCTGTAGGAAAGCAAGTTGGCTGATCTGGTTGGGGAGGGAGTAGGGTGAGTAATACTGAACTCTGTGGTCTCCGCCTGGTAAACATATTGGATGGCAAAGAGAGCTAGGCCCCTTTCCAAGGAGGGAAGTGAGGCCTGAGGAGAGGAAAAATCTACCTTAGGGTGGAGTGCCAGGTGGGGAGGGTAGGTTTGGGCTTTGGGAACAACATAAGTTGGTCAAGGGAAGGCAGATGACAGCTGAGAGCTGGCTTGATCTTATCTATTATTTATCTTTTTTTTTTTTTTGGTACTGTGCATTGAACTCGGGACCTTGTGCTTACAAGGCAGGCACCAGAACCACTGAGCTAAATCCCCAGCCAATCTATTATTTATCTTATCTATATATTTAGTGGTCCTGGGGATTGGACCCAGGGCATACTGTGCTACATCTGCAGCACTTTTAAAAATATTTATTTGTTTAGGGTTTTTTGTTTGTTTTGAGACAGGGTCATGCTCTGCAGTTCAGGCTGGCCTTGAACTTGCTATGTAGCCCAGGTTGGCCTTGAACTTGCAGTGATCTTCCTGCCTCAGCTTTGTGAGTGCTGGGATTACAGGTGTGCACCACATCTGGCTTATTTTTTAAATTTTGAGACAAAGTCTCACAAAGTTGGTAAATTGCCCAAGCTGGGCTCAAATTGCCTGGCAGTCCTCCTGCTTCAGCCTCCTAGAATGCTGGGATTACAGGCATACACCAGCACACCTGGCTCACCTGGTATCTTAAGTCTTTTCTTGGAGCTGGTGCTTTGGCTGGAATGGGTGGAAGCAACTTCTACATCTATTGGCAGCAAACTTCTCAGCACTTTAGGGTACTACCAGTGACTCCTAGAGAGGAGAGATTCTAGGTGGAAATGTAGGTTTAGACTAACATGAGGGAAGGCACTCTGAATCAGGCACAGGAGTCAGGGTGCCAGTCAGGGTGCTTCCCCACCAACCCTTGTGATTTGTGACTAAGACACATTCTCTCATCTGACCATATGGCTAATGCTGCCTCTATGCAGCCTTGTGCCAGGCTCAGGATATAGACCAGTCCTACCCTCACAGGACTTACAGCCTGGCAGGCAAGTCTGACATTAAACTGGTAGTTACAAGTATGGCTGGGTTCAAAGGACTGTGAGAATCAAACAAGATAACTGGATTAGGAGCACAGTGTAAACAAAGGCTGCCCAACAGGAATCTGGAAACTCAAATCCTGGGCCTCAGTGAGCCACTAACTGGCTGTGTGACCTTGAGAAGTGTGCTTAATCTTTCCAAATCTCAGTTTCCCCTACATATAAGGCAGTTTGAGTAGAATAGTACTAAAACACTTATCTACTTCTAACATTCCGAGGTGGACCTTGGAGTATATGAAAAGTGCTTTGAGAGGTTCTTTGTGTGGTAGGCACCCCAGTACAAGGAGTCATCAGGGCACATTCCACAGAAGCTGGTGCTTCTACCATGCTCTGGTCCTATGGTGAGAGGGCTTCTCTTTGTGTGCTGGACTAGTGTCCCTCATGTCTGTGGGTGTGTGTTCAGTTCAAAGAATGCTTCCATTTTTCTAGCCTTTATTTATTTATTTATTCGGTGGTGGTGAGTATTGAACCTAGGTCTTTTGTACTGAGCTACATCTCCAGCTCTTTTTTTTTTTTTTGTGGTACTGGCGATGGAACTCAGGACCTTGCGCTTGCGAAGCAGGCACTGGAACCACTAAGCTAAATCCCTGGCCCTTCCAGCTCTTTTTATTTTATTTATTTTGAGATAGGGTCTTCCTGAGTTGCTGAGTTTCCCAGATTGGGCCCAAACTTGTGATTCTCCTGCCTCGGCCTCTGAAAGTGCTGGGATTACAGGCATGCACCACCATAGCTGGCTGATTTGTCTAGCTTTGTAGTCTCCAGTAACCCGGAGCACTGGGAAATTGGTAGGGTAAGGATTTATTTATTTATTTACTTTGATGGTACTAGGAATTGGATTAGGGCCTTCATACTGAGTTATGTCTCAGCCTTTTTATTTTATTTTATTTTATTTTATTTTATTTTATTTTGCTCAGTTACCTAAGAAGGACTCAAACTTTCAATTCTCCTGCCTGAGCCTCCTAAGTGCCAGGATTATAGGTGTGTACCAATGCACCCCACTTCAGGATAAGGATTCTTTTACCCTGTTTACAGAGAAACTGAGGCTGTGCAAGTGATGGAGCTGGGCCTGGAATCCGGGACTCCTCCTTTCCAGTCTTCCATCTCACCAAAACTAGTGGCCGCTGTGTAACCTTTTCTCCCACTGCCTGTCCAAGGCTTAGGACTTTAGCCCAACCCCAAGCTTCTACATTTCTTTTTTTTTTTCCTGTACCAGGGATCGAACTCAAGACCTTGCGCTTGCAAGGCAGGCAGCGGCACCACAGAGCTAAATCTCCAGTTCTTGTTTTTTTTTTGTTTTTTTGTTTTTTGGTACTGGGGATCAAACTCGGGTCCTTGCACTTGTGGGGCAGGCGCCAGAACCACTGAGCTAAATCCCCAGCTGCAGTTCTTGCTTCTACAGTTATTGGGTTGTTTTTCTGACTGACTTCTTACAAAGGATGGCACAGCACCTGTCTCTCATCAGCACACACAGCTCCTTATATGTCTCCAAGGGAGGTGGAGCTGGGTGGTGAAATGCCTAATGAGGGCACATAGTTGGAGGGGAATTCTTATTCCTCCTCAGTGCACTCTGGGACCTGGCTGCTGTAAGTCCAGAGCAATCTTTCTTTCTTTTTTTTGTTTTGTTTTTTTCTTTGGTACTGGGGATTGAACTTGGGACCTTGCACTTGTGAAGCAGGGGGCAGAACCAATGAGCTAAATCCTCGGCCCTGTTTTTGTTTTTTTGTTTTTTGGTCATTCTTGAAATCAAAGAGAAACCTTTATTTTCAACGAATATGCCTACAAGAGATGGTTCATTGATCTACTATAAGCAAGTCTTTCTTCACATACAGCACCAAAATATATATAAATATATATATATATAAATATATATATATATATTTATTTTTTGGGTACTGGGGATTAAACTCAGGACCTTCCGTGGTAAGTGTCAGAACCACTGAGCTAAATCCCCGGCCCCAAAATATATATTTAAAAAATTAAAAAACACACCCCCCCATGCCCTGTACACACATCTCCCCAAAAACCACACAGCTTGGACCAAAAGGGAAAAACAAGTCAAACTCAGTACCCTTGCACAAAAGTCATCTTTGAATTAAGATTTACAAATTTATATATTCTTTCCTATGAAAAATGAAACAAAAAATAAATGAAAAACAAGGAGTAAGAAAACACTGAAAATAAAGGCCTGACAGCACTTAGGAAAATTAAGAAAACATACTGTCTGCCTGCAAGCTAACAGCAAAAGAATGATCAGTGCTCTTCATGTACTTTGAATGAGAGGCCTTAAGTTAGCTGATACTCCCTAATAATGCAGCACTCAATGATAAGGTAAACTCTTAGGATTAAGAAACACCAGGAGCATTAGGATAGTAACCAGCAAGGTGTCGAAATCCTTAGGATGTACCATAGTGCACAGACCGCTCAGACTTCCAAAGAAAGGGACACATTCCCTTCTAAAAAAGATTGTGGGCCAAAACAAAAGTACAAGGGGCTAAAGGGTTCTCTGCTACAGCAAAAATCTTTTAGTCGCAGTCTGAGGGGAGGTGAGTCCTGTGCCATCACGGCAATGCCAGGGTCTGCCTGCACCAGCTCTGCTTGGGCTCCTAGATCACACCCTTGCCGAGGTCTGTCATTTTGGGATATTTTACTTTCTTCTGATCCAGCTCATTCTGAGCCCAAAGTAGTAGTTTCAGCCTTGCCAGCTTGGGTGTTGACTCACGATTCTCATAATTTAGAACAGCTTGGTTAACTTCACTGCACACCTTTTGCCTCTGCATCATGTGGAGGTTCTGAAGGGTGACTCCTCAGGGCTATCAAAGGCCAGCAGGGCCAGTGTGCGCTCCATCTCCCCCTGCTCTGCCAGCTGTGTCTTGACGAACTCCAGCACTGCCTCAGTCTCACGCTGGCAGATCAGCTCAATCAAATGCTGTTGCTACAGATGAAAGTAAAGATAGAGCTCTGGATGGAGGCTGTTGATTAAGGCGATGGCATCCTGAATCTTACCCTTCAGAGACATCTCTCGAATATTGATCTGTTCATCAAGTGTTTCTAGACCCACACTCGGTTCAATTCCAGGTTCCATTCGAAATTTTTCTGCTCCTTCCTTAAAGCCCTCTGTGACCAGGTAGTTCATGATGAGATGATTCATTTCTGTTCACTGGACATGTAAGTTATTCAGCTTTTCCATCCACTCGTCTTTTGTGATTTCATTGGGCTTTTCTGTATAACTCATTTTGATTTATTTCGTGCGGATCCGCCTACCACATGAAGTGGTTTGGGTGGTTGCTCTGAGGTCGCTCCTGGGGACCACAGAGGGGCCTCGGCGGCAGGCCTGGTTGTTTGTTTTTATTTTTTTGGTACCGGGGATCGAATTTGGGTCCTTTCACTTGTGCAGCAGGAGGCAAAACCACTGAGCTAAATCTCCGGCCAGCTTTTTGTTTTTTGAGACAGGGTCTCGCTTTGTAGTTCAGGCTGGCCCTGAACTCACTATGTAGCCCAGGCTAGTCTTGAACTCAACAGCGATCCTCCTGCCTCTGCCTCCCAAGTGCTGGGATTACAGGCATCCGCCACCATGCCTGGCATTTTTCTTTTTCTTTTTAAGACAGGGTCTTGCTATGTAGCCTTGAACTTACTATGTGGCCTTCAACTTACTATGTAGCCCAGGATGGCCTCGAATTTGTAGTGATCCCTGTGCCTTATCCATTGCCATTACTGAGATTACTGGCTTGTGCTGCTATGTCCAGCTCATTTTTCTTTTTTTTTTTTTTTTGGTACTGGGTATCAGATTTGGGACCTTGTGCTTACAAGGCAGGTGTCGGAACCACTGAGCTAAATCCCCAGCCCAAGAAATTTTTTTTTTTTGTATCGGGGATCGAACTCGGGTCCTTACGCTTGTGCGGCAGGCAGAGAAACCACTGAGCTAAATCTCCAGCCCCTCTGTTTTGTTTTTCAGGTAGCCTGCCAGGAAGTATATTTTCCATCCCTTTTATGTAAATGAGGGTCAACATAGCCAGTTCCCAAGCCAAGATGGTTGGAGAGCTGTTGTCCTGTTGTCCCTCCCTACCTTCTTTCCTTCCTCCTGTGCAGTAAATCTGGAGGTCATGAGTTGCAAGTGGCGCCGTCACAAGATGGAATGATTCTGGATTTCTGGCTTCAAGGATACCTGCTTGATGTACAGCATTCGTATTATACTTTTGCAAGTTGGGGCCACTGTGGGCTCAGCCAAGTCACCGAGATTTTGGAGTTGTTTATTACAACATTGTGTTTCCTTTGACTAATACGGTGCATCATTAAATGCATTCTCAGTAATGTCAAGAGTGAGACTTGAAAGTCCATTATTCCCCGTCTTCAACATATTCAACCTCAAGCAATTAAGACTCCTCACAGAAAGTCCATCTCTGACACAGACAGAAGTGGAGGTCCTGGAACAGGGTGCACCTTTGTCCCTTTCACTCCATGTGCAAGTCTGTATGCCCTGGATGGTTTCAGAGGGGTTTTCCAGCCCTGGCCTGGAGCCGAGGGGTTCAGTCAGTGGCAGGGTGTTGAGGGCCCGAGTGTGGAGTTTCAGTCCATGGTCATTTCACCCTTTGCTTTACTTTTGGGCCTGTGTGAGGCAGCACAACATGGTGGCAACTGGACGCATGTGTGGTAGATTCTCCCCAGCTCATCTTTCTTGACTTATCACTTTTGGAGGATGATGCTTTGTTCCCTTCTCACTCTGTCCTGGCTCCACAAGAAAGAACAACCTAAATTTGAGCCTGAAAGAGCCCAAGTTCAAGGCACCAGCAGACCTACTTTTGAGTCCTGCTTCTGATATTTATTTTCCAGGCATGTGAACACTAAGTTTTCATTTGGACCAGCAGTAGCATTGGGAGAGAGGAGCACTATGAGGCCTAAGGGAGATGATGTTAGAAAGGTACCTAGCACAGGCTGGGTGTAGTAGTGCACACCTGCAATCCCAGCATAGGGGAGGCTGAGGCAGGAGGATCACTGTGAGTTTGAGGCTAGCCTGGGCTAGATAGTGAGTTCAAGCCCAGCCTGAACTGCATGTGAAACCCTGTCTCACCCCCTGCCCCCGCCCCCCTGCCAAAGGAAAGACACCTGGTACAGTGTAAGGGCTCAGTGTCTGTGGCACATAATGGCTCTTACACTTAGAGTGTGCGTTACCCTCTGAGGTTCTTTGGTGTAATCATGGGGAAACAAGACCAGCCTTGGGCATGAAAATCTGGCTTCCTTCATGTGCTCTGTACACTCACCCAGAGGCCCACTCAGCCTTTGGTCAGGAGATTCTTGGCCTGCCAGGGCAGGTTAGGAGACCCCCTGTCAGTTCTTCATTGAGTCATTTGGAGGAAGGCCCTCAGGCAGCTGTGACTCTGAGAGCCTGCTCTTCCCTCTCCTTGGCCTGTGAAGAGAAAGCAGAAGTGAGAGCATAGGTGGTCTCCTGAGAGCTTCCACCCCAGGGTGCCAGCAGAGGGTGGGTAGCATGGGGCCTCTGCCCTCCTGGGTAGTGGCAGTCGCCTGGGGAAGAGACCAAGGTTTTGTTTTTGTTTTTTCTAATTACCATCAGTCTTCTTCTGTGTGTCTAATAGATGTTCATTCTAGACTTCCTGCCTTGGCTCTGAGTAACCCCTTCTAGCCTCCCAGTATTGTCACAGTAATGCCATTTCACAAAGGAGTCTGTATGGTGGACTGGGCTTTTACTTGTCCCACCTTTAATTCTGGGAAATATAATTATCATCATAATCCCCATTCTACAGAGGCAGAAACCAAATTCCAGAGAAGGAAAGTGATTTGCCAAGCATCACACAGCTTATGGCTCTGAGTTCACTGAGTTCCAAACTGCCAGCCTAGTTGACAACATCCAGTGTTGGAGTTGGTGACAAAGCCAGAAAACAGTGGGGTCTGGACTTACCTCCCCATGGTGTCCTGGCTTGCTGTGGGACTTTAACAGTCACTGTTTGGCTGAAAACCTGAGTTTTTCTTTGTTATTTTATTGAAACAAGGTCTCATTGTGTAGTCCAGGCCGGCCTTGAACTTACTGTGTACCCCAGGCTGGTCTCAAACTCATGGCAATCCTCCTGCCTCGGCCTCCTGAATGCTGGGATTATAGACCTTCACCATCAGGCCCGAGTTTTCTTATGTGCAAAAGGGGGTTGACAGTCATGGTGGCGCATGCCTATAATCCCAGAACTCTGGGAGGCTGAGGCCAGCCTGGGCGATTTAGTGAGTTAGCAAGATCCTGTCACAAAATTAAAAAAAAAAAAAGCCTGAGGATGTAGCTCAGTGTGCAGGCCCTAGGTTTAGTGCCCAGTGCTGAAAAAAAAGGTAGACTGGAGGGGAATTCATCATTAGAGGATCTATCTCATGAGGCTGTTGCCAAGATTAAATGTAATAATGTTAAGTGCTGAGCAGGGTCTGGTACAGAGCAACTGCTTGGTAAGTGTTATAACAGACATTCAGTTAAGTTAATTGAATATTAGAAGTGTAATGTTGTAAAAGGCCATCAGCAAGCAGATCTGTGCTCAGCCGTGTACTGGCCTTCGAGGAAGATCCGCAGTACGTGTCAAGGCAAAGAGGGAGTGTTCTTTATCTGGCTCTCACTGTCCTTGACCCATGTGGTCTCAAGGTAGAGGACAGTATTCCCAGCTCACTGCTGAGAACATTGAAAGGAAGATGCCTGAGGTGACAAAAGTAAAGAATTGGTCAGCACACATTTATTGAGTAGCAGCTAGGTGCCAGGCTCCGTTCTCGGCCCAGGACACAGTGCGGAGATTGAGACTGACAGAGCCCTGCCCTCTAGGAACTCACCTCCTAGTGGAATGTTGCCTCAGCAGAGTGACTGGCTAGGTGAGAAAACTCCCTGCTCCACCAGAGTGCTCACATTCCCTAAACACATCACGTCCTTTGTAGTAATGTGCACTTAGACACACTGGGCCTTTTTTGCCTGATGTGTCCTTTGCCCTTTCTCAGCCTGGCCATTTCCTGTCACCCTTCAAACCCCAGTTGAAAAGGGAGCTCCCATCTGAAGTGTTCTCTAAACACCCTGCCTCACCCTGTGGACTTCTTGCAGCTCCTAGCACCTTTCACAGGCTTGGAATTCGCTCTTCTGTGTGTGCTAGTTATTTACCCATTCATTTCTCTCCTCTGCCAGATTGACCTCTTCAAGAGCAGAGACTGCATTTTATTCATCTTTGTGAATTCAGGGCCAGAGCACAGGCTCTAGAGAGATGTGGAGGTGCTGATTGTGCCGTCTCTGGAGCAGTGAGGATGATATAGAGGTGAGAGGCCTCTGATGATGAGATGATGAGTGGGGCTGAATTACAGGTAGGGGGTGGGGTGGGGCCAGGAGGCTGAGGGAAGGGTTGCTTTAGTGGAGGGACACCTAGACATAGGACTAAGGGAAAGGACCAATGTACAGGAAGGGGCGGGGGAACCAGGGCCTGAGGTTTCTGTTGGAGAAGGAGGGCAATAGGGAGCCATGAAGGAGTTTAGACAGAGGAGGGGCCTTATATAAACAGTGAGTCAAGACTAATTTGGTAAGATCTACCAATAATAGCTAGCAATTTGGTAAGGATAGGTAAGGGTGAATATGAGTCAGGGTGGCCCTCAGGGGCCTGCAGTGAGATTGTGACAGAGGACCCAGTCACTAGCAGGGAATTTCACGTACCTCTTTGCCTGGTAGATGTTGGCGTTTGGCAAAGGGATGTTTCCTGTTGAATAGCTTTCTGCAGTTGTCAGGGAAATTACCGTGGGGTTTCTGTTGTGGTCTGCACCCTTCCCTAGTTTAGTGGACAGAGAAGAGGGGTTCTTGCTTTTTGGAGCTAGCAAGGCTGTGGCTAAAGGAGCCATTTCTTCTGTCTCACTTGAAGTGGGGTGGAGCTGAACAGAGTGGAGAGTTGGGCAGAGGCCCAAGCACCAAGGCCAGTGAAGGGTGGAGAGAACCTGTTTACCACTGTGCACTGACCCAAGGCTGGAAGGAGCAGAGCCAGGGACTGCCTCATGGGAAGGAGAGGCAGGCCCAGCATTTGCCTGTGCTAGGAGCAAGGGAAAGTGAAGCAAGCCAGACTCTTACCCAGACAGGCCTGGCCATGGCCAGCCAATTCCCAGGCAAGGTGGCCAGGCTGCCAAAGGAGATGGCAGGCTGCTGTAGACCATCTTCCCTTCTCCACATCACTCATGGTGTGGCTGTGGTGGATCACTTTACCTTTTGGGCTCCAGACCTCCCAGCTGTCTGGGGAAGGGATAGACTCAATGGCTGCTCTCATAGGCCTGACTGTGAGCCATTTTCGTACCACTAGCCCATCCTCTCCTGCATTCCGGTTTTCTATCATCACTTCTTATGAAACTGTCCTAAAACTTTGTTATACTTTCAGTCATTACCACCTCTTCAGGTAATGAATTCTGTTTTGTTTTGTTTTTTAAAAACAGAGTCTCACTATGTAGTTCAGGCTAGCCTTGAACTCACTATGTAGTCCAGGCTGGCCTCAAATTTACAGTGATCCTCCTGCCTCAGCCTCCTGAGTGCTGGGATTATAGGTGTGCACCACTATGCCCGGCAAGGGTAATGAACTCTAGAGGTTGTTACCTAGTGTGCAAAGTAGGTCAGCCTTTTGTTTATCTTCACTTCTCTTTCCAGTTGGTAGTGGGAAAGGATGTTCCTCCACCCTCACTGTCTCTGGATCCAGGACTGGCCATGTTTTCTCTGCATATCCACACCTAAATTTTCCTCACCATGGTGGGGTTTCTTTCAGTATCCTCATCTCCATTCTGGAAACCCAAATGTGGAAGGCCATTGTTACATTCTTTACTTCTGCTCTTCTCAGCTTGGAGGGTGGAAAAGGGAATGGAATGTGACAGGATTGAGCCTCTATTGTGTTGGAGCACTTTATATCTATTAGATGGTTTAGTGGCAGCTTCCACTTCCAAGCTGTATAGCTGAGCAGATTACTCAACTATGCTCAATGTTAGTTTTCTTGTATGTTGAATGGAGGTAATAAAAGCTACTTCTGTAGGGAACTGTGTGCCTGTGTGCCTTGGCAGAGTTAGTACATGGCCAGTGTTTGTGCCATGTCAGCTCTTGTTGCTTCATGTCGTCTTTACTGCTGCTGTTTGAGGAGGTGGCATGGGCCCAGTATTACAGATGAGGAACCGGAAGCTCAGAGAATAGAGAAGTGTTTCCTGTTTCATAGAGCCGTAAAGTAGTAAAGCAGGGATCAGAAGCCAGGAATTATGGTTTGTGTGTCATTGAGTAAATTATATAATCTCTTGGGGCCTTAATTGCTTTCTAGGTAAAATGGTAATAACCCTGCTCTGCCTATCTTACCTTTAAGGGCTGTCTATGGGGACCTGTCAGATGAGAAAAGAGATGTGAAAGTTTTAGCTAAACTGAAAACTTCAGTTGCCTAATAACTACCCTTTGCTGGGCACATACCAGGCTGGGCTTTGTATACATTTTTTTTTTTTTGGTACCGGGGATTGAACTCAGGACCCTACACTTGTGAGGCAGGCAGTGGCACCACTGAGCTAAATCCCTGGCTTTTGTATGCATTTATGTATACAATGAGGATTACAGTCTTATGAAATATGAGGTATACATTATGATCCCATTGAAGATAAGTAAGTTGAGGTTTAGAAGGTCAAGCGTTTTGCCCATGATCTTCCAGCTAGTAGATGTAGGAACTGGAATAGATACCTAGGTTGGTTGACTTCACGTTCCCCACTCTGTTTATTACCCACCAGGTTCCACTGGCCTTCTTGATGGGTGAGATGAGGGAATCAGTTCTGTTGTCTGTGACCTCAGGATTTCTACTTGGGATTGTGTTTGTCTTCATTTGGGCTGGTTTGGGGAATAATCCTTGGAGAAGGGGTTGGACTGATTCCTTGGAACCAAGGTTTATCTTCCACTGTAAGATATAGGAATTCTGGGCATGGGCACCACCCCTGTTGATTCTGCCAAGCTAGAGAGGTTGAGAGCAGATGTCTGGGAGGATAAGAGGAGAGAAAACTCCAGCCTTCAGATCCAGTTGTCCCTCCAAGCTTTTGGAAGTCTCCAAGCTTTGGGATTTTTGGAGAAGGCTAAGGGAACTTGGAACCTGGAGGGAATAGGGTCCATGAAATCTCATGGGTCATGGGATGGGCCAGCGTAACTCAGCCTAGCTCAGTCTGGGAACCTGACAGGTTCTGTGATTACGGACTTCCTTGTCTCATCTGAGCCTTTCCTCCTCAGGAAATTGGACTGGTAGCAGACAGCAGATGGCCCAGGCTTACCATCTCCAACCTAGGTTGTACTTGCCAGTGATTCCTGTCTAGCCTCTTGGCCTCACTGAGGATTGTAGGCCATTCACTGGTCAGAACAGTAGAGGAGGGAGTCAGAGTGTCTCTATAGGCCTGGGCGGCAGGGGACAGATTGAGCCACACAGCAGCATCTGGAGAAGGGCTTCATTTTTCCACGGCTTTCTTTAGGGTAAGCAGAGGCAGCTTATGAGACACTTGCAAAGGGGAAACCCTGTTTCAGCCACTTATTAGCTTTGTGACTTTGCCCAAATCATACAACTTTTCTGATTGGCTTAAGTTTCTCATGGGCCAAATGGAAATAGTAGTTAATCTATGAGGGCTTCCCCTTGCTGGTCATTAGGACAAATAAAATTGTTAAGGCAAAAGTGATTTGTAGCCCTGAATACAGTGCAAATGAAAGTAATGTTGTCATGGAGAAAACCAGATAGGAACCTGTTGTGCATCTGTGAGGAGTGTGACGGAAGTTACAGAAGTCGTTCAAGATCTGGTATCCATTTGGGAGGAACAGTGCTGAGCAATATGAACAAATTGTAAGCAAGTACTCATTTCATAATTCATGTCTTGACCAATTTGAGTGCTAAAATCAGTTTTAGGAATTGTGACCAGCATTTAAAAGACAAGAAATAAATCCAGGTGTGGTAGCACAGACCTATTATCCCAGGATTTACTCCAGAGACTGAGGCAGAAAGATCACAAGTTCAAGGCCATCTGAGGCTACATAGTGAGATCTTGTCTCAAAAAGAAAAAAAAGAAAGAAAATGAAATTTAACTGAAAAATTCACAGTACATTTGTACATGTAAAGAGAAGTCATTTCATAAAATAGTTTTTAGTTATATATATGTATACTTGGTATGAAATGTCTGGTTTGTTTTTTTGGTTTTTTTTCTTTTGTACTGGAGATCGAACTCGGGACTTTGTGCTTATGAGAAAGGTGCGGTGCCACTGAGCTAAATCCCTGGCCCTAGTTTGGTTTTTTTGAGACAGGATCTTACTAAGTATTTCAGGCTGACCTTGGACTCGGTATGTAGCCCAGGCTGGCCTCAAACTCATGGTAGTCCTCCCATGTATGCATCATCACACCTGGCTGTGAAATGTATTTCTTAGAGGGTTTAAGTTTGAAAAATTTGAAAAAACAATGTTCTAAGCCAGGATGAAGGTCTTCGGGTTGGAGAGCAGTTAATGACACCCAGGCAGGCAGGAGTGTAGGCTATGTGGAGACTGAGGGTTTAGCTTGTGAGGGTGGATATAGTGCAAGTGTCAAGAGCATGGACTATGGAGGCAGACAGTCCTAGGTTTTAGTTGTAGCTCTCTCCTCCCTAACAGGTATACAGTCTTTGGCAAGTCACTTAACCTTACTAAGTCTTGGCATCTACTGTGAAATTGGGAAAATATTATGGTAGGGATATTATGAAATATACGTGTAATAGGGGTTGGGGATTTAGCTCAGTGGTTCTGCTGCCTTCCTCGCAAGTGCAGGTCCCGAGTTCAATCCCTGGAACCACCCCCCCTCCAAAAAGAAATATACTTGTAATAAATATATGTAAAGTATGGAGAAAGAAATTGTTAAGTAAGATATATATTCCTGTTGCTGATGATATTATATTGTTGTGGTTGGAGGGCTTTTTTGTTTTTATTTTTGCTTGAGCCAGGGCCTTTACACTGAGCTATGTCCCCAGCCCATTTTTTATTTTTTATTTTGAGATAGGGTCTTGCAAAGTCACTGAGTTGCCCAGGCTGGCCTTGAACCTGCCATCCTCTTGCCTCAGTCTTCCAGAGTGCTGGCATGGTTGGAGTTTTAAAAAAAATATTTTTGTTGTTATTTGTTTTTTGAGTCAGGGTCTCGTTATGCAGTTCAGGCTGGCCTTGAACTCAGTATGTAGCTAAGACTGACTTCAAACTCGTGGTGATCCTCCTGCCTCAGCATTCCAAGTGCTGGGATTATAGGTGTGAGCCACCATGCCCAATTGGAATTTTTAATGGTATATTGGGCCATAAAGGGAAACTGACTTAGAGAGGGGAGAAGAAAAGGTGTTCTGGGGTAGGGAAGGATGGATAGCATGTGTGCAGGTCTGAGAATTGTGCAGCCTCAGCAGGGGGTATTGAAATTATAGGTAGAAGATACCAGAAAAATTTTGGCATAATATGAAGGAGAAAGTTTTAGCCCTAGAAACTATTAAATAGGATGACTTCCCCAGGAGGTAATGAGGCCCCATCTCTGGCAGAGTTCCGGTAGAGACGGGGACTATTACCAGAGGCTACTGACTGTTATAAGTAGGCTTAGGCCACTTTCAGGAAAGAGTGGTTTTCTGGAGGTGAAAGAGGTCCTGACATATAATGTCCCCAATGGACCATTTGGTCCCTTATATAGGATCAGATGCTCTCCCTAGTATCTGGTGCTTGCCCTTTCTTCACTGCCAGGAGAAAGCCACCTCAGCATTTTTGGACACTTACGGGATTTGTACAGACCACTCCCCCATACCTGATCTTCGCAGCTCCTTTTTGGGCATTCTTCGAGGGTCAATTCACAATGTATACTGTCTAAACATATAGGGAAAGTGAGGCTCTGGAGGGAAAGGGACTTAGCTGTTATAAAAGCCATTCCTATATCAGATGATAGTAGAACCAGATGCCTTTGGAATTCTCATAACTCTATTGACGAATATGTGAACTTTCTGATTAAAAAAAAAAGTATAGTTGGGCTGGGGATTTAGCTCAGTGGTTTTGCCGCCTGTTGCACAAGCTCAAGGACCAGAGTTCGATCCCGGTACCAAAAAAAAAAAGAAAAAAAAAGTATAGTATACAAGTTTTCAGGAGTACATGCCATGCAGAAAGAGACATCTACCTGTAGTTAGAGCATGTGCTGAGTGCTGGGAATTGGCAAGACCTCTAATGTCTTTCTTCTCACCATCCCCACATAGATTAAACTCTGGCAAATGAGCATGATGGCACACACCTATAATCCCAGCTGGTTAGGAGGCTGAGGCAAAAGGATTATAAGGTCAGGGCTAACCTGGGCAATTTAGTGAGACCTTGTCTCAAAACAAAATTTTTAAAAGTTGGGGATGTAGCTCAGTGACAGCATACCAGCCTAGGATATGTGAGACCCTGGGTTTAATCTCCAGTACTGCAAATAAAATAGAAAAAAAGCAAAAAGCAAAACCTCTGCCATTGAAGGAGAAGCTGCATAAGTGATCACATTTCCACAATAATTTCTCAGTTTAAGGTTTTAAAAATCAAAACACCTTTTGACTGACATGTACACTTAAAGCAGTGTATTTTGTCTGTTCTTGAGAAAATCTTGTGAAAGCAGTGATACATTTAAAAATCTGTAGTGTCTTAGTATCCAGGAAATACAGTCATTTGTTTTGTACCCGGCTGAAATTCCGGTTTGAGGTTTGACACTGGGGCTTTGAAACTGCCAATGCTGTTATCTGTCATCAGTTAAAGTAGAACTCATCATGTTCCTCCATGTATCTGCAGTTAGGAGAGTGAGTACCTCTGTTGCCTTGTATGTGATTTTACCAACAAAGCCAGACCCTGGGGTTGAGTTGTCAATGGGGTATGTATTTAATCACAAGGAGGGGAGATTCTTTAGAAACTGGCAGACTTAGATGAAAGCCTTGCTCCCTCAGAGCCTCAGTTTCCTCATCTGTAAGGGGGGCTGGATCAATGTTATCACATCCATAACTGCCAGAACTTCCTGTTGACTCAGTGTAGGCAGCTGCTCATTTAATTAACTAAAGATCCCCTATCTTGCTGCACAAGTGAGTACATTGTAGGTGGTAGAAGTCACCATGGCCTTCAGAGTTGGGGGCCTTTGGTTTCTGCTCCTCAGGGGTTTGGGGGCTGCCTGAAGATGAATGTTTCTTTGTAAAGTACCTGAACTCAAGGCTTGAACCTTGTTTTTCTCTTATGAAGAAGAGAAGAGAATGTTCTTGCACCCTAGTTCTGCCTCTAGGTGAGGAGAAGGACCACAGTTTGAAGGACTGTGTCTTGTGTCAGTGTGTTGAGGGATCTTATTTGTCCCTTCTCAGCTGTGCATTTCCAAGGCTGCTCTAAAGCCTGAGCAGTTCCCCAGATAAACTGCACTGAAGAAGAGGACCTGCCCTTTTGTGTCGTGGAGGCCCCAGCTCTGCCAGGGCCCCTCCCTCTGTTCTAGCCAGTAAAAGTTACAGCAGCATATTTCCTTCCGGCACAGGGAGAATCAGAGCCTCTAGGCCTGGGCTAGGCCCCAGCTGCGCCATGTCCTGTTCTGCTCCCAAGAGCTGATGTGCCCCTTCTGGGAAGTCAGGCAGGACTGAGTGCCAGCTCTGGGCTAGGTTCAGCTTGGAATTGAGTCTCAGTTTTCCTAGTAATTTGCTGTTTGACCCTGAGCAAGATACTCTCCCTCATTATCTTATTTCTTTAAGCCTCTGTTTCCTCGTGTCATTAATATTTTTATTTTCTTAATATCATCAAGTATTTTTTTTTTGTTTTTTGTTTTTTGAGCTAGGGTCTTGCTATGTAGTTCAGGATGGGCTTGACCTCACTAAGTAGCCCAGGCTGGCCTCAAACTCATGGCAGTCCTACTGCCTGAGTTTCCCAAGTGCTGGGATTATGGGCATGTGCCACTATACCCGGTTTGAATACTTTTTTAATTGAAAAAATTTAAAAACCACAAAAAGCACAAGAAAGAAATGTAAAATATCTGTAATCCACTACTTTAAGATAATTTTAAGAAAGGCCATGTGTAGGGCCGGGGATTCAGCTCAGTGGTTCTGCTGCCTGTCCTTAAAGCCCCGAGTTTGATCCCTGGTAACAACAAAAAAATCTTAAGAAAGCATGTGTAGAATGCCTAGACTGCAAAGGTTAGCTGACTTCTTTTGTCTGCCCCTCCGAGTTCTGTGAACTCATGAACTCCAGGACTCACTCCTTGGAGAAAGTCCACTCAGTTGATGCACCCTCTGTCCAAGACAGGGATCCCCACCTCAGTCCACCTGTTTCTGAATTGGTATTCGTCTGCCTGCCTGGGGATGGCCTCAGCGCACACCAGATGCTGTCTCCACAAGGCTCAAGAGTTTGTTCTAGTCTCAGCAACACATCCTTACAGTGCACCCAGAGGCCCTCACCTAGATCCAGTTGTGATAGCTGCTCAGTCAGTAGGTGTTGTACAAATACAAGCAGTTGTGCATTTTGTGTGTGTGTGTGTGTGTGTGTGGTACTAGGGATCGAACTCAGGACCTTGTGCTTGCGAGGCAGGTGTGGTGCCACTGAGCTAAATCCCTGGCCTGAGCAGTGGTGTATTGTAATACTAATAACAGCTAACTTGGGAAGGACCTTTGAAGTGTAAGATTTTATTTATTTATTTATTTTTCCTGTACCAGGGATTGAACTCAGGACTTTGTGCTTGCCGGGCAGGCATGGCGTCACTGAGCTAAATGCCAGCCCATGAAGTGTAAGATTTTTTTTTTGGTACCAGGGATCAAACTCAGGACCTTGCGCTTGCCAGGCAGGTGCTGTGCTGCTGAGCTACATCCCCAGCATGAAGTGTAAGATTTTAATAGGTAGGGACAACTTAGGGTGCATTCTGGCTAAAGAACTGGCATGGGTAAAGGATAAAAGGTGGGAAAGGGCCAGGGTGTAATTGGGGAAACTCCGAGTAACTAGTTTGGTTCATATGAAGAGGTGAGTATGTTATTTCTGTACTTGTTAGACTAGTTTTTGTGTGCAACTCTGCTCCTAGCACACAGGCCCTTTTAAGAGGCTTATTTACCAAGGTAGGCCCAAGAAAGGAATGCTTGGCTTTGGTGCACAGATGTACACGCTCAGACTCTGCCCCAGAGAGGTATGGTAGCCCCCTGGCCCTTTGATACATAAGGGGAATGGGCATTTGAACCTGTTGCCTCTCTGGCCTGTGCCTTCCAGGAAGGAGGCACATTCCCTTTCATCTGCCCAGGGTGATTATGAGTTAGCAGTCCTGAAGGGAAGTGCAGAGACAGGCAGGGGGATTCGGGTCCGGCCAGGGTGGTGCTCGAGCTGCAGCCAGTGCCTTTGCTTCCCTTGATGTGTCTGACAGGCCCTGCCCTCTGCTTCACAGGCTGGAAGAAGTCCCCTTGGATGTGCTGAGGCAGAGGGAGTCCAAGTGGTTGGACATGCTCAACAACTGGGACAAATGGATGGCCAAGAAGCACAAAAAGGTGAGGGACCTGGCCTTGGGCCTTAGGCTGGGAATTGGCAGCCTGAGGAGAAAGAAGAGGGGAAAATTGCATCAGCTTAGGAAAGCAGGGGCTTCTCCAGCTGCCATGCTGCCTTAAGTATCCTCCATGGACCAAAGGTGGGGGTGGGGCAGAAGCTGGCTGGAGGGTACAGGGAAGGTTGGGCCCTGGCAGTTTACGTCAGAGTCACACAGAACTTTGTCCCGGAGTTAACCTTAAAGCTGCTTGCACCCAGTGGCCCTAGTAGTCAGCTTTTCTCTAGCCCTGCTAGGAAAAGGCCCCAAATGCAAACCACACTCAGGGAAGACCTTGTAGTACTAATAACAGCTAACTTGGGAGCGTTTTGAGGGTGCTTGTCTTGACCACAGTAATTCTTACCGCACCCCTATGAGGTTAGCAGTGGTGGCAGTATCTGGACTTTATAGATGACCTGCAGAATCAAGAGCTGAACTTTAGCACCTAGCCTCTTAACTGGCACAGGAAGGGGCTTCTTCGCGCTCTAGATTAATTTGATGATTTCCCTCTTGCCTCCTGGGTAAAGCAAAAAGAAAGAAAAGTAACCTCACAGATTACAAATAGTCTTATAAAAATTTAAACACCCAGCACTGCTTTTCTAGTCAGGCTGTCCTTAGACACTAGCTCTTTCACCCTGTGGGCCCACCACTCTGAGGCCTATGTGTTGGTGGTGTTGACCACCCCTGGCAGGGCCTAGTTATCTCCTGTCCTAGGAGCACTGTGTGGATGCTCACAGCTTCAGTCTCTCTGCATAAGTTTCTAGTCCACAGGGTAAGCCCTGGTCTAGTCTTGCCCAGCTGGTAGCAGGGTCTAGCAGAAAGTCAGGGATGCACTTGGGCCCATGCTCATGCCTAGCTGTATAACTTTGGCCAGGTCACTTTATCTGCCCAGCCTTAGCTTCCCTGGTCAAGTGGAAATGAAATCTTTTTTGAGAGGCTCCCCCAAGGTGGTGACTGTAAATGCTTTATAGACTGTAAAGCTCTGTGAAGAGGCTCACCTAACCCTGGGTTCTTTCTTGCTGTTCCATGTGGGCTTTGGGACACTCGTTTTTTTGCTTATTAGAAAATGTTTCTCTCTCTCTTTTTAAATATTTTTAAGGCAGTTACTCATCAACTATTTCCTGCCTGACTTTAGGGTATGTTTTCCTGTCTTGTCCTTCTTCAGGTTCTTCTTTGAGCTGTATCTTGCTCTCCAGCTGTCTGTGGTGACTGGTGGCTGTCAGGGACTGTGCTGCCGGCCTTCTTGCCTCTCCAGACTCCCTGGCAAACAGAATTCCAGAGGGAGCTGTGGGGAGCTTCTCTCAGCAGAGTATTGAGCAACACTTCCTCTTCCCTTTTGCTTCCCGGGCACTGTGGTTAGAGTCCAAGGGCTGCCCTGCTCAGCAGAGGCCTCCACTGCATGCACAACCCATCCTGTCCTCAGGCTGTGACCCCCCTGCTCCTGCAGACCAAGACCACTACAGGGCACTCTTCCTGTGGCTCATCTGTGGCCACAGCTAGCTGTGCCCCATGGGCTCTTCTTGCCTGGCTGTGGAGGCTTGGGTCTGGGAAGGACAATACTTGTTTTGGGAAGTAGGCTTAGACCCAGACTTCTCCTGGACTCATCCATAGTCCTGCTGGGAGTGTGCCTTTCTTCCAGCTAGTTCCAGGACAGAAATCTGGGCCCAGGTAAGGAAGGGCCGTGGCTAGAATGCTGTCTTCCTTTGTAGGATCCCTGCCCTCCCAGGGTGTGGGCTCATTGAGCTGTCCTCAGTGACCTCTTGTCCCAAGGTGTTACCACTTCTGGGTACCACTTCTGAGGAGGATTCAGAGGCCTGATGGGAAAGTGGCTCAATTGACTCTCCATCCCCAGTTCCAAGCCCTGGGCCTGAGGGAGGACAGAGCCTCCTAGGGAACCTCAGTGGACTGAACATGCCTCAGGGCCTCCTGTAACAGACCATGTGTAATGGGCTTGTGATGATGGAGCTGCCTCATGGTGAGACTGGTCAGGACCTTGAAGGACTTGTGACTCTGGGCTGTACTTATCCATTGCCAAAGCCTGTCCAAAATAGCTTCCTTAAGGTGACCCTTGTCTCACAGCAGGAAGAAACTGTCCCAGAGTCTGGGGCAGTTCCCTTCTGCTCCCTTCCTCTTTCCCTTTTCCAGGCAGTCCCAGAAGCTCTAGCTTGGCTCTTATGAGCAGTCTGGCTACTCTTCCTCCTGCCTATAGCCTGCCTGCTGTCTCCTTCCTGCTTCTTGACTCTCTCTGACCCTTGGAAAATTTTCTCTTGTTTGTGCTCATCATCAGGAAGGGCAGGACTTTTGTGCCCCTTGGGAGAGCTTCCAGCAGGACTGTTTAAGGGGCTTTCCAGGTGAGGGGATGTAAGGCAGAAGCTGAGGCCCTGGGGCTTCTATGGCAAGCATCTTTCTAGGATGGAGGGTAGAGAGGAAATTGTCACTCACTGAATCCAGACTCTGTGTCACTGTGGATTATGCTTTTCCCCTTCTAATGGAATCCTTTTAGTAGCTCTGCAAAGTACTGTAGTAGGTAACATCATTCTGATCTTAAAGTTGTTGAGCAGTGATTGGCCCCAGGTTAGCACAAGGTTCAAACCCACATCAGCTGTTCTCCTGCCCTGGGTGCCTATCTCCTTGATCCCAGGCTAGGCTGCTTAGGGCATGGGCTGAGGGAATCTCATTGCCCACCAAACCCCTCTGCTGACATTCCATAGACACAGTGCCTGTACCTTCACCCTCCTTAGTGGGTCAGGGCAGCTGCCTTCAGAGGCTCATTCTGGGCTCAAGCCCTGGGGAAGCCAGCCTCTTTGTCCATCTACGAGAGGCCAATGAAGCAGAAAGTGTACAGGGCTGGATCCCTCCAGTCTGTGTGGTGCAGGCAAGGAGGTGGTAGGGTCTCTGAATGTGGGGTCATAATTTTACTTACTATAGAGAAAATTTTCCAATTTTCATTTTTTTTTGGTACCGGGGATTGAACCCAGGACCTTGCACTTTCAAGGGAGGTACAGTGTCACTGAGCTAAATCCCCGGCCCAATTTTCCTTTGTTTTTTTGTTTGCTTATTTTGTTTTGTTTTTCCCAGTACTAGGGATTGAACCAGGATCTTCACACCAAACTACATTTCCAGCCTTTTAAAAAAAAATTTTTTTTTTCCCTTTTTAAATTTTTGAGACAGTCTTGCTAAGTCACTAAGTTACCTAGTCTGGGCTTGAACTTGCCATCCTCCTGCCTCAGCTTCCTAAAGTGCTGAGATTACAGGCATGCACCACTATGCTTGGCTCACAGTATAACAACTATTTACACAGTATTTGCATTGTATTTGGTATTATAAACAATCTTCAGATAGTTTAAAGCAGTGGTGGTGAACCTATGGCATGTGTGCCACAGTGGACTCTTTGTATCTAAAATGTTCACCATCACTGTTTAAATGTTATAAGTAGATCATGTGCAAATACTTCTCCCTCTTTGTATGAAGGACTTAAGTATTAGCACATTGAGATGTCTGCAGGGGGTTGTGGAACCAATCCTTGTGGATGCTGAGGGATGATTGTAGTTATGGGGATCCAGAGTTCTGTGGCAACTCAGGAATGCCTGAGTTGTCACTGGACCAGGGGATGTGTCCTCTGCCATCACCTGGTGGTAACATGTCTAACTGCAGGACCCTGCCTCACCACAGGATCTGCATTGTAGCAACAGTAGGAAAGTCCTCCTTTTTCCCCTTCTGCTCTTGCAGATGTGCTCACTGGAGTCCTGCTAAGCCCTGGGAGAGGGGCCTGTCTCAAGGACCTGCCAGGGGGAGGAGGCCAGGATGCATAGGCGCAGCTGTCCTTTTGACTTTCAGATCCGTCTGCGGTGCCAGAAGGGAATCCCGCCTTCTCTACGAGGCCGTGCTTGGCAGTACTTGTCAGGAGGCAAGGTGAAGCTACAGCAGAACCCTGGAAAGTTTGACGTGAGTTTCCCTTCCTTCCATGTCTCTGGGCTGGGTACCTTCCCATGGCGGTCATCCCTCATGCTCTTACCTGGATCTCAGCAAGATGATGGAGTCTCCAGTCAGGCCAGCTTGGCCTAGTCCTAGGGACCCATGACTGCTGGCAGCTCTGTCTGTCCAGGGCTTTAGCCCTGAACAGTCCTCAATGAGATGGACAGATTGTTCACCCCCTACGCCGGCTTTCTTTTAATAACCACTCAGGTTTGCTTTTTTGGGTTCAGTGTGCTGTCTCCCAGCTCTGTCACAGGGGACACTCAGACCACTTCCCTGACTATCTTAGGCCTGTGCTCTGGGCCTTTGTGGATTTACCTAGGAGAACCACGGGCCCCTCCACACTGCCCCTCTACACGCGAATCCTCTGTTCTTTCTCCTGCCTTCAAGCCTGGGAGACATAGCCTACTGGTATTGCTTGAGGGGCCATCGGCCCTGGAATGGCAGAGTCAAACTATCCTCAGGGGTCATAGGCCAGTCAGTAGCCAGAAAAGGTGCCCGCTTCCCCCCTCTTCCCCCTTCCCTCTTCTGCTGCCCCAGGCCCATAGTAGCCAGCGTACAACCCTGCTCTGCTCACTGAGCTGGGAAGCTCCTCCAGCCTGCTTCCCTTAGAGAATTATGAGGAGACAGCTGGCTTCCCCATGCTTGCCCAACTTACCTGCCAGACCTGGCCCTAGGCCTCAGAGTTTCTTCCAGGCCCTTGGGACTGATGATACACAGTGAGACAGCACTGCCAGCCACCAGCTCTTTGTTGATATCCCTCATGCTTCAGTGAACACTCCTGTCTGGCCAGAGCTATTCTCGGAGAAGGGTGGTGGGAGCAGAGCAGGGCAGCCTAGAGTTCCTGCTTTTGACCTGGAGGGGGTGAAAACTCTTTGCTGGGGGGAAGGGGTCCCTGGTAGGATGTTTTCTGGGGGCAGTGCTGAGTCAGGATGACTGGATTATCCCACAGAGCACTCATAGGAGGTGCCACTAGAGCAGCCTTGCAACTTCAGAGTTTTCCTCCCAGCTACATCTCCTCCATTGCAAGGGGCTACATCCTGGCCAGAGTGGGAGGCTCAGGGATTGGAGCCCCACCCCAGGTCTGTAGCTTGTATCAGGCTGCTAGAGGCCCAGGAAGGAGGGCCAAGAACTTGGGCAGCCTGGCCAGCCTCCTGGTTACCCAGATTAGCAGGAGCATCCACAGCATGTGTCACAGAGCACGGGGTGTCATGCATGTGTATGTGGAGTGGCATGTCCACAGAGGAAGTGGCCAGCCTCATAATGCCTGGAAGGTTGCTGTGTGAGGAGGTAGATTTGCCTAGAAGGCCTTCTCTATGTCCTGAAGCTGAGTGGTGGGTCCTACAGCAGTCCTGGGGGCTGAAGGGTGGTTTATCAGCATACCTGGAAGGATGACCTAGCAGACAGGGATGGGATACTGCCCTACAGGGATATAGTGAAGGGGCTGTGGTGGTAACTTGTACTTCTTCCTGTGCTGGAGGGCCTTCCTGTCAACATCTCAGCCCAGGCAGCTGACCCTACCTCGGCAGTCACGTAAAGTTCTACAGGCCTTCATGACTCTGTTTTCCCCTGCACTTGCTATTTCTTCCTCCTTCCTTGGGCAGACAGGACCTTTATACTTGGTTTTCTTTTCTGACTCCATCTCAAGGCAGCAGCACTACTCAGGCTCACAGAGGCTACTGGCCTGGTGATTGCAGCCTCAGTCTGCCAGCGGTGCACCTGGCTATGGTTCCTGGCACCTTTTCTCCTTTAGGCCCTGCAGCTACCCCTTTTCCTTTCTCACTAACCCATTTGTGTCCAGATGCCTTGGACTATTGAGGTACCAGATAAATAACCCAGGAACTGACTTTCTAGGGGGTGTCAGGTCCTGTACTTCATAACCACCAGAAGTTGAGGGAACCTCTTTCCCCTCTAACAAGCAACCCTGTGTTGTGTTCAGATAGCACCTGGAAGTGCACAGGACACACATACAGGCTCCATCTTGAGGGCTCATGGGGCTCCAGAGGGTAACCCACCCACTCTTGTGTGAAACCAGCCTCCCCCATTCTCCAGCCTTGAGCACTCCTTTTGCAGGACTTACTGTCTAGTTGAGTTCCAGGTATTCCAGATCCCTTAGTTCAGTACTGTGACACCCCACTGAGGGACACAAGAGGGGAAAGAGCCTTATATGAGGTCACTTGCCAGCCAGGGCTGGTACCTGGTCTATGCCTACTTGATGGGTTTGCTGAGGCCTGCTCCCTAGGACCCTCCCTGATGTCACTCTTGCCCTGCAGGCAACTTGTACTTGCTCAGTTTCTCTGCTCAACCCTCTATGTTCCCTTCACATTTGCTTTTCTTTCTTTTCTAAAACTTCAGAGATGAATTTACATAGAGTAAAATACGTAGATCTTGAGTGTACAGTTGAGTGAACTTTGACAGTTAATACATATCCATGTAATGACATGCAAATCAAGATAGAGAACATTAAAGAAAAAGATAGAGAACATTTCAAATGATTGAGAAAGGATTTTTCTTTTTTTTGGTACCAGGGATCGAACTTAGGACCTTGTGCTTGCAAGGTAGGCATTGGAACCACTGAGCTAAATCCCCAGCCCCCTTTTTTTTCTTTTGAGACAAGGTCTTGCCGTGTAGTTCAGGCTGGCCTTGAACTCATTGTGTAGCTCAGGCTGGTCTCAGACTCATGGCAAACCTCCTGGCTCAGCCTCTCCAGTGCTGATGTGCCACCATGCCTGGCTCGAAAGGATTTTTCTTATAGCTTTGTTGTTTTTATAAAGGCTCACATGCTTAAAATGTTCATGGAAGTTCAAAGAAGAGAGTACAACTTTGTAGAAAGGCCAGCACGCAGAGAAGCCAGTGAAAGCTGATGGTGTGACGGTTTTGTCCTCCCAGCTAGTGCTCTGTGCAGATCACACACACACCCCTTCCTGCACAGGTGATGCACTGGCATGGGGAGTTGAGCAGCTGAGAAGCTGGGGTTGGTGTCTCTAAATTTATACACACTTGGGGGCCGGGGATTTAGCTCAGTGGTTTCGCCGCCTGCTGCGCAAGCGCAAGGACCAGAGTTCGATCCCCTGTACCAAAAAAAAAAAAACCCCAAAACAAAACAAAAAAAACAACAACAAAAAAATTTATACACACTTCTAGTCCTGGTTCTATCATTTTTCTAACTACAAGGCCTTAGGCAAGTGACTTTTCATTTGACTCTCAGTTTCCTCATCTGTGAACAGGGTGCAGTGATAGGACCTGTCTTTGGGGTTGAGGCATCAGTGAAGCCTACAGGTACTCAGGTCAGTGCCTAGCACTGAGCTGTGGAAACGAGTGCTACCTATTGCTTGAATAATTAGCTCTCTATCTTAGGGACTAACATCATCCTTAAATATACCGAGTCCTGACTAAAGGGCCTAGAGCAGTGATGGCGAACCTTTTAGAGCTTTCAATGATAACTGTCAGCTGCAGCATGTGAGCCATAGGTTCATCACCACTGGCCTAGAAATAGCCCAACCAGGATGGATATTCTTGTCCACACAGGCCTTCCTGGATCTAGGATCACCTGACAGGCTTTCCAGGCCCCTGTTCCCTTTCTCCTTTGCTCTTCTCCAGGCTTCCTCACTTGTTCCTGGTCCCGTGATGGGATTGGGTGAGCACTGCCCCTGGTAGAGGGCTTCTCTGATAGGTAGAACAGCCACATCCTGCTAGGAATGCTGCCCTGATTGTGCCCTTGCCCTTGTTTCAGGAACTGGACATGTCTCCTGGGGATCCCAAGTGGCTGGACGTGATCGAGCGTGACCTGCACCGGCAGTTCCCTTTCCATGAGATGTTTGTGTCCCGGGGCGGGCATGGGTGAGCAGGCTGGGCCTATGGGGTGGAAGATAGATATAGGCCCTATGCCTCAAAGAAGAGAGCAGGTGGAGTGAATTTAGGGTATCTCAGGAACCCAGGAGCTGGGTGCCCTAAGCTCCACTGTTACCATTTCACTCCTTTGGATTGAGTCTGATAGTGTTATTAGCATCTCCTTTGACTCTTGGGTCAGCTTTCATCATTTATTCCCCAGACTGCTAGAGCTGGCTTGGCTTAGCCTTCTTTGGAAACAGGTTTTCGTCAGAGAGAGAGAGAACTAGAGGCGATTGGGTGAGCAGAGGGTATGCAGGAGGGGAAAGATGAGGTGGGCAAGGGGAGCAAGACAGATGCCCAGGAGAAAGTTGCTCAGTGAGGGGTCCCTGCCTCCAGCTCCCAGCATCTTCCTGTCCTGTATCTCTCTAGTGTCCTGCCCTGGTCTTGCCCCTGCCCTCACCTTTGTGAGGAAGTCCCTCCCAACTGCCTTCTGATCATGTGAGAGTCTGTGTCCTATGGTGGGAGACGGACCCCTGATGACCACAAGCAGGTCACCTTCCTTCTCTAGGGAAGTGGAGATCCTGAGGCAGGTCTGGTCTGGTGGGGACAGGAGAGGTGGTAGGCAGCAGAGTCACATACCTGTCATCACTGCCTTGCCTGCTCTCTCCACAGCCAGCAGGACCTATTCCGTGTGCTGAAGGCCTATACATTGTATCGACCTGAGGAGGGCTACTGTCAGGCCCAGGCACCCATTGCTGCCGTTCTGCTAATGCATATGCCTGCTGAGGTACCACCAGCCCTGGGCATGGGCGGGTGGGGGAACGAACCCTTGCAGCAAGGTCTCATGCCTCTCTCACCCACAGCAAGCCTTCTGGTGTCTGGTACAGATCTGTGAGAAGTACCTGCCTGGTTACTACAGTGAGAAACTGGTGAGTGCTCAGCTGACCCGGGCCCTGCTCCAGGCTGAATGTCCTTTGTGGCCCTTATCTCTATAGCCCTCCAGGCCTGCCAGGGTCAAGTCTTTTGGACACTGACATCATTGGTTCCACACTTACCTCCATCTCTGTCCCCAGCTACTCTGGCCACTTGGCAGGGTTGAAATTTCTTCAGGGCACTAAGTTCCCTCTTGCCTCAGCCTTGACTTAAACCTCTGTCTGAAGCTCCATTTCCTTTTCCTTCCCCTGAAAACTCCTGTTTTCCCTCAGCTTTCAGACCAGGGGAGCTTTCCTTGACCCCACCAGCTAGGAGCCTTCATAGCACTGATTGATCTCATACCTTCCATGCCTGGGGCACTCACCCCTTCACCTCTACCCAGTGCCTGTGTGGCGGGGCCCCTTTGCACTGTAAGCCTGTGAGCGGGACCAGCTGTGTCTAATTTGCTCATGGTTGTATCTCAGCACCTTGCAAGCAGTAGCCACCTGATAAATAAATAAATGTCTACCTGGTGCTAGGAGCCCGTGCAGGTGCTCATGGCCATGTGGACTCTGTCCCCCCAGGAGGCGATCCAGCTGGATGGTGAGATCCTCTTCTCACTGCTGCAGAAGGTGTCACCTGTGGCCCATAAGCACCTCAGTCGGCAGAAGATCGACCCACTACTGTACATGACAGAGTGGTTCATGTGTGCCTTTGCACGCACCCTGCCCTGGAGCTCTGTGCTGCGCGTCTGGGACATGTTCTTCTGTGAAGGTACTGGGCTGGACTGGGAAATGCCAGAGAACCACCCAACAGGCCCGCTTGCACTCACCACCTGCCCCCCCACCCCTCCATGCAGGAGTCAAGATCATCTTCCGGGTGGGGCTGGTGCTGCTGAAGCATGCGCTGGGCTCTCCTGAGAAGCTCAAAGCCTGCCAGGGCCAGTATGAGACCATCGAGCAACTTCGGAGCCTCAGCCCCAAGATCATGCAGGAAGCATTCCTGGTTCAGGAGGTGTGGCCCACATCTGCCCCTTACCATGATGGGGAGGGAGGCCTGGTAACCCCCTGCCAATCAAGGTGAATCATCTGTGCCAGGTCCATGGCTTGGCAGCCTAGGACAGCAGGTGGAGCTCATTGTCCTGTCTGGGTGAGGAGGGCAGGGCACAGAGAGGCTGAGGTTTGCAGGCCTTCCTTATCTAAGCCATGTGGGAGCTTGGACCAGTAATTCTTCCTCCCTGGTCCTGCAGTCATTGCCTGGGCTTTATTTTCTCTGTTGTGGATACCTGGCTCTCCAACTGTAAGGAGGTAACACGTGCACAATCAGCTTCTCTGGGTGGAAACCAGAGCCAAGCAAGGGCAGGGGTGGTGCCAGTGTGCAGGGCAGAAGCAGTGGCCATTTGTGCACTTGCTTCTCCAGCAGCTGCTGAGAGCTGTGGCACTATGCCCACTTTACACATGAGGAAATGGAGGCTCCCAGAGGCAGGATCACAAAGCACCTCCCCCTAGTCAGTAGCCAGAAAGTGGTAGAACTGGAGTCTGAGTGGCTGCCCTGGGCAGTGGGACATGTTGGCTGAGAGTGGGTGTTGCCCTGTCTGAGCACCACACCTTTACCCAGTAAGTAAGGCAAGTGGACTTGTGAGTTGTGGGCAGTTTTCTCCTCTGAGGCAGTGAGTGTCTTGCATCCAGCTCACCAGGCAGTCTGCTCTGGGACCTGTGGCCATAGCTTTGGAACAGATTCCCATCCTTCCTGAGGCCAGGGAAAGTGGGGCTCAGGTTGGGGGTGAGGAGAAGGCAAAGGACATTCTTCCTAGTACCCATCTCCCCCTAACTCACCCCACAGGTGGTGGAGTTGCCCGTGACAGAGCACCAGATTGAGCGTGAGCACCTCATCCAGTTGCGGCGCTGGCAGGAGACCCGGGGTGAACTGCAGTGCCACTCCCCGCCCAGGCTGCATGGTGCCAAGGCCATCCTGGATGCGGAGCCCAGTCCCCGGGGTGCCCTGCAACCTTCACCATCCATCCGGCTGCCCCCAGATGTACCTCTCGCCAGCTCCAAGGCCAAGCCCAAACTGTCCACACAGGCTCAGAAGGAGCAGAAGAAGCACAAAATAGCAAGTGGGAATCTGGACAAGGTCCCAGCCCCCAGTCAAGCCACAGCAGTGACCACTGGAGGAGATGCATGTGCCCCACAGGATATGACCCTGAAAGACCCAGCTTCCCAGGATCCAGTCCCCCAGGACTCAGCTCCTCAGGACTTAGCCCATCACTGCTCCCAAGAGAGCCTGACCTCCCAAGAGAGTGAGGACACCTACTTGTAACCTCCGAAGCCTGGGCCTCCGGGGCAGGGTCTCTCCACACCTGCCTTACCTGGTTCGAAGACTGACACTCCAGGGCCTGCTTACCTGAGGGCCCAAACGCTTGGGCACTAAGCTGGGACAGTCTGGCTGGCCCACCACAGATTCTGCCTGAGCCTCTTTATTTATTTTCTCTAGAGTGGAGCTCAGGCTGGCCCAGCCAGCACAGGCAGAAGCCAGGGCCAAGAGGGTGGGGCCTCACTCAGCCCGCTTCTCCTGGGGTTGTTTCCTAGGGATAGGGTGCTGGCATGAGGGGAGCATGTGGGGTGCTCTTTGTGTAAAATAGAAATGTGGTTTTGTACAGAAATAAACAGGCTTGTGTAAAGAGCTGGTGTGCAGTGAGGGCCAGGGAAGGGCTGCTGCCCTGACACTCAGCATCTCTATTTCACACCATATAGAGCTCCTCCTGTGCCAATCCCAGCTTGAGCCTCTCTGAGAAGTGCCTTTGGCAGAGGAGTTAGCAAGTACAGGGCCAGCCTCTGTTCTTGGCTCCTGTTTTCCCTCACCCTATCCCTGCTGCTCCATGTACACTTACTGCCATAGATTAGGGACACTAGGGCTGGAGCCTACTGTCGAGGCCTTGTTCCCTACTCATCCCTAAGGGGGAAGGGGTTCCTGAGGAGGTGGCGTCAGGCTCTTCCCCCTCCAAGGCCCCAATTAGCTTCCGAGTACTCATTTTGGATCAGGGGCTGGCACAAGGAGTGAGGCTCCATGAATGTCCTCACATGCTCAGGCAGGCCTCCATGGTAGACAGATGGGTGAGGGGAGGAAACCTGGGTCCTTGATAAAATGGTGCCTTCCATTTACTGAGCACTTACTATGTGCCATGCTGGGCTGGTTGTGTGACATGCCTGATAGGTAAAAACAGGAGTGGGGTGAGAACCCACCCCTACAAGCAGAACCACACTTTCACCCAGAGCCCCTCAGCTTCCTCTCCTGACCAAGTGACCTGACTCTTCCACTGAGGGGCCAGGCCCATGCTTGGTGACAACCTGATGACCAGCAAGAGTGAGGACAGGGTGTCCCTGGGAGAGCAGCCCCCCACCCCCACCCCTTGCTGAGGAAGCAGCTTTTCCAGTCAAACAATAGCTGCTGTTCCTGGCAGGAGACCAAGCTGGGCCAGGCCACAGGGGGAGGGGGTGGGGGAGCAAGAGGGAGAAGCAGAGCCTCTGAGCTTTCAGGCATCCCCCTGGGCCTAGAACATTGTGTTCTGATACAGCTGGGGATACTGAGGAAGTGAATGGCCGCAGGAGACTCAGTACAGAATACCCACTCCCTGCCCCCTGCCCCTCACTCCTTTGGCTTCCCACCCTAATCTGCACCTACCATTGATGAGAAGGGCTCAGCCTTTGAGAAACACTCCTCCTTGCCCCCCAGTCCTCCAAGGGACAGGCCAGGATGTGGTGGCTGCAGTGTTCCATGGGAATCCCAAGAGGTCAGGGATGAGGCTTAGCCAGGCTTCCTTCTGTTTGTGGTGAAGGCTCCAGAGCAGGCAGGCCCAATCATGCCTGAGGCCTGCTTACCCTACTTGGTTCAGAGGCCCGGATCTGAGCCCTAAGGATGCTTGGGCCAGATTAGAGCCCTCTGCAGCATGCTGGGTCCTGCCATGGAGTCAACCTGAGCTTGCTGATGCTTGCTTGAGAGGCCGGATAAGATCTTGGTGTCTGCCAACTGGGGGCCTCCTAGGGGCTGAAGCCAGTTCAGATGTGCCGAGGCCAGTTGGGTTTTGCTAACCACTGCAGGCTTTGGGGCAGCCTCTGACTCAAGTCTCTGGCCTGAGGTCTGAGTACCCAGTAAGGCCGACTGCATGGTTCTGTCCCTTAAAGCCTGGGTCCCGGGCAATCCTAGCCCAAGCACTGCTGGGGTTGGTTTGTATTGAGGGACCTCAAGTCAGAGGCCCAGGCCACCTTCAGTGCACTACCCCTCCACGTATTGCTCAGAAAGATGTGGCTAGGGCTCGCATCTCTGTGAGGTTAGAAGCCTTCTACTCTGGAATTTGAGAAAAACAGGGCCACCCAGGTCTGGTCAGCACCCACTCACAAAATAGGGAGGGGTATTATCAATACCAATCCTAGGCAGTCCTTACTTTGGGGATCCCACCTCAGTCACCTCTGCCTCCAGGGCCATTAGAGCCATTACAGCAAGGACAGAGAAAGGCACCCGGACACTGGGGAGCAAAACATGGTCACCGAGGCTGCACTACTGGCTTCTGTCTCTCCACGCTCCAGGGGCTCGGGCCAGCGTTCCGGTCCCAGCCAAGCTCCGGTTCTTTAGGCCTTCTCAATGACTTCAGTCTATCCACGTGTGTACCTAGAGGGACATGACCTCTGCTTCCGGTATGCTCCCAAACCCAGGGTAGCTGAGTCCTGCGGAAGGGCGGGGCCGGGGAGGGGGTATGGCATGGGCGGAGCCTGGAGAACGCCAAAGGGTTGGGGTCTGGCACCGGTTCCTAAACCAGGGCTAGTGGGGTGGAGCCTTCCGGGGTGGGACTAGGCGGTCTGATACGAGCTGGGTGAAGTTCTGGCGTTGGAAGGAGGCGTGGCCACCTTGCATTGGTTGTGAGCCTAGCGGGGCGTGGCCATCAAGGAGCCAGAAGTCTGACTGGGCGCCGGGCTGGACCGGTCCGCAGCAAAGCGGGCGGTGTGGACATAACCGCACTGCTTCTCCTTTAAGTCCCGGGCGCCACCCTGCCGCCCCGCCTTCGGCCTGGGTCTAGCTAGCGGCGGGGCCAGGGCTGCGCGAGCCGCGATGGAGCTGCACATCCTAGAGCACCGGGTGCGGGTGCTGAGTCTCGCCCGCCAGGGTCTCTGGCTCTACACCCACCCGCTCATCAAGCTACTCTTCCTGCCCCACCGCAGCCGGTGCGCGCCCGGGTTCGGGGGCGCAGATGAGGGTGGGGGCTCTGCTGTCGCTCTGGGCCAGGGTCAGAGGATTAGGACTTCTGCGAGGCGGGTGGGGCGAGTGGGGAGATCGGCTGTCATCCGGCCTGGGCCTGTGCCCCCTCCCAATGCTTAACTCCAAGCCGCGGGAAGTGGGGGACACTGCGGGGAGTTCCTTCCAGACGCCTCCCACCAGGCCAGAGGGTCCGGCCGAGGGAGGCCCAAGGTCTGACGCTCCCAGGGCTGTCGCCTCGGTTGAGCCTCTCCTCCCTCCTGGAGAGGAGTAGGGATGGAAAATAGTCCTTGGCCCTGGAGACGGGGCCGGGGAGCACCCATTGCTCAGGTGAGGAGATAGAGGCGGCTAGGGAAGGAAGGCGCCCGGCGGGGGGTCCTTCGGGGAGGACAGGACGAAGTCCACTAGGCCTCTTCCCCAACCCCTGCCTGTTCGTCGTCCGAGCTGAAAATCTGCCCTATCCCCCACCAGGTGCAAGTTCTTCAGCCTGACCGAGACCCCCGAGGATTACACGCTCATGGTGGACGAGGAGGGGTTTAAAGGTGGGTGGGGGTTGGACTCGTGCTCTCCTCCACACGGCTGTTACTAGATACTGGAGTCCAGTGACCCACGAGCTTGGGCCTTAAAGATGTGGATCTGGGTTTGAATCCTGCTCTACCACTTACACTGGCTGTGTGCCCTTGAGCAAATCACTTCCCCTCTCAGCTTTTTCCTCCTAGGTAAATTATATAATTATGGTGGTACTCTAACAGGGTCCTGTGAGGGCTTTTTAAACTTAAAGCCCATGAGAAGCTGTGTGAGGGAGGGTCACTTGGCAGTCTTTGGCGGGCAGGGGCACTGTTACAGTTTCAGGAGAGAGTCCAGGTTCCTGTCGCGGTTTTAACCCCCGAGGGCTTACTTATTTCCCCTTGTACTTAGTCTCTCCAATGCGGGTCAGCTCCTCTGCTGGTCTGGGAGCTCCAGGAGTCTGAGGGTTGGGGAAGGAATGCAGGAGCCGGCAGCCATCCCAGGGCAGGGTCCTGGGGGCCTCCTGGCTGTGGTTGGGTGAACAGCAGCGGCCTTGGCCCCTGCTGAGAACTGGATGCCAGCCTGGTCCCTCCCAGGGCCCTGGAGCTGACATCTGGCTCGCGCTTCTTCCAGCCTCACAGGCGTAGAGACTCAAGCTAGCCAATTGGAGCTTGGCCTGTCCCGTCCCCCACGCCCACCCCGCTGCTCCATCCGGGCCTTAGTTTCCCCGTTTGTACTTACCACATTGTCTAAGGCTGCAAAAGGGGAAGGATATCCGCAGAGGCAAACATGGGCTGCTGGCGCCCCCTGGTGGTGCCAGGTGATGCAATGTGTGTTACTCAGTCTTGAGGAATGATGTTATCCCATTCTACAGATACGGAAAAAGGCTCAGATGAGGAAACAGGCTTAAATCACTTTCCCCACATCACGCAGCAAGTAAATTGCAAAGCCAGGATTTGAATCTAGATCTGAGTCTGGAGCTCTGATCTTTGCTGCTCCATCCCTAGCCGATCAGCACTGAAGCACTTAGTCTTTGCATACTTCCCCAGCAGAGCTAGGGAGAGATAGACCCAGGCTCCAGACCTGCCTTTTCTTTGCTAGAACCCGCCTTGAAACAGGGAAATTCAAGATCAGAGAGGGCCAGGCCCTGACTAGGCATGTGCCTCCTGCCCACAGAGCTGCCCCCATCCGAGTTCCTGCAGGTGGCTGATGCCACATGGCTGGTGATGAACGTGTCCTCTCACAGTGGCGCGGCAGTGCAGGCTGCTGGAGTCAGCAAGATCGCTCGCTCTGTCATCACCCCACTGGCTGAGCACCACGTGTCCGTGCTGATGCTGTCCACTTACCAGACAGACTTCATCCTGGTGAGTTTCCCACAAGAACTGGCACAGTGCAGGGTGGGCATGATTGTCAGAGGGAGCCACATGGTTTGCCATCTGCATCTGGCCCAGGTGCGGGAGCAGGACCTATCTGTGGTGATCCATACACTGGCCCAGGAGTTCGACATTTACCGCGAGGTGGGCGGGGAGCCTGTGCCTGTTGATATTGATGATTCCAGCAATGGCTTTCCCCGCACCCAGCCTGGTGAGGTCCGCTCCCTGCCCTTCAAACTTGGGCCGGTCTTCCTCTTCCCACGGGGGCCCTTCCCTTGTGTAGGTATGACTGTGGGCCCCGGGAGACCAGAAGATACTGGCCGCCTCTCAAGAGGGAAGGCGGGGCGATCGGGAGGGCCCAGGCTGGTTCCTGGAGAACGCGACCCACGCCTAGCCCAGGCTTTCCCCCAACTGGCCACCAGGGGTCGCCCCAACCCACGAATGCCTTTCACCCGGAGCTATCTACCCCAGCAGGGCCAAGTCCCACGGTGCATCCCATTCAGAGTCCACAGAACCGCTTCTGTGTCCTCACACTGGACCCTGAGACGCTGCCAGCCATTGCCACCACCCTCATCGATGTCCTCTTCTACTCACACAGGTGTGTGTGCTTAGTCTCTATACTCACCACCATCCTGTACACTCTTTTACCACCTTTGTTCCCTGTGCTTCTTCAGCCACTCTGTGCCCTGCCTTGTGTCTCAGGGTTGCTGGCCCATGATGCCCACGTGCCCTCCACTGATGGACAGGGATGGTCCTGATCCTGAAGCTAGGCCTGTTCCTGTGGTGTTGGCAGAGCCACACCTGAGCCAGGCCTTAGTCAGGCCTTCTGTCCCTGGGGTCCTTCATCTTTGGCATGAGCAGGGCTCAGTGTCCTCCTCCCCCATTTTCACCAGCACCTTCAGGAGGTCAGGGCCTTGGATGTAAGGGCCTGGCCACGGCCACCCGTGCCAGCCTCTTCCCTGGGGTCTGGAGGCCGGTGGTGAGGAGATGGAGTGGGCAGGGTGCCCTGTAGAGCTTCTGATCCTGCTGTCCTTCCCCAGCGCCACCAAGGAGGCAGCCTCAAGCAGTCCTGAATCCAGCTCCATCCCATTCTTTGCCTTCTCCCTTATTGAGGGATACATCTCCATTGTCATGGACTCCGAGACGCAGAAAAAGTATGTGATCCCTGACCCTGGGTGGGCTACAAACCCCAGGTCAGCCCCAAGAAAGGAAAAGGCAGAGTGCAGACTCTGAGGCCAGCAGGTGGATCTTCCCCAGGGGCTCCCAGTGGGGTGGGGACAGATGGGCTGCTCTGCTATCCACCATCTGCCTATCCAGGTTCCCCAGTAACCTCCTGCTGACCAGTTCCTCCGGGGAGCTGTGGAGGATGGTGCGCATCGGTGGACAGCCCCTGGGCTTTGGTGAGGGCTGCTCCCTGTGTTGGGGGGTACGGAAGGCCTTTGAGGTATCTGTAGAGGCCAGTGTGAGTCACATGTGTCCCTCCTCAACCCTTAGATGAATGTGGGATTGTTGCCCAGATTGCTGGTCCCCTGGCTGCTGCTGACATCTCTGCCTACTACATCAGCACCTTCAACTTTGATCATGCTCTGGTGAGTGCTGTGTGCTGGGGTGAGGGGCTCCTGGAGGGAAATTGAGGCCCGGAAGGGTGAGTGGGCAGGAGGTAGTACCAGCTGGGCCAGGAAGTTGGGGTAGTCCTGGCCAGATTCAGCTTTGAATCTGCCCACTTTCCCCACCCACTAGGTGCCTGAGGATGACATCAGCAGTGTCATCGAAGTCCTCCAGCGACGGCAGGAGGGCTTGGCCTCCTAAGGCCTGGAGGGAGCAGAGCTGGCACCTGGCTGTCTGTCTCCCCTGGACTTCCACAGACTTCTTTAAGCTACTGCCTCAGTCTCTGGGATGAGCCCCCCATTCCTGCCCGGGGACCCCTCATTCTGCTCTCTATGTAAGCTACGTACAGGCACCGCTCTCTCATGGGCACTTGTATGCGCCCGCAGATTGAGTAAGCAGGTGCTGGCCCATGCATGTCTGCACATGCAGGGGAACACGGTGCTTGGGCCCAAGCCCCAAACCCATCACTCCTCTCATGGCCTCGGCATTTGCACAGTTCCTGCCTGAGGCCTGAGCCATTTTTCTCCCACTCCCTGGGGCCAGCTGCCCCCCAGGAGGGCTTCAATCCTCCTGCCTGGCTGGGTACCTCCCTGGCCAGGCAGGTTCTGACAGTGCCTTCCCATCCCAGGGCCTCCAAGAAAAGTATTTTTACATCTCTCTCTTCTTTTATTAAATTGAATGTTACTAAAGGACTTTATATTGCTCTAGCTGGGCTGTAGTCCTTGGGGTTCATGTGAATCTGAGTCTCGGCCGTGGCTCTCTGAGGTCCCAGGCTCTCCCCATGTAGCTGGCTCAACCACGCTCACCTCATCTCACTCGCCTCATCTCACTCGCCTCTCACGGCGGTGCCCTGAGCCATCCGTGAACCATCTCCGTGTTCCAGATGAGGAAATGAAGCTTGGAGATGTGACATGACTTAGCCTAGGTCACATTACGGCCACCCACAGCTGTCAGCTTGCGAAGTCTGGGTCCTTTCTTCATCCCTTGCTGCTTCCAGAGTAGCCCAGGAGCTTGTGCACATGAGCAGGACCCTCCTGCCTCCGGGTTTCCTCCCTTCTGGAAGGGCCTGAGAGCACCTTTGCTCCAGGCCTGCTTTCTTTGGAGTCTCACCTGCATTCTGACTGTCTTGAGGGAAGAGAGATTGGTCCGTTCTTGCCAACAGGGCTTTTCTAGAGCAGTGGCAGCAGGAGGCCCTGGCCACCGGGCTTCTCTGTGCTGAGATGTAAAACTAGGAGAAGGGAACTGGGGCCCGGAGCCCTTCTATCTTTGAAGGCTGTGCCCCTGGGCACATTGGGGTCAAGGTCTTCCTGCCACAGGAGCCACCTCCCTTCCAGGCCAGGATCCCCTTAGCCTGAGAGGGCCCCACAGATGCACTGGGTGTGTGGGGTTATCAGGTGCCCTCAGTCCAGACCCACCCAAGGGTGTGACTTCTGTGTACTCAGAGGCTGTGGTGCCTCCCCAGAAAAGCTAGGACAGAGGCCAGGCCTCTGGCAGTGTGCCTGCCCTGCCCCTTGGGGACCCCGGAGCCGGGCCTCAGGCTGCAGATCAGATGAGCCAAGAGCACAGCTGCAGCCCGGTGAGTGAGCAGAGGGGGGGACCTGAGCCAGCCCCTTCCCTTCAGACTCATTTCCCTCATGTGCGTGGAGACCTAGGAAGTCTCCTTCAGGAGTCTTGGGAGGAGCTTTTCCTTGGAGTCCTGTCTGTGATGAGGGTAGGATGGGCAAAGTCCTGGTCCCTCTCACTGGATGCCTAGTGTGTGGCTGGCTTGGGAGGCATCCTGGACTGGAGGTGGAGGCTTTAGGGTTCCTGATGCTGCCTAACCTGCAGCTAGAGCACTCCTGGCCCCATGTCGTCTGGTCACCCATGGCAGTCACTGGTTTGGGTGTTTCTGTCATCATGGCTACTGAAGGACCTCAGGCCTGACCCAGTCCCTTAAATCAGATTCCAGCCTGTCCTTGGCTAGTTCTTGGGGCTCTTCATGGGGCTGGCCTGAGTGAGGACCACAGGCACATCCAACAGGCTTGTCTGACTTAGACCCAGGTCTAGTTGTCAGTGTACCCACCTGTACCTTGACCACATATCTCAGTTTGTCTGTGCAAAAGATTTTTAGCTCTTGGGATTAATGTCCTTGGGGGCCAAAGGGCCAGGCCCTGGGGCTGGACCTCACCATCCAGCACATCATAGCAGAGAGGTGTACTCTGGGTGTACTGAGATGGAAACCCACTGGGTTCAAAGGCTCAGGGCTTGGGGGGTGCCCCAGGGACACGGCTGAGAAGGGAAGCACCTTTCAGGGATGTGACCCTGGGCCTCATGATGGGCCTTGAGCTCTCCCAGGCTAAGGCAGGGGTTCAAAACCTCAAGCTTGTCTCACTCAGGCCTCCAGGGGGTCCTGAGGCAAAGGAAACCAGAGGTCAGCCTGGGCCTGGGCTTGGGCTCAATGTGGGTCATTCATCAGCAGGACTGGGCATGCACTGCCAGGACACAGCCCATGTCCCTCACTTCCTAGTCCTACCCAGCACTGCAGAGAGCCTGAGAGCTTGTCCTTGTGACCACGGCAGCTGCTGCCCAGGTGAGTCCTGCCACAGTCCCTTGGGTAGCAGAAAGTTGCTCTCAGGGCTCTGCAGCCAGCCCGGGCTCCAGCTTCTGCTGGGAGGAGGTGGCCGGGTGGGTGGGGATGAGAGATGAGGAACCCTCGGCCAGGGAGAGGCAGCAGGCCATTTCCACTCTTTCGGATCTTTCTGCCCATACAGAGGAAGTGACCTCTTCCGTTTTCTTCAAAGATAGGGGAGCAGAAATTCAGAGTTTCAAGCCCTCATTTCCATCCTTGCTGGGAGGGCTTTCTAGTACTGCACTGGCCAAATTGCCCCACAGGGCCTGTCTTGGTCCATCGTAGAGGAGAGAGAAGAAACTGCATGTCCCCCAGATGTTCTTTCAGACCCCAGTCTCCAGCCTGAGCAGGAGACAGGAGGAAGGGACAGGGGAGGGCAGCCCATCAGCAGATGGCTGATGGCATGAGCACAAAGAGACTGCTTCCTCCATGCCCCTCAGTGCCCTCTTCGGCAGGGGCAGAATGTACCCTCTCAGTTCACATATGCGGAATGATGGAAAAATAATGGTGAATGTTAAACAATTTTAATTTTATTACAGTAAAAGACACATTGCCATTAACACCCCCCCCCCAAGATACTCCCCCCCCCCACTTCAAATGACAAGGTCTTGCTGTGTAGTTCAGCCTGGCCTTGAACTCGTGGCAATCTTCTTGCCTCAGCCTCCCAAGTGCTGGAATTACAGGTGAGAGCCACCATGCTTAGCTTATTCTTGCAATTTCCAGAGCAGTCCTAGAAGCCTTCCTTTGTGTCTTTAGTTGCACTGCTGTGGCTGTCTTGATGTTCTGAATCAATTCAAAACTTTTACCTTTCATAGTGATTTTTGGCTTTGGGGAAGAGCCAGAAGTTGCACAGAGCCAGATCCGATGAATAAAGTGGATGAGGACACGCTGTAATGTTTTTATGAGCCTGTCTTTCTGTTGTATGACCCTCAGCACCAGCATTCACCGTGTTTTTGATCACACTTCATAAAGGTCTTCCAGAATTGCTTCAGAAAAGGGCAAGATTGATGGGATCAGAGTGTTTGAAGTGAGGGGGAGGATTTTGAGGGGGATTAATGACAAGGTGTCTTTTATTGTAATGGATTTTTAAAAATTTAAACATTCACTGTATATTTTGATCAATATATCTATGCCATCTATATCTATATATATTCACGCAGGCTTTTGTTATTCTCATTTCACACAGGTAAGAATGAAAGGCAGAGAGGTGAAGTGACTTGCCCAGGTGCTATAGAACCAGAATTCTAAAAGGTTACATATGTCTGCAGAAGCCAGGGGACTTTCCCTGGGGGGAAAGAGACACTTTAGCTGAACCCTGAGGGATGGGGAAGGTTTTGCAAGCAGCCCCAGCTGTCTGCGTAGGTGGCCGGGTATCTGCTGCTGGTGGCAACGGATGCAGGGCAGGCACGTGAGGCCCTGCCCTGGCTCCTCCCTGACCTTGGGCTAGGCAGGGTGGGTGTGTTGGGCAACGGCCTTGGTTTGTGTGTCACTTTCCCTAGGCCAGCAGGCCCCTAGGCTGGGGCTCCCGAGCCAATGCTGCCTCTTACGGAGGTGCCCAGAGTTTCCTCCCATGGGGTCAGTTGTGGTGTCCTACGGCTATGTGCTGCCTGGGTGTGTGCATGGCCTCTATTTGTGTGTGTGTGTGTGTGTGGGCACGCGCGTGAGTGCATCTGCTCTAAGTGTGTTTGCTGCATGGGTGTGTGTGAGCAGACTTATGCTTGCAGTGAGTGTCACCACACATGAGCCTGTGTAAGCCAGGCACAGTGGTGCACACCCTGTAGTTTCACCTGCAGTCCTAGGCACAGGGAGGCTGAAGTGGGAGGATCACTTGAGGCCAGGAATTCAAAGCCAACCTGGACAACAGGGCAAGACCCTGTCTCTTTTAAAAAGCACTAAAAAAAGAAAAATATGAGCCTGTTTTAACAGTAGAGTGTGTGTATGTATGTGACAACCTACATGTGTGTAGAAGGGACAGGGTGTCCCCATGTAGCCATTACTTGGACCTCTGCGGTGACATCTGGATGTCTATGGCTATAGTGCATCTGTGATGCATGAATGTCAGCTCTGGGGGCTCCATCTCTGCATTGTGTCTGCATCTGTGTGTGTGTGTGTGTGTGTGTGTGTGTGTGCGTGCGCATGCACATGTTAGCATGAAGCGCTATGTGTCCATATGCCTGTGTTTGTATGTGGCTGGGGCATTTTTATTTTGTGTTGTTTTTGTGGTACTAGAGATGGAACCCAGGGCCTCACACATGCTAGGCAAGGGCTCTACCTCTGAGCTACACCCCCAGCCCTATTTATTTTGAGATGGAGTCTTGCTAAGTTGCCCAGGCTGGCCTTGAACTTGCAATCCTCCTGCCTCAGCCATCGAAGTAGCTGGGATTACAGGTGTGCTCCACGACACCTAGTCAGGGCTGGTTTTTATATTAGTGAGAGTGAGTGTGCAGGCATGTATCAGTATCTTTCATGTTTACAGTTTCCCGTGTGTCCCTCCTGTCCACTTCTCTCTCCTGAACTCCCATCCCCTCCGTCCTCCCTGCCTCGCCCTAATGGAAGACGGGCACTGCTGTACTGGCCATCAGAAGGCCCTGCTCTCCTATGCTCACCCAGATAGTGGAGGCTGGCTGGTACCTCTGCCCCCGTTCCTCTCCTCTGCCCTCTCTCACTGGCCTCAGCCTGGCCAGCCTCCCTCCTCCCTCTGCCCACTTCCCTGCCCCTCTCCTGTCTGCAGACCCAATCAAGCCTGCCCCTGTCCTCTGCCCACTGTGCAGCTCAGGTTCCCTGCCCGGAGCCCAGGAAGCTCCTCCCCAGCCCCAGCCCCATGCTCCCACCAAGCTGGGCACCCCACCCTTTCCAGAGCTCCCATTCGGCCTAGGGTTGTTCTCACCTGTGTTGCTGGCCTCACCTCCCTGTTGCTCTCCTTGCCTCTATTTCCCTTTTCATCTGGCTGCCAAGGCAAAATTTTCCCAGTACAACCCTGTAAGTGTCCCCTCCCTCCCTAATGACGGCCTTTTGCTCAAGCATCAGCCTTGGAGACCTCCCAGTTTGCCTCTCTCCCACAGCCGAGAGCGCCCCCTGCAGGTTGCCCTCATGCCCTGTCCTGGACCCCGGCAGCCTGGCATTTGAAACTAAATTGGCCTTTTCTCAGTCTGCAAAGCAGCGCCTGTGGACCAGCAGTCATGGGGCAGCTCGACAGAAGGTCAGGGGGCCTCTGACTCGCTCTTGCCCTCTGCAGCCTGACTTTCTGCCTTCTGGTCCCCCTACTTGTCCTGGGGTTGCTGATTTTGTTGTTGGTTTTGTTTTATTTTTGTAGTGCTGGGGATTGAACCCAGGACCTTGCCCATGCTAGGAAAGTGCTCGACCACCGAGTTACACCTCTAACCCTTGCTATATTTTTAAGCGCTACCTTTAAATTTCTTTTTTAATTCAGAAGCAATTCACATATACTACAAAATTACCCATTTTAGGCCAGCCAGGTGGTACATGTTTGTAATCCCGCTGTTCTTGGAGGCTGAGGCAGGAGGATCACAAGTTTGAGTATAGCCTGGGAAACTTGGCAACTTAGTGAGAACTTGTCTCAAATTAAAAAAAAAATTTTAAAGAGAGCTGGAGATGTGGTGTCGTGTGAAAGCTCTAGATTTAATCTCCAGTACTGAAGGGGAAATTAACCATTTTACAGTGAATAATTCAGTGGCTTTCAACACATTCACAATGTTGTACAACACCAATTCTATCTAGTTCCATGGCATTTTATTGCCCCCAAAGGAGACCCTGTGCCCATTAAGCAGTCACTACCTAGTCCTCCTTCCCCCAGTCTCTGGCCGCCATCCACCTGGGTTCTATCTCTATGGATTTACCTCTTCTGGGTATTTCAAATACACAAATCATACGATATGTGACTTTTTGCATCCAGCTTCTTTTACTTAATGTTTTTGAGGTTTGTCTACATTGTAGCATGTCATTCCTTCTCATGGCTGAATAATACTCCATTGTATGTGTAGATCACATTTTGTTGATTCATTATCTTTTTTGGGGGGCGGGGGGACCAGGGATGGAACTCGGGACCTTGAGCTTGCATGGCACGTGACAGCACCACTGAGCTAAATCCCCGGCCCTGATTCATTATCTTTTAAAGGACATTTGGGCTGTTTGTACCTTTTTGCTGTTAAGCTCTGCTTTATAGGCTGTGGAGACACCCAGCATTTGAATAATGCCATATAATTTCTCCGTTCTTCCAGGCTCATTCTATGGAGAGGATGACTTGTTTCCAGCAGATCATACCCACCACCTATTGCTCGGCCACCAGTAGGTCCTTGGAGACAGCACACGTTTAGGACTTTCTCTCTCCTTGGAATCGAAGGATTTCTCATTTTGGTAGCAAGCTAAATGGCCAGGGATTGCTCATGGTCTCCCCAAGAACAAGAAGGGGAAGAAAGCAACTCTTTCCCCAGCACATGCTCCACATCGTTTCCTTGGGGCAGTGATTGGCAGTCCTGGGAGTGAGTCCCGCCTCTGTCCTAACCCTGTGGGGATCCGGTCTGTTCCCACCACCCTTCTCTAGCTGCCTCTCTGTGGAGCAGAGCTCAGACCTCAGCTGCACTGTTGTGCCCAGGTGGCTGGCATCAAGAGAAGGTTCCTGCTCAGCCCGCCTCCTCCCTCCTCCCCCCCCCCAACCTCCTCAGGCTTGTGCAGGAGGAAGGGCCCCTAGCTTCGAGTGCCAGAAAACCAACTCAGCCAGCAAAGAGGAGGCTAACTCTTGCCCTGTGCAGGCACACACTGCGGATTGACCCTAGCTTCAACAGGGACAGGGGTCAGGGAGATGGCTTGGCCTCCCTGGCTGTGTTGGCTGCCTCCTGACCCTCTCTCCAGAACCTCACTCTGGCGCTGTGGGGCCAGGGAAGGTTGGTTTCCTGTGAGGGTCGCTTTGTGGTATCAGGAATCTGAACCCTAGCCATGTGGCAGAGGTGTGCTTCCTGTGTGTGATGTCAGTCCCAGGGAAGGGTTCTGATTGGTCCTGCTCAGGATGAATAGGTGCATTGCAGACCCCGGAGTACTGCTAAAGCCAGGGTGGGTTGGGTGCCACCTCCTGAGGCACTGGGGCCATGGGCATCTCACTGGGGTGAAAAACAGGCATCTGCCAAGTGGGTCTTCCAGTCCCTTGCACGCAGAGTGTTGGTTCATGTATGGGTGTGTGTGTGTGCACGCTTGCTCACCCTTCCAGTACTGGCTGGGATAAAGTAATCATGTAAACTCACTCGACCATAAGCCTTCTCTTGCTGATTCACCCCTGGCTCCTGCCCAATTTATAGGTTAAATGAGGGACTGAAAAGCCACTGTGATCTGTCTTTTGTTTTTACAAAATAGAGGGTCGTCCCCTTCAGTAGAAGACCAGGCTCCTCCTGTGACCAGTCTGTGCCTTGCATGTGGAATTTGTTCCGAAATGAATTTTTTAAAGGAAACAGGAAAACTGCTTTGGCTTTTTCTTTTTCTGTTTGTTTTCCAGGAAAGTGTTGCAATCTGCAATGGGTGAAAAAGCAGATTTTGAATTTGTTTTTTAAAAGAAGTTATCATAAAGGAAAAAGTCAGCGTCTTTCAAATCGAGGCTGCCCAGAATTGGAATCACATGGTGCAGTGCATTGAGCACGGCAGAAATCAGATTTCTTTGGAAAAGGAACCAGGAGCACTCATGGAAATGGCTGTGGGAGCGGGTGATTCACCCAGCAGTCAGTAGCTCTGTGCTTCTGGAAGGCTTGGTCCAGGTGTGCCAGATGTGGGACAGGGATGCATCTCCTTCCTGAAGGCTGGAGCCAGGCTCATCTTTCCAGAGGCTTCTGTAGATGGCCACATCTGGGTTTCTTCAGCACCTACTACATTTTGTGGCACTAACCACACACCAGAGAGACAAAGAGGAGCCAGACCACGGTGTACATCCTCTTGGAATTTACAGTCTGGCTGGGGAGACAACCCACAAAATGCACACTTCTTTTTTTGGAGGGGAGGGTGTTGAAACAAGGTCTTGCTCTGCAGTTCAGGCCTTGAGCTTGAGGCAATCCTCCTGTCTTGGTCTCAGTCTCCCGCGTGCTGGGAATACAGATGTGTGGCACCATGCCCAATTTAAAAAATGCACACCTTAACGAGTGCTACACAGAGCTATATGTGATGCTGCTAGCCTCACAGGAGCTGAGGATATAGGTGGAGAAAGGTCAGGGAGGGCTTCCCTATAGGGGCAAGACTTAGGCTGGACTTTGAGGTCTGGGTGGCAGGTCAGAAGGTGGAAGGCTCAGGGTGTGGAACAGCATGTGCTGAGGCCCTGAGGTGTGAACTCACTTCCCCTGAGGGACCGAGGAAGGTGAAGAAGAGGGTGAGTGAAAGAGGTAAGTGTAAGACTGGGAGGTGGCAGGGCCTGGTGGCATGGTCATGACTTTAACAACAGGAAACCAGGAAAGTGTTTTAGGCAAGGGGTGTGACCAGGCCGTGCGGTAAAAGCCCCTTCCCAGGGATTGCAAAGCCCAGCAAGTGTGGGTGACCCCCTGCCTATTTTCCTCTGTCCTTGTCAGGCTTCCGGTCACTCCCATCGCCTCTCTCCTAGTCCTGGGCTGCCTTGCTTCAGAGGCAGCCTCCCCTAGGTGAGCTCTCTTCCCAAAGCCCTCAGGAGACAAGTGTTCCCGCTTACCTTGAGTCACTTGGCAATATCGGTCCTGCACAATATCCTGGGCTTGGAGGTGGATCTCCTGTCTCTGGAAGGCTGCATTGGATCTCTCTCAGGTCTCTGCTTCTCAGGCCTCGGTTTCCCCATCTTCAGGGCAGAAACAGTGATCCTGGCTCCTAAGGGGCACCCTAGCTGAAATGTGTAATACTAGGCCCTGCGCACTGATGGGGCTCCAGAAATATGCTGGTGGCACCCAAACATTTTGGGCAAGAATTTGATGTTTCAAAAGAGGTACTGTAGCTTGGTGTGGTGGGGCACACCTGTGATCCCAGCACTCAGGAGGCTGAGGCAGGAGGATCACCATGAGTTGAGCCCCGCCTGGGCTACATAGTGAGTTCATAGTGAGCCTGAATTACAGAGTGAGACCTTGTCTCAAAAAACAAATCAAAACAAGACAAAAACTTAGAAGTGTTATTATATGCTGTCATTATGAGAAAATCAGGATCCATTTGGACTCGCTTATCCCATTAACTGCTTAGAGTTGTTTTTACTTAGCATATTATTTCAGCACTGAGAGCCCCTGAGGACCTCTGGTTCTCTAGGGCTGTGGTTGCTCTGAGGTCATCTCACCTGTCAGCCCAGATAGGACCTGGGGTCAGAGAACGTGTGCATGGGGGTCCCAGGCCAGCAAGAGAATGGACAGTGGGCAGCACCTCATCTTCTGCCACCCAGCCAGCGTGCTCACAGCCATCCCACCCAGCTGCACCCCTCCATCTGGGGATTCCCCATGGCAGGGGCAGGTCTGAGGGGCTAGGGACACTGGTCAGTAAGAGGTTATGGAGCAGAGGGCATTTCTCTCTCTCTGCTGTACTTCCTGAATAGGTGTTCAGGCCCCTGGAAGCGGGGTCAGTTACCCAATGTGGGGAGTCACCATCATGCACAAGGGACATGGTTTCTTGCACCTGTGGACAGGCCAGGCCCCAGAAGGACTCAGCGGCAGACTGTGAGTCAAGGGATCCCGGCACCCAGGGTGACCTCTTTGAACTGGTCAATCCTTGCCTCACTCCAGAGTTTATGTAACACGGACTTTCTCAACTGCCCTCAAAGCCACCCTGTGACATAAGCAAATGTGTGCCTTCATCTGCCCCGGTGACTGTCAGGTACATGTTTACCAGACACCTGCTGTGGGCTGGGATCATCTCACCGAACTACACTGACTGTGTTAAGAGGTAGCATTAGTCCCTGCATTTTTAAAAATTCAGCTGCAATTTACATACCATCAAATTTGGTGGTTTTTTGTATATTTAGAGTTATGCAATCATCACTGCTGTCTAATTCAAGAATTTTTTTTCGCTTTTTTGAGACAGTCTCACTATGTATATTCCAAGCTAGATTTGAACTCACAGTGATCCTCCTGCCTCAGCCTCCAAGAGCCAGGATACCAGGCAAATTCTAGAATATTTTTATCATCCCCCCCATTCCCTAAAAAAAAAAACCTATGCCCTTTCGCTGTCACTTCCTACTCCTGGGTCCCCAGCCCCAGCAACCACTAATCAATTTTCTGTCTCTGTGTTTGCCCATTCTGGACACTGTATACAAATAACACCATATGCCGGGTGTGGCGGTGCACGCCTGTAATCCCAGCACTCGGAGGGCTGAGTGCAGGAGGATCACTTTGAGTTTGAGGCCAGCCTGGGCTACATAGTGAGCTCAAGGCCAGCCTAAACTACATAGTGAGACCCTGTCTCAAAAAACAAACAAACAAACAAACAAAAAACCCCCATACAACGTGTGACCTTTTGTGTCCAGCGGCTTTAACTTAGTGTGCTGGTTTCAAGGTTCATCTATGTTGTACTAGGTGTCAGTACTTCATTCCTGTTTGTGACTCATTAATACTCCACTGTATTATTAGATAGCCCACATTCTGTTTGTCCATCTACTATTGACAGATGTCTGGGTTGTTTGTACTTTTTGGAGGTTGTAAATAATTGCTCCTATGACCATTTGCAAACTTGTGTGTGGATATATGTGTTCTCTATATTAAAAGTTTTTTTGGATGTATAGTTTTAGTTCTCTTGGGTTCTCTAGGAGTGGAATTATTCGTTGTATAACATCTTCATGTATAGCCATTTAAGGAACTGCCAAACTGCTTTCCAGGGAACGTCATACATTCTCACCAGTAACGCACAAGGGTTCCAATTTTTTCACATCCTCACCAACACTTTTTGTTATCTGTCTTTGATTATGGTCACCCTAGTGGGTGTGACATGGTATCTCATCTTGGTTTGAATTTTCATTTCCCTGATAGCTAATGATGCCAAGTATTTTTTTTCTACTACTGTGGATTAAACCCAAGGACTTTTCACTAAGCTACATCTCTAGACTTTTAAAATTTTTTATCTTGAGACAGGGTCTCACTAAGTTGCTAATTTGCCCAGGCTGTGGTCAAACTTGGATTCTCCTGTCTCAGCCTCCCAGAGTACTGGGAGGTATATAGCATCATGCCCAGCCTACTTGTCTGTCTTTCTTTCTTTCTTTCTTTCTTTCTTTCTTTCTTTCTTTCTTTCTTTCTTTCTTTCTTTCTCTCTCTTAGGTGGTACTGGAGTTGAACCCAGAGCCTTGTGCCTGCTAGGGAAGTGCTCCACCCCTGAACTACACCCCCAGCACATTTTTAACTTTATTTTGAGATAGGTCTCTAAGTTGCTCATGCTGGACTTAAACTTGTGGCCCTCTTGCCTCAGCTTCTTGAGTAGCTGGGATTACAGGTGTGTACTACTGAGTCTGGCTCCTAGCATCTTTTCATTGGCCATTTGTCTGTCTTTACTTTGGAGAAATGTCTATTCTAATCCTTTTCCCATTTTAAAATTGGATTTTTCTTTTTTCCTGCCCTGGTACCAGGGATCAAACTCAGGACCTTGCTCTTCCAGGCAGGTGTGGTGCCACTGAGCTACATGCCTGGGCCTAAATTGGATTTTCTTATTTATTTCTTTTTTATTTGTTTGTTTTTAAAGACAGGGTCTCACTTTGTAGGCCAGGCTGGCCTTGAGCTATGTTGTCCATGCTGGCCTAAAACTTGTGATCCACCTGCCTCAGTTTCCTGAGGGTTAGGATTACAGTCATGTGCTACTGTGACTGGCTAGGATAGTCTTTTGTCATTGTGTCACTGCAGTGTATGGAGGGGAAACTGAGGCTCAGAAATGGGATGTTTCTGGGTCAAGGACACTGACTCACAAACAGATTGAGACTGGAAATTGACTCTCCAGCTCCGCCTGGGGAGGGGCGCTTTCTCTCCACCTAGTGGGTTAGGACTCTTACCCAAGCCATCACAGGTCCTATCCTTGCATTTAAAGTAGTAGGGCCCCACTTCCAGAGAGTGGGCCAGGAAGCCTGGGGAATAGCAGTTCTGTGGAACCAAGCCTGTCCTCTCCCTCTCCAAATCACGCGGAGCTGGCTGACGTGGCTCAGAAAGAGGGGGCAGCCCAGGCCCTGTGGTTGGGGATCCTATTTATACTGGCTGGGCCGTGTCGCAAGCTTTTCCTGCTGGCGAGAGGGACGTCACTGGGCACTGACCTCACCAGAAACGCTGACGCATCTTCCTTCACTCTCCCCTCTGATGGTCAAGTGCCCAGGCCTCTTCCAGCCACCACTCCTTGTGCTCCTGTGCATCCCCTGGGTGCATCCCCTGACAACGTCTCCACTTCCTGGAGCCCTCCAACCATGCCGCCTCCTGCAGGCTGTTGTGGGCTGAGTCACATCTTCCCCACAGCCCTGTCTGTGTAAGTCCTGATCCACAGCATCTGCACATGCAACTGTATTTGGAGATAGGGCTTTCAAGAAGGAGTGATTAAGGTAAAATGAGGTCTTTGGGTGGAGCCCAATCCTTGAGGCACACAGACCGGTGATGCCCATGTGAAGACACAGCATGCCAAGGCCATCTGCAAGCCAAGGAGCCAAGCACACTGCCACCTCTACCTCCACCTCAGACTTCGGGCCTCCAGAACTGTGAGAAGATAAATTCTGTTGCTGAAGCCTCCCAGCCTGTGGTACAGTCAGCCCTTGGGATCCATGGACTCTGTACTTGCAGGTTCAGCCTCCTACAAACTGGAAATGCAGTTAGGCCTCCGATGGTTTCATCCGTACCGGACCTGTACACACTTTCTTTTCCTTGCCATTATTCCCTAAATAATACAGCATAACAATCATTTATATAGCACTGGCATTGTGTTAGGCATTATAAGCAATTTAGGAGTGATTTAGTATCAATCTGTCAAATTTTTCAGCTTACCTGGACCACAATGGAAGAGGAATTGTCTTGGGGCTACATATAAAATATATAATACAATTAATAATAGCAAAACTTCCTATCTAACTACAGTATTTATTTTTTGTGGTATTGGGGATCAAATCCAGGGTCTTCTCACTGAGCTTCATTCATAGCCCTTTTATTTTTTACCTTGCAACAGGCTCTCAATAAGCCACTAAGTTGTCCAGACTGGGCTTGAACTTGCAACCCTCCTGCCCCAGGCTTCGCGTGCTGGAGTACAGGAATGTACCACCACACCTCGCTTTTTTTGTTTTTGTTTTTGAGACAGTCTCGCTATGTAATTCAGGCCAGTCTCGAACTCAATATGTAGCCTAGGGTAGCCTTGAACTCATGTCAATCCTCCTGGCTCAGCCTCCCAAGTGCTGGGATTACAGGCATGTGCCACCATGCCTAGCTTCACACCTATTTAAGTATTTTATAATTATAACATTAAAAAACAGAGGGTAAGTGGCATGGAGGCAGCAGATTGGACAAGTGTATGCAAATGCTATACCGTTTTATGCAAGAGACACATTTCAGGGAACCCATCCCTGGTGGATGTCCTGGGACAACTGTAATGTTATTCCAGCCCCGGCAAATGAATGTGCAAACTCTTCTTGCCTTTGTTGATGCTGGTCCTGGGGTCCCACACAGCACTCTGATTAGCCCTGTGGTAAGAATATGGTCCTTCAAATTAATTAGACAGGTTCAGTCTGAACGCTGTCTTAATTGCTGTGCAGCCTGAGAGGGGCAACTTCCCCTCTCTGTGCCTTTGAGGCCCTTTTTTTTTTGGTACCGGGGATAAAACTCGGGACCTTGTGCTTGGGAGGCAGGCTGCGGAACCACTGAGCTAAATCCCTAGCCCGAGGCCTTTTAAACCCCGGAGACAATACACCTGGCTTGGACTAGGAGGGGACAGAACAAGGTGAAGGCATGTGACAGTCTCCAAGTCTCATGGTCTGGCAGCAGTAGCCAAGAGGGGCAGGTGCTCTCTGGCTGGATCTGGCTGTTCTGCCCTCAGCCAGCCTCTGCGCTTCCGGGGGCTTCACCACCTCAGCAAAGCAAGATGAGCTATCTCTCTCCCAGGCTGCTGTAAGACGCGATCAGGGATGTGAAATGGAGAAGGATCCCCACTTGGCCAGGGCCCCAGAAAACAGCTTTGTGGGGGCGAGCAGAGATGAGGAATTTAGTGGAAGTGACATTCTTAGGATGAGAATCCAGAACTGGCCAGGAGGGTGGCCAAGGTGTGGTATTGGGCTTCGTGCAGTGAGCGCCACGCTGGATGTGGGGAAGGGTGGAGTGTGGAGCAGCTGCCTGGGCCTGGAGCTGCTCTGGATTTGCCTCCTGTGAGCTCCTTAGCACCTGGGAGTGGCTGGGATGCAGTGGGGCCTTTACTCGTTTGTTGAATGACTACACGAATGGAGGGTCAGGTCTGCAGAGGTGGAGAGCAGGTGGGAGGAGCTCTGTTCTGGCCACATCTGAGTTCCTTGTCAGCTCTGCAGGCTCAGTGCCCTCAGCTGCAGCAGCTTGGGCCCCCTGGAAGCCCCAAGGCTCTGCCCTGGCTCTCCAGCCTTTTGGGGGCCACCTTCCCTCGGGACTCCTGAGGGCACAGGCCAGGGATCCTCTTCCAATTCTTCGAGTTGTGCTGGGGCTGTCAGGCAGCTCCTGCAGGCCTCAGCCGGCCCCCACACCTCCTTGTCCTCTCGTCCCCATGCCTCAGTTTACCCTAGTAATTAGCAGGTTGTTAGGGAGGTGCTGTCTCCAAGGCTGCTCTGATGCCTTAGGCTTTGAGGAGCGAGGACCAGCCCACGATCGCTATCTTTCAGAGAAAGTGAAACCTTGTCTCTAACCGTTGGCGCAGCAGATCCCCTCCCAGGCTTCCCCTCTGAGCTCACAGCTTCCCCATCTCCCCCATCTCCCCTCAGCAGCTAGTACTTGGAATAGAGTTTCGTTTTATCTTTTCCCTTCTGAGGGCTTTTACCTTTTATGTCCATGGTGGCACCAGCCCTATGAGGCGGCCTAGGAAATGCTTTTCTCTTCCCTTTTTTTTTTTAACAGGTGGGGCTTCTGAGGCCCAGAGAGGTTAAGTGACTTGGCTCAGGCCACACAGCATGTCAGAAGGCCTGTGAACCCTGTTTCTTGCTTCTTTTGCTCATGTGCCCAGTTCTTCCCAGAGGGCCTTGCCTGCAGAGAAGGGACATGGCTGTGGGCAGTGGCCCGGGATAGGAAGTCTGGTGGGGTGGCTGATGGGGGAATGGAGTTGGGGCAGTCTGGCTGGAGGATGCTAGAACCACAATCTCGGGGCTGCGAGCCTGGGCCTGGCTTTGGCTCTGTGCCCAGGGCCTGGTGGTTTCCGCTCACAGATGTCCCAACAGCCCCAGCGAGAGGGCGGGAAGGGCACTCAACAAGGAAGATGTCTTGCTCCCCTCAGCCCCAAACCTTGCTGGTGTCCTGCTGGGCCAAAAGCTCCTGGGCCATGACCGGCTGGGGGCCTCCGGAGGCCTGGCTTGCGGTCCCTGGCTCCTACCCTGGGAACAGCCCCCCGAAGATGGCACAGACCCCCTGCTCCCCACTCACCCCAAGAAGCCTGAGGCTGCGGTTTGCATCATCCTTGGGCGTGGGGCTGACCTCGAAGAACGAATTCGAAGAAAACAGGAGGAGGAGCAGGCATGCCCATTGGCCGCCTTGGAAACTTTGGTTTTTGGGGTCATGTTCCCAGAAGGCCTGCCCTCCCCCTCCCCCTCCCCCTCCCCCTCCCCACCCACCTCACGGGGTGTTGGCCAATCGCCCCAGCGGGCATAAAGTGGCTGCCAGCCCGCAGGACTCCCAGCTTGGAGGTATCACCCCCAGCAGGCACAGGCCGGAGCGCAGGCACCCAGCATGCGGGCACAACTCACATGGAGGACGCTGCTCAGTAAGTACTTCCTCTGAGCCAGCACCCATGTGCTGTGCCCAGGGGACCAGCAAGGAACAGGGCGCCTGCCCTCCAGGACCTGGATCAGCCGGGCACGGGGCAGAAGGATGCTGAGGAAGGGAGAGAGCCAGGATCAGGCGAGGGGAGGACTCCGCTGAGAACCCAGCAACTCGACATGTGCAGACAGGGTCTACCCAGAAGGCGAGCGGGAAGGGGAAATAAGGCAACTCTGGGAATACTGGGGCGAGGAAGAGGCCGGGAAGCAGGAGGCAGGTGGAAGATGTTTGCGCAAGGGCGGGGCGGGACCGAAAGTTGCCCAGCCAGGGATGGAAGTGGGGCAATGTGTGGGCAGAGAGGGTCTCCTGCTTGCCCCGATTTGATTCTTGGGGTCTGGGATGGATAGAAAGTCAGCCAGGCCTAGGGGCCGTGGAGCCCACACAGTCACACATAGCCACACCCACGTGGTGACAGGCACGCAGAGCCCTGTGACATCACCCACAGCCCTCACTCTCACCAACCTGGGAAGCCTCACCTGGAAGCCAGGCCCACCAGGTGATCAGGCTCGGGGCTCCCGTGGCTCCTGTGGGTCAGGTCACACACCCCTGCTGACTCTTGGTCCCATGGAATTGCGGCCAAACACGTGCCGCGAGTCCCCCTCCCAGATCCCGACCGAGTCACCTGGGGAAGTAGCAAGGGTGCCTTGCGGTCGGCACGCCTGGGCGCCCTGCCCCTCGGCTCTTCCCAGCAGCTGGTCCTCCCCAAGGGGCTGCGCGGTTTGTAGGAAGGGAAGGATGGTGTCACCGCCTTCCGGGCCATTGCGCCACAGGCCCCTTCCGACCACGTGGCTGCTGGTGCCTGTGGGGGTGAGGGGCAGTGAGCCATAACTGCACTGGCCCCCTGAAACCTTCCCACGGGCTCATGGCATCGCCGGTGGCCCTGACAGAAGGGGCCACTTAAGGACACAGGAGGCAGGCTGGGTGGGGGGTTGGCCTCTTGTGACTCACGCAAGGTGTTCTCCTGTGACTTGGTTTACCTGTCAGCAAGATAGGCACATGTGCTGGATGAGCTCCCATGTCCTTGCCATACCAAGCCTTTGGGAAGAAAGGTGGACCCTTTTGGCTCTTCCTGTCTTGGTGCCCAGAGCTCAGGGCACCCCATTGCTCTGGGCTGCTGCCCCAAACCCCTCTCAAGTGCACTTATGTAGAGGGCCGTGGTCTGTTAAGGGGGCCCGGGTAGCTGAGAAGTCCTGGGACCATGGCCAGTTCTTAGCCCAGAGGCCTTGAAAATAATCCCTTCCCCTGAGTCACCTGCTGTCAGCACCTGAGGTTAGGCCTGGGATGTGGGCAAGATAGACCTGGCTGGTCGCATTCAGCAGCTTCCATCCACAGGCCTGGGTGTTAAATTACAGCCATTGATCCCTCAAACCCCGAACCCCGCTTTGGGCCCTGGGCAGTAACTCACTGGGAAGCTGGTGGTGACCCTAGTGGCATTCCTGTGCACACACAGGCTCCCTGCTCTGTGGCCAGCCCCCAAGGCCCTCTTGAGCCCCTCCCCAGGGCTCCCACCTGTAGCTTCTTCACCAAGCCGGTGACCCGTCCTTCTCTGCCCCAGGTCTGGTCCTCGGACTCCTGCTCCTGAGCCCAGCAGTGGAGGCGGCAGTGGCCATGTGCAGATGCTCCAACTCTTACACACAGCTCCTCGGCCAGCTCCGGAGCCAGGCGAACCTCATGAAGGACACCAGCTGCCTCCTGGAGCCCTTTGTGAGCACCAGGCCCCTTGTGGCATCTGAGCCTCAGAGAATGGCAGGGGGTTAGCAAGGAAGTAAGCGCAGGGAGAACCTGGCCCAGGCCCCACTCGATATGGAGAGTGTAGGGAAACTGAGTCCCTGTGTTATTCCACACCTAACCCTGAGAAGCTGCGGGGACAGCACAGGTTCCCTAGATCCCAACTCTAACCCTCATCCACCTGCTTGTCTGGCATATTTATCGGCCCCTTCCCCGGGCCTTGTGCCAGGCACCCGATGTACCAGTGAGCAGAGTCCAACCCTCCCGAAGCCTCTTCCCACTGACACACCCCCATGCCAGCCACTGCCTACGTAGTCACCACACAGGCCCCTGACCCTACCCTGCTTTCATGATCTTAGAGTTGCCATCTCTCAGGCCTTGGTTTCCGAATCTATCTGATAGGAAGAGCACATAGGGATGTGTCAAGTCTACTATTTCAAAGGGAGCCAGGGCAGACTCATCTGTGTGTGTGCTTGGGGGGAGGGGAGCTCCAGAATGCACATCCTAACTCCCTTGTCCCTCCAGATCCGCCTCCAAGGCCTGGACACACCTGTCCTGAGAGAGTCCTGCATGAAATGTTCCAGGGCCTTCCCCAGTGAGGACACCCTGCGGGGGCTGAGCAGGCATGGCTTTCTGCAGACTGTCAGTGCCACCCTGAACGGCATCCTGCACAGACTGGCTGCTTTACAGCAGCATCTCTTGAAGGGCAAGAACATGCCAGAGATGCAGGTGGCCACGAGGAACATCCAGGGCGTCAGGAACAACATCTACTGCATGTCAGAGCTGCTCACCAACTGCTCAGAGACGCCAGAGCCCCTGCTGCCTGGCCCACGGGCCACACTGATGCCCTCTACCCTGAACTTCTTCAAATCCAAGCTGGAGGGCTGCCAGTTCCTGTGTGGCTACCACCGCTTCATGGGCTCTGTGGGGCAGGTCTTTGGGGAGTGGGGGAACAGCCTGAGTCGTAACCGGAGACACAGCCCCCGCCAGGCCCTGCATAAGGGGGCCCGCAGGGCCAGGCCCTCCAGAAGGGTCAAGAGGCCTGTGCCCAGGGGGCAGCTGTTCCGGTAGTGAGAGCTGCAGCCCCTGCAGGTGAAGAACCCAGCAGGTGCTCTATGGATGTGAGGAGCTGTTGCAAGATGCTGAGCTCCCTCCTGGGTTTCCAAATCTGCTCCCTCCGTCCCCCACCACTCAGAAGTGCACTTTAAAAAATGGAGCTGCTCGGGCCCTTTCTACCTCTGCTGGGCTTAGGGGAGAGCCAGGCTGCAGTGCTCCCAGCCTGAGTTTCCCAGTCCTGGTGGGGTGGCCAGGTCAGGCCATGAGGGGCCGACTTTCCATTGATTCAGGGGTCTGATGACATAAGCTGACTCATGGCTGGGCTGACTGCCCCCTCAGACTCCCCGGAGGCCCTTCCCTCTCATGACTTGTGGGGCTCTTGCCCCCAGACTTCCTCCTTTCTGTGGTGGCAGGGTTCCAAGGGGCGGTCAGGGCCTGAGCTGGCCTCCCTCCTATGCCTCATCACTATTCAGGCTAGACACCTGGATATCAGAGTGACCTCACTTTAGGCAGCTATGGCAGGGGCAGTGTGCCCTAGAAGGAGCACTGATCTGCAGGTCTAGGGGAATGAGGCTCAGATCCCAACTCCATCCTTCATTCACTAAGTGACCTCAGGCAGATCACTTTACCTCTCTGGACCTCAGTTTTTTCTTTGGGAAGCCAGGAATTTGGACACTGCGTTAAGGTTCCCTTTGCCTGGCAGTTTCTGGGACTCCGTGATATAAGATGGACATCAAATTCTCCGAAAATGAGGACACATGGTGCAAATAGCCTTGGGGTGGACTCATGCTGAATTTTCTCTGTAGGAGGCCTCCCAGCCCCCAGAATGTGCCGGTCTTGATTCTGCACAGTTGGCTGCTCCCTCTGGTGGCGAATCATGGAATTTTCTCAGGTTGAAACCACAGCCTTGGAAGAGGGTCCCAGAAGCCCCTGGGTCAATTCTTTGGATGGCGTGACTAATTTATTGATTTTTTTTTTATCAGTTTGTAATCAGGTTCATATTTATAAGGCTTATTTATGATCTATATTTAATGTTAATAATATTTTGCTAACATATTTAAAACTTGCTTGGTTTTTAAAGCTCCTGTCTCTCTGTTGCCTCATGGGAGAGGATTTGGGGTGCTGGGAAGGCAGTCTCTAGGTGGTAAGACCAAAAGAGTTTACGCCTGGAGGTGGGCTGGATGCCCATACTCTGTCCAGAAAAGGAAGTCACATGACCCAGCCAGCTGGGGGCTCTGGCCATGGAGACAGTTCATATCTGTTTATTCATTTATTTTTTCCAGTACTGGGGATTGGACCAAGGGGCCCTTTATCACTGAGCTACATGGCCAGACCTTTTTATTTTGAGACTGATTCTTGCTAAATTGCTCAGGCTGGCCTGGAACATGTAATCTTCCTGCCTCAGCCTCCCAAGCATCTGGGATTACAGGCATGTACCAACACTCCTGGCTTTTTATATTTTTCTTATGGCTGGATGGGTCTCTCTTAAGATGTTGGGGATGAGAGGTGTGGGGTAGGAGGGCAAGAGAGGATAGAGGAAAGCTTGAGTTGGTGAGTTGCTTGTATACCAGGGGTGTGTGGCTGGGGTGCGTGTGTGCTGAGTGCAATGTGTGCCAATGTGTACTGTGTCTTTTTTTTTTTTTGGTACCGAGGATCAAACTCAGGTCCTTGCACTTGCGCAGCAGGCGGCGAAACCACTGAGCTAAATCCCTGGCCCCTATTGTGTCTTTTTTCACCTCCTGAAGCCTGGGTGTTGATAGGCGAATAAATACTTTGTATGTGTGTGTGCATATGTAGATACATCTGCATGTATCTGTGCAAACACAAGCACACATGTGTGCCAACATCTCATCACCTCTGTACATGATCCTGGATCTCCCAGAAGGACATAGACACTTCCTGTGCCTGGAACACAGTGGGTACTCTAAGTATTTGTGGACAAATCGACGTGTGAGTTTACAGCCATGCCCTGCCAACACCTCCCCTGGCCCAGCCCGTGACACAGGTACTCACGAAGGAATTGCTGTGTGCACAGGGCCATCGTGCAGGGTGGGCAGAAGCACAGCATGAGTCAGACAGACCTGGGTGGGCTCAGAGTCTCACCTCACCCCTCTCCCAACCGTCTGGGTAACCCTGGGCGAATGGATGGGGCTCAGCGCCTGTTTCTTCATCTCTGAAATGGACAGACTCAGAGTAGTCTTGGCTCAGACAGAGCCCGTGACTTGGTGTGTGCTTAAAACTGCTCCCGGAAAGACTCCAAGGGGTTAGAGTTTCCATCTGATGCTGGAGCCCCTCCTCGGAGAGACCAATGACACATGGAGGCTGCAGCTACAGGGGAAGGACAACAGACACAGATGAAGTCAGAGTTTAATATGTCCATGCTTTAGGCATAAAATAAATTCTGTGCATTCTTTTCACTGTTAAAAACAAACAAACAACCCAGAATGGATGAGGGACTGGGGATATGACTCAGTGGTAGACTGCTTCCCTAAAATGTGCAATGGCTTGACCTTGACCTGAATTAGTTCCTGGCCACCCCCACTTCCTGGAATTGGGAGTCAAGTCTTGCATCAGGGTGGAGGATGCTGCATGAGGTCCGATCCACTTTGCAGATGAAAAGACCAAGGCTCAGAGAGTCTGATCAGCCTGCCCAGGTCCTCAGAACAAAGTAACTGGGGTAGGGACAGTTTGATTTCAGGCCTGTTGGACTCCAGGGTGGGACCTCTTGCTGGTCTCCCCCACTGAACCCGCCTCTGCAACTTGGCTGAAAATTGCAAGAGTCTCTAAAGTCACTGAGCTCCGGGGCAAGGGGCAGACAGACAATAGACAAGCAAAAGAACCAACAGGAGCATCTGAGATTGCATATGAGTTTGACAAAAATAAAGTCGAGTGATGTAATACAGAGAATGAGAATCAAGCGATGTGGGTGGTCAGGGCTGTGTCTGGAGAGATGACGTTCGCCCTGTGGTCTGGATGACACGCAGGAAGGTTGATCGGAACAGCTGGGGCAAAGGCTCCCAGCATTCTAGGATCAGAGTATACTGAGTAAGGGCATTGTGATTTATCAAAAAGGCCCAGAGAGGGGCAACATTTTGCCCAAGGTTACAGAGCATTAGTGCAAGATTGGGGTAGAACTCTGGCCCCCGGAATTTCCAACTAGCAGTTATTGTGGGAAGCTGCCCAATATATTACAGGCTATTTACTAAGTACTAATAAAGGCCCTCTACTGCCCTCCACTGGGCACCCCTTTCCCCCTTCCCCTACCACAGTCTCCACCTATGCTGTTCCCTCTGTCAAACATGCAGTTCCTTGTCTTCTTTTGTTCTGGTCATGCCAACTCCCCTCCTTGCTAGCTGTTAGCTCAAGGGTGCATCCTGAGTAACTTTTCCTCCCGCCAGTAGTCTGAGTCCAGCAACTCGGTTACACCCACCCTGTGTAACCCATTACCAACTGTCTCCTATACTGGCCTGCAGCTGTCAAGGATAGAGCCACCTTCTGCTTGCTCCATTTGGCCCTGGCACCCAGCAGTGCCTGGCACATAGTAGGAGCTCAGTGAGGAGCCATGCAGGGCAAAGGAGAAGAGAGAGGCAAGTGAGACAACAGGGAAAACTGGGGCACTGTGTGCACCAGGGAGCCCATCCTACAGGTGTCAGCCCAATGCCCTGGCTGTCCCCAGCTCCAGGTCTTTCCAGCAGCAAGGGGCTCGATCCACTCACAGCTATCCCATCCCAGCAAGGGAGAAGGGGTTTCCTTGGTCTGAGCTTCTGGGAAGCTATGGGTGAGAGGGGTGGACCGGGAGCCATCCCTGTGGTGTGCAACAAGGTTGCCCTTGGAGAGAGCAGAGGTCATCTTCACAGGAAGCCCAGGCTTTCTCCGACCCCCGGCTTGCCCTCACCTCTGCTATCCAGGAGGGGCGTTTGAGCTGCCTGTGACCTGCAGCAGTACCCATCCACCAGAAGCAGACAAGGGTGCTCTATTCTCTGGGGAGGGGTTTTGGGAGCCGCATCTCTGAGGACTTGTCATCTCTGTAGTGCACCCTGATAAGCCACAGCTGCAGGTAACCCCACACCACCAACCCCAAGATGATCATCTCCCCTCTTCCTGCCCCCAGGAGGATTTGGAGTTTGAAGCCAAACTTACCATCCTCGCCCAAGTCCCACACTTGCTTTCTTCCCCCATCCCCCTACCCCCATCCTAAGGTTCCAGGCTGCACTCTTGTTCCCCCCTCGGCCTCTCCTCTCCACATGGATCGTTAGTGCAGTGGTTTCTCTCACAGTAGCCCACAGTTCATACCTCCTTTTCTCCCTATCATCAAGCCAACCAGGGTCTGGCTCCTGGTTTAAAATCTCACTCTTATCATACCTCCTCTGCTCACAAAACTACCAGGTCTCCCTCCAGCCCTTCTGCACATAGCTTCAATTCCAAATTCCTTATCACAGCATTGGGGTCCACAGCTCTTGGGCCTGGTCAGCTTTGCCAGCTCATTTCTGCAAGCTCAGCTGGTCTCTAGCTCATCCCAACAGTCTGGCCTCCTGCAAACCCGAACCCTCCACCTTCCCCACCCCTCACCCTGTAGTTCAAATCCCCTGTTCCCCTGTCCCACCAAGGGGTTTCCTTGGTGCTGTGGGAAGCTTGCAGGGGCCACTTGTGGGGTCTACATCAGCCCTGGGCAGAAGGAGCCCTCCTCTGATCACCTCCAGCCTTTATAGTATGAACTGGTTGTGTGACTGGGTCCCCACAGCCATCTGCTGTGAAAGGCACAAGGTCAGAGCTCTGAAAGCACCTGCTTTTGGCCCCAAAGTAAGCTGAGTCCCCACAAGGCACTTTCCCCTGGAAGAACTATGCAAATAAATGTGTTCCCTGTGTGAAGGGACAAGGCAGTCACACATGCAGAGCAGTGAGCTGGCATTAAACTCAGGAAGACAAAGGGATCCTGGAGTGGTTCTGTGCCTGGACCCATTCAGAGCTGTTTTTTTGTGTTTCTTTTTTAAGTTTTTTAGGGTCATTGTTACAGACTCTCAGTCAACATTACATGTCATACACACAGATTAAAAGTTTCCTAGGGCCCAGGCATGGTGGTGCATGCCTGTAATTCCAGCACTCAGGAAGCTGAGGCAGGAGGATTGCAAGTTCAAGGCCAGTGTGGACAACTTAGCCAGATCCTGTCTCAAAATAAAAATTTAAAAAGGGGTAGAGATGTAGCTCAGTGGTAGAGAGGGCCTGGATTCAATCCCTGGTAACACCCCCCCACACACACACACAATTTTCCCTAGGACAGAGAGCCTAGAGAGCAGAGACTTCAGGAAAAAGGCAGAGACTGTGTCCTGGCATTTATTTTTTATCTACAGAACAAACTTGCAGCTTGAAATGGCAGATGTAGGATGCACACTCGGGTCTTCTAGTCCTTATACCCTTTGCTATCCCAAGTTTTCTTTCCACGTTGCTGCTGATTGAACCCAGGGCCTGAAGCATGCTAGGAAGAGCTCTACCAGTCCTGTTCCAGTCTTAATGTGCTATTTTTTTCTGAAGAAGCAAGAAATGAGAAAGTACTTTAGACTTAAGTAAAATGGATCCACCCCCAAACCCTTAGTCTTCCCCAGTAACCTGCCTGGGTCCATGTCTCAGTTTCCCTCTTTGTACCATGAGGCTATACTGGCCTACCTCCTGGCTATAATAAAGATGTCCCAGGAGATAACAGCCAGGATGCTGATGTTATCATTGTCCCTAAGTAGGTATGTGAGCAATGTTCTTTATTCTCATTTTTTCCCCCTTACTGTTTTTCTTTCATTACAGCTCTGCTCTTTGGCCCTGTCCCCACCATAACCTCCCACCCTCCACACTAGGCCCGGGACCCCGGATGTCTCCAGAACTCCTCTTCCAGCACTGAGGAAGGGTCACAGTCCATGCTCAGAGCCCTGGACTCTGGGAGGCCCTGGCACGGTCAGCCTTGGGGCGTCCCCAAGGGCTGGGCTGCTTCGGGGAGGGGCGAAGTTCTCTAAGGCAGAGAGGTTGGGCAGGTGGGGCCCTGCAGTCTGGGCTGGAGGGCAGATCAGAAGGGCCAGTTGGCTCCCCAGGTTTGAGGTGGGTGCTGGGGCAGGGAATGATGGCTTGAGGGCCACTGTGTCCAAAAGGGCAGCTACAGTCCTGTGACTTCTGCACACAGGGACAAGGGGAGGATGGCCGTGGTGCACACGGTCTGTGGCAGGTCTGAGTCAAAACACCTAGGGCCGACCCCAGCCGGTCATGTGGAGGGTGGCCCAGTCATCGCCTTATGCTGGCCCGGGTCACCCAGGCGGGCTGGGCGCGGCCCAGTCAGCCGTGACTCAGGCCACAGTGGCCTCGCCACGCAGCCGAGGCAGGGGCATCGGGCAGAGGGACACCCCCTCCCCATGCCTGGACTCTCCCTATGGCCACTCAGATGACCCCAGCCTCCTCCCTGTGACAGGCACAGTCTGGGGAAGGTGTGTGTGTGTGTGTGTGTGTGTGTGTGTGTGTGTGTGTGTGTGTGTGTGAGACCAGGGTTCTCTGCCCTGTTGTCCCTGGCCCTCATCTTGGGGGTGGGGTAGAAGTGGGGGGAGCTTTGGGGCCACCAGCCCTGGACGGGAAGTCAGGAAGGGGGGCGGGGTGAGGAGCTGACACCAGAGAAGGTTCAGCTGGAGAGGGAAGCAGAGGGGGCCTGGCCCCGAAGACGATGGTGTCCCCCTGAAGAGCTGGCGAATATCCTTCCTGATTTCAAGGGCCAAGTGCAGACGCAGAAAACACGGTAGGTTTCCCTGGCTAGGAAGGACTGTGGGGTGGACACCAAATTTATCCTCAGCATGGGCAAACATCACTCACTCCCTCATGCATCAGGGGACACCTGGGGGCCCATGCAGCTCTCTGGGCCTCAGTTTCCCCATTTGTGTAATGGCATCATAAGACATGTCCTGAACCTCTCAGAGGATGCTGAGGCAAAACAGGAGGGACCAGTTGTGAAAGTGTCACATGGACATGTGAGGGGTTAGAGATCATGACGGGTTAGAGGGCAGAGGAGAAAGCACTGGACAAGGAGGATGGAGGGAGGCCTCGGTTCAAATCTTGGCTTTGCATGTTTACCGAACACTCACCTCTCTGGGAGTCTTGATTCTCAAGGGACTCTCCAGTCCCTTTTCTCCAGAGCAGTGGAAAGTTGTCAGCCTGTGGAGGGCTTTACTTCAGATGGAGCTGTGGGACCAGAGGGTCCTGGTGCCTCCAGGAGAGGCTGCAGTGGGTCATGAAGCTCCAGAGTGCAATCCGTTGTCATGGGCCCTCTGCTTTTGAGCTGGGCTAGTGCAGGGCCTGGCTGCTCTGTACCTCGTTGGTTCCTTAAAGGGGGCCCAACTGTGGAAGGACCAGCTGGGAAGGGTCGTGGAGGAAAGTGAGAAAACGTATAAGGACGGTCCACACAGAGCCCTGCAGGGCGCTCAGCCCCCACGCCTGGAGAAGGGGCTCATTCTCAGTCTTCCAGCAGAAGGTCTCGACCGGAAGGGGTGACAGGTGGAGGGAGACTTTCCCCGGGCCTGTTCTAGCTCTGAATGCTGGGGCTTCCTGAGTGCTGGGGCAGTGCAGGGCCGTGGCAGGTCAGCAAGGAGCCCAGCAGTCCTGGCTCCGCAGTGAATACTCGTGAGCTCACTTCAGTTCCTGCTTCTTGTTGTCTGACCTTGAGCAGCTCAAATCACCTCTCTGGGTCTCTGTTTCCCTCTCTATAAAACGAAGCGCATAATTCCCATCAGGAGGAGTTGTGTTGAGGACTGGGTGGGAAGGGTCAGCTAGGCTAGGAGAGCTGCCTCCTTCTCCTTCTCTGACAGCTACGCTGCAACCCCACACCGCCACCGCTCACGGTCCTAGCGCCCCCTCGTGGCCAGTCCTCAGTGTTCTCGCCCTCCTCCCCCGCCAAGTGCCGGGCAGGGCATAGCGATGCCTCCGCCTCTACCTCGGCCGGGGCACGCCGCCCCCACTCCCAGCCTCAGGCAGCCCCTCTCACTTCCTCAAATCCCCCAAGCCGGGCCTTTTCGCTCCTCCCGTCCTAGGGAAGGCACCCGCTGAGCAGGCCGAGCGCTCTTGGCTGTGGCCGCAGTGTCTGCCACCCATTGGGCGGTGGGGGGCGCTGCTGCTCCTGGGTTGGAGCCGCTTAGAGCACTCAGAGCAGGGAGCCCCGTGCCCTGCTTTCCGGGGAACCTGGGAGGCCTTCTCTACTCTCATCCCAGCCTATGCCTCCTAGAACCTTTTCTAGATGCTGCAAGGCTGATCTGTGCAGGATAACTGAGACCCCAAAAAGCTTCTTTCTGGAATTTTCACCAGCAATTCAGGACTGCAACTCCGGCGTTGTCTAACTGTCTGGAAGTCCAAGAGAGGCAAGCTGCCCCCATGCTACTGAGGATGCCCACTGATATACTTTGTGGTCTTGGAAAAGTAACCCTTTTGAAGTTGTACCAGTGAAGATAATAATATCAATGATAAAGGCACAACTTCAGGGCCTTCCAGGCTTTGCAGAGGGGGCATGCCAACCTCACAGGTTGAAAGCACTGGCCCCCCCCATTTCCAGATGTTAAAACTGAGGTCTAGGTGGTGAGGCCACCTCTGTGAGGTGGCACAGTCTTGATAGTGGCAGAGCTGGGATTGGACCTAGTGTCTGGGTGCCCCCTTTGCCTCCACCATGCAGCCTCATTACCTTCAGTCATTTCCCTTCACAAGCAGGGAGGGATACTAAGGTCAGCAGAGGCCATGACGCGTCCTGAGCTCCCTCCCAGCTGAGTTGCTTGGGAAGGCAGGTGGGCTTTTCGAGAGCACGGAGGCTGAGAGCCACAGTTCACCATTCTCTCTCTGCACCATCCTCCCTCTATGCTGTCCTCTGCTGTCAGCCTGCTGGCCAGAGTGGGGGCAGGGAGGCCTCAGTAGCTAAGGGGCTGGCAGATGCTGCCTGGACAGCCCACTGTGACGCCAGGGTCAGGGGTGGGTCCCACCCAGAAGGGAGGAAACGGAAATGGGGTCCAGGGGTGGGGTGGAAGTGGAGGCCTGGCTGGGCAGAAGATCAGAGCAGGATTGTGTCATGGAGCACTGCAGCTGATAAGCACATGAGCCGCCTGGCCAGGCAAAAGAAGGGACTCCCTGGGGGTGACCTGTCCCAGTGACCCCCACACGGCCTCTGGTGCTGTGAGCATCCCCTGGTCCCCAGACCACACCTGGATCTCCCCAGATGTGTGTCAGAGAGGATGGGGCTGTGTGGGGCAGGGGCCTTTAGACACTGTGATCCTGGACAAATCATTCCACTCACTGGGCCTCAGTTTTCATGTCTGTCAAAGGAGGATTCAAGTGCCCTCCACAAAGCATGGGGGAATAGGGCTTGAGAACATCCAGGGTCTGGTAAATACTCTACAATAATTGGCTTTTGGGGAAGCAGGAGAGTGGCTCCTTTTTTTTGTACCAGGGATCGAACTAGGGACCTTGTGCTTACGAGGCAGGCAGTAGAACCACTGAGCTAAATGCCAGGTCTGTGGAGAGTAGCTCTTGAGGTCTTTGGGGCTTGTGACATGCCAGCCTTGTGCCCCAGAAAGGATGAGAAGCTGGGCTGGAAGGCTCCTCAAGATCTGCATTGGTCCAAGTGTGCAGCAGTGGTGGGAGACAGGTGCCAGGAGTGGGCTGCTCCTGTCCCTGCCCTGACTTCAGGGAGCTCATTTTCCCCACTCTTCTCAGGGAAGAGGACTACCAGGTCTCATCCCCTCCACCCTCCTTGCTCATTGGGATGAAACCACTTTACTCTTTCTATCTTATTACCATTGTCATCTTCTTCAGAGCATCCTCAGAACATTTCTTCAGGGTTCCTGGGCACTGAGGGACAGTTTGGGGAGGGGTCCCAGCTACCTCCCTGGCATCATCTCTTGGTCTAGTCAAGGTGGCCTCAGTGAGCTTCTCTGGGGGAGGAGAAAGAGAGGGGACAAAGCCCCCCTCTATGGCCAGCTCCAGGCCAAGTGTGTCCATGGCTGCTTCCTGTTCTGTTTATTGCCTCCTGTTCAGGAAATCATTGAGTGACACATCCCCCACTCCCAGTGAGATTATTTAATAGGAGCTGCGTTGTGGCCTCTCTTTTGGAAAAACCAGTGGGAGAAAGAAGCTGTCAGCTCAGCTCTGACATCAGCGTTGTCCCTGAGCCAAGAGTCAGGGTGGCCAGGGCGAGGTGGGGGGGCCAGGTCAGGTGGGGGAGGAAACGAGTTGTTGGTGGCCCTGTGACGTGAGCTTGCCACATGGTTCCCAGGGGCGGGGCCTGGACAGTGACGAGCAGGGATTTCTGGGATGCACACTGAACCACATACAGGGACACACAGACATGCACATGTGTGCACACGGTCCTGCCTTCCCAACCATCTAGTCCTTGTACCTAGAGACCTGCTGTTCTGCACAGACTCACTCAGGCATGAGTCTCTTTTCCTCTCCCTCCCTCCTCTCTCTCTGTGTCTCTCTCTCTCAAACAAGCATGCAGAGGACTGACAATATCATCCGGGGTGTGTACAGCCTGGCTCTCTCCCAGTCACACACAGGCAGTGCAAACAAACACACCCACACGTGCACATACACAGGGCTGGGCAGAGATGTGCAAAGATACACCTAAGTACTCACTATGCAAGAAAATAAAAAGTGATGTCTACTCAGACCCAGTCAGATGGACAGACAGACGGAGGCCTGCCACCAGGCCCATGGGACTCCCAAGGGTGCTTCTGGACCTGGGCTGGGCCTCTGGGCCTGGGGCTGCCCTCCGAGGGTGGGCTGTGGCCACTTCCTCCTCCCTCACCTACCCTGCAGTGAGGATGAAGGGCTCCAGTTTCGGAGTGAAGAAAGGTCTGTGGCTGTCTCAGGCCCCACCCAGGTGGGGTAGGGCAAGGCAGGGAGCCCAGGGGTCTGAGGCTGGGAAGGGAGGGGATGGTGAGAGGCTATGCTCGGGAGGGCCTTTGTTATGGCACAGGTCTCTGCCTGCACTGTGGGTACCTGGTCCACACCCTCCCATCTTATCCTGTGGCACCTCTGGCCCATTCCTAAGTTAGAACAGGCAGCAGCTGAGGTGACAGGAACACTATACTACCAACTGCTGAGTGACCTTGGGCAAGTCACTCAGGCTTCCTAGGCCTGGTTTGCATCACTGATACCAGCGGCTCTCAGATTTGACTGTGATTCACAGCAAGAAACATGCTGCACCTTGCTACCGGAAGACAAACACCGTGACACCAAGAGACAGCGGGGAGGGGGTGGGGAGGCGGGGGCGCTTCACAGAACAATGCCTGCCTGCTCTCTGCATGAGGCCAATGATTTTGCCATTCCATTTCCTTTTTGAAAGTGCTGGTTCAAACTCTCTAAGCTGAACTCAAGATCCATTGGAAGGTAGAGATCTCCAGTGTGACAACAACTGGTCTCCACTTCTGCCTGTGATGATCTCAGGCTAGCGATTTGGAGGCTGGAGGATGTAAAAGTGCTCGCAGAGTCCAAATGCCACCACCTTGAGGCGCTGTGATCCAAGAATACAGCGACTCATCCTACAGGTGGAGATGCCCAGGCCAGAGCCCAGTTGGGTGAGACCGGGCCCTACGCAGTGCCATGGTCAGCTGTCTGCCCTGCAGATGAGCAGGGCTCTGTGGGTTGCTGCTTCCCTTGCAATTTCTATCAGAAATGAAGAAAAAAATGCAGCCACTCTGATTCACCTCCAGAGGGTTGATTCCTGACGCAGAACCAGCCGGGAAATGTCAGGGTGATGCTGGGGGCAGCTGGCAGGAGGCCAGAGTGGCTTCTGGCTCCTGTGGCCCTAGGGAGTGTTGCTGGTCACAGGCAGCGATTTGGTGGGGTGAGGGTAGGAAGGGGCAGATTACAGGCCGGTGTGGCTGGGCTCTGCAGGGCCATGGGGGCAGGGAGGTGCTCTGTACATCTCTGCTGAGGCTGAGAGGCTCCCTGGGGCTCCAGGACCCGCACCAAGCTCTATGTGCTGGGAGGACCCGGAGGCCACTGCTGGCCTGACTTGGGATGGTGTTTGAGTCTAAATGGCCAGCACTTGATCTGCATTTCCCAGGTAATGTCCCCAGGGCAACCTCATATGGTGCGGTGGCATCCTCGTTATCAGATCAAATACAGGTTCAGAGAGAAGTCAGTTGCCCAGGGTCAGAGAACAGAGAACTGGTTTGCAGTGTGAGCAGAATTTGAACCCACGTCTGCCTGGGTATAAGGCTATGCTCTTACCCACCACCAGCAGCCCAGCCCCACTCTGCTCAAAGCTGATTTGCCAACTCCAGGTATCCAGATGGCTCCACGAGCTGTAGGGTGGAGGCAGGGGCCACAGGTGGTCACACTTTCATTTCTCAAATATCAGATAATGAGGTATTTTTGCCTTTTTTGGCAGGACACCAAACTGCCAGGGCTTGCCAGGAATTTCCGAGTTCTCCTGTCTCCTTTGGCTACCTGTCCCCAGTCTTGATCTTGGGAAACACTCTCTGGCTACTAACCCCTCACCACCCTCAGGCCCATCTGAGAACTCTGTGCTCCTTTCCCAGGTGGAAACATCCAGGCCAGGGGTTAAGGTTAGTCTGGTTTTCAGAGAACTGAGATCAGAGCCGGGAGGAGGGAGGGAGGAGGGGGATGGCCTGGGCAGTGGGGGTTTCTCTGTATCTGGGTCATTGGTCTTGGGGAATTCCCGATGCCCAGAGAGCTGCTTACCTGCTGAGTAACGGCTGCTGGCTGCCCACACAGGATGCCTGGCAGAGAGGGCAACTCCCTGCCACCCCGTCAGTAGCCACTGCCATGTAGCCCTCTCTTGAGTGCCCTGGGGGCCCAGGAAAGAGACAGACAGGCAGGCAGGGGGCTGGCCCCCACCCCCACATCCTGGGGGGCGCTCCGCAGGGGGCGGCTGGTGATTCAAGCCCCTCTGAGCTGAGCTATGTCCCATCCTTCTCAGATGGGGCCCGGGAGTGAATCAGCTCCTGGGGGCGGTGAGGCTGGGTCAGCAGCTGCCCCAGCTCAGGCCTTGTGGGGGACCACAAGGATGGCAAGCACACTGCCAGCCCAACCCCACCTGATCTTTCTGCAGCTCTCCTGAAACTGGAGGTCGTGGGGTACAGAGATGTCCCCTCTCTTTCTCATTTCACACTTAGCCCTGGAGTGTGCCAAAGTTTCCTCATCTGTGAAATGGTGACAAGAATCCTTCCTTCCCAGGGAAATCAACACAGTCCATGCTGGGGTGTAGAAGACTTGCTGGGTGCCTGGAACCACAGTGGCCTCCTAGCAAACCCACTGTGTAGCTACCATCATTCCCATTTTACAGATGAAGAAACAGGCCAGCAGCTGGCTGCTTCCCCCAAAGGTACGCAGCCCACAAGCTGCAGAGCCAAACCTCCAATGTGGTTATGAATGAGGCCAAAGTCTGCACTTCAAACCACCAGCCTTCCACACCTCCTTTCCAGGAGAGATTTGGCATGGACAGCTTTTGGAAAGTATAAAATGCTCTCAAAAAATTCTTAGCATCTACTTTGGGTATCACCTAAACAGCTGCTGCTAGGAGTCCAGATAACTAGTAGACCCCCATTCAAGCCCACAAAGATTGAGGAATAAGAAAGTCATGGTGACTTGAAACAAAGGCCAGCAGCACAAGGCCATTGAGGCTGAAGGAGGTCAAGGGACTTCCAGAAGAGCCCACCCCGCCCCCAAAGAGTGACGTGTTGCTACAGTCCATGGGGGTCTTGCCAGCCAGAGGCGTGGGTTCCAGATCTGCCTCTACTGCCAAATATGTGTGGCTTTGATTAAGGGCTTTGCCTCCTGAACCTCAGTTTTCTCATGTGAAAAATAAGCAGCTATGGGCCGGGGATTTAGCTCAGTGGTTCCGCCACCTGCTTTGCGAGCACAAGGACCTGAGTTCGATCCCTGGTACCAAAAGAAAAAAAAAGCAACTATGATGTTCTAGGAGAGAATTGAGTATATTGAGTGAAAATCAACAGAAAAAGACTGCTGGTTGGCTACATGAGCCAAAGGGCATATGGGAGAAGCTGACCTGCTTACTGCTCAGAGACAGGACAGTACCCCAGTCCCTGCCCAGACTGAAGGGGTCCCTGTGTGGGCCTTGACTATCCTACTCATCCAGAGACTGGTCAAATCCATAGCAGGCCCAGTCTGCAGGAGCTGGACAGGCTTTGGATGAAGTCAGAGCTGGAAGGGGCCAGGCTGGGGCTGCCACTCCAGGGTGGGGTTCAGGTCATGACCTTGGAAGCAGACAGCCAACAAGGGAGGATGCCTTCCGTGAGGGAGCAGGGGGAAAACACATGTACACACACACACACACACAACAGCAGCAGCAGCAGCAGCAGCAGCAGCAGGAGCAGCAGAGAGAGGGAGGGAAGAAAACAAACTCCAGCTACAGCCACGTTGCAGGCTCTTCACGGACACTCATCTCCAAGACCTTGTCCAGCTTCTCCCCAGAGGCCCAGCGCAGGCGGTCCCCAGACATGGACAGGAGGGGGAGGCTGGGCCTGGGGTTCCGAGGAGCCCAGAGCACTTGGGGAACACGGACTAAGTCAGGTATCGTGAGAGGGAAAACTGAGGCACAGGAGAGAGCCAGTCAGGGATGGAGTTGATGGCTCTGGCACCAGTCTTCTAGACCCTGTCCCCACTTCTGTTGGGTAGGGCTGAGATTAAACCATGACTGGGGGTGAACTGTAGGGCTAAAGTGCGGTCTGAGGAGCCACGGGGCAGTATAAGGCTTGGAAGTCCCCTGAGAAGGCTGCAGGGCTGGGCCTTGGCACAAAGGGGGACAGATGATGGCTTCTAGGAGCATAAGAGCACCTACTGAGAGGCTGGGGCTGGGGGACAAGGGATTGCTAGATGGTGGTGACAATGCAGCTCTGGTCAGGTGGATTTGGGGTCTCTGGTTAAGTGAGCCAGGCCGGGGAGTGGCCGGGGTGGGACTAGAGGCTGATCCAGAGTTCCTGCACTCTGAGTGGTCAGGTCAGGTCATGGGAGGGGTGGGGCTGCTGAACCTGGGGGTGTGCACTGACCCCAGATGGGGCCCTCCATGGCACCCCAAGAAAGAGACAAGGCGTTGGGAGAGTGCCAGACTGGCTCTCCTTCCTCCTGCCTGCTGGGAAGTACCAGCTGGGATGGGCAATTTTATCACTCCACATGAGGGCTGTGCCAGGAAGCCATGGAGGAGCCTGGCTAGGGCATGGAGTGCGTGAAGGAGGGGAGAGCAGCAACATGAGGGTTCATCTTGGCAAGACTGGGGGAGGAGCTGGGCAGGTCTGGGATGAGGTAAGAGCCGGGAGCTGGGGGCATAGAGAATGGGTAAGAGGTGGCCAGGGGTCAGGCAAGGCTGCAAGAACCCCCTGGACTTGAAAAACCAATTCTCCATCCTGGACCTTGGGCCAGGGTCAGGCAGGAGAGTTGGGGTGGTGTCCCCAAGGTAAGAAGACAGCTCGTGGTACAGAGGCACCTGGTACCTGTAGGGAGAGCATGGCCCCAGATGTATTATGTTGTCTGGCCAGAACGCAATTGCCTTATTTTTCTTTATTCTGCTTTTCATTGAGGAGGAGTCCCTCTGCTCATTTTGCCCTGGTCCCCACCATTCCTTGCTGCCCCTCAAGTATTCACCAATCTACTTGCCCAGGGTGGACACCAGAACTGTCTCAAGGGACTCCAGAAGCACTTTTTGGAAGCCACCATCATTTTCTGAGGCTGAGCTCCAAGGGATTCTCACGGAGGGTCTGGGATGCCTGCTATTTCTGTTTCCCCAGCCATCCTTCGCCATCCCGAGGAAGAAGCCCGGGTGTGATTTTGCCAAACATCCTTCGGTCTCTGCTTCAGGTGACCCGTTTAGAAGGGTAATGCTGAGCTCCTTTCTCGGAGCTCCTCCCCAGACTGTCCTCCCCAAACAGGCCCCAGCCACCCTCATATCTTCCTAGCCCCTCTGCAGCCTAACAGGTTCAGCTGGTCAGCAGAGCAGGTGCACTGCTGGCTGTCCGGGGCCTGGCCCTCTGGGATCCTGGGTGGCATGTTCCCTTTGGAGCCCCTCTTTGCCCAGTGGCAATGGGCACATTGGAGAAGGCCAGCTCTTAGGTGGCTTCCAGTGCCCATGCTCAGTTCTGCTTTATTACTGTCTAAAGTCCAAACCAGGCCCCAGCCCCTCTTCCTGGAACCTTCTTCTCAGCCAGGCCCCAGTCTGTCTCCTCCCGCTGACCCCTAAAGCCCCCCATCAGGGACCACAGGCATCAGTCTCCACCTGCCTTTCCTGTCTTGCCACTTCCCCAAGCCTAGGTGAGTCAGGGCCATGTGGGCTGCCCCTGATTAGAGGGACCCCTCACCGAGGGCCTGGAGCTCTGTCCCCACCAGGCCCATCCTCAAGCACCACCCAGGGCAAGCCTCTCAGGAAAACCACAGGGCCTTCGTTCTGTTGACGACTTCATTATAATTTTATCAATCAAATTCTTAGAAGAGGGAAAAAAAATCTGCCCTCCCCACCCTCCTCCCTCACTTGTCCCACCCCCCTTCACTCTCACTTTTCTTCCATTCATAATTTCCTATGATGCACCTCAAGCAACTTCCTGGACCGGGGATCCCGGCTAAATATAGCTGTTTCTCTGTCTTACAACACAGGCTCCAGTATATAAATCAGGCAAATTCCCCGTTTGAGCATGAACCTCTGAAAACGGCCGGCATCTCAGGTCTCCTCCAAGGCCCTCTGGAGTCCAGTCCATAATGAAGGTCTTGGCAGCAGGTAAATCCAACTGGCCCGTGCCAGCTTCCGCGTCCCTGCGGCGGGAGCGGCGGCAGCTTGGGGCGCTTGGCAAGCACCCGCGGGACGCCTCCCGCCGCAGACGCTCGGACACTTGGGGCGCCCGAGCAGCCCGCCCGGCCCGCCGGAGGCGCTGGGAGGCGACCGGGAGCGAGCGCGGCACATGGTCCGGGCTCCGTGCGCCCAGCCCGCCGGGCTGCAGGTTGGAGGCGAGGGAGGGGGCCGAACAGCCTTCCTCCTCTTCGCTCCACCACTCTCCCGCGCTGCTGTTGCTTCTCCGCTTTCTCCAGGATTCACCCTCCCTCTTTTCTTTTTCTTTCTTTCTTTCCGCTTTCTCTTTTCCAACTGCGTCCCGGGCTGCTCCCTGGGAGGGGCGCGGGCCGCTGAGCAGCTCGCAAACTCCGGCTCGGGACGGGAGCAGGTGCTGCCTCCAACTGCTAGTGCCTGGAAAGCGTGAGGTCTGCGCTAGGTGAGATGGGGGTGCGGGCCCTCTCCCCGAGCCATTCTGGCACCTTCACACGGCCTGGGGATGCTTGGAGGCGAAGGAGACCCAGAGGAAGTGAACTTGAGGCTCCTGTCCCCGTAGGGGGATTTTGCCGGAGGTCTCCAGCCTCTCTGGTCCGCTGCTCTCAGTCCCCAGGACCCTCAGGCGCCTTCTGCTGGGTCCTGGAAAGGCAGGCCTGGGGTGCCTGCGGTGAAGGGGTTTCCGGCGCCTGGGGGGAGGGGTGAGCGGGACAGGCCCGGACAGCTCCCAGCTCTCCTGGCACCTTTCACTTTCCACCCTCCCGGCCCCAGCTGCCTGCGACCTTTTCCCTTTCCTCTTTCCTGGTTGCACCATTTTCTCTCCGTTCCCAAAGCCAGGTGGTCCTTGCCCTAACCCAGGGCCTGGGACCAGAGACAATAGACCCGGGGGGGAGAGTGAATGGATTCTGGGGAGGGGGTGGGGCCCCACCCCAAAGGATGGAAGATTTGGGGCTGGAAAGAGGGACTTGCAGAATTGGGGGTGGAGTTGAGGGTCCTGGATAGGGAAGTGGCCACACTGGGAAGGACAGAGACGGGCTGAGGATAGCAGAATTAGGGGCAATTGGCTCATGAAGCCAGAATCAAGTGGCAGCTTAGATAAGAGGGGCAACAGAAGCTCCCAAACCTTGTCCCCAGGGAGTCCTTTGGGAGGTTTGGCCTGAAATGGGCCAGTGAGTGTGAGGCAGGGCTTAGGCATCTGGACCATCCTGGGAGGTGGGAGGACAGGGATCTCCTCTCCCCTGGAAAATGATGCCTCCTGGACAGAGGGCAGGACGCTTGGAGCCTTCACCTTCCTGAAGGAAGGCTGGACAGTTGCTCTGGGCCCAGCTTCCAGCTGGTGGAAGGGCTCCTTCTTGCATTCTTGCCCAGTCACTCAACCGAGGAGAGAGTAGGGAGAGATGGGAAGGCAGAGAGAAGCAGAGCTAGAGATCTGGAGATAGGGAGACAGAGAAAAAGATGAGAGGAAAACTAGAAATGGCCAGAGGAGCCAGAGGATGAGGTAGAGGGCAGAATGGGAATCCTGTCCTGTGAGCCCCTTGGCCGATTCCCATCCAGGGTGCTATGCAGCCCAAGCCACCCATCATGCTCATCGCTCCCTTTCCTGTTCCCAGGAGTCATGCCCCTGCTGCTGGTTCTGCACTGGAAATATGGTGCAGGAAGCCCTCTTCCCTCTGTCAACGCCACCTGTGCCACGCGTCACCAATGTCACAGCAGCGTCATGAGCCAGATCAGGAACCAACTGGCACAGCTCAATAGCAGCGCCAATGCCCTCTTTATTCTCTATGTAAGTTACCCTGCAGGATACCTGGAGGGAGGGACTTACAAATATGGGTAGCTGGCCTTGTCTGAAGGGGACCCTTTTGGAGCTGGAAGGAGGCAGTGAGAATAGGTTTGGTTAACTGACATCCAGATTCCCAGCCCTTCCTCCTCATGTCCCCAGGTTCTGAGACTGGAAGCCACTTTCTCAAGGTGGCTGGCCAGTGAAGGGCAGAGGTGGGATGAGGAGGACCCTGGTGCTTCTAGTCTTGTGATAGATCAAGGGGAATAAGGCAGTGAGTGGACAAGGAGAAAAGCGGGGCTGTGGGTGCCTGGAGGGACGCCCAGGAAGAGGGAGCGTGTGGGTGTGGTAAGTGAAAGAGTAAGTGTGTGTGGTGTACCCGCTGAGGAGTCACCAGTGAGATGCCACATTTTCCTTTCCTTCCCGGTATGGTCATGGTGATGATGATGACAACTGTTTACACGGTCTAGGCCAGTGACAGCGAACCTATGGCACACGTGCCGCAGCTGGCTGTTCATTATCATTGAAAGCTCTAAAAGGTTCCCCATGGCTGGTCTAGGCCTTGATCACTAGCAAGTTTGATTACGTTTGTGATTACTTCCAGCTCTCATGACAATTCTGGATACCTGCAGGGGAAGGAGTTGGGTCCCCATGCTATAGGTGGGGAAACAGAAGCTTTCAAGCTTGGCTGGAGGCTGGTAGCAGGGCTGGATTCCAACCCTTGACTCCCCCTGCCCTCTGCTCTTCTGCTCCTCAGTACACAGCCCAGGGGGATCCATTCCCCAGCAACCTGGACAAGTTGTGCGCTCCCAATGTGACGGACTTCCCGGCTTTCCATGCCAATGGCACGGAGAAGGCCAAGCTGGTGGAGCTGTATCGCATCATCGCCTACCTTGGTGCTTCCTTGGGCAACATCACTCAGGACCAGAAGCTCCTGAACCCCAATGCACTCAGCCTTCATAGCAAGCTCAGTGCCACTGCAGATGTTATGCGGGGGGTCCTCAGCAATGTACACTGCCGTCTGTGCAACAAGTACCACGTGGCACATGTGGACGTGGCCTATGGCCCCGACACTTCAGGCAAGGATGTCTTCCAGAAGAAGAAGCTGGGATGTCAACTGCTGGGGAAGTACAAGCAAGTCATTGGCGTAGTGACTCAGTCCTTTTAGGTCTTGAAGTGTGTCACGGACTGAGGGATCTCAGGAGCAGGATCCAGATGTGGGAGATTCTCACAGTATGGCTGGGCATCATTGATGGGCATCATTTATCCCAACTGGGGGCTGCTGGCAGCCCCCAAGGGGTTCCCAGCTTGTCAGGGCCTATATACAGCACTGCCCAGAAGGAGGCACCCTTCCTCTGGGAGACAGTAACCAGGGTGTCACACTGGGGAGTGACATGTAGGGAGCATTTCTGCTTCCACTTGTCCCCTCAGACCTTGCTCAAATGGAACAAGTTGTCTAGAGCAGCCCCTGACAGTGAGGCCGTGAAGGGTGTCACCAGCTCCCAGTGGAATGACGGCCATTTGTGGCTTTGCCTTTCCTTAGGTAGACTTTGGAAGGCTTAGTTGGGACATGGACAGGCCAGAGGGACTGAGGTCTTGAAGAACTCCTTGTCCCTTACAAATTTAGTGGGTAGAAGATAGAGAAGGGGTAGGATGCTGTCTTCTTTTGAACATGATCAGAAAGCTTAGGCCTAGGTATTGTCAGGTAGAAGGTTCCAGCTGGGCACTGGTATTCAGGCTCTTGGGGAGGCAGAGAGGCCACCTTCAAGCCTGGGAAAGAAGATGCTGGAAGGAAGAGAGGCCCCCAAAGCCTTGATGGGCTCCTCTTCCTCTTCTCTGCACCTTTTTTTCCTACAGCCTGGCATGGCCAGGATCTCTGGTGGCTGGGTCTGGAATCGGGTACATGGAAGTGGGTAGGGGCAGGTTGCAGAGACAGGTGAGGAGGTCCAGAGGGGTCCTAGAATCTTCCTCTTGGGGACAGGAAGGGGACAAGTAGCTCAGAGTAGCAGCTCACATTGGAGGCCTGTAGAGGCCCTGTGAAGTCACACAAAGGTACTTGACGGGGACCAGAACCTGTTTTGAGTCCCTAGAGCAAAGGCCCACAGAACTTGAGGTCAGAGTCTCAGAGAAGCCTGAGATCCAAGCTTGCTGTGTGTCTGGCCCACCGTGATTATCTATTTATTATGATGTCCTATTTATGTTAACTTATTGGTGCTTTAAATGGTAAAGTTAATCCCTTCCCCTGCTTCCTACCCAGCAGGGAACCAGAGCTGAGCCTCTTGGCAGGGCCTGGTCTAGAAGCTGACATGTTACAAGTGGAATTAGCCTTACAGGTGAAGCTCAGAGGGGGTCAGAGTCTGAGACATCTGGCTAGAGTTCCTGCTCCCTTCTCTCTAGACTTGGGGGTGTCAGGGACAGGCAGCAGGGGCTGGACCAGTTTGTGGAGGGGAAGGAGCTCTCTTTCCCACCGTGCTCTTTAGCATCCCCTGGAATTGTGCTGTGTTGGCACCATTCACAGTGGAAATGAATGGCCCTGGGGGAGTGGGCAAGGCTGCTCCCATGTCTTCTTTATCACACAATGGGAATGAGCCTGACCCAAGACCCTGCACACTCTTGCATGGTGGAGAAGCTCCTCGGGTGGCTTAAACACCCACCAAGTGTGTGTGCAGGATGTTGGGGCAGTGTGCGGACTGAGGAGCTGCCCCTGTGCTCTGGAGCAGGGAAAGTGAGACCTGAGATGCTTGGGAAGCAGACCAGGAAGCTGTGGTCCCTGCTACAGTGCCTCCTTCCCACTCCCACCCATGTCTGGGCTCCCAGGCAGGGAACCCGATCTGATCTCTTCCTTTACGCCGGGGCCAGAAGAGCAGAGAAACGCCCTCGGTCTGGGAGCAAGAGAGGGAGGGAGGCAGCCAAACCAGGGCAGCTGCTGAGAGCAGCATTCTGGCTGCTTCTCAAACCTTGAGCAGGCGGCAGTCCTAGTAGTTCAGGCACAAGATTACGGTACTGAAGATGGTACTTCACACTCACTTTGTACCTTTTTCTCTTATTCTCTAAGCACTTTACCTGGATGGCAGGTGGGCAGCCAGTGGGTGGGCCCCGAGGTCTGAGATAAGGAAGGTTAGGAATTGTGCGTCCCAACAGTGTGACTAAGATGTTGCGCATGTGGCCAAGGGGGTCATAACAGTTGTGCCTCTTCTAATGCTGTTTCAATTTGGGTCACACCCCTGTCCCAAGATCACAGCCTGCCACTCTTCTATTCTTCTGCTCCTTTCGGCATGTCTTGGGAATGGCTGCACTTTCTGAGCCAAGCAAAAAGAAAGACAGCTTGTCTGGAATCCAGGATGGATGATTCCGTAGCCTGGGGCCAGCTCAGCTTGCCATCATCCCATCTCCCTGTGGACATGGATTCCCTGGCCTGGACCCACCTGGCAGCCTCAAAAGGCTCAGGACCAACAGAATCTTCTCCTTCCCTGCACAACCCCTGGCTCCCTGACCTCTCTGTCCAGCCTGGACTCTGCCTGAAGGACTCAATCCTCAGTGTTCTTTCTAGATCTAATTCCGGCAGATCGGCGCCCACTTTGCACAGTATCACTGAATTATGGAGCCTTTATGTGAACAGCTTTGCGAGCAGTACATTTCCATGTTTTTGCCTATTGGTATTAACTCCCACCTGGCATGGTGGGTCATGTGCCTGGGCTAGAGGATAAAGGATGGATCTTCTGCAGAGGATGGGCTAGACAGTCATTTTGCAGTTTATCAAAAAAGAAGTATAGGGGTCCTTATTTATTATTTAAAAATTTAAACCACAAAGGCACTGCTAGTTTACTTGGCTCTCCTCATCCTCTTTCTTATCCCCAACCCTAATTAAGTCAGTTCAGCCCTGCTTTGCCAGGTCTCCAGAGCAGACTTAGTGAATGGGGTTGGAGCCTCAGAATCTAGCGAGGTAGCAATTTCCTTTCAGATAGTACAGATGTTCCTATGTCAGAATAATCTAGAGCCCCCATACCTGGCCCTGGTACCTGGGCTCCATCTCCCATTTGCACTGCTAGCTCAGTGGGCCTACTGTGGGGCCTTAGATGTTTCCCTCCTTCCTTTCCACTGGAAAGGACTTGGCCTTGGCTGATAAATTCCTCTTTGATGAATGTACCCTGTGGGAATGTTTCATAAAGACAGATTATTTTTATTTATTCAATGTCATATTTAAAATATTTATTTTTTATACTAAAGGAATACTTTTTTAAGAAAAAAGAGAAACTAATAAAGAATCTTGGCAAGTACTTTGGAGTGTATTCATGTGGGGAGACAGGAGGGGTAGGGACTGGCCTTGTCCTGGTTGCCCACCTGGGTGGGACTCAGCTGGATAAAGGGCAGGAGGGTGGGAAAAGTGGGGAGCCTCCATTGGCCAAGGGTTCTGGCACTGACAGGGTGGGTGAGTGGAATTTTGGCCAGGCAGAAAGTGGATGATGTCTAGGTAATGGGATGCCACCAAGGAAGGGGATGAATCACTCATCTATGGGGAGGGGTGTTGTTTGGCTGCTCACTAAATTCGCACAGTAACCCCACTGACTTATTCCCATTTAACAGAGGAAGAAACTGAGGCTCAGAGAGATGAAACCAAATGCTCAGGGCCATCTGAAGTATTTAGGAACAATTAGAGCCACCTCTTCAATTCCGAATCTCATGTTCTTTCCTCCATGTGGAACTTTAGGGACTTGGAAGATACCAGCTGCAGAGGTCTCTATTATCCAGAAATGGTCATTGACCACCCAGAAGGACTTAAGAAGGATAGGCCTAAAAGACTCCAGGGCAAGAAGGAGAAAGTCCTTCCTGCACTTACACAGGCCAGAGTTGACCTGCCACCTTGATGACTTCTCAGTCAGTCTTTCCTGGGCCTGAGCAGCTCATAGTGGCCCTGCTGCAGTCCTGCCTTACACTTGGGAGCATAATTTTCATAGCAACCTTCTTCCCAGCTTCCTGGGACCCTTTCTTTGGGGGAGCAAGTAAGGTTCAAATTGGGTAGTCACAGACAGAGACCTGGAGTGGCCCCAGGTCTTGCCCTCCAGCTCTCTGAGGCCATACCTGCCAGTAGGCCCTTGCAGTACCCAGGGGTGGGGGTATCCTTTCCATCACCAAGGGAAAACAAGGGTAAAGCTTTTCTAAAGAAACCTTTGGTAAGAGACTATAGGAAAACAAAACAAATGCCAAAGCACAGAAAGGGAGGGAATGACGGGGATGGTGGCCATCTGTGGGGCTGGATAGATGGTCCAGGTGTCTGGAATTTTCTACCAGGGAGAGGGTCTCACCCAGGCCAGAAAGAACAATAGACCACTAACTGGTTATTGGGCCACCCTCCAAATGAGAGGCAAAACAATCTGTAGAGGAAGGGAGGTGGCCTGCTGACTGGGAAGGGCCAGCCAGGGCCCTTGTCCGGCTCTATCACTGCTCAATCCAGCCTGGGACCCGTTCTGTGAGCTCAGCTCTCTTTTCTGTGAAATTGCAAGAAGAGTAAGTGGTGGATGTCATTCTATCTCCCAAAAGAACCAGAGAGCAGGGGTAGAAATGCTGGGTGAATTTTGTGTCTCTTGGGACCCAGCCTGACCATCCTGGGGTGGAGGGAGATGTGAAGCAGAATGAATCTTAGATCCCTGGTGCCTTTTTTGCCCGTGATAGGGTCACTCTCCCCTAGAGAATGCGGAAGGGACGATTTAGACAGCTGAGTTCTAGGCCACCTCTCGGCTGATGATGAGAATGGGGTGAGCAGAGTGGACAAACAGATTGTTCCCTCGTGGGCAACCTGAGTCTCAGGCCCATAGGACACATAGGTACAGAGGCCGTGTGACCTTAGGTATGAGGTGGAGCACGTGGGCTGCCCAGATTCCCAGCCGAGCCTTTCCCCATCCCTGCTCTCAGGAATCCAACAGAACATAGGGCCCTCCGATCTAAGAGGATAATTGCCAACAGCTACCCTACTACATATACAAGTCCAAGGGCTCAATGAGGGCCTGCACTTTAGAGTTTACAAAGCATTTTCTCACCTATCATTAGATGCACCCTACCCCTCTGTGAAGTTAGGGTTGCATATTCACTTTATTATACAGATGAAGAAACTGAGGATGGGGTGGGACAGAGAGAGAGAGAGAGAGAGAGAGAGTGTGTGTGTGTGTGTGGTGCATGTGCTCACGTGAGCGCATATGCAGATATGCATGTATATGGCCTGGGAATAGAACCCAAGGCCTTGTGCTCATGCTAAATTCGTGCTGTATCACTGAGCTACACCCCAGCCATGAGATGCTCTTGATGTTGATGTTTATGGTCATCGTCCTGTTCATGTTCCTGGTCAAGACCGATAAAGGCTTCTCTGCAGCAGACTTCATACTCAAGGGGCTCAACTAGAAGAAAGAGAATCTCCCAGGTAAATTCTTAAATTTAAAGATGATACAGAAAAGGAATTTATTTACTACACCAAAACAACCATGTTTGCAGCAATACACATGAACATCATAAAGGAAAGGAAATGCCTTTATTTCCTAATTTAAAGTCCTCTTTGTTCTCAATAGCATCTAACACAGCTTATAACAGAAGATACATAATAAAAATACCAATAAAAGAGTCAGAGAATCAGCATCAGAGAAGATATAAACAGACTGAGAAAATAAGACCACAGAAAGAAAGAAAATAAATAATTCAGATCACAAGCGCCATGTAATTACCATGGCTGAACTTCAAAGATGGCTCTGAGATTCCTGGCAGCTAAAGGAAAAAGGGAAATGTTATCTTATTATGTGATTCTCATAATTAGGAGGGAGGAGGCGCAGAGGAAGTAGAGCCTGGGAGTGGGTCTGGGTCTCAAAGGGAATTCTTCTCTGAAACCATGGCAGGTAGTGAGTGACATTGTGGGCTCCCCTTTTAGCACGTGTGGATTCCTGGGGGGCTTTTTCTGCAGCAGTCTTTGCAAAAGCCAGAGTCCAGCCCTGTGAAGTGCAACCCAGTGAAGGGGATTCTGTGAGCAGCCAGTCTGACACAGGCACAAACTGGGGCTTTGGCCCAGGGGGGCGCTGGACTTCTGAGACTTGAAAGTAGGGTAGGGGCTGCATACGACTCAAAAGATTCTGCATGCTCTCAGGGCTTCAAAATCTGTTTTAAAAATGGTGCTAGGGATTGAACCCAGGGCCTTTTCATTGAGCTACATCCCCACTCCCCCCCGCCTTTTTTTTTTTGGTACCGGGGATTGAACTCCAGTCCTTGCGCTCGCGCAGCAAGCGGCGAAATCACTGAGCTAAATCCCTGGCTCTCTCCCTTTTTAATTTTATTTTGAGATAGGGTCTTGCTAAGTCTCTAAGTTTCCCAAGCTGGACTCAGACTTGAGATCCTCCTGCCTCAGCCTACCAGAGTGCTGGGATTACAGGCGTGAACCATGTCTGGCTTCAAAAACCTTTTTATTGACATATAATATACCCACAAAAGGGACATAAGATGACTTCTTCCCTTCTGGAGAATCTGTGAAAGCTGAAAGAGGGTTGCCAGGTGATCCCGTCGGATGCTGGGAGGAGAGAGTTAAGAAGCATGCACAATGTCTGGTGAGGGATTTGGGGGTTGATGACTTTGAGTCTCTGACCCTGCTTTGCTCCAGGGCCTTTTGGGTCCTGTTGGACCCAGATGGAAAGTCTTTGATGGGCCACTGACTGCAGCATCTAGGACACCTCCTGCATCTCTTCTTGCCCTTGCAGAGGGCTCAGCTTGAATCTGTCCCTTTGACTTGGGGTGAGCTCCACCCTGCTTTGGCCTCACTTCAGGAGGCAAATATTTCAATTATGAGGACGTGGCTAAGCTCCGCCCACTTGAGCCAGCCCTAATGACCAGGCATCCTGGTGGGATGCAGAAGGAGAGCCGCAGACAGCCACGGCATGGGGACTGAGCAGGGGTAAGCGAGCAGACTGGCCTGCTCTGCTGGCTGAGAGCAAAACCGCTGGCAGAGAGGAAAATATGTGAGGCATTTTTGTAATTTCAGGCAGCTTGGTCCAGCTCCTGCCCAGACGGTCAATGAATCAAAGCCGGGAAGGCTCTACCTGTCAGCAGGCGCTCTTCTGGCCCTGCACCCTAGGCCCCATGCCTCTGTGCCCAGTAGGCCAGCTGGAACCCTCTCAGCTCCCCAGAATGCGAGTGTGTCACAGGCAAGAGCCAGACATGGGCAGCCCACAGGCTCAGAAAGCTCAGTGTCCCCTGTCTGCTCCTGCTCTTGTCCAGTCTCACTCAGCTGTGTCTCCGGTGTCCCTGCTGTAGTGGCTTGAATAGTGACCTCCAAAAGATACGGTGAGTCCTAATCCCCAGAACTTGTGAATGTGACCTTATTTTGGAAAAGGGATCTTTGCAGATGTCATGAAGTTAAGGGTCTCAAAATGAGATCATTTTGCTTGGGTTTTTTTTTTTTTGTTACCGGGTATCAAACTCAGGACCCTGTGCTTTCGAGGCAGTCGCTGGAACCACTGAGCTAAATCCTTGGCCCCAAGAGATCATTTTGGATTATCCAGGTGAGCCCAAGTCCAAGGACAAGTGTCCTTATGAGAGATCACAAAGCAGAGGAGACAGGTCATGTGCCAATGGAGATGTCTGATGCAGCCACAAAGTGAGGAATGCCTGGGCCATCAGAAGCTGGAACAGGCCAGGAAGGACTCTCCTCTAGAGCCTTTGGGGAGAGCCTGGTTTTGCCAACACTGTCATTTTAGACTGCTGGCCTCCAGAACAGTGGGAGAATAGATTTTTGTTTTTTGTTGTTGTTTTTTTTTTGGTACCACGGATCGAACTTGGGACCTTGTGCTTATGGGGCAGGTGGAGGCAGGTTTTTGTTTTTTAAGCTGCCCAGTTTGTGGTACTGTGTTAGGATGCTGCTATGGCTTAGATAGCTGTCCCCCAAGGGCCCAGGTGTTAAAGGCTTGATTGGTAGCCTGTTCTGCTAATAGGAAGTGGTGGCTCCTTTTAAAGATGAGACCTAGTAGGAAGTCTTAGGTCACTGGGGTGGTCTCAAAGGGGATTGTGGGAATACAGTCCAGTTCTGTCTCATTTTTTATTTACAGGCCACCATGAAGTTAATAGCCTGCTCCACCATGTGCCCTCCCACCATGATGTGCTGCCTTGCCACAGGCCCAAAAGTAACAAGGCCAACTGACCATGGACTGAAAGTTCCAAATTTGTGAGCCAAATAAGCCTTTCCTCTCTTTAAGTTGATCGTCTCAGGTATTTTGTTACAGTAAGTGAAAATAGATTAACTAAATAGAACTAATATACCCACCCAGCACTTTCCAAGACCTCAGTGCCACCTGTATGCATCAAATGTGTCCAAATTGGCTTCCATCAGGCCTGAGGTCCTCCTTTCTACTCTATGTCCCTGACACAATCCTGTTATTTCCTTCAGTTACAATAGTTTTCGTGCTCATCTCCAAGTTTCCAGGCTAATCAAATTACCTCCTCACTTCAAAAGCCTTCAAAATTCCTGCCCAAACTCTCAACAGGGTAAGGTCAGTTCCGTTTTGTAGACTAAAATCTAGGTCCCAACTTCAAGGCTGGCTTTGTGTGTGTGCAACTCAGGTCATTGTGCAGGGTCCTCAGACAAAAGGGTCCTGAGCTTGTTCGTGGTCATTGCTGTTTTCTTAAAATGCATGTTTTTTGTTTTGTTTTGTTTTTTTGTACTGGGGATTGAACTTGGGTCCTTGCACTCGCGAGGCAGGTAGTGGAACCACTGAGCTAAATCCTCAGCCCTAAAATGCATGTTTTTGAGCAAGGGGCCTGGTGTTTCCATTTTGCAAATCATATAGCTTGTCCTGGTCAACTTAACCTCTTGGGCTCACCTCTTTCTCCATGTGGCTTCCCTTTGGCCGTTACAGTGATTTGGGAATGTGTTAAATGCCATGTCCTTTTACCTCTCCACACCTTTGCTCTGGTTTTTCCCTTTGTCTGGAATGTCACTTCTCCTTTGCTATGCAGAAAATTCTTTCTGGCTTTTCCAGGACCTGTTCAGATGTTATCTCATCCATGAAGTATCCCTTTATCCCTTTAGGCTGGAGTCTCCTAAGTTCATTTTAGCTCCAATTGTATGTTTTTTCAGGACCTTAGAATTCACCAAGTTCTTCCTTCACATGATCATGGTTCACAAGGACCTACTGTTTATTGAACACCTACTATGCACAGAGCACATTGTAGGTACCTGACATGGGCCATAGCAATAATAGCTTCCATTTTTTAGTGCCCTGTAGCAGACACTTAACCTTGTTCCGTTATATCAAATGAGTAGAGCACAGATTGGCCAAGTCCACACTCCAGGGAGCTTAGAAATACAGACTCTTGGCTCCACCTCAAACCAGCTCAAATGGAATCTGCATTTCAATGCGATTCTCAGGGGCTCTGTTCATCCCCTCTGACAAGAGCTGAGGCTCAGTGCCCAGCGTAGCACCATGACTCTGACGTGACTGGATTTGAGCCCTGGCTTTGCTCTTCTCAGCTGTGGGAGATTAGGTCGATTTCCTGAATTCCTCTATGTCTCAGTTTCCTCATTTGTCAATGACTCTTCCATGGTCATTAAGAGAAGTAGATGTGATAAGACATGCCACGCAAGGCAAACGCGCCAGGTGTCCCCTTGCCGTCCCTGCCTCTCCTGCCTGACTGTCCCTGTCCCTGTCTTCTCCACCCTGATTCATTTCTGGAACTCCCACAGCCTCCCCACTGGCCCACCCCCACAGCAACCCTCCTAAGGGGAACCTCGGGTCTTCCACAGGCAGCAGAGGAGGTATGGGGGTGGGGAGCCTTTCTGTCTCCCTCACCCAGTCCAGCCTGCTGAATCTTCTGCTTGCCTCCCTTCTCCTGGTCTCACTTCTCAGCCACAGAGAAGGCCTAGGGAGACGCTGGAGGAGGGGAGACAGGCATGAGGTCAGCCCCACGTCAGCCCCTCTCCCTTTCCCCGCCGTGGCTGGGAAGAGGCTGCTGAGAGGGTGCCAGCCACACTGGAGGTCTGTCCCCTGCTCTGGGGCCAGACCACAGGCAGCCCAGCTGGGCTGCAGCCAGGCCGGGGGGAGGTGTTCTCAGCCCGAAGCTCCTCTCTGTCTGGCCCTCGGGACCCCTCCCCGACCCCAGATTCAAGCAGCCGGCCAAGGGCTCTTCCGGGCAGGTGAGGTCATTGTCTCCACCAGACCAGCCTGACGCAAAGCAGCCAGCCACCCACATGGCACGATCCATGCACCCTGGGCCTTCCCTACTCCATCTCCCCAAGGGCAGCCCTGGGCCCAACTTTCTTCACTTCATTTCCTCTAGGGGGCTTTTGGGAATCAACTCCAGACACCTGCTGGAGAGGACAGAGCAGGGTGGGCCAAGAGAAAAACACCAAAAAGAGGCTCTGGGACTACCCTCTGGGTCTCTTTTGGTCCATCAAGACTGGCCCCAGAGCAACCTCCGGGGTCACTTGGTGCACATTCAGGACTGGGAACCTCTGGGAATCAAGGCTGCTATTATGGGATACAAGGGTGCACACGACAGCTAGTATTTTCTCTATGTTCATCCTGATTTTTATCACACCTTGGTCAAGATAAACTGTTACTTCTGCTTTTTGGGGTTTCCCAATAGCTCCTGATACCACTCCAGAGGTCCAGAGAGTTTCTGCAAAAGGCTTGAGGAGTTCTGTGGGCCTCTGGAGGGGATGGTGAGTGCAGGTCCCCCTCGTGAGCCCCTTGAGAGGATCACACCTCAGGGAGTCAAAGTCTGAGTCAAAGTCTGCCTCCCAGGGACATTTGGCTATGTCCAGAGACACTTTTGGTTGTCACACACTATTGATTGGCCACTTCTGGCATCTACTGGGTAGAGGCCAGGGAGGCTGCTAAGAGACAGGGGCCCTGGAAAGCTGAAGGGCAGGAAGGGGAAGGGAACTAAGGTACCTTTCATTCTGGTCCCTGGCAGGCCTCCCGAGTGCTGTGTGACCTAGACCCATCTCCTTATTTCTCTGAGCCCTGGTTTCACATTATAAAGTGAGGTTGATGTAGGCTTCAGAGCCTGGCTGCCTTGGGTTGGGATCTAGCTCTGGAAACTGAAACTACTGACATTTCTTCCCTGAGTCCTCAATTTCCTCATAGGTAAAATGGGGAAACTACGTGTTCACCTCACTGGCTGCTGGGAAGACAAATGAAATAACACACGGAAGGCACCCATCCCAGTGCCACCTGTGCAGTAAGCATTTCATGGTTGCCCCTTTCTTGTCATCTTGAGTTCCAAGTCAACCCAGTGTCTATGCCAAGGTGGTCAACAAACTGCCCCGAAGGCCTGGGGTTGTATATAAAACATAGGACATTACAATTATCTGGCTGTCCTGAAGTCAGATTTGCTCAATTTGGCCTACTGTTCATTTTTGTAAATAAAGCTTTACTGGAACATAGCCATGTATAGTTGTTACATATTGCCTCTGGCTATGTTTTTGTGCTATAACAGAATTGAGTCGTTGTGATACAGACCTTAATGTCCATGGAACTTAAGATAGTTAGCATCTGACCCTCTGCAAAAAAAGTCTGCTGAGCCCTGGTCTATGCTTGGAAATAATTGCTTGAGGGTGAAGTTTGTGTAGCTAGAACCCATGGAGTAACTGTCCCCTGCTATGAGCAGAAGACCCATACATGGAGAAGATGGTGAGCAGAATCTCTCAGTCACCCTAAGGACACAGTGTCTAGAAGAAATCAGAAAGAGCTCTGGTCTGGGGAGAAAGACCCTTCTAAAGCTGTCCCTTCACTAACTTTCAAATGACCTTGGCAAAGTCTTTTCCCTTCTCTAGGTCCTAATTCCTATAGCCTCCATTTGTTCAACAAACATTTACAAAATATCTACTATGTGCCAGACACCAGCTGAACACAGGATCCTGCTCTGATGGCTCCTCAATTCAAATTGGTGTAAGAGATGATAAACAAACCTGTAAATACATAATATGGGGTCAGCTAGTGACAGAATGTCCTGAAAGAAACAATGCAGGTACTGTGGTAGAACCTGGGGAGGGACTGAGATCTGATGAAAGAGCAGATGCCTCAGTTTCCCCACCTGCTGCTTGTATGGCCTTGGCAGGGCCACTTACAGGAAGAAATGGTTCACTCTGGTCAAGTATTGAGCAAAGTATTGACCAGGCAGTGTATTTCCTAAACTCTGTTGGGGAAAACCCCTAAGAGTAACGCCTTTCATCTCACCGTCTGGTCAGAGAGGAGGGGCCATTGGCCACAGGGCTGCCACCTGGAGAGGTGAGAGTAGGGAGGAGGGGAGGAAGGGCCCAATCTTGCCAGGGCCAGCAGCAACATCCTTCCCTAAGGCAGCATCCTGTCCCCAGCTCTCAGCCCCAAGCCTGGCCTGACCCAAGAGGAAGGCTGTGCCTCACAGGCTTCCTGTAGAGCCTAGCTCTGATTTCCTGGGCCAGAGACTATTCTGGCCATATAGGATAACCTTGGCTGTCCCCTTTCAGCCCCCAGGGACAGGTGTCCTTGGAGGTAGGCAACAGCCCAATCCTGTCTGATTGAGGGTAGTTGCATGACAGTGGTCCAGCCATGTTCTCCCAGCCCCTCAGAACACCCAGAAGCATGACTTTTACACCCTATGTGCCCTCTGGCTCAGAATCCTTCTGTCCAGACTGGTTTCTGTCTAGATTTAGAATTGCCAGTGGTGATGACATGAGGTTGTGTAGAGTGCTGGTGGCTCAACAGAGACACACTAGGATACACAATGACATTTTCATTGGGGGCCTCAGTGCCCTAAGGCAAGTAGGTGACTAATGGCGGAATTTTAGGCACATGGCAAATCCATAGGGGGTAACATATATAAAAAACATATATAAAACATATATAAAAACTTTGTTCCTTCCAAGCATGCAGGGTCTTAAAATCTACTGTATAAGACTCACACCATAGGCCTCCATGCATTTAATTCCCTGGTAACTCTGTTGGAGAGGCAGACCTCATCGCAGACTCTCACTCTGGTATCCACTCTGTACCTGGCCCTGGGCCAACCACTGGAACTCCAGGTGGAAGCACAAGGTTCCCCTTACAGGTTGGTCATGTGGTCACTGCAGTACACAGGACTGCTGTCCAGTAGGAGTAAGGAGAAAATAGAAGCCAAGAGAAGGGGTGGGTTTTCTGGCAAAGATCAGATTACCTGAGCCATCTCACCCTTGATCTGGTAATTTCTTCTGGGCTAGGGTTGCCCTAAGTGGATTCTATTGCTTTCCATTCCCAAGGGAGTTGGTATTTGAAGACTAAAAAACTTTGTATAAAAAAGTTTAGGAAACACTAGGTTTAACAAAATCGTTTGTGGCATTTCTCAGACCTTTAGGACTACAGGGGACAGTGGAGTGTGCAGCATGTCTGTGCACTCTTCTCTAATGACTCGGGCATCATGCTAAGTTATGGCTTCAGATCTTTTCTCCTCTGAGCCCCCAGACTTCCTGCCATGACCTGGGGTTTTGGACAGCAAGAGAGAAGGAGAGGAGTTTATCAAGCACTGCTCCTCCTGTCCCAAATTGCAGCTTCATTCTATACCTGGAAGTAAGAGGCTGGCGCTGAGCCCTGAGTGGCAGCCCTCAGGAGGGGTCCCTGCAGAGATATCCTCTCTTCTGGCCTCATCAGGCTTGGCCCAGGGTCCAAGTCAAAGCTAGAACCAAGGTAATCTTCCTAAAATACAAACTCACTGAGGTATCTCCTGCTTAAACCCTCAGTGGCTCCCCAGTATCCTCAGGGTCAAGTCCAAAGCCTCAGCCAGGGCTCTGCCTAGCTCTCAGCTTCATTCTTTGCCACTTTCTAGCTTGTGCTCCAGCAAAACTGATCTGTGTGTGGTCCCCAGGATACACCATGCTCTTTCCTGCTTCCTTCACTCTTGCCTTTGTACATCCAAGCCTGTGCCCTGAGCATCCTTCCCAGACTTCTCCCTCTGGATGTCTTTTTTTCCTCCTTAGGGATGATTAACCTTAGCCTCTGCCCAGAGCGTATTCCTCCTACACTCTGAGGCAGGCCACTGCCCCCTCACCTATGAAATGTCCTTGGACACATCTGTCTCCCCAGCTAGACCAGAATACTGCTCTGCCTGCCAAAGCCCCTGAGACACCCAGAGGAATACAAATATGTGCCTGACCCCTACAAGTCAGGACTGTTCTGGACACCAGGAGCTACATGGGATTCCCAAAGGAGAGTGTAGGTCACAGACAAGCTGTGTGATCTCAGGCACATTCCTCAACCTCTCTGTATCTCACTTCCTCCTCTATAGAATGGGGCTCCCCTGAGGTGATAGACATTGTGCTCCTGAGGTACCTGAGGCACCCTGTGTCACCGAGTGGTTGCCCTGGGCAAGAGGATTTTCCTGCCTGAGCCTCAGCATCCCCAGTGGCAAAACAGGCTGATGAATGGATCCCAAGACACTTCCACATTCCAGAACACAAAAATGTGACTTAATTTGGCAAAGTGGCCTTTGTGGATGGAATTAAGGATTTCTAGATGAGATAGTCCCACATTATCCAGGGGGTCCCAAACCCAATGACATATCCCTTTAGAAGACAAAGGCTGAGGGTGATTTGTGACACAAATCACAGTGAGGTCAGCGGCAGAGATCAGAGTGATGCAGCCATAAACTAAGGAACACCTGGAGCCACCTTCTAGAAGCTACCTGCAAGAGAGAAGGAAGGATAGCCTCTGGGGCCATCAGACAGGTGTGGCCCTTGTGACATCTGGCCTCCAGAACTCAATGAATGTCTGTTGTTTTAAGCCAGCTGGCTTGTGGTAATTTATTAAGGCAGCCAGAGGGAACCAGTACAATTCCTCAAGGGTTTCCCCAGCTCCAACAAGAACTGGATTTAGAGATTATCATAAATATCTGAAATCTCCCCCAGGGGAAGGACTAGGGTCTCTTAAGCCTGGGAATCTGACTCTGGAAGGAGAAACTTTAGTCCTCTGAAGTGTTGATCCTGGAATCCTTCTTCATCAGTACTCAAGCCAGTGAGAGATGGAGGAGTCCCTGGCAGCACGTCTGCTCCTCAGCACACCCTATTCCCTCTGTGGGAAATGCTGCTCCTACTGCCTCCTTCTGTCTCTTGCCCACCCGGCCTGTGGATCAGCACAGACATCCTCTTCTCAGCAAACCCTTCTCCATCTGCTTCCCCACCAGCTACCTGGCAAAGTTAACTCATTGAACACCCCCAATTTCCAGGTCAAGAGACCCCGTCCAGATTCGTGGTGGCATCAGAGCCCCTTGATAAAGCTGAACACTCTGGCCTTACCTACTGGCAAGGGACTCTACCTCTCTGAGCCTGTTTCTCAGTCAGCAAAAAGGGGAGAAGACCACAGGGCAAACATCACAGGGATAAATAAATCCTCCTATGGGTTTTCAGAGCTCTGACCTCGTGACAGTCAATCTTTGTTGGCTGTGCCAGCTGTTATCTGGCTAGGGTCAAAGCTGGGATGTTCTCTATTCTGGTCTGTGTCATCAAAAACATAGGCCTGTTCAGTGTGCTCAAGTCTTTGACCTGTAACCTTTTCTGGGGGTAGTGAGTTCGGTAAGTTTATCTTTGCCGGGTACTGTGAATTCCTGTTTATCCAAGGACCCACAGAAATAAACAGAATACTCAGATGACCACAATTTTCCATTTCAGTATGTTCAAAGATAACCCGAGTCACAGTGATCACCCCAGGTCTAGCAAGAAGGGCCTTCGAGTCATTCACTACCCACCCTGTAATGTGGGGGGTACATATCACCACTACGTCGGCTTGGATATAGAATCACAAACTACTGAGGTTCAGAGGGCTTTAGAGAAATTCTGTGAGCTCCAGCTGGACCTCTGGGGAGCTCTGTGGGGTTGGGAGATGACCCAGGGCCACTTAAGGATATTGCACGAGATTCTCCTTTAAGAAGCAGGGGCTATTTTGCTACAGACAAAATAAAAACACCCACAAAAGCTTGGAAACCACCAATTAGTTCAAATTGATTTCACTTTAAAAAAAAAAAATGAACACAGTCCCTCAAAGGGCAGCAGACTTCCTGACATCTTGAGAGCTATGACTTCCATTCAATCAGAACATTCAGTTAATGGAACACCTACCACCTGACTGTTCTAGGCCAGGACTCTACTGGGCTTCCCTTATTTATCCCAAAGTGCCCTCCTTTCAGTTTGGAAGGAAGGGACTGCTCAGGTGTCTGGGGTTTGGTGGACAAGGCTGTGGTCACCTCTCTATCCAGGTCATTTCCTCTTACAGGGGAGGACTCCGCCCACACGTCCTGCCCCTGGTCTTTCCTGTGGACACCAGGCAGTGTCTGGGTCAGAATCCTATGCACAGAGAAATGGGGAACCTGCCTGGCAGCAGGCAGCAACCTGAGGGAGTGTTTGGGGGACGTGTGGGCAGCTCAGGCCAGTGTCACACTACTGCTGCAGGGCCAGGCAGCCACAGCTGACAGGGCTAGGTATATGGATGCACCCTTTTCTGGTGCCTATGTCTGAATATCTCCTATATGGAGGCTCAGACTTGAGCAAGACACAGGTGTTTCTCCAGGGGCCTGCTGTCCAGTGGGAAGACAGGCATGGAAGCGCACAGGCGAGCAATGTGTGCTAGAATGCAATAAGGGGGGAGGCAGAGAGGGCTGGCAGTGAGACTGACACATCATCTGGGACATGAGGAGGAGTTTGAGGAAGCCTGGCCAGGGAGTAGGGGAGAGTGATGTAAGAAGAGGTACCAAGCAAGGCAGTTATGACATTCAATGAGATGACGCATCCAAGACTCAGCAACATGCAAGCCACACATGGCTCAAAAAATGACAGTGATTCTTGTGGTTCCTTGTTTACAATGATGGTATCATAGAATCTCAGGGGATTTCAAAGGCCATCTAAACCAATAGTTCTTGGCTGGGGATGATTTTGCACCGGGGAAAACTTGGCAATGTCTGAAATATTTTGGTTGCCAGAGATGCAAGTACTGCCAATATCTCATGGGTGGATGATAGGGATGTTATTGAACACCTTATGGTACAAAGAATGGTCCACACTTCAAAGAATGTCACTCATGCTAAGGCTGAGAAGCCCAGATCTAAGCTAATGCCTCTCATAGAAACGTTCCCCTCTGTACTACTGCTTCTAGCTGATCATCACATCCTACGAGCACACATAGTGTAGGAAGTCCTATGAGATATCCATCTATCTATGTATATGTGAATCTTTGGTCATGGTTCCTGGGTCATAACTCTGATCTACCTTGTCTGATAGTATGTCATCATTTCAGAGGGGTCATGTCCCACACCTTAGAGGGAGGAATGCTTTTGAGAGGCCAAGGAAAATTGAAACAGAGAGGCTTGATGGGTTTTTCCACTCAATCTGTGCAGGAAGTCCTCTAAAAACACAGAAAGGCTGGTTTGGAAGCTTCCAGAAAACTGAACACTCACAGGCTCCCTGGAGAGTGGTATGCCTGGAGATGGAAGGTTCTTGTCTCTTCCTCTCCATGCCTCACTTTTTTTCTGTTCCCTTTTGTAACATCCTTTACATTGTGCTGGTAAACCTAAGTGTTTTCCTGAGTTCTGTGAGTCACTCCAGCAACTTGATTGAACCTGGAGAGGGGTTTGTGGGAACCTTGATTTCTAGCCAGTAGGTCAGAACCACAAGTAAGACAACCCTGGGTATGTGATGGTGTCTTAAACAGAGTGTGCAGGGGAGACACACAGCAGTCCTGGGAAATGGAGCCCAACCTGTGGGACTGGATGCCTCTTCCAGGTAGACCATGACAGAGTAGATTGGGTTAGAGGATACCTGAAGTAGGGTCATGCTTCCTTGCTGGTGGGGAGAAATCCCCACACATTTTGAAGCCATAGGCAAGCTCTGTGCTGTGAATGTACAGCAGGAGAAACTGAGTCTGAGTTGGATTGGTTTTTCCTTCTTTATCCTCAGACTCCTCCTCAGGCAGCCTGTTCCATCTGTTACTAGTTCCATCTGTTACTACCTCGACATGGTGGCATCTCTTCTCCATGTTCCTCCAAGGGCATCGTCTTCCATCTGTCCTTGGGAACCTAGAATTAGCCTCATTCAGCTTCCGCCTACAAGGCCTTTGGGTATTTGAGAATATGATTGTGAATATTTCCTGCCATACTGCACATCTTCCAGGCCACCCAGGTTGTTTGACTTGGGGTGTGGGGCCGGTATCTACCCTAGAGGAACCAGAGGGATCACATCAACTCTGGCTCAGAGCCAACAAGGCCCAAGGAGATCAACATTCCCATTGCTCACCATAAACGTCAGCTTTACCTCCTGTCAAATGGGTGTAAGGACATCTGTCTGGACTTCCTTGATAATTGCTGTGAGCCCAAGAGTCAACAAATGAAAAAGGTGAAATTGCTACTCAAAAGAGTACAAGAGATGAATGTTATCATGGCCATGGTCATCAAGCTGCCCTTGCATCTCCGTGATTGACCAAACATTTTTGGGATTTTTTTTCCCCCTTCTAGTACTGGAATTGAACCCAGGAGTGTTCTACCATTGAGCTACACTCTCTGCCCTCTTATACTTTAAAAAATTTTGAGACAGGGTCTTACTAAGTTGCCCAGGTTGGCTTCGCAATTTTTTTGTTGTTTCTTTTTTTCGTTTGTTTGTTTGTTTTTGAGACAGAGTCTTACTATGTAGTTCAAGCTGGTATTGGAACTCACAGTGTAGCCCAGACTGGCCTCAAACTTGTGGCAATCCTCCTGCCTCAGCCCTGCAAGTGCTGCAATAAAAAGCATAAGCCATCACACCCAGTAGTGAACATGGCCTTGAATTTCTGATCTCTTGTTTTAGCTTCCTCAGTAGCAAGGGATCAAGTATTTTCATATCTTACTTTGCCTTCCTCTGAATTGGCTGATAGCAGCAATGGTGATTCCCCATTTTAGATGAGCGAACTGAGGTCATTAAGACATGGTAGGACCAAAAGCTGAACTCAGATCTTCTGGCTCCAGATTCAGGACCTATAAATGCCAGGGCCACAGGAACTAAGAGAGGCCACAGAGTAGAAGTACTAGAGTGTTAGGGGCTTAGGGAATGGGGGGGCCAATGGAGCAATCGGTGGGCAGTACTCATGGGAGTGTGTGTGTGTGTGTGTGTGTGTAGCATGCCCTGTGTGGCCACACCCAGGGCATCTGCTTCTCTCTCACACCTACCCTTCTCTTTTGCTTCCTCTGTGGCCTGGGTTTCCTTCCTCCCTTCAAAGTTCACGAGCTGTCTCTTCTGGAAGCCCATTTCTGTGCTTTCTTGGAATCTGCCCAGGGAGAGACACCTGCATTTTTGTTTCGATTTCTCCTCAGGCCCTGTGTTTCCTGGGGAGGCCTAGAGGTGGGGTGGAGGGGACACTGAGAGCCTCAGTCCCTCTGTCCCCAGACTCTGACACCCTCCTGCCTGCCTGTCTACCATCTTTTGCCCCTCTTTACTCTGATGGAGCTCAGCCTTGGAGACTCACTGCTTCTGAGGTGGGAGGGTTTTTGCTAGAACTCAGGTCCAGAGAGGGACAGGGCTTTGGTCAAGGGAACACAGGGGAGTGGCAGCAGATGGTGGGGACCTTTCCCTGCTGCACCACTCAGGAACCCTTTCTCAGCCTCTTTCTGCCCTTATCCAGCCCCTCAGCCCTTTAGGACCTGAGCAGGCTTTACCACCCCTTCCACTTGTGGCATAGTTTTCTGCCCCTCATTTTCTTGCTTGACTCATTCATCAGGGTACAGTCCAATATCACCTGGTTCTAAATCACCTGAATTGCATCTCCTGTGGTCCCAGTCTGTGCTTGCTGGTATCCTTGTCCTCCCTCACATGTGAGTTCCTTAAAGGTTGCACCTTAAGATTTTTATTTTTTTGGAAGTACTGGGGAAGGAATTCAGGGCTTTGCAGTCTACCATTGTGCCATATCCTGAGCCCTTTAAAATTTTTTTATTTTGAGCCAGCATCTTGCTAAGTTGTCCAGGTTGAGCATGAACTTGTGATCCTATCGTGTCAGCCTCCCAAGTGCTGTGATGTCAGGTGTGTGGCACAACTAGGCATCCTGGCTATCTCTTGCTGTCATCTGACTTTTGGATTCTTGCCATCCTAAGAGGTGTGAAGTGAGAAACCTTAAACCCGCTGAGCAATGAGGCCTAGCAGCAGAGGCCTAGAGTCCAATCCTGGCCAAAGGGCCACCCTTCATGAGACTAGGGACTTCAGGCAAAGTCTCTGGACCTCCCCCAGCCTCCTCATTCTCCTCTTGGAACTGGACGACTAGTAAGTGGTTGAGACATAGTCACTGTAAAGTGCTTTGCACAGCCGCTGGCAGGCAACCCATGCTCAATAAATATTAATGCCAACAACAGGCAGGAGAATCCTTTCAAGAGTGTTATACAAGTTCTGGTAAACAGTGGGCCCTGGTGGGCAAGTGTGGCATGAAGGGCCAGCCGGCATGTTCTGGGGAGGCCTGAGCAGGACTTGGGGTGGTTTGGGGAGCAGCTCCAGCCTCTAGTTTAGGGGACCCTTAGCCAAAGCCCTGTCCCCACTGGCTGTTGTCTCTCTTGTGAAGCAGTATTCTCCTACATTTTAAGACTCAGCACATGTAAGCCTCCTCCTCATGGTTTGAATTAGAAAGCAGCTGATGCTTTGTAGAAAACCTGGGGGAAAACATTATTGTTGGAGACCAGTCTCATTGCTGGCAGAGTGGACAGCCCTGGCCTGGCATGCCAGAGCACAAAAGACTGCACTGGCAAAATCAGAACCTTCCCTTCGGGACTCCCCTCTTCCCCCCCCCCCCACTCAACTTCCTCTGGGCCTGGGAAATACTGGCTGCTGGGTTGAGACAAGAATTCTCTGGCTGTCTGGGCTCGTTCACCCCAGCAGCAAATTGGTGGACTGAGGTCTGACTCAACTCCCAGCCTGGCAAGGCCCTGGGCATCTGGCACAGTGCAAAAGTGGTGCCTGCTGAGAGAGAGGGAGGCACTGGGGAGCGCAAGGGGCTGGGAGGACAGGCTGGCTGGACCCTGACCTTGGCAAAAGTACGACAGCATTAGAGTTGTCATTTTTCTGCTGAGGAAACAGGCTCAGAGAGGTGATGTCACTCACAGTCACATAGGCCATGTGTGGCAGCCTCAGAACTAGACCCCTTTGTGAACTAAAAGGCACGATTTGAGGTTTAGTTTGTTTTTTGGCATGGGGAATTGAACCTAAGGCCTTTGCACTGAGCCATATCCTCAGCCCTTTAAAATTTCTTTTTAAAAATTTTTCTTTTTTTTTGGCACTGGGGATCAAACTCTGGACCTTGCGCATGTGAGGCAGGGGGTGGAACCACTGAGTTAAATCCCTGGCCCTCTTTTTAAAATTTTGAGACAGGGTCTGGCTAAGTCACTAAGTTGCCCAAGCTGGTCTTGAACTCGTGATTCTCCTGCCTCAGCCTCCCAGAGCGCTGGAATTACAGGTGTGCATCACCACACTGAGTGGTGAGGAGTTTAAAATATTATTCTTATTGCTGTCTTCATCACCCGAGCCTGCTCTTTTTCTCTCACCTAGAAAAATCTGGGGAGGCAGTCAGAAGGCACTGGGGAGGCCTCCCGGCTGGCCATTGTCCTTACTATGGCTTATTCTTGGCCACCAACAGTCAAACAGCCCCATGACCAGGGCTACCTTATCTCTGGCCTCAGAATGGGGCGGGGGTTGACGGGCAAGAAGCCCAGCTTCAGATGGGCAGCAGTGATTGTCAGGGTCTGCAGTACACGATAAGGCCCTGAAACTTGAGACTGGAGCAGATGGGAGGTCCCCTCACGCGCCTCTCCTTCACCCTGTCCCAGGTCCTGGCTCCTTCGGGTCCTCCTTCCTTAGAGGCACCCTGAGGGCCCAGTCCCCACTAACCACTCCAGGCATCACTCCAGGCTTCCCACTGTCACTGTAGGAGTGAAGCATCCCTGGGGGCAGGAAACCCTGCTTCCTCACCCTCAGAAGAAGCCATTCTTCTTGTCTCCACCCCATGGGCTGTTGGGAAGATGGACTGAGATTACACATAATAGGACAGGCTGACCCCAGGGCAGGTGCTCCAAAGAGGCCACTTGTTCATTTGCTGATTCCCTTCTCCAGAACTCCTCTTCTTTCACTGTGGCCTTTCCAAATCTTTCCCTTCTTTTAAGGCCAAATCCTAATTCCATTTTCTCTTCAAGGTTATCCAGGAACTCTTTGGGTACCACAAACTTCCCTGGGCTTCCCGTTCTTGCAGCATTTGGAACTGGCCCTTTCAGGAAATAAACAGAAGATTGAAAGGTTGGCCAGGTATAGTGGCTCATTCCGGTAATTCAAGCACTCTACCAAGGTGAAGCAGGAAGATGAAAGTTAGAGCCCAGCCTGGGCAATTTATTGACTTAGCAAGACCCTGTCTCAAAACAAAAAATAAAAGGCTAGAGCTGTAGTTCAGTTTGAAGGCCCTGGATTCAACCCCCAGTACATACATACATACACAAGTATATAAATAAATAAGTAACAAATAAACAAATAATTTTTAAAGGGGTGGAAATGTAGCTTAGCATTCAGTGTTCAGCATTTAGTGTTTAATTCCTTGTACTGCGTGAATGCATGTGCTCGTGCACGCGCGCACACACACACAAATGGAAGGTTATACTCTGATAGGTTAACCAGGGCTATCTTGAGTGGGGGGCTACCAGCCAGTTTGTTTTTTCCTTCTATTGTAGGTAAGTGTGTGCATCCATGTACATGAACATTCTACCTTTTCTGCATTGTACAGAACTTACTTCTATATTTCTTTTTATTTTTTTGGTACTGGGGCTCGAACTCAGGTCCTTGCTCTTGTGCAGGAGGCGGTAAAACCACTGAGCTAAGTCCCTGGCCCCAGAACTTACTTCTCTAAATGGGCCATAGTGGTGCATGCTTGTAGTCCCAACTGGTTGGAAGGCTGAAGCAGGAGGATCACTGGAGTCCATGAGTTCAAGGCCAGCCTGGGCAACATAATGAGACCCCGTCTAAAAAGAAATTACTTCTATAGTTAGAAAAGAATTCAAATATATGCTACTGAAAGAAGGATCTGTCTGCGGCTCAGACACTTCACAGAGTGGTACAGCCTTTAGTTTTTTATAGCTTTGTTGACTGTGATGGTCCAGGAGGTGGGCACCTGCTCATTCATGAACATGGAGTCATGGTTCCAGGTCCTTCAGGTATGACCTTCACTAACTTGCCAGCCCCAGCCACCATTGCAGCCCTGGGAACACCCACCACAAACTATCTAAGGGGTTCCCGATTCAAGGGCCTTTCAAAGGACAGCCTAATTCCCTCTCCTGGCACACTTGCCCATGAGAGTCTCCTAACCCTTTGGTGCTTTACTGGCTGCTGTGAGTCAAAGCTGAACAGCCTCCTTGCTAGACTGTATGTTTCCTAAGAGCAGGAAACATTCTACACCTCCCTGCCTCCCATCCCTGGCACGGTGCTGGCTCACAGCAGGGCAGGACTCAGGGTAGGAATCATAACAGTCACGATTGTGGTTATAATGGTAATGATGCCAGCCACCGTTTACTGAATGCCAGCCTTGAGTCTTTACCAGCTGTCCTCTTTACCTGAATTATGTCACGAGAGCTCCCCCACGGCCTCCTGTGGAACAGAGACTAAGGTGCTATTACATGCATCTTATGGAGGAAAGGTTGCTGGGAAAAGGGGACATGGACCTCAGAAGCTGCCACCTCTTCTTGTCTCAGTTTCCTCCTCTGTTCAGGGACCTGATATCTGCTTACCTTCCCTCCCTCCAGGTACTGCAAAGGTCAAACAAGACTGAGCATGTTGTCAGTTACAGCCACATGGCGTGGTGGAATAAATGCTTATTGGAGGCCCTACCCAAGTCTGGCAACCTGGCAAGGAATGGAGACTTTAACATTGCCCTTCCCACTTGCTGTCTGAGGATGACAGTGAAAGTAAGGACACCAGTAGCCCTAGATCCAAATGGGAGGACTCGGGCACTGGGAAAGTTGGTACTGGCTCAACCCCCACCCCTCCTATCAATTGCTTGCTTCCTCTCTTGTCAGCTTCAGCTGTGCTAACCATCTCTGTCATAGTCAGAGCCCAGCTCCTTTTGAGGCTGTGCCTCATCTTGGAAAGTTCTCTGGCTCTCTGCTCCCTGACCTCCTACCTGCCCTCGGGTCTCAGCTGCCAGTGTAGCTCCAAGGGGCAGTACTCCCCAGCTCCCATCTGCTTGGTGCCATTAGGAGCTCTAACTCTTCTTGGTGACACACATCTTTGCTCTAATAGTAATTGTGTCTTTCACAGCTGCCTCTCCTGCCAGGCCAGAGGCTTCCTGGGAGGGAGGGAGGGCTGTCCTGCTCTGGCTGTGTGTCTCCTAAGGCCACTTATAAAGCACACGGGTGGGTCTCAGTGAATGTTCTATGATCCAAGACAGACTATGATAGACTGGATGAAGGAGGGCCTGAAGGATATATTTCATTCAGCTTCCATCCTCACCAACACATAGGCCACAGGTCCAGCAGAGGATATTACTTGGGATCAACATTTTTGCAGCATGTGGCCTATGGGCTCTGGAACCAGAATCTCATATATAGCTAAGAAATAGCTTGCCATATCTGAGCTATGGGATGTAGAGGAAGTTACTTAACTTCTCTATTTGTAGAATGATCTATTAGAGGTTATAATAGCACCTACTTCATTGGTGCTAAGGATGTGGGATAATATAAATTAAAGATTACAATGAACTTGATTGTAATTATTATTGCTGGTAATGACTCAAAGGGTTCCTCCTCCCAATTGATACTTTGTCCTTTAACAAGGAGGAGCCAAGACAGAATTGGAGATGCCCGGGAGGGAAGCCAGAAGCCTGAGACTCCAGCTCAGAGGACATAGCCGTGTGACCCAAAGGGAGTCATTTTGACTGGTTACCAGATGACTAACACCAGCGGCAATCATATTCCCTAATGTGCTGCCTCATAGGGCTGTGGGGGAAGATCAAACAGAAATGAATGAGAATTGTTCTCTCCACAAATATTTACTGAACACCTACTATGTTCGGGGCTTTGGGAAGACCAAGTAGAGAGCAAGATGGCACAAGTCTTCTCCATGGGAAAGCTGACAGGGAAGCCAGAAATTAAGGGATTATTACAAATCCTGAAAGTGCCCAGAAAGATCCATTGTGTTGAAGGAGGGAAACGTGGCCGAGATATCTCTGTAATTCCAGCAATACAGCCTAACGGTCCATCCCTGCTCCGCCTCCTTCTGCCATGTGACCTGTGCATCTCCTTTACTCTCAAGACCTCTAAGTCTTCATTTATTAGATGGACTTTGAAGTGGGGATAAAAATACACCTTCCTCATGACACTGGGGTAAGGATTAAGTGAGTTCATGCGTGTAAAGGGCTTAGCACAGAGCCAGACACGTCTAAGACATCACTGGATACTGGGTATTGTTAATGCCTTGACATGACCTTGCCATGACCTTGCTGCTGGCACCCAGAGAGGCAGACGTGACTTTGTCCTTCAAAGAGATGGAGACAAGGAACACAGCTAACACCTGGGGACTGTGTTCCTTTCCTACCTCAGAGTTTATTTTTAGCCACACATACGTGATTACTTAGGAATGTTAAAAGGTTTGAAAAGAAATATTCCAAACTATTAATAGTAGTTAAGGTGAGATTTTTATGTTTTTGGTGCCTGGGATCAAACTCAGGGCCTCATGCATGCTAAGCAAGAGTTCTATCACTGAGCTACATCCCCAGCCCCAGTGCAACCATTTCAGATGTACAGTTCAGTGGCATTAAGCATATCCATACTGTGGTACAACCATCACCACCATCCATCTCAAGAACTTATTCATCTCCCCAAACTGACATTCTGTATCCATTACACACTAACTCCCCATTGCCCCGCCCCAGGCTCTAGTAGCCCTTATTCTACTTTCTGTGTTTATGAATCCAACCACCCTAGGTACCTCATTCATGTACGAGGAGTCATAGGTTCTATGTCCGTTTGTGTCCGGCCTATTTCCTTAGCACGATCCCCTCAAGTTCACATGTTGCAGCATGTGCCAGTTCCTTCTTTCTGAAGGCTTAGTGATAGTCAATAATTACTTTTGCAAATAAAGATCGGGGCAAAACCAGCCAACAGAACGAGTGACTGTGTGAATGAATGGAGCAGGCGGAGCTGGAGGGAGATGAAGCAGCTCTGCTGATTGTGACGGGAGCAGCAGATCAGTGGGTGAGGATTGGGACGGGTGCCCATGAGCCAGCAAGGGCTCCCTGCTATCCCAGGAGGGAGGAGTCAGACCTCCTGCCAGGGCTCTGGCCCTGTTGTCCTACAGACAGTGGACAATGAAGAAACTCAGCCCAGGGCTGTGACTCACAGGCCACCAAAGCCTGGTAGGGCCCCGCACTTGGCCCCCCCCCGAGGCTGTGGCCTTTCAACCTGGGCAATGACTGTCTTGGAGTTCCTGCTCCCTCCCGATACCAGCCCAGCTCCCCAGGCTCTAGGGACGACCTAGTTGGCCCAGTGAGTAAGGAAGGCCGGACAATTCGCCTTTTCATAAGCCTCCCTGCTGACTAATGAACGCCTCCTGATCATGCTGAGCCCTTCTACCTTCTACCCCAACCAGTCCCTGCTCTGGAGCTGGCCTCTGAGGGTTTTGAGAGGGGCCCCTGTACTCCCCCGAGGGAGCCCTCATGCCTTGACCCCACCAGCCTCTGGGTCGCACTCTGGGTCCCTTTATCCCTTATTCCTCCTGTCAACTCCAAGCTTGCCCAAGCCCTCAGCCTTCTGGGCTTTGCTGTCAAGCCTCAGGTCTTTCCTATAAAAATCAACTTTGCTCAGAGACTACTTCTACTTTTTCTTATCTTCCTTCCTCTCTTTCTTCCTCTCTTTCTTTCTTTCTTTCCTTCTTTTTTTTTTTTTTTTTGTGGTACTAGAAATTGAACCTGGGGACTTCACTCTGATCTGTGTCTCTAGCCCTTTTTTATTTTTTATTTTTGAGGCAGAGACTAAATCGCTAAGTTACCCAGGCTGAGCTCAAACTTGTAATCCTCCTACTTCAGCCTCCCAGAGTGCTGGTATTACAGCCATGTGCTGTGGTGCCTGGCTAAGCCCAGGGGCTTCTCATGTAGCTTCCTCCTTCTTCTCTCCAGCCTGTCCCCTAGGAAGGAATGGCCAGGTTGGAGTGACCTGAGAGATGACTCCAGCAAGGGAACGATTTCAAGCCCTTGAACAAGCCAGTGGGGGAACTATTTCTGAGCATGCAGGGATATCCTGAGATACCTCTAGTTCTTTCAAAGCTCATGGAAAGGACCTGTGGAAAGAGATGGGCTCTGAAGTGAGATTTAAGTTTGAATTCTAACCCTGCTACTCACTAGCTGGGTGACCATGAACAGGTAACATAACCTCTCTGAGCCTCAATATCTACATCTGTTAAAGGGGGAAAAATGGGGAAGAGTAGGGATCATAACCCCTCCTTCCCAGAATGGATGTGAAGCACCTTCCAGACAGTGTGCCTACTGGCCTGGGTGAAAGGTAACTGTCCAACAGAAGTACTCAGGACATGGGGTTCAGATGCCAAGGAGAGCATGGATAGGCAGGGAAGAGTGGCTTCTCTCTGGCTTCTCAGCACTCGTGCAGGGTGTGATTCTGCTGTTGAGAATGGGCCTGTGGTTCTCAGGGTTGTCAGGAGGGTGAATGATATTCTTTTATGACATGGTGTGTGCATAGATGGCTATACTCCTGGAGGGGAGCCTGTGGCGGAGATAGTGCAAGACATCAGACGACAAGCAAAGTGATCTGTTTGGTTCCAGAGCAGGATCTCTCTTGCCTCTCCGGTGGGGAAGGGAGGGAAGAGCCTGAGAATCAGCTGTGGCCAGCAACTGTCACTTACGAAGCCTGACAGGGCAAACCTGAAAATGGCTTGGTGAGATCAGAGAAACGGCTTGGAAAACAGAAAAGCTCTGGCCTGGGAGGTGAGAGCCATGATTTGGTCCCAGCGAGGCCTCCTACCAGCTATGTGGCTGTGGCTGAGAAATGGCCTTTTAGTGACACGTTTCCATCTACAAAAGAACAGGTGAGATATGAGGATCTTGGGGGCCTTTCCCGGCTCTGAGATTCTCTAACTTTGCAGCCATCACTTTAAAGATGAAAAGCAGTGATGCTGAGCTAAAACAGATGTGGTGGATAAAGCCAAGATAATCAGCCCAGTGGTTTTTCTCTCTCCAGTGCCCTGCGTCAGCAAGGCCTTGGGTGAATTTTGGCATCTGCTCATCTTGATAGGTAATCAAGGCTACATCTGGGGGCCTGAGCTTCCGGAAGACAGCCTGATCAAACAGTTTTTACCCTCGGCCCTTCCTCCTTCCGGAGCAGCCTGTGTGTGTTATAGACCTCCTGAATCCCTAGGGTTCAGCTTGGCTCCTGGCACAGCATTTCCTAAACATGGCTCAGATCCCCACTGCCCCCAGACCTTCCATGGTCAGCCAGACTCCAGGATGCCCCCTCCCTAAAGACAGAGTTATTGTGTACTTGTCAGTGCCTGGCACCACAGTGAAAAGTTCTGGGGCATTTGTTGTCAGACAAAAGTCCTACCAGGCAAGATGTTGGTGCATGAGATGACCGTGCTCTTTGTCCCTGAGGGGCTCATGATCCAGGGAGGGAGATGAAATGGTGGGCAATGGTAACTGGGGGAGGAAGGGTTTGGATGGCAGGTCAGCACAGCTCCTAGGAAGGTGGAAGAGGCAACTAGGGAAGGAAGTGACACCAGCTAAGGCAGCCAAACAGGGAAGCACCATGTGCTCAATAGACACAGAGGTGACAAATGTAGGCAGCACACAACTCTGAGGGGTGGATTTCATTCTAAAGGAGCTCCCTTCCCGATTCCCATCACAGACTTGATGTGTTCCTTGGTTACCGCTCATCACGCATTCACTTGTTTACTGTCTGAACCCCTGTCTAGAAGGAAAGCTCCACGTGGGAAAGATAACCACCATGTTATTTACCACCATGTCTAGTGCTCTGTGCAGAGAAAGTGCTGGAAAAATCCACATGGATGCATAAAGACATTTGAGGAGTGACACAATCAAAGTCGTGTTCCAGGATGGCAGAATTACAAGGCTAAGTTGGAGTTAAGAAAGGAAGTCAACTGTTTCTGTCTTTTAAAAGGGCTAGGACATGTTTTTCCCTTACTTCCTAATCTGTGGTTTCTTGCCCTTCCCCAGAGCCCAGGGCTCCAAGTATCCAGGCCTGGAACTCAGACATGTGTGGGTGGGACACGAAACTGTGCTGGCAGCCCCAGAGAAGAGCCAGTCTTTGTCCTCATCTTCACATGCACCTGTTGTCCAAAGCCCTTGACAAACATTGTGACATTTGCCTCCCAAGCCTTTCTGTGGATTTGGCCTGGGAAGACGGGGTGTGTGGGGGGGCTCTGGCTGGCCCCACAGAACTGCATTCTTTGAATTCTTGCCTCCTGACAGCTCCTGGTACCATAGCCACACAGCCTGGGATGTCCAAAAATTCCAGCTGACTCATCCCTGGGTGAACAAGGCCAACTGGAGGGGGTGAGTGGAATGTCCTAGGGCTCTGTCTCTGTCACAATCCCCAATTCAAAGGGGAAAGTGGGGCAGGGGGGTGACAGCCAAGATGTGAGCCATTAGCTTGATGGATGCTCGGGTGTCATTTGAGGTGCTAGGTAGCAGTGACAGGTGCCATTTGATGTTGTGAGTAGAAGCCTGGGCTCAGACCTCAGATGTCTGGATCAGGCTCCATCATTATCATTACCTTTTCACCTGGCTAAAATCCTTGGGTTCTCCAATGTACATGGAGGCAGGTAACAGTTCCTGCACAGCACCGTAGTGAGGATAAATCAAGAAAAAGAAAATGCTAGGCACATTCCCTGACACACAGGAGTTGCATAGTGATGCTGACCTCGATTGAGATGTCACCCATTGGAGGCAATGACGTGAGACTTACTTCCGAGTCAGCAAGCTAGTGTGTGGTCATCCCTCTCAGTCCCACAGGACAGAAGCCTGCCCAATTGCATGGCAGGAATGTTCCTGCCCTGGTTAGGGAGGAGGTTAGAATTTCTCCATTAGGCTAGTGCCTGACAGTGGCTGAACCTCCCGTGCACAGAGGGCTGTGACCACATTCAGGAAATGGGACCAAGCAGAAAGGGCAGCTGCTTTCTGGTGCATACTCCAGCTCCAGATGGCTTATAACCAGATTCCTCCCAGTTTCTTCTTGCCTCTTCCCAGACCCATCTGATGCCAAAGTGTTTCTCAAAAGGGGGAAATACAATCCTTTCATCACTGCCTCCTCACTGGGTCACAAGAGCCCCCCAGCTTGTCCCCACCTTCCAGCTGCCTTCCCAAGGGAATGTTTCTGGAGGTTTTTCCCCAGCGTTGTCCTGGGACATTTGGGGAGCTTGAAGTCCGGGAATGAAAAGAGGATACAGGATGCAATGTGACCTTGGGCCAGTCACTAGTTCTCACTTTCCCCAGCTGTAAAAGGAGGAGGCTAGCTGAGGTCATGCAGGCAGCAATTTCCGGCAGCTGGGCTCCAAGCATCCTGGCTGTTCCCGTGTGGGGGAGAACCATGCAGAATAACACTGCTCTTCCTCAGCCAGAGAGCATTTGGATCATAAGGCAATCAGGCCTGGGTTTGAAACATCTCCCTCTTCCCAGATCCTCACCCTATTTCCTTCCTGGCTCCATGATTTTAGACTAAGCTCATACCCTCTCTGAGCAGTTCTCCTTTCTTTGAAATGAGTGTAACTTGCTACCTCCACCTCCAGAGTTGTCTTAAAGGATTAAGTGAGACAAAGCATATACAGAACTTAGTATGGTGTCAGACTCTCACAAAATTATATTTCTGTTTTGTTCTCAAAGATAACAGCTTGTTCATCTTCAAGCTGAAGATGCCCACCTTACAGACAAAGAAACCAAGGCCCAGAGGTGTCTGGTGGTGGGAAGCTAATTCAGACCGTGTTTCCGTGTTTCAGATGCCATGCTGGGCCAGCTCCAGAAGGAAGCTGTAATAAGTTAGGGAAAAAGTCCCAACGTCTGCTCCAGCCCCCTCAGGCGGCTCTCAGGGCTTGTGCCAAGAACTGGCTTGGCTGGCGACTGCTCTTTCCCTTCATGCCCATTAGCATGGTTCCAGATGTCTCATGCAGCAGCCCCAGGAGCTCTTTCAGGTCTGTCTCTCTGGATGTTCTTCCCCTACCTTCTCTTCCTTCTCTCTCTTTTTTTTTTTTTTCCAATTTCCAACTGTTTTTCTTCAATTGTAGTTTTGAACATGAAGACCTACATCTTTCCCATCACCTTTGAAAATACTCAAACACAGTTGTTTTTTTCCTCAGAAGATCCCTGGAAATGTGTTGGCTGGCCAGACTTCATAAATGGGTGGGGGTGCACTACAGCCAGATACCTTATAAACTGCCTTGGACCAGCAACAATAAGAATTGTGCTTAGTATTTTGTGCTTGGATTTCATTAGATCCCATCCCCAAAGTGATGTGCCCAGGGCCCTGGAAAATTGGAGACTCTGGAGAGCTCTAGTGGCCTTAATATGGAATGAACTCTCTCCTGAAAACCTATACTATGTGACCTCTTCATCTTCAGTTTTTCTGACTCCATGAAGTGGATGTTCTTAGTCCCCTTTCTGGATGAAAAACAGTCTCAGAGAGTTTGTGTAACTTACCCTCAGTCACTGAGTTACTGGGAGGATCACTTTGGTCCGGCCCCAGAACCTGGCTTTCTACATGATAGATAGATGGTGGTAGTGAAGTAGAACAGACCCTCAAGGAGACAGTAGATGGAAGGATGCCCAGACAGTGAAGATGTATCTTCTTCCATTTCCTCCCTTGCCAACAGTATATGGAATGTCCCCTTCCCTTACCCCCCAGTTTTATCACAAGGGCCAGTTGTGCTGTAACAGCAGGGTGTGTGTGTGCCATGAAGTCTTCAAGGATGAGAGTACCTGCTAATGCATATCTTACACAAGGGAGAAACCCTTTAACATAGGAGGAAGAAATTTCTAAAAAATTCACATTTGTGACCCAGTGGAAAATTCCCAACTCCCGGACCACACCAGCAACCCCATAACATTGGCCCCTTTCTTTTGTGAACAGCCAGCCTGATCTCTGTTACAGCTGTGGCTCCTTCAGGTCTTCTTATCAAGCTGAAGTCCCTTTCCCATTTTCCTTTTCCTTCTCAATTAAAGTATTTACCTTCAAATTCCTGTTCTCACCTCAGTTTTAATTTCCATTGTCACTGAGACAAGTTCCCCGGAGCATAGGGCTCTGGGGCTTTGCTAAGCTGGGCACTAGCCTAGCTTCAAACTGAAACCTGGCCCAGGAAAATGTCATGGGACCTGTCTTGTTGAGGAGAGAATTGAATCAGCTCTGGGAGAAGCATCAGCAAGAACGAATATGTGACAACTAGGAATGTAGCTCAGTGGTAGAGTGCTTGCCTAGAATGTTCAAGGCCCTGGGTTCCATCCCCAGCACCACAAAATACAATAAAACAAAACCAAAAACAATATGTGTGTGTATGAAGTGTACATTTACATGTGAGGATGTATGTTTTGTACGAACATGTGTGCACCTGTGTTTGTGAGGATACACATGTGCAGGAATTTGTGCATGAGAGCATTGTGTTGCATGAGAATGTGTGCACACATCTAGCTATGTTTGTATGTGAAGGTACATGTATGCAGAAGAATGTGGGTGCTTGTGTGTGAGGTGAATGTGTGCACACTAATGTGTGCATGTGGAAGTGTGTATAAACTCATAAGGATATGTGTCTGCAAGGGTGGATAGATCCATCTGGTATATGAATACGTGTGCCTGCTGGGTACGGATGTGTCCACATCATGGAAAAGCAGGGCGTGGATGGCCAGTGAGGGCAAAAACACTATGATCTGGACCAGATGGATTCTTCTGATTTTTGAAACTTCCTTGATGTGAAGTAACAGGCGTTTCCCAGCATCAGCGACAAATCTTCTAAAACATGCATTTATCTTTTCATATGACCAAAGGGCAACACTCAAGCACACAGGGGCTCCTTTTCCTAGAGCCCTGGATGGCCTCACCAGGGCCTCACCAGGGCCTCACAGAGGCCTCCAGCACCTCCTCAAAGTGCCCTGGGCCCAAGGCTCCCTCGGCACCTCAGGGAGCGGCTCTGCTCTGTCTCAGGGCAGATTAACTTCCCTGGCACCAGCTTTGTTTTGGCTCATTAAGGAGGAGCAGCCGCTGAGAGCAGAGGCCTCTCCCTTCTACCCCAGGGCCTGGTTCTGCTGAAAACACTCGATTTAGTGCTTCTCGCTTTGCTTTCCCTGGCTGGGTGTCCCAGGCAGAAGGGGAAACACCTAGAGTCCGGGATGCTTTGTCTGCTGAAATGTGGGAGAAAGATTTGGTTTCTTCGCTGAGGTGGCTCTGGACCGCAGCAGCCATTGTGGGTCTGGGCTGTTTGTTTGTTGAGAGTTTGTTACTCAGGGTGGGTGGGGTATGGCTGAGACACTGTAATTGGAAGCAGGAGAGTGGAATCTGAGACTTGTGCAGATAAAAATTCTCCTCTGAGGGTCTGACATGTGTGATGGTGGAGCTTGCTATTTTGCATGTGTCCTGCCAAAGAAAATCCTGTGTTCATTTAAATTTGGTTTTTAAAAAATTCATCTCACTCATGTTCTCATCTTCCAATCCCCCGTCCCCCCAAACCACTGTTTCATTTATATATGGCCTCTCAAGGATTTTAAAGACCACTATGCCCTGAAACATCTTACTTCATGTGCTCAGTCAGGCTGCCTGAACCTTTTCTGGGCTCAATAGATTGCAAGCTTCCTGAGGGCAAGGTCTGGTTCTCTCAGAAGCCTGTCATTGCCCCAAGGTCTGGCTTAGGACCTTCTGCCTGGCAAATCACTTGCTTTGTCCCTATTTGTCAGATGAATGAAGAATGAGGTAATGCTATTGCTGCAGGTACATGGCTTTGATAGATAGCTTGGATCTTTGAGCCAAAGTTATATTAAGCCAAACTCAACTTCCCTCTGAGTGTCATCCCCTGGAACTATACCATTTAGAGTACCAGGAAAACCCTGTAGCTATGTAAAGGTGGACATTATACTCCTCCAGAGGCCTAGAGCCAAGGTGAACATAGTTCTTCTAACCATTTCTCACACCATGTGGGTGCAGAATCCTTCACTGTGTGGTCACCTTCATCAAGATAAAAAGCAATATTTTTGATATACATCTTGAAATGTGGTCCTCAAACTGTAAATGTAGCCTGGTCAGAGACATGAACCCTGCCGTGGCTGCTATGAGACTGTATCTTCCTAAAATGTATGTTGAAGTCCTAACCCCTTATTCCACTGATGTTATTTGGAAAGAGCGGTTTTGTAGATGTAACCAAGTCAAGATGAGGTCATTTTGGGTTAAGGTGGGCCCCAAATCCAAGGACTGATATCTTATGAGGAGAGATCTGGATATCCACAGACATAGGGGGAAGAAAGTCATGTGGAGACAGAGGTAGAGATTGAAGTAATGCAGCTACAAACCAAGGATTTCCACGGATTATCAGCAACTTTGGGAAAGCCAAGATAGAGGCATGGAACAGATTCTCTCTCTTCAGGGCTTCCAGAAGGGATCAGCCCTGCTGGCACTTCGATTCAGACTTCTGACCTCCAGAACTATGAGAGAATACATTTCTGTTGTCTTAAACTGCCTGGTTTGTGGCACTGTGTGACAGAAGCCCCAGGATGCTAATATATTGGATCACTACTCCCCTTGACTTGTACATCAGTATGAAATGTCATTCTTTGCAATCATGTGGCTGCTCTGTTAAAATTTTAAAGGAAACAGCTAAAAACTACTGGAATTAATAAAAGGGTTTGGAAAAATGACTGGATACAAGAGAAACACAAGATAAACAAACTCAAGGCATTTATCTCTACCTGTAGACTACTGAGAACCATAATCGCAATATTCTATTCACAGCAGCACCTGAAACTATAAGTCACTTAGCAACAAGGTTTTGTGGGATCTTGTATATTTGTTTGTTGCTGGGGATTAAACTCAGGACCTCCAGCATCTAAATGGAATCCTGATAAAAAAAATCCTACACAATTTTACTGGGAAATTTAGAGATTTGAAGAAAATCTTCATAAACGTCTTCATAAATAGGAAAATTAAATTTAAATTTTTTCATGCAATAAATTAATTTGCTGATTTATTTTGATTTTAATCAAAACCCCGGCAAGATTTATTATTGTTCTAAAAATCCGTATTTATATGAGAAACACAAGTATAACTACAGTGGTACCTCAGTTCATAAACTTAATTTGTTCCACAATTCAGGAAAATATGGCTGCAGTCATGTTCGTTATCTGATGCAGAGTTTGCAAACAAAAACAAAATTTTCCCAAACACTTCTGTTTGTGAACCAAATTGCTCACAAACAAAAGCATTCATGAACTGAAGTGTCACTGTAATTTAAAGAGCAAAATAAAAGATACAAGATGGGAAACAGGGAGGAAGATCTTTTGGAGACGGGAAGGGGATTTAGAGATGGAGGGAGAGAGATGAGAATGGAGGAAAAGGAGAAGTAAAAATGAGTAAGATTTAATATATATAGGTATCAACTTCCCATCATGAGTATATTCGTTATGTATCACAGACATGTACTAAAAAATTTAAAAAGTGAACTTCAGCCAATAAGCCATTGGTTTTTATGGGAAAAAATTTAAAATCTAGATTTAATGAGAGAGAAAATGACAAGGACAATTCTGAAAAAGAGTTGGGAGAGGCCAGTCCTACCAAGTATGAGAACATATTAACCAAAAATACTATGAATACAGTGCAAAATAGCACCACTAACCAACAAATACTGGTTCAATATCTATTATCTCCTTCCAGAAACAAGCCCAGAGTGAGATGAAGTGGGTAATGTTGAGAATTTGGGCTACTTGGGTGCTTACACAGATGAAAGAAAGTCCCCTTGTCCACCATTTATAAACTGCAACACAAAGGGTCATCCCCACCCAGAGAGGGTCTGGTTTATAACTCCATCAACTAAATTAGTTCTGGGTGGAGAGAAAGCCCCCAAGCCTTACATCTGCAATGGCATGAAATGTTGCTTCCAAGGCAGTTTGGGGAAGGGGAAGAGGTAGGAAAGACAGCTGCTAGCTCTGCCACTTGCTGCTGTATTCTCTAAGGGAGATTTTGTAATCACTAGGACAACTTTTTCTCAGTCCAGTCATTTGAATTTCCAGAACCACATTAGCTTGGGGAAGCACCTTGGATTTGCAGACTTAATATTGTTTAATCAGAAGTTTGCTGAGCCCCTATGACATGCCAAGCTCTGTGGCAGGCCCTGAAGGTTCCTGCAGGTTCACAGCAGGTAGTTACTTAGCCTTGCACAAGATGTGCTTGCTCCAGCCCTTAGGAAGCTGGCTCACTGGCTTGCCAAGAAAGGGTCCAGCCAAGTGGTCACATGCCACTGAACACAGCTTGGTTTTTCTCACCTCGTTAATGAGAATGAACAGATTCATTACAAATAGAATAATATTTATTGAGTATGAAGGTGTTAACTAAATTGCTAAGCTATCCTTGAGGGCATTTTAGAGAGACATTTTTTGCCATGATATAGTCACAAAGGACCCCAGATTCCAGATGCTGAAGTCTAGAGTAAAGCCAGGCTTAGGACCACGGAGATGAGAGAAATGCCAGTGCCTGAGTAGGGGAAAATGCTGTGTGAGAAGCTAGCATGTGTGGCCTAATATCGTGGGCCAATGTAGGGAGTTTGCATTAGGGGACTGGCCTAATCAGTGGAAAGGGACTCTAGACATGCATTAGAATCACCTGGAGAGCTTAAGAAAAAAAGCCTGTGTCCAGATCCTAGGTCAGCCCAATTAAACCAGAATCTGAGCAGCAGACACTTGAGCACTCAGACATTCAAGGATTGTGAATAAAGCTCTGGGGGTGATTAGGTGATTCTAACGTAAGCACATACGTACTCATGTATACAACTCTGGTTGATATTGCAATTTTAAACAAATAAGTGTACCATAGTGACTCTTGGGAAGGTGTGGAAGACAATTGTGATGGTAATTTAACTTTAGATTAATCCCTAGTCTTATGCATGGTGCTTGACTTCCTACTTTTTTCTTTTTTCTCTCTCTCTCTTTCTTTCTTTCTTTCTCTCTCATTTTTTTTTTCTAGACAGGTCTCACTATGTAGTCCAGGATGGCCTCAAATTCACAGTCCTCCTGCGTCAGCTTTCTGAGTGCTGGGATTACAGGTGTGGCTCTACCACACTTGGGCTTCTTTCTCTTTTTAAAAACATATTATTTGACAGGCATGGTGGTACACACCTATAATCCCAGGTACTCATGAGGTTGAGGCAGGAGGATCGTAAATTTGAGGTCAGCCTGGGCAATTTAGTAAGACCCTGTGTCACAATAAAATAAAGAGCAGGAGGTTGTATCTCAGTGGTAGAGTGCCCAGGGTTTGATTTCAAGTACCACAAAAACAACAAAACAAAAAACACTTTATTTATTTTAAGATATGTGGGAAAAAACATTCTAGAGGCACATACCCAATAAATTAGGGCTTCCTCATCCTACAAAGTCATTTTCCTCTTCATTGCCTATGTCTGGTTTCCTTTGATTAAAAAGGCAATAAAGGGATGGGGATTTAGCTCAGTGGTTCCGGCGCCTGCTGTGCAAGGTCCCCAGTTCGATCCACCCCACCCCCTGAAAAAAAGGCAATGAATTTGTGAACTCTTTCTCTTTGAGGGTCTCAATCTGTGAACTCTTTGTCTCTGAAGGTCTCTCTCAGCCAGTTTCTTGGCTGGGGGACCAGCAAAACGTTGAGAGGGTTATTCTTATACCTTTTAAAGAGTTTATCTATGGGATGTGGCGTGAGATGGGGGAGCCCACAAAATTTTTTCTAAAGTTTCTATTATCAGAGATTTGTACTAATAGAGAGTAGAACCCTAGTTCTGAATCAGGTATCTTGCTGATGCTTGTTAGTCTGGCACATTTTGATTTCAGAGCCCTAGCCTGCTGTTCCACCTGCAGGCTGGTCACCATGTGATATATTCCAAAGGAGGAGAAAAGGCATCATAAGGTTTGGGGATGGGGCTTCCCTCTGTGTATATGTGTCATAAAGAGACCTCAGATCAAAATGCAGAACTTGAAAAAAAAAAGATCAGCTCTTGTCACACTGTCCAACTCTACCCTGTCCCTGGGTGGAACCATGACCCATCACCCAAGGTCACCTCCAGAGGAAAGATTGCCTAAAGCTTTAGTCCTAAGAAAACTCCAACTCTGAGAAAGAAATCAGGCAGCTGCTGCTAGCCACAGCTGCTGTCCTGGAAGTAGCCAGACTAGGGATAACAAGGCAGAGTTCTGTACAAATCTTCCAAGGAGGGAAGTCGGGGGGCGGGGGGGAGATTCCTCATTTACATTGAGAATAAACTTCCTGTCTTATTAAACAATGAGGCATTCAAAATCCACCTGAATAAAAGTCCCCTGATGCAATGAGAGGGTGAGCAATTTCATGTCAGGCTGTTGTTATGGGATTTATACATGTCCTAGCTAGGGCTTGAGGTGAAAGTTGGAGCCAAAGACAATAGCCCTAAACCCCATGCACAGAAACCTCATTCCAGTGGAGTTTCCTTAAGAGAGTGCAGCAGACCTTTCACAAACAAAGTGACTTCAAAGGTAGGCTTGCCTCTCCACCCCCTCCCTTTGACACTTCCCTTTAGCTCAGACCTGGCCCCTCTGTTTCTTGGTTTATTTTCTGAGGTTCTCACCCACATTGGAGCATAATTATCTGAGATCACGAGCCAAGAGGAAAGGAATTGTCACTGATTACTTCCTTTGTCAGGTGCTGACCCAATGCTGCAATGGTGATAGGTGTGCCAGGCAATTTGGCATTCAGGGACATGAGCCCTCCCACCCTCAACACACCCAGTGCTCTTCCACTGAATTCCCCAGGGGGGAAGGCACCGGGGGATGGGGGAATGGGGGAATTTTCTTATATCACTTGACGTGTTTGCTTTCACTCACAAAATCCTGAGTCATGAGTGAAGCTGTGCTGCCTCCGGGCTCTGGCTGAAATCAGAGGTTATAGATTTGGAAACCTGACTCTGTGGGCTGACTCTCATTCAATTCATCAGAGGAAATGTGTATTAGTTTAGTTGCCCCTCTTCAGGCTGAAGTGCCTTCTAATCGGGGGGGATTACGTGAGGAAAGTGGCTATGTAGTGGCTTAGTAAGTTGATGCCATGCTAGTGAACAATATTTGACATTTGGTGAGTTTACAAAAAGGGCAGTCTCTCTGTTTGTTTGAACCAAGATTAAGTGAAAGGAAAAGTTTTTCTTTCCCATCCCAAGACAAATGGGAAACACATGTTTTCCCTTTTGACTTTGTAAGTACAAGGCTCCACATGCTTCTTCCCGCCCCCTTCAGCTGTGAGTTTTCAAGGATTGCAGCATGTTTCTTCTCTTTGGTGGCCAAAGCCAATACAGTATGAGTCTTAAGATTTCCAGACAGTGGGCTCATGGTGAGGGCCTAGCTGACTCCAGGTCATCGTGTGGGGGGTTCCCAGGCCTACCATTTTATGGGTAGATAGGAAGGTAACATCCAGTGTCAGGAACCCCAGGAACTGGGTGCAAGTCATAGACCTGGCTTTGTCATGTGATCTTGCTAAGTCTCTCTTTCCTATCAGCAGAATGAAACTGATTGAACTTTAAATGTCTCAATTAATTTCCAACTCTGGCAAGAATGTTCATTCAGGTTGGTTCTTCTTTATGTAAGTGGGAGATATACTTAATTTCAGGCACCCTTGGCATGGCCTTGGGGCAGTGTGCAGCCCAGGCCTGAGGACTGGGAGATCTCAGTCAAGGAGCCTGCCCTGCCATCGACTCACCCTGACCTTGAGCAACTTGTTTCTCCTCTTTGTGAGCCCTTCTCCTTATCTGAGAGATGAGACTGACATTCTTGCCCCTTACATAGCAATTCAGATATGTGACAAGGGTGAATGAGGCTATGGTGTACAGTACTTTGAGTTCCTTGGAATGAAAGGATCATTCTTGGAAGATAAATTTTTTTTAAATGTTAAAGATATATTTTTAAAAAATGCTAGCCCATAAATGCTTTTTGGATTATCTCAATAATAAAATAATCAATATTCTTTACTCTTAGCTTTCTTAAATTGCTACTGTTTCAGGAAATATAAGTACCAAATGCTGAATATGGGATGTAAAAATCAGAACTATTTTCCTCCTCTGTTGGCCAAAGCAATGTTCCTAGCGGATTGCTTTGATCATGTTTACTACTCTACTCAGAAACCGAGATTCCTCTTGCCTCTAGAATTCAATCCAAACTGACATTCAGTTCCAATTATGACCTGGCCTCAGCCTGCATTATTTACCACTTCTCCTATCTAAAATCTCAGAATTTATTAGAATGTCCACAGGGATTTCAGAATCATCTTTACATGATCTCTTCACCAGTGTGTGGTTACTCCTTGTTTGTATGTAGTAGCAGGGAGAAGCATCTGACACTCAAAAGCAGTCTGGTCACCCCTCATCATTAGAAACCTCTTCGCTACACTGGATCAGAATCTGCTTCATCATAAATGTCAACCATCCACAGGTCCTACTGAAGCTACCCCAGTTCAACTTCATTCTTCTTCCCCAATGTTTCATGACAGCCACGATGCTCCCCTCAAGGAAGCTCTTTATCAGATTAAATAATCATCTTTTCCTTTTTAATTTTTACATTGCTGGGATTAAATCCAGGTCCTCAAGTGTATAGGTGAGTACTTTACCACCGAGTGACACCCCTAACCCTAAATGACCATCTTCCATCTTTAACAGATTTCCACTGACTTGATTTTCAGACTTCTATATCTCATCATTGTCATCTTTTCCTGGACATGCTCCCAACATTAACATCCCCTAAAAACAAGCAGCTATTTGATTCAAATGCAACATTCTAAATGTGGACTGGCAGGTGGTGCTAGTATCTCCTTTGTTTCTATAACATTTAGATTAGGTAAGAGTCATGACAGTGATTCAATGGCTTAAAGAATATAGGATATTTTTTCTCTCTCAAGTAGCTGTCTGAGGTGAGTAACCAGGTTAGCAGGTGGCCCTACTCTGCAGTCATTCAGTGACCTAGGCCCCTCCAGTTGGGGCTTTGCTTTTCCATGGAGTGTTCCAGTCCAAGCTGGGTTGCTGCCAAGTCCCAGATGCAGCCAGCAAGAAAAGGGAAGAGTGTGAGGAGGGATTTGCCTCCCTCTGAAGGGCCCTGGGTCCCAACACTGGTCAAGCATCAGATCCCACTGATTAGAACTCAGGCCCATGGCCATATTTAACTGCAAAGGAGGCTGGGAAACATAACACAGCCTAGAAGTTCTATGTCAGAACCCCTGTCACTATGGAAGAGTTGGAAGATAGATGTTGGTGGCTATAAGAGGGGCTAGCTTCACTGGCCTTTCAGTTCTGACAACATAGCAAATTCCTTCCAGACTCAGGGCCAGTGTATTCACTGCCTTGCTTGGCATATTCTGCCTCCCCAATTCTCTTTCCTCTTTATATGCTTCAATACGAATACCATTTCTCCAAGAGGTTTGCCCTGATCACACTGCTTCCTGCCTTACTTTGTGTTACCCTAGGCTCCTATCGTCAGATAGAATGTTTTTACTTGTTTGTTTACTTTTTCTTGTGCCTGTTCTCCCCTACTAAATTGTAGGTGGCCTGAGAGCAGGAACTCTATCTTGTTCTCTGTAGTCAGGCCCAACTCAGTGCCTGACATACGCTGGGGCTAAATTAGGGTTGGTTGAATCGAGGAGTATAAGGATACAATTTGTTTAAGCACAGTCTTGTTTGCTAATCATACCACCCTGCTGGGCCATAGGGTGGTTAATTAAGAGCCCTCGGGCTCTTTTTACATCCATTATTGTAAAGATAGATTTCTCCTTCTGCTTTTTGAGAATTTGGCCCTAGATACACATTTACATTTAAATCTATTGTATTTCAGTTGCATGTCTTTGTCAGTGGAATTAAGAAGAGGCCTTTTATTCTTACACCTATTGTGCCATAAATTCATAGGAAATAGGTTAAAGTTTCTTTCCATTGGTTCTTATACCATGTGCCTCTCTGGCCAGAATAGAGTGGCACATCAGTTGAATGCAGGTTCTTTTCTCTCTGCTTCCTTCTTTTTCTGATCATTTTCCTTCCTGTGTCTCAGGAAGCTATCTGGCCTCTTAGAGCGCTTCATATGCTCAACATGCATGTTAATCATCTTGGCAAGACTCTTGCCTTTAACTTTAACTTTATGACAATGCCAGCAGCATGCTGGGTAACTCTGTAGACTCTCACAGTTTTGTCACAGTAACACTTATGGGGTGTTGCTTTTTGACAAGCACCCACCCCCTTAATGTCCACAACATCACTTTTCTCCAGATTCTCGCATGTACGCGGTCCCAGGAACAACTCCATATTTTCTAGAAGGCCTAGAGAACAATATAGATGCCTCTTGTTTTTCCTTTTGTTTGTCATTTTGTGAATTACTGAAAGATGGTAATTTTGGCTGTGTTTTAGTCACTTTCCTTATTGTTGAGACAAAATACCCGACCTCCGCAATTTAAAGGAGGAAAGATTTATTTTGCCTCACAGTTTGTAGATGTTTCGAACCATAGTTGGCTGGCTCCAGGGCAGGACAACATGGCAGGGGGGCATAGCAGAAGAGAACTGCTCACGGCCGGGTGTACAGGAAGCAAAAAGGGTCAAGGGAGGTGCTAGGGAAGGAGATATACCCTTGTGGGTCACACCCACAGTGACCTGCCTCTTTTATCAGGCCCAATGTCCTAATATCACATTTAGCTATAAGGCCCCCATAATCCAATCACCTGCCAAAAGCCCCACCTATGAGCTCATGAGGCTCTGGGAGAACATCTAAATATAAACCATAACAGGCCAAAAGGAAGCAAGATTTTCTTTTGATGTGTCAACGAATACATTTATTCATCTCTTCCAGTTCAGATGGTATCATCTGAAACTGATAGATGTATGCTGTGGGTTTCTTTATGTCATTGGCAAACAGGAATGAAGATGGAAAAAAACGAAATAGCCAAACATAGAGCCCTGTCACAGCACTGGGCCTGTCCTTTTTGCTGCAATCGGTCCATCACCAGCTCTGTGGGGATGGGTGTTTACTTGCATAGACCACACTCTTACCAGGAGCATTGCTGTTGATGTCAGAATTCCTGCTGAATGACAGACATAAAAGAGAACTCAGGGCCTTCCATTTTACTCTTCTGCCCACAAGAGCATAGAATCTTTACATTGGAAAAGAACAAATCCCAGCCAATCACCAGAATCCCCTCTACACCTTCTAGTTTACCAGACTAGTAACCATATAAAAACCAGGAAGCAACTAGTTCTTAGTGAACTTGTGCTCGACTCAGTGGTTATGCTTTTCTCATAAGCGTTTACTCATAGGTGTTATTAATTCATAATTTGTCCTAAAACTTTTCCAGGATCTTTTTTCTGAAAACCCTTCTACACTGGTCCATTTATCTTTATTGTCATATCACTGAACCAGTTGCTTCTCTGTTCCTCCTAGTAGGAAATACTGTTCCTGTCTGGCTATCAGTGTCCAAACCCTGACCTTTCCTCAAAATCTACCCTCTGTGGTATCTGTTGCTCCTATTCCTGCTCAAGGCTAGTTGTTGCTGCCCAGGATCCACCACCTGAGCGGTCCAAGCTCTCCTCTCCTGGTGCCCAGAAGTGCCTTTCATGGGCCCGTCTCCTAACAAGGTGTCACACTGAGTTGACTGCTGAAAACCAGCATCAGCTGATGCTAAGAGACCAACCCCTCACTAAAATTCCAAGCAGAACTGTGCTCAAAGATCTGGTGAAGTACTCTCCCACTGTTTTTAGAAAGTAACCACATTTTTTTGGTCATTGTTAGTTTAAAAGTATAAAAAAATTATAAAGTCCCAAGGAAGTTGCAGGACTATTGGATTTTTTTTTTTTTTTTTACATTAAGGGACCAATTTGTTTGATGTCACATTTTGAGGAATCAAGACAAGTAAGGACTGATTAATTTAAACTACAATATTTATATCCTAAGTGTTCTAGCAACAAAGAAGACAGAAATACAGAGCTACAAGCGAAATGTTTTTGAAAGTGTTACTCACCTTTCAGAAGCAAACAGTCATGCCTTGGTACCTGTAGGGGATTAGTTACAGGATCCCCTCGGACACCAAAATCAGAGGGTGCTCAAGTTGCTTGTATAAAATGGTACAACATTTGCCTATATACATCCTCCTGTACACTTCAAAACATCTCTAGATTACTTAAACGCCCAATACAGCCTAAATGCTATGCAAATGACTGGTATAATGTATTGTTTAGGGAATATTCATAAAGGGAAAAAGTCTCTACACGTTCAGTACAAATGCAACCATCACAGGCCTAACTATATTTTTAATCTGTGGTTAGTTGAATCCAGATGAGGACCCAAAGATATAAGGGCTAAATATGTTTAGATTTGCCAAAAAAAATTTTTTTTAAAGGAAGGCTTCCTTAACTACCTTTGTAAGTTTAATACAGTTTAATTTCCATATAAGCCATCAGTGTAACAAAGTGAAGGCCACCTGCACTTAAATTTCTCCTGATAGACAACCTACAATATGGGAAAAAAATTTTAGCAGCTGTACCTCAGACAAAGGACTACTATCTAGAATACACAAAGAATTGAAAAAAATCAGACCCCCCCCAAATTCAAAGACCCAATTCAAAAATGGGCATCTGAAATGAACAGACATTTCTCAGACAAAGAAGTAAAA